>JANHGO010000044.1:12159025-12231805 GCA_024606505.1 Aquila spilogaster | reverse complement strand
TTTCATTTTTATTATTTTTAAGCAGTCTGGGACTCTTGGCATTAGAAGTACATGTAAACTAATCCAACTGATAGACTATCTTTGCAAAGACTGTTTTCTTTTTATCATGCCACTAGGAATATTTCTCTCGTAAGAGAAAATGGCTGCAAAAGTTCACCTCGATTACCTCAGTCAGACTGACACCACGCAAGGCAATAACAGGGCAGGAGGAAGCGCCTGCTGAGAGCACACGGACACTCAATCAGACACTTTGTGCTTCTGGTTTAGCTCCTCCAAGTACCAGTAAGGAGTGGAGCAACTGCAGAATACCTATTTTACTGGAAATAACACATTTATTTCCTAAAGTGTTTTAAAACCTGCTTTTAGGCTGGCACCCCATGGGATCAAAGAGGAAGTAGTAGGTGAACTCCTCTGCCCAGTTATTTCCACGTTCCTCCTCCCTGACATGGTTAGTGGGCACGATGGGGGTGGGCTGACAGTTGGACTGGATGATCTTAGCGGTCTTTTCCAACCTTAATGATTCTGTGTTTCCCTCTCTCCTCTTTTTTGGCACGTGTTGGGAAAGGCCTGGTGCCTCTGAGATATGAAGCCTCTTCCATCTGGGAGGAAATCAGTGGCCACATGGAAGCATGAGTACATCTTTGCTGTGAGCACTGCAGGAAGGGGGCAGGGAGAAGATCCCATCCCACCCAAGGTTCACTGGAGAGGGAAACTCACTGCAACAACGTCCCACAGTGTCACCACCAGCTTCTTGCTTGGGTGTGACTGACCCAGCAGAAATAAAACAAAGAACATAAGTTATCAAGAGTAAGCCACTGGGAGCACAAAATGCACTGCTTCTCACGATCAACTTATTTTGATGATAACTTTATACATATACATATATATACACACATGTACGTAACATATATACTTCATACACCTGAGAAGAAGAGGAATAGTTTAGGAAAAATGTTGTGTATCATATAAAAAAAGAAATCAAGCTAATGTTCTGAGCATTAATCAAGACCCCAGACTGGTCCCAGGAAAGATCCCAGGGATGGAATACCTCCCTCATGGGAGAGGATGAGAGCTGGGGCTGTGCAGCCTGGAGAAGGCTCTGGGGACACCTGAGAGTGACCTGTCAGTATCTAAAGGGGGCGTGGGTTATAAGAAGGAAAGGGACAGATTCTGTAGCAGGATCTGTTGTAATAGGACAAGGGGAAATGGTTTCAAACAAAAAGATGAGAGATTTAGACAGGATATAAGGAAGGAGTTGTTGGTTTTGGCTTTTGGTTTTTTTTACAATAAGGGTGGTGAGGCAATGGCACAGGTTGCCCAGAGAGGTGGTGGTGCCCCATCCCTGGAGACACTCAAGGTCAGGGGATGGGGCTGTGAGCACCTGATGGAGCTGTGAGTGTCCCCGCTCAGTGCAGGGGACTAGGTGACCTTTAAGAGACCCAACTCAGAAGATCCTATGATTCTAAGAAGTGCCTTCATGAAAATCAAGAAAAATGACAGATCTTTTACGTTTATGGGTAATCTCAACCCACAGAGTTCCCTCATCCATTCTGAAGGTCTCATAATTCAGCAAAGAGGGGAAACCTGGCACTTACTGAGCATGAGATATTTTTGTAATGGCACAGTCGCTGTACTGATGACATTACCTCTTTTTAAATATTTTAAGAGTCTTTGGCTAATGGGCTATTTAATTAAAGAGAAATAAACATTAGTTTTCAATTTATGGGTAAGGAATACCCTTGCAGGGATGGGTTGCAGGATGTGATCCTCACTGCCTCTGCAGATTTATCACTTGTACCAGACACACAGAATATAAATAGCATCAGTCTTAGACCGGTGGCACCCACTCAGTCTTCTACACTTCATAATGTTCTACTGAAATATCAGTGCACTCTGAAAGCCTGGTGCTGAATAGCAAGCATCTTTTTCTCAGCTGAAATTAAAACTGGTTGGGAGACGAGCAATGAGGTGCAGTTGTCATTATTTAGACATACAGACTACATATTCTGTTTGGATGATATTAAAACTGGCATTTTGCTTCCTGATAATAGAAAATAATGCTTAATAAACACTGAGTTTGCAAACACTGGTTTTAGTTGTGACTTTTCAATTTTGCTTCTGTTTCCTATAATCTGGTGGATCCATAGTGACAAATTCAATTTGCAAATTCCACCCCTAAAATTTATATTTCAATCTGCACGGACGAGAAGAGGAATACAGTCACGTGCATCACCGCAGGCACACCTGACAGATGGGCTCTTTGAAACTTCTGCTGCCCACACCCCCACCAAAACCAAACTAATAGGGGACAGCCAAACTTTTCCACAGCCTGACAGCAGTTTCAGTCTAAACCGAGAGGAGATACCTCAGAAATCAGGGGTGCTTCTGGTCTGTGATGGAAGATAGAACTGAGCTTTCATAGAGAAGCTTCCAAGAGAAAATTGAGGATAATGGGTCACAAAGGGACTATCCTGGCCGCTAATGGTACTTGAAAACAAACGAGTGCATGCACATGGTTCCCACAACATGACCAGGCTGACATAGAGAAAGGATCTCTGAGGTCTGACGAAGCTCAGATACCCCCATGCAGATAGTAGGAATGAGCCTGAGCCATTGTAGAGTGGATCCCATGCAGTGTCACCAGGCTCCTGGGAGGAAGGGGGAAGAGGAGATGTCCCCACGAAGACACATTTCTTTTTGTCATTCAGGGAGCACAAGTTTGCTCTGCTTTGGTCCCCAACACCAACAGATCATACATTCTCCTCACTTTGAGGGTGTGCTCCAAATGATGGGAGCAGGGACCTCTCCCAGGGTACCCCCAAGCTTCAAGCAAGCTACCCGATGGTGTCATGGCCACATTTTGCAGCCATTTGACATTTTCATCGCCTGCCCCTTGAATCACACTACAATATTTCTACTTCTGCCCTTAAAGCCATGGTTTTCTCCCAGCTGCTGCACGGCTCAGGTGTGTGCAGATAATTTGGGGCTCTGTGTCTGAAATGCAAATCATTCCTTTCCCCGCGCAGCACCTTGCAATTGTCAACATTGATTTTCAAAGCTCACAGCACAGCGTTAACCAGGAGCTGCTCTTTCTAAGGGATTTCTGCTGGCTGTTTTTCTTCTTCTCTTTATTTTTCTCCCCTCAAACAGACCATTGGGAGAGAGTGCTGCAGCACAGAAACACTTTGTTTGGGTGCCAAATCCTCATTGCAGTGGGGTGTAGCCAGGAGGCTCACATCTCTCTGCCAGAAAAACTCTTTGCTTTTCAGTAGCTCTCAACCCCCAGCATCCCTCTGGTAAGCCAAAGGCAGGAAAGAATAACCTCATTCCCATCCTAAAAGCGTTTGTTCCCTCCCACCCCTCTGCAAGCTGTGACTCTACAAGACACTTTCCAGCTCACAGACGTTACCCTGGCCCACGTCTCTCCCCACAGAGCTTGCACAAAACCGGCCTCCCATTTCCCACCTTGGCTCTGAGCAGGGCTTTTAAAGCAATAATAAAGCCAAGGCATGGAAGGAGGACGAGCAACCCACACAGTGCAGCCAACCTGCCTGCTCCTCAGCACAGCTCCAAGGAAAATGAGGATCCTGCCATCCCTGCCAGCTTACCTTCCTCCTTCAGAGCAGATTAGGGACCCAGAAACAGAAGAGACTTTTACTTGCTACTTCTCTAGAGAGCCCTTGAGTCGCTCTCTGTGCAGCACACATTTAAGAGCCAGACATGGCAGCCATTTGATTTCTTTTTAAGCAATCAGTAGCTGAGGCAATTTGAGAAAAGGGATGTAATTCTTGTAAAGGCAGATTCTGCCTGGACAAATGCTGCTGATGGGAGTGGCACAATGGAAACTGAGAGAAGAATCTTCTGCCTGCTAGGAGGGGTGAGGAGAGCAGAGGCTGCAACAGCACTGTGTCCCACGGAGGAGGCATCTCGTCCAACAAACCCCACTGCACTTCCTCTCTCAGGAAGAAGGCTGATACTTGCCTTTATTCCCTCCCCTTTTTCTTCATCACCACATTTTTCTGCTTTTCTTTCCCCAGCATGGAAATAAAACCATCACAGCCATGCGCCAGCAGTGCAGATCAGAGCATTTCACCCCTTGCACCAAAGACCACTTCCAATCACTGATTGCTCAGAAACTCTTGGGAACGGCTGGACTGCACAGCCCCCAGGTCCTCTCCAAAGCACTCCTCTCAGAAACAAGAAATGCATAGGGTGGTACAGCTCCATTTCTGCTCTCTAATAGCACTTTCCTGCCTGGAGGTGAACAAGCTGTTCCCCATTTCCCACCCCTCTCCTCCATTTGCAACGTGCAGCTGGCTGACAGTCCAGCATAGAATAATTGAGGTTGGAAAAGACTGCTGAGATCATCTAGTCCAGTCATCAACCCACCACCACCACGAGCAGCTCGCTGGTGGAAAAAGTCTGAATGCAGGAAATAAGCAGGATTTTAGATGATACAATTCTTAGGGCACTAGGAGGAAACACATATACATTTAGAAGCATAGAATCGCTCAGGTTGGAAAAGACCTTCAAGATCATCAAGTGCAACCGTAAAATATATGCAGCTTACTCATCTTTTCATGTTATTTTAAATGAATACCTATACACTTGTTGAAAGACAAGGAAAAGTAGAGGAAAAAAAGTGAAAACTGCAGGGGGAGTTTGGCGCAGGATTCATGAGACACAGCTTGAGGAGAGATGCAGCACCATGAAGAGCATGGAGCCCTGCGAGCTCTTCCATTGGTCCCACAGCCCCATAGAGCAGCAGCCAGCATTGCAGCTTCTGGGGAGAGATTTATCAAGCAAAGAGATCTTTGATCAATGCGTCCACCTGGGAAGGAGCAGGGCAGGAAAGAAAAATTGCCACTATGCCCTCATCACTGAGCTGTCTCGCTGTTGCTAATTCCAGCAAGTTAAAAAAGACTCATCCTCCCTTCCCCTGCCAAGGAGCCTGGCTTCTAAAAACCCACATAAAGAGCTGAGAAAATAAACCTCAGCACACCAGGTGCAACTCCGATCTGTGCTATTCTGGATGAGAGCTCCGCCAACAGCAGCATAAATACAGTTCTGTAACAACGCATTTGTGGCAAAAGATTTGTAAGTGCCCAGAAAAGCACTAAAACTGCTTAAATCACTGCCTGAAGTGCCCACGTTTTCCAGGCTAATAGCTCAAAGAGCATCAGACAAAACCACCGGGCTCACAAAACCCAACAATGAGGCGCAGTTTGGAATTTCCCATCCCAAGGGTATCTGGAGATTGCACCCAGCAGGAAAGCTGGAAAATAAGCCTGATTGTGAGACTCTTTCTCCTTGAAATGCCTGGCTCTGGGGATCTAAGGCACTCTGATCCATCCAGCAATAGCAGAGGTTGCGTGGTGGTTAGTGGAGCTGATGGAGATACCGGCCCAAGCTGCAGCCACCATTGGGCTCTGCCCCCATATTGATGTATGAGAAGGATGTGCAGACCTGACTCCTGTGTTTAGCAGATATGCTCCTAAAACCACATTGGAAATTGGAGTCCGGACAGCGTTTCTTTTCCCATGTGTCTATGGCATCAAGGGGTGCTTTGGCAGCGAGTTTGAGGGGCTTCGCCTCTGCTTAGTGCCCCCACTACATCCATCAGCAAGTCAGGAATGATGCGTTGCTGGCTTCAGTCCTTCCCTGAGCTCTCCAGGGGTCAGGGGAATTGACTTCTCATGCCAGCTTTGCACTAGGCTCTATCAAGCTCTACTAGTGCTGGAATGTTTTGAGGAAATATACCTCTTCAACTGGCAAAATACATGGCAATGACGTGTAGTGCCAGCATAATTGTACTTGCCAATTGAGCTTATTCTGCTCACTAAAACAGCTTTGATACTGCATTTGAGTTTTGCTACAGTGTCCAAACCTCTCAGCACAGACAAACCTGAATTCTCAGCTCTCAGCTCCTCTCCGGCACAGGATCAGATCCGGTCCTGCCTCTGCCACAGCCCCTCTGTCCCCCAGCGTCCCTACTCCCAGTGATGGGGAGAACTGACCTCCAGTATGTCCCTTTGAGAAATGATTTTTCACATGGCATATTTCATCCAGCTGTTGGCTTCATCTAAAGGCTGCCCTTTCCTTCTTGCTCTTTCAAGAGCAAAAATATTACCCAGCAAACGCAAACATGAATCCCTGTGTTAACACAATCTAAAACACATTATCTTTTTACAGAGGGCTTCAAAGTGAAAAAGGATTTCAGTTTTACCAGCAAGGAGAGTTTTAATCAATGTTGAGCAGTTGAGTTTTTCCCCTAACCCTTGATTAATGAGCATGAAATACTATTTACCTTATAAACTACTCCAAACACCTAAATACATTAAACCATCTTTTGGTTTCTTGCTTTCTGAAGCACGAAGCTTCAGCTGAATGCAATTTGTACCATCAGCAACCGGAGTTCCTCTGTAGTTGTCACTGTTAGCATTACATTCATTTGAATGGTAATGAGGTGACAATGACTTATGGAACTCTTTACAGTGTTCTAATACTGTGATCATTCAGGTGTTATGAACCTGTAGGAATGTTAAGGCAGTTAAGCTGTAGCTCTGCCCAGATTAAAAGGCAATACTGTCTCCAAGGAATTTTTGACCAGGTAAATTTAATCACAGTTTAAGCAACAGATGGTTCTCCTGCACTTCCCCTTAGAGGTCTTTTCCAACCTGAACTATTCTATGATTCTCTGTCCCAGGCGCACACAAGGGGCCAAGAATTTGGTTTGGGTCACCCAGCCAAAGCATCATCCCTAACAAAACAAAGGTGAGATTCCTGCAGTGCAGTTACAGTTTGGGCCACCCATAGTGTGCCCACAAAGGACTCCTCGCATACTCCTTTCCCCTCCTGCACTGCCCCACACCCCTATCTACTACACGTTACCACTGTTGTGTATGGCACTTCCAAGTGTGCCAAAAAAAAAAATCAAGAGAACTGTTTACTGAGAGACATAGATGTGTTCCAGCATTGGACCAGTGGACAGGCTCTGCATGAACCTCCAGCCATGAGCACATTGAACACACACTGAGATTAACAGGGCCATTTTTAGACTCTGTGCCAAGAAGGAAATCTGTGCTGTCTTCTTACTAGGGGAGGATGTAAATATTCATGACAAAGCATGACCAAAAAAACTACTAAATATTTTAATCAACTCAGCCATCATGTGAAACAGAAGTAATTTTGCCTCTCGGGGCTGCATGGATGGGTGCACGCTTGCTGCCTGATGTAGCAGGGATCATCTATTTAGGCTGCTTTAGCTTAATAGCTAAAATTCTGCACTTCAACTTCCTGTGTTTTAGGAAAGAAACTGATATACATTTTTAAAACCTTAAAATAGAAAACTAGTAATAGTCACAAAGAGGGAAAAAAGAGCATACAGAGTAAAGCATAGCCTAGGGTAATCCAGACAGGTTTAAGAGCGTTCTCCCTAATACTGCCCAGTGCTTTCACTCATTTAAAATATCTCTTTGAAAATCCCTGCAGTTCTTCCTGATTTTGTGTCACATACGGGATGCTTATATTATTCCCTCTCCAGATCATTAAAACAGGTGTTGAACAGCTTGGCACCTAGGGCAGGAACGCCAAGTCCTGACTGCCAACCTCTGCCACGAAAAAAAACAGAATCTATTTCACCTCAACCTTTTGATTGCTATTTTCTCCTGAATTTTTGATGTTCCTCTTTCACCTCGTGGGCTCTTTATTTCTCGAGCGCTACCTTGCAAGCAAAGCTAAACACCAGCCTCTGCCATAGTCCCTATCTAACAGCAACCCAGGGAACACCGCACCTTACCACCCCAGATATTTTCTTTTATAAACAATGGAGATGCTTCCCTACCATTTCTAATACTCTCACCTGGCTTTGTGTATTCATTTTCCATTTTCTACCATTTTCTCATCTGCCTTCCTACTGCTGTTTCTTTGCCAAATAAAGAAGGACAAGCGAAAGCCCACCACCCATTAAAATACCTTGATAGCAAAGAGCCTGAAAATAATGGCCGATCCAATAACGTAGTGCAGAATGCTTCATTTTCATTGTTTTTCAGGCAAACCTCATTAGGCTCTTAATGGTAAATAGTAATCATTAAATCCACAAAATAAGTCAGGCAATAGGTGAGGGAGGGAAAGCAGAGATAACAGGAGGAAAAAAACAACAACAACAACTGTATTTTCAGCTGCAGTACAAAAAGACATAAAATATCCCCTAGCTCTGGGCTGCTTTCAGAGATGCTGTGTACAAGGAAGCTGTCTCAGCTTAATTATTGCCCTGCTGCCTCCTCAAGCTCCACCGACATCCCATAGCAGCCTGTAACGATGCCAAGATAGTTGGTATCGCTTTTCCCCACTTCAAGGTTTCCCATTCTTAAAGACACACATCCAACTTTACGTTTTATTGGCTAGAGCAGGAAAATTGCCATCACAGAATCATAACAGCTGACAGCTTGAAGTGAGCTTCCACAGCCATAGGCAATCAGTAATCTTACATTCATTACCAGGTTCATGATTTGTCACATGCTTTTTCTTTCTTTCTTTTTTTAATTCTCTCCTTATTAGTAGATTTAAGTGTGGATGAAAAGCTAGGAAAAACGTACCACTATAGGCTGGAATAACGTAGAGTCAATAGAGAAGAATATTATAGAGTGGAAAATACTTTTGGAGTCCTATAACCCAACCTCTTCTCAAAGCAGGGCCAAATTCAGCACTGGACTGGATTTCTCTGAGTTGCATGCTCATACAGAACATTTCCACTGGAAACCCTATTTTGGGCAGTATTCAGGCAGCCATTTACAGATTTCAGATCCAGCAGATGTACTGTCAGTCCAAGTAGCTTTCCAACTTCACTACTTTGTTCCTAGTCAGTTTCCATTCAGCTTGAGTAACAGAGCAGAGAGAAACACAACTTACCAGCAACTGAGACACTTGTTGCAAAGAAAAGCAAAATAAAATAACCATGAGAACTGCTTAAAATAGGTCTTGCCATTGAGCATTTGCGAAACAGCCCAAAAGAACCCTAAGTACCGATGGAGACCAGACTTAATGCCCATCTCCATAAAGATAAATGAACCTGAAGGCATAGGTAATTAATTTCCATGCAAATGAGACATAACAGGAGCAAGTTTTGGCTCAGTCTGCCTAGTCCTGAAGTCAGTAGGCACCTTGCCATTGGCATCATTGGCAGCAGGACCCAATTCCCAGTTCAACACGAGGCTCATTTCCATCCTGCAAAATGGGCTGTGCCATGGGTTGGGTGCCTTGGAACAGCCCTGCACACCAGGTTCCAAAGCTGCTCTCAAAGCAGGCAGAGCCCATGAGGACAGGGGTCAGTGCCACACACAAGCACACATCACAGATCACTGATCCTTTGCCAGCACGGCTCAGAATCATACAGTGCAGTGCAATCTCTCCCTTCTTCTTTGGTCTCTTTGGGGACGGAGCTTCAGTTGGGGGCTGCGGGACCCCTGCTATTCCCTGCCTGGGAACACGTCATTTTCAGCACCTATATGGCAAATCCCAACATATGCTAGTTCCCAAAGCAAAGCAAAACAGCATCTAGCTTCTGAACTGAGTTTAGAGCTCAGAACCCTACTTCAGGTTTCCGGACAAAATCCATCTGTTCTTCAGACTGAAAATGAGGTATGTCAAAAAAAGAAAAGCAACCAACCAACCAAATAAATGCCAACAACAAATACATCACTTTGTCCATATTTGTTTCCCATTTCTTTCCTCTTTGCCAATGTCTGCAATATCAATTTTCCCTCTCAGACCTTCAGCACTCCCAGTTCCCTCCAACAGCAGCCAGACTTGCAGCCCAACAGTGAGGTGGCAGTGAGCAAACTTTTAAGACAACCGTGGATCGTTTTACTCTTTCCAGGTTTTCTGGGTTGCAAATTAACAAACAAATGAAATTAGTTGAATCACATTTAGGGCTGTGACTAAAATCAAATATTCCTCTGGCAACATAGAGAACTTGAGAGATCTTATTTAACCTGTGAGAAATGCAGATCATGAATGGTAAAACTGCACAAGAGGATAACCCAGGCATATCCTCTCTAGGTGATTTGCCCCCATTCTCGCAGCACAGCTAGAAGGGGAGCCATCTCCTGACCCTGCACAGAGGCCTGGATCTTGGTTAATGAGCCCCAGCTTCCCAAGGTGCACTGTCAGAGGCAGCCAATGTGTATTTGGAGTCAGAGTTTGCGGGGAAGAACGCACGCAGCGCAGCCAATTTAATTAGAAAATGTAAAAACTGACAAGATGAAGTACAAGAAATGAACAAAAAGGAATTCAAACCCCTCCCTTTTGCTGCTTCTTACTGAAAATTCTTCTAGGATATAGTTCTTCAATGCAATTTAAATTATCATCTGGTAGAACAATTATCCAACTAAAAGATTTAACCGTGATTAAAGACTAAACAACCTGCTGAACAAACACATGCTTGGCCTCGCTTGAACTGAATTTCAATTCTTCACACGTTCGGTGCTTTACCTACACGCTTTCCAGCAGTCAGACTGGCAGGTGCTAGGCAGCATCTCATACCCTTTCACACCCAATTTACAATTTGTCACAGCACTCCCAGGAGGACCAGCACAGGTTCCTTTGGCCTGGCCCAGCCCATACAATTAGCTCATACCATGCTTTATGCTCTTATTTAGGCAATTTATTTCTCTCCCAGTACAAAATCCAGGGCAGCCTAAAACTATATTGATACATGCACAACACAACAGCAGGGCACACCAACTATTTCTCTTAGAGGCACTGCAAAATCCCCACGTGACACCATTATGAGTACCTGTATTCAGCAGACTGAAATGGAGGTCAAGAGCACTGAAATTCCATTTTCAGACATACGGCAAGAGCAGACAGAAGCAGGAAACCAGCAAAACCAGCACATCTCAGTAGCACACCCAGCTCTGCATTCACACCAGAGCAGCACCTCACAGCTGAGGGCATGTTATGCTCTCCCACCTGGGGCTGATGCCTACACTTATCCTGTTGTGCTGATTGACCATTATTTCCATCTGCCCACAGCACAACGCTGATTGTTTGCTTTTGTTTTCTTTCCTTTTTTTCCTATTATTTCCTTTTTTTTTTTTTCTGAGCACTTAGAAATTCATGGAACATCAACAGAAAATGTGAGTACGTGGAGAGAGAAAACCAAGCTCACCTTTGTGACAGGAAAAAGGAGATGGGAGTGAGCAGAAGCACAGCGAGGCATCCAGGGCTTGGAAGGTCTTCTGAAAAGGATGCTCTGGGGACTCAGCCCTACTCGCACCACCTTCGTGATGTCAAAAGTACCCCAGGTTCTTTCCTCAATGCTCCAATGGCTGAGGGGTCTCAGCAATACCAGTGGGAAAAAAAACCCTAGAAGGTTTTCACTGAAGTTCTGGTATTTAAATTGCTGTTTTCATTACAATGGAAATGGGTGGAGGAGTGCCCTGGTTTCAGCCACGCTCTGTGCATGTTGGGTTTTTATAAGTGGGTGTTTCAATGAGGGGGAGAAGGTCCCTGTGTTTTCAGATGGAATCTCCATTTCAAGACAAAAAACAATTTTCTGATTAGAAACATTCTATAGATATTTTTAAATCCTGCAGTCACATGGAAAAATTATTCCTGTCTTTTTAAAAATAGGTTCCTGCCACTGAAAACTTAGAAGCTTTGATTTTGTTTTGTTAGAAGAAAGTATGTATTTACTTTGTACTGAAAGTGAACAACAGTTAGTGCAGGTAAGAGTTTGGATTTGCTTTAATCATGTTCCTTAATGACCACACTGTGAATTCAGGAGGCTTTGAGATGGGGCAGTGCTATTTGGAGGCACAGATCAGAATGAAAATCACTACACGCACTTTACATGTTGCACATTACAGGATTCTTTTGTTATTGTACTTGAGATTCAAATACCAACTCCACTTCTTGTAAATCCCAGTTTGCTTTGAGGTCATCCCAGCATGCATTTACCAACATATTCAAGACTCCCATGCAAGTGCTCTGCCATGGCTGGAAAAGATGAAAAAGGAATCAAATTTACTATAAGTATCCAAACTTAGATTGCTGTATTGTTAACAAGAGCCAAAACTATTCAAAGATCCTCATTTGTTATGTGAATACATGCACTCAAACAGGACACGTACGCAAGAGGTGCATGCACATATCCTGTATTTGATATTTAATTTTTGTCCTTGTTTGTTGTTTGTACTTTATTGCTGCCAATAAACAAATTACAGGGTGAAACACTGACAAGTAGGCCCCTGCTATGTGCCAGCAAAAGACTAAATGTATATACAGCAAACTAATTGTGTAGACGTAATGAAGAGTATTACCACGTGAGTAGCAACTTTCTTATCTCCACTTAATTCAGTGACTAAAGCAGCACTCGGGGTAGATCCATTAAAACTTCACAAAGGACTTGTGCCCACAGGTATTTTGTTCCTCACATTGCAGAAAATTTAATCAAATCAGAGGATCAATGAGCTGACAACAGGAACGACTGGCTTAGACTTTTAGCTGGGTGATATCCAAGTTCTCTCTGACTTAACTCTACCTTTGACAGCTGATCTTTATTTTTTTTGCTATTCTATTCAATGCTTGTTTTATAATTCTTTTAATTCATTTGATGTTGAACAGCTAATTAATACTGCTGCATAAGAAATAACTTCTGAAAATGAAGGGATGAATACATAGAAAAATTTTGTCTGAATTTTCACCATCGGTGATGATGAAATCCTGGTGAAGCTGTGAGACCATGGTACGCCCCAAAAGGGTGGAGAACGGTGATGAGAAATCTCCCAGTTTTGATACCACTGAGGTTACACTGAGGCGCAGTTACAGTGCCATGGACTTAAACCTTGGACAATACAGAAATGCAGGGCCATTTCTCAGAGCTAAAGCCCTGTGTAAGAAGACAATTTTGTGACACCACATGACAAATAGCATCCTGGAGGATCACAAAGAAAGTGAGTGCCAGCTCTCCTCACCAAGCACAGCCTCTCCCAGGTAGGCAGCCATTGCTGATCTTTCAGTGGACAACAGATGAATGGACCCATCAGCTTACCCAGAATAAATGATACAATGCATTAAATTACGAGTGTTTGGAGCAGCAAAATGTCAACGTGCCAATAGGTCCCAATGGCTTTCCATATGACTAAGCAACATGTTCACATCCAGAAAATGTCAGTGTCTTGTGGCAAGAGCTGATGGGTGTTCAAAGCATGGTTGGTTTAGGGACACGCAAACACACATCATCACGGTCAACGTTACCTACGGCCACACGTTCTTCTGCCTAGGAAAAGCCCAGCAAAAGGTAGAGCTGATCCACTGGTGCGGACAATAAGAAACACAAGTGCAATCTGGAGAAGTGCAGCACAGGGCTGTAACTTTGAAGTATTTCAGAAAATGCTCAAGTGCACGTAACAACACAAGGTCATGCCACAGTGCATCAGCTGAGAGCAGAGAAGATTAAACTGACAGTCTATATTCTGATTTATCACATAAAAATGGCAGGCTTTTTCTTCATTTGGCTTGATAAACAGCTCTTCCACTCGACTTTTTAATTAAATTGTGAAGACTATTTATTATACGATCATAAATTTTTTGTATAACCAGTTTTGTTATTGAGGGATCCGAGAGCAAAGGCCAAATAAAAGAAAAACTAATAAAAATGTATGTTTTTCTCCAAGAAATCAATAGCAATTTAAGTATGCTGGTGGTCACAATTCTATTTGAGAAAGATTGATCATCTCCCAGGAAGAACTTTTAAAGATTTGGCTGCTTCTTTCCATTTTCCTAGAACTGCCATCTTTTGGAATACTGACAGCAAAGTAGTAAAACATGCTGATCTTGAAATACCAGGCTTTGAGTATCACCTCTCAGGTAAGTGATGGGGAACACACATTTGAACAAAACTGCCCATAAACGTGATAGGAAAGGTGAAATGCACACTGACGACATACTGCATACATTCAGCAACAGAAGTGATCTGCAATGCCTATTTCTCCACGTGTGAACGCCATGCTGTGTAATAGAAATCAATGCACGGTAGAAGTGGATCTATACACACAGTTACAGATCTGATTTTGTACCACTCGTACAAAAAGTCCATTAAGGCGCGGTGATGTTGGGAGAGCTTTATGCTGGTTGGATGACAGCTGAAGGAAGCTAATTGTGGAGAATCCTGCAGAACAGAGTGCTGAATGTAGAACCGAGTTTAAGTGGCTTCCACACTTTTCTCCTCTGCATTACAGATGTACAGATTTTTTTAGGTAGGTATCCCAGAATGGTAAAGAGAAGAATGAGCATAAAAATATAAAAGAAAAGGAAATTACAGCAGTTGGGAATGACTCACTTTCCTTCAGCAGACCCACACATGTACGCAGGGCTCTTCCTCCACAAGGACCACGTCTTGACACACGCAACAGATTAAACATAATTTCTTACTTATGCATACAAGTAAGTACCAAATAGATTCAGGGAAAGCTTTACATCTTATGAAATAATAGGTGTGCCAGTGTAGGGCGTGCAGCGTACAGGGTCTCAGCTCATTTAGTCTTCATCTGGAACACTGAAATCATCACTGTACCCAAACCCTGGAAGCTACGGTTTACAGGAACTATATTTGAAGGCAAACCAGCTCAGAGCATTTCTCTTTCCCTGAACCCACGTCTTGAGTCTCCAGCCCCAAAGAGCAGCTGGGTCCCACTGCACTGATGGTTAAAAGGAGATGTGAGAAGGTGGGATGCTTGGAGGTAAGTGGGTACGGAAACCCAGGGCTCGCAGCCATCCAACTGGCAAAGCAGCAAGGAAGGCTCACGCACCTTGGCAGAAGTTCTGTGAAACATCTAATTCTCAGTAAATTAGCACTATCAAAGGAGGACGTGTTTCATCAGAATATTGCCCTTCAGCTCTAACAGGAAGATACACAACAATAGTTTGATTTACAACAAACCCTCTGACACAAAATGCTGAGCCAGCAGGGCTGTTTGCCTGGAAGGTTGTGTGAAAGATTTGTACAAACAGCATCAGAGATGAAATGAAGTGTTAACTTCTGGATTATAATTAATCCCTCTGGAAATAATCATTTATTCAATCAACAAAATAAGATCAGTCACATTAACCTTGAAAGATCTACTAATAGCTCCTCTCCAAGTTTCCCATACAGATGATGGAGTTTAGCACCAACCATTCCCAGACTCTGTTTCTTCCCTCTATTTTCACCATAAAGCAGTGAAAAAATATCCTCAGGCCTTTTCAATGTTTTGCTTACATGGAATGAAACAATCTGGGAGCTAATTTTCTTCTCACATGGCTGTGTTTATCTCAGGCTCAACTTCAGCAAAGCTGCTGTAATGCAAGTAAACAGGGAGAGGAAGCACATAGGGAGGTGATTTCTCCACGTGGCAATACAGAGATTTAGAAAAGCTAATTCAACGCACCTAGTGGAACTGAGTCCTGATCTGAGACCATCCCAGACTCAGAGTGTCTCCAGTCAGACAACCGGCACAGCTTTTGAACTCTTTATGCCCCAAAAGACGCCATGAGAGAGAGACTTCCAACGTTTTCAGCATGTGCTGCTGGGCTCTGGAGTAGAAGTTCGGAAGAATCATTATTTTTTCTTTTTTTCTCCCCATCAACCATCATTTAATTGCATCTTTCATAGAATGATAGAATCGTCAAGGTTGGAAAAGACCACTAAGATCCCCAAGTCCATCTCTAACCCATCCCCACCATGCCCATAACCACGTCCCTCAGCGCCACAACCCCATGGTTCTGGAACCCCTCTGGGCACAGTGACCCCACCACTCCCTGGGTTCATGGTTCATGAAGAGCCAAGACAGCCGAATTTCAGCACTGAAGCCTTACAAAACCTGAAAGCTCAGCTCTTGGCTTCACAGTCCAGCTCTGAGTGAAGCCAAAAAGAAAGATCATTCCCATGCACTAAGGATCAAACTTTACTGATGTTTATATTTATAAATATATAATTAATATTTTGAAGGATTCATTTTGGGAGCTCTTGGAGGACAACTTCAGAAGAAAGCAGACTTGAAAAGAGAGTTTGAGTCAATAACAGAGGATCTTTATCATCCATATATTTAACAACTGCACCTTTCTCTGCAGTTTTTAAAAGAGATCACCTTCATTTGCCAGCTGCGCGTTTGTGAAACACCTTTACCCTTCAATCCCCTAGAAAAATAATTAAATTCAATAGAATCCACCTACGTTCTAAGGCTGAGATTGAAGGTACTTATATTTAATAGAAACTACAGCTTCGAAATGATTATGGTATTTAATTTGCATTCTCTTTGCTATTTTAACTGCAGCTTTATTAGAATAGCACTGCTGGCTGCTGTTGTTATCTTTTAGCGTCATTGTCATGATAAGAAAAACATGGAAAGCAGATGAAAAACAGAGAAAATATAAAAAGACAGAGCATAAGCAAAGTAGGCTGAATATTTGATTTGTGTTTGGGGAAAAAGCATCTCAGATCTCTGTAAAGCTCAAATCCCCGCTCTCCCTCTCTGTGAGATTCCAAGAAGTGAAAAGAAGATGTAGGATGTTGCTGGCTCATTTCCATGCCAATTAAACACCCATTTGGCTCAGCGGAGACTGTCAGTGGGTGCACACGCAGCGTTCCAGCAAGCTGTGCCCATTGGCACTCGTGGAGAAGCCGCCTCACAGCCCGCCCATCTCCTCCATCCCGTGACTGTGGGACCCAGAAATTCCTCCTTCTCCCCCTGCTCTCTCCCTCTCAGATCCAGCCAGGCTTTGTGGCTTGGAGCCAGATGTTTGTGTTTCACCAGCTCACATCCCCAGCCAGGAGATCATGCTTCTGCACTGAGAGGGTCATCTTGAATTTCTGTTAATGAAACCATCACAAACATCAATACACGGGCCTAACATAGCCAGAGCATCTGGCAGAGAGGAAGCAGGGATGATCGAGGATGGAGGTGGCCAGTGGGGTGGGTGAGCTGGGACCAGGTGGGTGCGCACAGCCCTCTGGAGCCCACAGTCAGGAGGACTACAGCATTCACTGTAGCATGTGACAGTTGAAGTGCAACTTTGTTAAGGGACTGGAGCAGCCCAGCAGCATTCACAGCTCATTAATGCAGGATTATCTACGAGCTTGCAGAGGAAAGACGGGTCCTGTCCTGAATCAAGGTGCAGGAGTCCATCTGAAATAGGAGGGAGACAAGAGGAAGCATTGTGGAGTTACTCTTCAGACTTGATGGAGACATACTACTGAACAAGTTAAAAGTCATAAAGCAGCCTTATCAGTTCTGATTCTGCAGAATTTGTCATTAAATTCGCCTTCAACTTTGGCCACAGGTGAAGATATGCTCAGATTCATTTAGTCATCTGTTTGTTGGATGTTGCATGGAGCACTAGCTTACCTTTGTATAGATGTCACTGACTTCATGGCCCTACAAACTACTACATAACAACTACTACACTAACATGTCCACTGGTTAAGATTTCAAGAATTAGCATTTATGCCATCTGAGAATGGCTTTTCCAATGGTTTCTCTGTGCCTAAACTAGAAAGATGAAGTGTCTGTCTTTGGCCCTTCTTGAAACATGTTCCAGGTTTTCTTGGCAGAAACATTAGACAGGAATAAAACTCTTTGGTTCTTGCACTCTTTCCAGAGGAAGGACTGCTGTCTTCTCTACCTCCCTTAGGTCTGCAGCATAAGGTGGATCTGTTGAAGGGTTTTGCAGAGCAGAACTTTATAGGATAATGATGGAGTTCAGTGTGCAGCAGGTGCACTCCCAGCCTTCACTGGGTTGCAAGAGCAAAAAGGTTCCTTCCGCTATTGAAATCTTTTCAGCAGGTCGTATCATCTGCTCAGAGGCAAGCTGGTGCTTGGAAGTAGACCTTATAGGAAATCATAATGGAAGAGGAATTACATTTCTGTACCTCATTACAACTTAATTAATTGCCAGTTGTGCTAGGGTCCCACAGGCCACCAGCAAGGTTGGACAAGCCATGCCACGAGGATGACATCTGGAAGAGGTGTTCCAGTGCGGAAGACCACGTTCCACCACACACTATTGCCCTCTCCGAGCCCTCGGATCATGGCAGCATCTGCCAGGCTCCAGCTGTACTTTGCTCCTTTCCAGCAGTGCTCGATAGTTTGTGCTCACTTCAAGGTGAGTTCTTCCTTCAGTTTTAATTTGACTGTGTCGGCATGTTTTCGTGCTCACATTTGAGTGAAGCTAATTTTACATGGCACTGCGCCAGTTCAGGAAACCAATACACAAATTCGTAATTATTCATGCATAATTCAGGAATTATTTGCATACAGTAAACAGACCTTCATGCTGATGAAGTGTCAAATGATATGAAGTGCTAATGAAAGAAAGGAGAATAGACGAGATCATGAGACCAAGAGAGAGAAAGTGGGAGTGTAAATCCATCCTCTAATGAACTTTAGAAAGTCTCTCCTGAGCCTGACAAGCGACACCCAAGGCACCACTAAGCACAGCCCCAGTGCAGCATGAATATTCCCTGGGAGCAAAGATATGATTTCAGTCTGACCTGCGGTTTGTATGGTATAAGTCAAATCTTTTCAATCTAACTATAAATTAGCTCTTCCAAGACCCAGCAATTCCAAAGGCCCACCATTGCCAGAGGTGAATGTTCCATTATTAAAGGACTCCTGGGCTATCTCAGGAGGGCACCCGCACTTTCCCAGCCCCTCGTTATGCATTATGGATGGGGAGATTCTTTTAATCCTGTCACTGCAAGAGCAAATATTTCCCTGCCTCATCCGAGTCTCTGTTTTGCCCTTATCCGTGGGTTTATGAGTGAGACAAAGTTCCCATCTCTGGCACCAGTGAAAGCAGTCTACATTGCTATGAGTTCTTGTTAACAATGTGGTATTCAGTGAGGGAGGAAAGGAGAAATGGATTCACACACTGAGTCTGCAGCATTGGTTTATTTGCACTGTTTTACGGCGAGCGTTGCAGTCAGTGGAGCGACCCAACACTTACCACGAGCACGCTGTTCTCAAGGGAAAAACAATCAAGGTTTCAGCCGGCACTGAATTATTCCTTTTTAAGTTAGCAGACTTCCTTATTATCACCTTGAGCTCTAAAATTTTCATATTTCAGAAAAAAATGGCTTTTAGCTTTCAAGATTCAAAATGAATCTGTCTTGTTTTTAATGTGTTTTTTTTTGGTGTAGATTAATATTTCTACCAAACCGTCGGCCTAAGCTATTTCAATATCCATCTTAATAAAATCCTCGGGGAAATGTGTTGAAAATTGCTGTGATGTCTTTCTGAAAAAGTTCTGATTTGAAAACGTATTCTTTTTTTTTTATCATAATTGTCAATGAACAATTTTTCAGAGCACGGAACTGTGCAAAAACCAATTAGAAAGCGCAGTTCCTGCACGGATTTACCAGGTATGACACCGTTGCTTTGTGCACATTAGAATCTGCATAAAACTAAATAGATGTGGTAATGGATTACCTCTGCTGGCATCTCCTGTTGGACTGAATGAAGCCCATTTGCAGTGTGTGGGGCCCCCAGGTGCTGCTGGCATTTCTAGCACTTTTGTATACATGCGGTATTGGTTGGTTTGTCATCGATCAGGTTTCATGGAAGACCTGACTTTGCTATCTGCTTCTATTGAAGTGGAAATCAGTGGTATCTCCCCAGCCTTAATATGGATTTATTACACCTTCTCTGCACTGAAAACATACCTATTATTAACGGAGGGACAGTTGACATTGTCACTGCATAGAGATACCAAAACATTCATTATCTCTAAGCGTTCTGATTATATTACAGTTTGCTCATTTATACTCTCATACCAAGAGCAGCAAGCCTGCGTTCAGAGGACAAAAGCAGAGACAGGCTTTCATTGTGTGCACTTCTCTTTGCTTGCTTGCTTTTTAAGCACGTAGGCTTTGTGGAGAGGCAATATTATTTACAATCCGTGCTTGCTGTTGTGTTGTTTTTCTGCCCATGAATGGACTGCCAGGGGGAGCTGAGATTGGGAGATAAATACACGGGCTGCAGTAACTCCCTAGAAGAGCTGACAATCTGCGCATCCCTCTGTTTCACGCTGTTGTATGCATGATAAAGAGGATCTTTTATGGCGAGGATGGGCTAGGAGAAAATGTTCTAAGCACAACGCGTGGCGGAGGGAGAGAAGGAGACAAAATCTGGAAGAGAAAGCACTCTGTGCCGTAAGAAAAGATTGCAGCTTGTCAGAATGAAAGACAGGCACTTTCAAAGCACGTAATTTCTGGAGAATTACATGGGATGTGGATGGCTTCAAGGCTACAGCTCCTGCTCCACCACAGATAAGTTTCAAGGCCAGAGCCTAATTTTATCCTGCAATGTAACCGTCTCTAGTGTCGGAACGCCTATCGCCCAAAGCCATTAGTGCCTCGGTTTCCTTGACTCACCAAAGCTGTGTACAGCAAGAGAGCGGGGCGATTTGTGAGCACTCTGTGACTTTTCTCACTTCGGCCTCGTGAAGTGCACGGGTGACATGGTCACATTCACAAACATCTCTCCCAGCAGCAGCACAGCAGTCGTCGGTGGCTTTTAAGATGCGGTGAAGGCGATGAAGGGGAAGGAAGCAAAGCTGAACCTCCCCAGCAGACACGAACAACAGCAAATGCCATTCTTTTCAGTCATCCCAAAGAAGCTTCAGCTCAAAACTTAACCACTTCAGGGCAGAACACAGAAGTGCAAGGGAAGGAGATAATGTGGGCAGTGGTATTGTACTCATGAATTCAAGTTCACCCCCAGCTTGTCTGTAATGTGTTTGGAATCACTCTGGGAGAGCCATTGGGTTGAAATTTGACTTCAGGCAAACTTCCCCCAAAATAAAGCAAAGAAAACACCAATTACATGCCAAAAAGACACGGAAGAATGCTTTTTGATGTCTGTTCCTGAAAGAGGGCAGTGGGACCTAGAGAGGACTGCATGACTGTAAATGCTAGAAGTTGATCCAGTGTGTTCCTGGGATAGGACAAGGGCAGGCAGAGAC
The DNA here is from genome assembly GCA_024606505.1 of Aquila spilogaster. NCBI lineage: Eukaryota > Metazoa > Chordata > Aves > Accipitriformes > Accipitridae > Aquila > Aquila spilogaster. The sequence continues at coordinate 12,210,802 of JANHGO010000044.1, read as the reverse complement.
CTTCATGTGTGTGGTTCCTGCCTTGGAGCAAGCACTGAAAAGAACTGCCTGCACACCCTGTCAGTTCTGCCACTTAATACCTCTTCATACCTTTGAACTTCCCCTAACTCTTCTTTTGGCATCTGCAATGCATCCCAAAGAGACAGAAGGAGCCCTTGTGAAAGAATTTCTATTAATGCTTTTAAGGGTGCTTAGGAGGCTTTGCCTGATTCTCTGGAATATCTCATGAGATAAATCACATTATCATCAGTGTTGTTTCCATAAATCACACAATCATAGTGTTGTTAAGGTTGGAAGAGATCTCATTAAGTCAAACCATCAACCCATCATGCATTGATAAATACCAAAAATTCCTTGGGAGATGCTGGTCCTGCCAGCCCTCAGAATTAATACAAAGAAGCAAACAAAAAACAAAACCATCTTGATTGTGGGAGTCTTACTGGGCAACAGTGGAGAAAGAACATGGAGTTTGTGTTCACATGTATTACAAAGAGACGCAAATGAAAATAAAGAATCAATATTCACCTTTCCTCACCTCAGAATGTCTTCTTTCAGGTAGGAGAGCTGTGTCAAGCAATCAGAAATGAAAAAAAGGAAGGGAAGGGAAGGAAAAGGAAGGAAGGGAAGGGAAGGAAAAGGAAGGAAGGGAAGGGAAGGAAAAGGAAGGAAGGGAAGGAAGGGAAGGAAGGAAGGAAGGGAAGGAAGGGAAGGAAAAGGAAGGGAAGGAAAGGAAAAGGATGGAAGGAAGGGAAGGAAAAGGAAGGAAGGAAGGGAAGGAAAAGGAAGGAAGGAAGGGAAGGAAGGGAAAGAAAAGGAAAGAAGGAAGGGAAGGAAGGAAGGAAGGGAAGGAAGGGAAGGAAAAGGAAGGGAAGGAAAGGAAGGTAATGAAAAAGAAATCCTCTCTCTGTTACTTTACCCATAAATAATAGAGAGCAAAATGTGCCTAAATTCTCATAAATATATTCTTTTCACCTCAAAACTAAACCTATGTATCACAAGAGCCACGTGGGGCTGTGCATCAAGCACTGATGGGTTGGATTCACCGCTGCTGCCTGGGGCCACTGCAGGAAATTTCAGGTTTGCTGTCACTGCTGTGTTCCAAAGTCAGCTCAAACCAAGGTTAAATAGAGAGGTAAATGGTGGGAGGGAGGGATTTTCCCAGTGAAACTCATGGCAGGATTTTTGTACCTTGCAAGCCCTTTCTCTCCTCTTTGTTAGCTTACCTATAGCAGTACTAAAGCAGCCTCCTACCGACAAGATCAGATTTTTCCTTGTCTACACAAGATCACTGCTAATTCCATCCACCAAAAGTATTGACCGCTGCTTGGACGGGGTCATGCCTGGAGCAGCCAGGCAACATTGTAAAAGACAAATTAAGTCTCTACTGACACCAGCACAAAGAGAGCTTTTCCTCTCGGTGTAAGGCTTTGCAAGAGGCTGCTAGATTGAATGGAAAAACAACACGCAGTGAACACGACCTTTAGGCAAAGGAAGAGCCAAGGACGGAGCAGCTGCATCTGTTACGGCCCGAGGAGATGCAGGATGGGGCTGAGGGTCCCTCTCACTTCCGTAGCATGAAGAAGAGAGACCAGCTCAGATTTAGAGCACTAGCAGAGCTGACAGCAGCCTCCAGCCCTGAGTTGGATACCCAGGGCCATCGCACACACTAAAACAGGTGGTGCCACTAAACCTTAAGTTCTCTTCTGCAACATGAAGGCTTCACCATCTTTCCAATGTAGCCTACATTTGTTTTGCTTTGTACTTCAGCTTGCATTTAGCTATTCTAAAATCAGCTTATCTTACACTAGTCCGGTGCTGATGATTATAAATTATAAATCATGCTGCTGATGATCATAAATTCTTCATGTTATTTTCAAAGTAGGAAACTTTCTCAAGGTGGGAGTCCTCTCCTATAATCCGTTTACCTTAATCAACCAAGCTTGTAAACATATTATAAGGCAAACAATCAGAAAACTGGTATCTAATCTGTCTGACAAGGTTATCTCGCCCTCTTTTAATATTTCACCAGTTATGAAGTAGGATTTAAAATAAATGCCTTCAAGGTACCTTCAACCCTAGCAGATGGCAGAAATCGCAAAGCTAGAGCTGTAATTGAAAAACTCAATACCAAACTCATAATTTACTGCCTCCCACGTCAGTGTTGGAAAGAACGAGAGAGGTACCTGTAAGGGATGGAGAGGGAACCCATTTTCTGGGCTGACAAAACTAATGGGCTCCTGCACGAGAGGACTCTGTGCAGGATGGTCACATCCCACTGCAGAGGTTTTGGAAGCCTCCAGTCTACTCTGCTGTTTCCAGGACTGAAGCCAGGGGAGAAGAAGGAGCTGTATTCCTAAACTATAAGGATCAGCCCTGCATCCTCCAGCTCTGCTCCCTGAAGTACCTACTCCCTAGCAGCAACATGGAGAGAGAAGGCATGAGCAGCAAGGGCCAAGCTTGTCAGCTGGGGCCAGCAGGCCTGGCTTGAAATAAATGCAGAGGGACCTGGAGCTGTGTTTGGCTGCTGCGCATCCAGAGGCTCCTTCATCTTTGCTTTTGCATCCATGTCCTATGTGCTGGCAGTCTCCAGCATGTCACACAGAGGGGCTGGAGTGTCAGGAAAGCAACCCCAGAGAAATGGTGTTGGCAACAAAAGGAAGTGTCATGGGGGAGGTGACTGGGCAAGTGGTGCTGGGGAACCAGCAGCATTCAGGCAGGAGCAATTCTGGAGACATCCGCAGAGCGGGTAAATGCCAGGAAAGAGCATTTTCTTTTATTGGCCCCTTTATTTTGATTTTATTGCATCCGAAGTATGCAATAAAAAGAAAAACATTTGGGGCAATAAAACAGTCACAAAGAAATAGCCTGGCATCTTCTGAAATACTGCGGGGGGTGGGACCTGTGCACTCTGAGGAAGGAGCAGGGTGCTGGGCGTGATGGAACAGAACCCACGGGACAGTGCTTGACCAGCCCCCTGGCATCCTTCTGGATGAAAATCAGACACCATTTACCCTTTGTCACTGTCCCAGAACCACTACGCTTGCCCACAGGTCCTGCACGGTGGGAGCACTCTGTAGCTTAGCAGGACCAGAAAGCTCCAGAAGTAAAAGGCTTCAGATGAGACTCTGTTTCAGAAAGAGCTCCATGCTGAGCTCAGTAACTACTTGCAAGAACCTCATTTATAGGAAAGACATGAAAAGCAATTTCTGCCTATGCACATGGGACATGGCTGCATGTAAGGCATACCTGTTATCTCCAGCTGGAGCTGATACACCTTCTGCACAGATCATACACGCTGCAGAGCTGTAAAAGCCTTTTGATTTGGGAAAATTAAAGCTTGGCTGCAGTGTGCTAATGATCAGTCATTACTTGAAGATCCCAGCATCAAAGCCAAGGGAGAGATCCTGCAGCAGGGTGAGAGCACAGAGGTATCAGGGAGAGGCACGACGGCCTTTCCTGTGGAAGGAGAGAGCTCGCACTCAAAGGCTGCTGTGCTGTGCCCTGGAAAGCAGCTGAAATGAAAGAGGTGATCAAACAAAGTAATGATGGAGCTGCTGAGCTGGGGATGGAGCTACGACCCTGTGTTTCTGGCTCCCTGGCACAGCTCTGCCTTGTGCAGAGATGTTCATCAGCTCCAGGATTGGGAGCCAGCTGGACTGAGCACAGGGATGTGATGGGAACCAGTGTCCATAAAGTTTGATCTTCTCCCTCCATCCAGTGCTACTTTCCCCTTATCTAGTCCATGCAGGCACTTTCTCTCAGATTTTTCCAGCAGCACTTTCAACAACAGGCAGATATCTGTTACCCAAACCTCCTTTTTTGTCTTATCCTTTGTGCCAGGGGCTGGGGTAATAAGGAGAAAATCCACCCCCAGCAAAACAAGTCATAGGTGGGAAGCACAGGCTCTGCACCAGGTGCTTGTCTGGGGATTGCCTCCAGCTCCTGCTGAGCAAAGCAGGGAAGGGAAGGCTGCAGCAGGAGAGCTGTGCCCTGGGGCAGCAGGAGGGCTGGAAGAGCACAGAGGGGCTGAACAGGCCGGGCACTGCACAGGCAATGGCCATGCAGAGGGTAGGTTACTCACTGATGCTACCTTCCACCTGGGTCATTGAATCCTGCTGATTTCTGCTGTTAAAAGACCTTCATAAATCCAACACTGGAGCAAAGAACGTAATTAGCAAGCAAATTACACCTCACAGTGTGATGAAGAGTGAATAGGGGAGAGGTAACTCAGTGAGATGATCTATCTGCAAATGTGTCTCCTGTTGGAGCAGGCTACATAAACCATTTCTCAGAAACCTATTACATCCGCATGAGTCAGAATGGGCTTGAAAGTGACAAAAAGGTAAAAGTTCACCAAATCCTAATTGGCAGCAAACATTTGATCAGGTTCAGTCCTACTATCCTAACTGCAGAGTCATTAACAACGCTGGATTGGGTAGAAAAATGTGAAATAACACCCTCTGCCATCTTTAATTCAACCAGATAGCATAAAAGACCGACCCAAAATACTGATTTCCAGTAACCATGTACCAATTAACCAAGAACATGAAAGAATTCAATAAGAATATTTAACAATGCTAATGGCTGTCCAGCCAGCAACACCTAATTGAAGTAAAACCATACATATGCAATTAAAGGGCACAACCTCAGGGCTATGGTATCATCAGTCAGCTGCATGCCAGGATTTGTATGAAACACAGCTGATGGCACTCGCTGGTGTATGGCACCGAGGAATTGCCAGTGCAGGAATCACAGCTTTCGTTTCCAGCAGCTATTGCTGTTTATGATAGCCCTGATCTTTTTGTCATACATTTGCAGATCCCACTGCTGTGCGCAGATATGGCACTAAATCCATCAGAAAGCATTACGCAGTACAGCTCTTGGCAACGCCGACTCCACCGCATCGACCAGCCAAAACGGGGCTCTAAATGAGAACAACTCGGATCATATGTTTCACTAATTATGCACAAGAAGATGTAAACAAGCTCCATTAAGATTATTATGCACGAGTTCATGTTTTCGCACAGATCACAAATTACCTATGGCTGCTTTTCTCAGATAAATAATGTTGGAACAATAAAGCTGACATTTTACACCCAAGACTATGACTTCATTGTGGCTTTCAGAGAAATTACCCTTAGATTTATGGTCTTATTAACCTGTGACCCTGAAAGATGTCTAATGAGACCTGTTTATCACCCTGGTCTGGAGGCTGAAAACAGTCCTATTCTTGATCCAGATGACTCAGTGCAGAAGCGTTATGGATCTGAACTGAATCCTTAATGAGGTGGCCTGAATTTAAAAGACTTAAATTTATCCCCCTGTGGATGATCCTGTGCTGCCCAGGAGAAAAACCGTCTCAGGAGGGAGCACAGGGGGTCACCTTTCCTTTTCCTTTGACAGTGCACAAACAGATCAGGACAGATTTGTGACTTATTAATTAACTATACTATCATTTTGATACTATCTTCTTCTGGACTCTTCGATAACAACTATCTATCCCCATGTCACTCTGCAAACTGCTTTATTTTGCTCCTGCAAAGCACTCCTCCATCTTCCTGATGTGGCCATTGCAAAACACGCAACCGCAGCACTACTGAGTGCCCAATGACAGGAAGACAGGGCCTGGGTGCTACCCCCAAACCAACCCACACCTCCATGAGCTGCCAATGCTGTTGAGTTAGAACAAGCGTGTTCTTCCCTATGGATGCGTTCAGGCACTCATCTTTCAGTTTTGGCTAGCATAATATTCTCAGAAAGTAGTGATGCCAGGGAGGTGGGTAGGGTCACTGTCCCCAGAGGCGTTTAAGGAAAGGGTGCATGTAGTGCCTGGGGACATAGTTTTGTGGGCAATGTTGGTGACAGGTGGACGGTTGGATTAAGAAGATCTTAGAGGTCTTTTCCAACAATTTTTAATGATTCTATCATTTGCAAGTGGCATCGGTGCTCTCCTTGACCGTGACATTCATGGCCTTTTAACTATATTTCAGAATTATATTAATGTCCCTGATATTAGGTAAGGCAGAGTTCTATTCCGTTTAATCTTACTCATCCGTCATCTATTTAACTTTGCATATTGTCATTCAAAGCAAGTATTTTAAAATCAAGGCTCCATTAAATCTATTCAATTATCTGTTGTTATGGGTGACTGTTATCACCGGCTCCGATAGCTTTTAATAACTGAAATAGAACTCTATGAAAATAAAAATACAATTGTTAACCTTGGAGTATCCCTAGGCCCTCATTTTAAAGCAGCTCAGGCATTAATTCTGCAGCTTATAAATAAATGATTATTAAAAAAAGACCCGGAAAAGTTGTAGAAACAGACAACGAAGCAATGTCTTCCATCATTGATTTTGCTTTTTTAAGCAGGTAGGTCTTTTTTCCATGCAGTGCACAGAATGGCTTTGATGTTTTATGTAATGCTGTCACTCATTGAAAGGCAACTTGAAGTTCAGCATAAAATTCAGACTACTCAGAGCCCAACCTCCCAGTTTCTGTGCTCCTATTTAGGAAATGTTTTATACTTAAGAGTATTAATATTGCTTGAAAACTGTTCAGAGGAGACACAATTGTGGTGACTCAGTCTTAATCACTTTGCAATTAGATTTGGTTTTAGTAACTTCAAAGTAAGGGGAAACATTGGTCTATTTCCTTATTATTCTTACTCTAAGTCACGCTTGTAAAAACTTCAAAGAGTTTTAAGAAACAGTCTGATTTCATACATAATTAGCTATGGAACTGATACTTCCAAACAGAAGCCTAAAACAATAGTGACTCTCTTTCAGTCATTTGGCAAGGAACACAATAAGGCAGAGACAACAGCAAGAACTAGAGGATACCCGAGTCACCTCCCATTTGTCCTGAGTGAGAAAGCTTGGAGTCAGGCACCATACCGGCCACACTTCTTCAGGCTTCTCACATGTGCCAGGAGGCCAGAGAAGGAATTTTAGGTACTGAGACATGGGAAATGGTCACAAGATAGGCGGCTAGACACAGAAACACATTTTAAACAGGGAGATGCAGGAAAAAAGCACGCTCTGAAGGAAGGTATTCTCAACCCATCTCTCTGGAGGCCAAGGGTATGGCATCGTACAGCGTAGCTAATTACAAGACTGACTGGAACGTCGTGATGCTTCGAGACAGTGGGTGATTTTTTTCTGTGGGAGAAGTACGAACCCAGGACTTGGTAGCTCTCCTTTTCCTAATGCTGATCCATGCCACCCCACCCAAACAATCCCAGCTGCTCGCCCATTGCTGGCAGTGGCTGCACAGCGCAACCTCCATCATCTCATCCATCCTCTGGTACGAGAGTCAATGCCAAATTCTATTACAGCATATTTTTCTCCATCCCAATGCAGAGAACAAAAAACAACATCAGAGAAGATGTACATGTGAGATGAGATGAATTAGGGGCGATACGAACAACATGAACCCAGGTACTGACTAACCTTCCTGCTCACAGCAATGACTGCAGGGCGCAGAGAAGGTGCCGCCGTTCTTTGAGTGCCTGCAGTCATATCTCATTGGCCTCCATCCAGATCAGCCTGTAAGAAGCTCTTCAATCACACAATCCTATAAAAAACAATTTGGTTTCACAGTGGTGATGGATCTGTCCTCTGACTAACCTGATTACTTACTCACTTGCCATGAGAACACCCGGATTGGACAGCTCCAGATTTATCCATACGCTTTCAGTATTTTGTTAATCACTCTATTGCTTTATCGATGTTCCCATATCGGACAATTACCTCCATCCAAAGAACACTTTCTAATTGTCAATACATGTGAGGCTGGGCACTGGTGATAAATCTAATTAAGAGGACAGCATCTCTGCCGCTCTACCTGAACATAATAATCATCTGCAACACAACAAGATGGGGGGGGAAAAAGTGGAAAGTGGAATCAAATGCCATAAGTTTTCATCTGTGGAAATCAGGCCAGACCAATAGCACATCATTCCTTATAAGAGAATTGGATTAGGGAATATACATACCTGCCTTCATCTATCCAGAGCGTGGCAGTCGGTGAAATCTCCCCATGGGATTCACAGCTCTGAGGTGGAGCAGTTGGGAATAGATAATGGGAACAGCTCTGTGGGGTCAGCATTACTGGGGGGAATTATCCCACTCACAGTGCCCATTAAGGTCTGCTGGCCCAAGAAGCAGCCATGATGTTCGAGGAACGTGTCAAGTTCATGCTCAACGCAGCTGCTGTCATACAAAGCAAGATGCAAGATGAAGTGTAGAACTGCACTGTACAATTAGGATTTGCTTTTTGTTTTAATCTCAAAACTGAGGGCCGGAGGGAAGGGGGTGATATTGGAGGGACTGATAGAGCTGAAGAGCGTGCTGCTAGGAGACATGGCCCCACGTCGGATTGGTAATTTGGTAATTACTGCCCCATGCCCCTGGGAAGGGAAGCAATAAAAAACACGTTTCATCTCCTGAAGAATGAAGATCTGAAAAAAATGTAATCAACGATGCAATTTGTTTCTAATTCAGAAACTTTCGAGGTCTGCTGCTGCAAGATAGCTTATAATGGAGCAATTTCTACCACCACACTGAAGAGGAGAGACATATGGGCCAGGAACAAATTGAAAACCACTCCACCAACATCATCCACCCTGAAGAGCCATTGGTATCACTGCTGAAGTGTCTCCAAAGCACACAGCTCAGCATTTATTATCCACACCGATGCTGTGCTAACCAGCCCAGCGCAGTCGGAGTAGTGCTGGCTCATTGCATTGTGCCGAGCCTGGGGGCCCAGAGCTCCTCCATGCAAGGAGATATGCAGGACATGGAGCATGAGCCGTTCCCATTTGCCTCCAAGAAAAGCTTGGTATCTAAATGATCACGCAGCGGAGGAAAAGAAGGGGTTTTATCACACCAGCTGTCTGCAAGGGCTCTGTGAGCAGAAGGCTACAAGATTTCTTTGACTCAGCCACGGTACCATTGGGGTACCACCAGCCCTGCTGGGAGCAAGACAGAGCCGCCCAGCCCCACTGGTCACCGCACACCTCTGGCAGAGGGATCTGCTCATCAGGAGCTACAAAGGGAGAAAAAACAGGTGGTGTTTTTAATGAAAAAAAATGACTTCTTGAACTGAAAATAATGTGATTTTCAAAAAAGGCCAAAAAGAGAAAAATACGACAAAGCAGCACATAAACAGAAATTAACTGAAGCATTTTTACTGGGACCTCAAGCACAAAGAAGTTTTTATAAATATCTATGGAAAAATTACTGTTATTTTGGACCAGTTGTAGAGTCAGCATCGAGCAGCAGATTTTGCTGAGCATCCACTCCTCTAGAAATGCTTCCCAGGATAGAAAGCAAAACTCCCCAACTTCTCAGCACGCTGCACTTGCCAGCTTTGCCCAAAGAAATCTACATTCCCCTCCAGCAGATCCCTTTGCACTCCAGAGCAATCCCATGGGAGAGGCTCAGGGCAGTGGTGACAAGGACACGGCAACCTCTCTCCATACAGGTAGAATCATAGAACCATTAAGGCTGGAAAGAAGCACTAAGATCATCCAGGCCAATCATCAGCCCATGCCTGTGACTGCTCTAGACCATGTTCCTCAGTGCCAGATCTCCACTGCTCTTGAACACCTTCAGGGATGGCCATGTGTTTGGGTTGTCCCCTCCCCTGGGTAAAGCCATTATATTATCCATTACTTATTAACATAAGTAATTGTAATTGGGATCAACCTCCTGCCTTGTACTGCTGAGAGCTACATAGAAGCACGGGACATAGGTGCAGCACAGAGGACCCACGTCTGAAGGTCCCAATGGGTTTAGACAAGCCATGGGGACTGGAAGCATTACCAAAGTGGCACCGCTGCTCACTGGGAAGAAAACAATGCTCAGAGCAGCATTCAGTCTTAAGAACACTAGTAAAATTAGTGGAAATAGCCAGGAAATGATACAGTCCCAGGAGTGAGTTCATATTCAGGCAGTCAAGATGAATGATAGCAGGGCTCCACACTTGCGTGGCTGGTTTTTAACAAATCCACTGTCTGGGCTTGAACAACAATCTGCCATGGGGAATATTACTGGAGAATTCAATCAGTTCTGGTGCAAAGCCAGATTTGTCTGAGATGGAAGGACCACTTCTACTTACTTTGAGAGGTGCCATGGCTCACCCCCTGCTTCCCAAAGCCCACACACAAAAAAATGGGGAATGGGATTTGGCAACCAGCTGCACAAAGCTGGCATCCTCCAGACTGATCTATCCCTTTGCAGAGTGCAGGTTCTATTAATAATAATACTAATGATAATAACAGATGTGTGGATAATTATTTTAAGTCCCTCCTCAAACCTCTCCTGGCCACCCAGGTGGAATACTGCTTCTATTGACCAGAAGCAAAGGCCAGGAGGTCAATGAGGATGGATGGCATCTGTGGATTGACACGTGCCAGAATTAACTTGTAGAGGTGCCAGTGCCACAGCAGAGCTCTGCAATGCAGGCTGCAGGCAAACTTGCTTGAAAATAAGAAATAAATTGGAGAAGTGAGTAGAAACTATGAACCCCGACTGGGAACGTTAAAGACAGTTTGCCAAGCCAGAGAACACAAGGAAAACAAGAAATAAGGAAAGCGAGAATAAAGCTGGGAGGTTTTTAATGCTACATTTGTCAGGTAATCTAAATATAATAGCTAAATCCATTAAAGTATTGCCTTCAGCAGGTTTATGTCCCAGCCATTTATTTGCTATTTTTGGTGCCTACATGGACTCAATCAGCACCTTGATTCTTTTAAAACAAAGAGAAATGTCACATCTTTATCTGTTTTAAGAAGCCCAAATCACAGCGGGCTCCACATAGAAGAGGAGCGCGACACAGAGAAAGATGTAAAACCTAATTAACGACCTTTGGCTGATGCAGAATTGAAAACCAATTAAAACCTTCTTTTTGCCCAGAAAAGTCCCAAAAGAAATCCCTACATCTTAATTTGCTTCACTCCTTATCTCCGTGGTGACAGGTCTCTGAAGCAGGAGGATAAGTGAGGGGTGTGCACGAGGGCTGCCTTCCCCTCTGCAAGCAGAGGCCGGACCACGAGCTTTAATTACAGAGTGCCATCGGATAGAAAGAGCTATTAAAACCTGAGTGCTATTTATAATACGCACGCCTCGATACCTTGCTGCTAAGTATAGCTTTGTGGCTGACGAAGGATGACATTCAGTGCCCTAAGCCCACCTCCCTGTGCCAACAGCTTCAGCTGGCCCCATCCTGGGCCACATTGGGTCTACCAGCAGCGCAGCACAGCGGTAAGGCCACATGTTCAGCTTTATTCCGAAAACAAAACCATTGTAAAACTCAGCTCGCTTCCATCCTGCTGCCTGGGGATAGTGCCTCAGCGTTTTGCCAGGCTCTTGGTGATATTCTGGTTTATTACTGCAGAGAATTGTCGAGGAGAAAGGCTGGGAGCGCTCAGCCTTTTTACAGGTTTATATTTAATTTAAGAATCCAATCTAATTCCTTAGTAGCTTTCTTTCTTCTTTCTTTTTTTTTTATTTTCCCTTTTTTCTTTTCTTTCTTTTTTCTTTTTTTCTTTTTTGGTTAAATTAAATCTTAATTCTTCCCACGCTCTTTGAATGAATTCGTATCCATGGCCATCCAGAGAAGATGAAATTGGAAATCACAGTTCTGGGGGCGCCGGGCAGCACATGGGTAATAGGAAATCTTTCTTTTTCTTTTCTTTTTGGTCATGGATTTTGACATTTATTAATTTCATTTAATACTACCTTTTGTTCGGTGTGACTATCTCATTACAGCACGGATTCAGGAAGTCACCAGCACAGCAAAAGCAGAGACACGAGGGAACCGGAGAGCTCTGCTCACAGTCCCACACTCTTCTCCTTTCTCTGAGTGCTGCCTTATTAGTGTTCCTGTATTCCTTCATCCTTCACACTACTTTAATCTCTCTAGTACATCCCATAACGTTCTCCCCACCCAAAACACCCAACCTTCCCAAGCTGCGCTAAGACCCATGGCCAGGTCATAGAACCATAGACCTGTTGGAGTTGGAAAGGACCCTTAAAGGCCATCTGGTCCAACTCCTGCACTGAGCAGAGACACTCACAGCCCCACCAGGTGCTCAGAGCCCCATCCAGCCTGACCTTGGTGTCTCCAGGGATGGGGCACCACCACCTCTCTGGTCTGTTCCCCCCATGGTTGCTGGTCAGCCATGAAGGAATAACACAACGCTGCTAGTTACCAGTAACTACATAAACCAAATGTTTTCCTTGAGAGCCTATTGCCTTTATCTGATGGACATCCACTTTTAAACAGCTGGAATCTCTACAGCAACAGCAATACAGGTACCAACCAAGGCTTTTCACCACCATACCAAGGGGATTCTGCTCACTGCCCTGCCACTGTCAGGGAAGGGTGACACAGACACACAGGGGGCATTAATGTGCATGCAGAGCACACTGCACAAAGGAGCTCAGCAGCACAGTGCTGCTGTTGGAGATGTGAAGGCTGCAAATCTTCACTGAGCAAGTGTTGCTGATACAGAGTTGGCCAACCATAAGCTTTGACCCTGAGGTCTCACTCTCTGGCGTGCTGGGCAATGTGCTGCAGTGGTCATTTTGCTTTAGATGGGTACATGTGTAACCAGCAACCAGGCTGATGAGCGCTCTGATCAGCAAGCTTGCTGCACTTACATTGCTCCTGCACTTATTACATGAAAAAGGCAGCTTGAAATTGGGGAAGGCAGCTTTAATCCTACTTGAGGAGGAAAGCCATCAGGAGTTCATTTAGTGTGGTCCAGGGGAGCTCTGCATGTCAGCTCTCACGAGGTCAGGCAACAGAGAGGCATCTCCAGTCGGAAATTAACCCATTTTACAGTTACTGCTAAACCCCTGGGTTTAATTATTTTAAAAGGAAAGATTTTTAAAGGCCTTTTTTTTTTTCAGAGACCTCCCAGCCTCTAAGCAGGTCTGCTTCCACAGTGGCAATTCAGGACCCTCTCCAAAGTAGGTCAGACTCAGAGCTCAAGGGCCCAACACAACCAGGCCAACCAGGCACACCGAGACCACCAGCCTCAGGGGCTCTTTGCACATCGGAAGAGCCTTTTTAACCTCCTAAGTTAATTTTCCTTTATGCTGAGCCTTTGTTCCTGCACAATAGATTGCCCTGAGAGGAGGGTGGAGAGGCTCTGCCTGGAGGTTTGTGCATTGTAAGGTCACAGCGGGCTTTCTTTCCCTGATGTAAGGCACTAACAGCTTGACCAGACAAAATAAATGACATGAAAAGTCTGGAGTGGACAATTAAATATAATTTCAAAGTGATACTTATCCTCCTTGGAAAGAGTACTGGATTTACAATGCCTAATTCCATGCATTACGTCTGTATGTTATATAGTGATACTTAATGCGGTCACATCTCCTCTTGGTGGTCTGACTAGTCAATCTTTTTGCTAAAAATACTCTCGGTTCATCTCTGGGAAGACAGTTATTCTCATTAGCAAATCATGGTTGGCCTTATCTAGTGAAACAGCACAGACTAATACATGGAAGAGACATCAAAGAAATCGAACGATGGCTTTACGCCTTTCTAAGCGGGATCCATTACTTTGGCTCTGAGCACTCGATGGAGCTGTAGGTGCCCCCGTTCAGTGCAGGGGAGTGGGACTCGCTGGCCTTTAAGGATCCCTTCTAACTCAAGCACTGCTGTGATTTCCTTTTTAGAATATAATAGCTAAAATACCCACACCTCCACATGATGCAAAAGCCATCAACAAGGTCATGCATGTGCAGGTTATACTGTGCCCCTCACTATGCTCAAACCTTGGGTTGTACCAGCAGTTGCATCCTTCCATTACCTGCATGGCACTCTTGGAGGTCCTACAGCCACGTGGACCTGCCAAGGTTACATACCAGCTGGGAACAACACAAAGCGCTCCAATTCTACACCAAGCTCATTCTGGGGTCTTCATTTGCAGCTTTCTAATGTTTCTCCAACAGAAGATCTTGCCTCTGAACCACAGGCAGCTGCTGGTTGTTTCCCCAAAGGGTGTGTTCCTTTCACATCATCCCTGCAGAGACTCTGCTATGGGGAAGCAGCACAAGCCCTGTGCAGCCCTTTCAAACAATTTGTCTGCATTTGCAAGAGGGTACATTTTAGACAACTGTTAAAGCAAGCGACTGGAAATTCTTCAGGTTATACCAAGAGCTTCGTGGGAAGCATGCTGGTCAGGGGACCCCACTGTTGGACACTGTTGGGTTTGACCGTGGCACCAATCAGTGTCTGCCTTTCCCTCTCCGTCTCCCAAGGTTTGCTCCCTCATATTTACAAGCAACAAGAACTACGAGTCCAGACGAGTGACAGGAGAGAAAAGAGCAGTAACCGCACACCATGCAAAACAGTGTCAGAAGGACAAAACCAATCACAGACACGAGTTTGTTTTTATCGTCGTAACAAAGAGTACCCATCGGTGAAGAGATGCACAGCAACACTTTGGGGATTAAAAAAAATTAAAAGAGAAGGAATACAAAAGGCTCAGACTTACAGGTTGTGTCTGGCACAGGGGCTCTCTGGGGATGTGGTTGGACAGCAAACGCCACTCGGCACACATGAGCTCATTTGCCTTCTCTGCTTTGCTGAGCTTCTGCAGTGAGGATGAAGCGACCGCTGTAAGTGTCGCAGTTCCCAGAGGGCAGCCAGGTTGGAGATCACCCATTCAAGCAGCCAGCAACAAGCAAGGCAGAGCAATGCTGGGGCGTGAGCTGCACGCAGCCCATCACCAAGTAGATATGGAGCTCTAAGAGATGGTGCTGAGCACACCAGCAGCAAACTGGGCCCAGAGAGCTGTGCTGCACATGGCTGCTGGGGGCAGAGGGCAAGCCCTGTGGCACAGCACACTCTAAGCGTTTCCCCAGCCCTCACCGCCTCCTTTAAGCAATGAAGCCCTAGGAACCCATCAAGCAGACTGAAGGTAAGCGGTATTTCTGACACTGCTTTAAAATCACTGCGGCTTTCATGAAACTCTCATTTTACCCATCGTTTTATCATATTGTTTTGGTTTAAAAACAAAAACAACCCATCTCCACACTTAGCCCCAGACAGAATTCACACTGCCTTGTGCCTGTAGGAATGCTGGGAATACAATCCAGATACATGTTTCTGAGCCTTGCGTCGCCTGAAATGGCTTTGAGTCACGTAGAACTGATCTATTATCTATGCAACATCTCAAATTGCATATAGGTGGCTCTGAAAGTAATGCCTCCTACTTATCTCCAGGGAAATGACAACAGACACAAAGAGCACAGTTACACTGTTTGATAGAGAGGATTCCAAGAAACAAGACACCATTTTTCAGCATAGTCATTGCCATTAGTTACACATTTTTGCGAGCAATGAACACGAGCTGCAAGCTGTGCTTGTCGGCACCTGCACCAGCAGAGGTGACCCCTGTCAGTGTGCTACTGCTGAAATGCATCACCCACCTCCACGCTGTGCTGCATCCACTGGTCGGGCTCCATAAGCATTCAGCAAATGCTGATGGATGCCAGTGGGTGCCTTTTTTCCTACATGGAGGAATTCAATTTCACACCTTTGCTTCATCCGCACTTCCGTGTCAGGCGCCGTTTGGACAGACTACAGAGCTTCCTTATGTGCCTAAATAATACATCCATCCTTATACTGCATGGGATCGCTCAGGAAATGGCTCACGTGGATGTACACTTTGTACAAACAAGTTGTCACTGTAAACCACAGCACTTCTGTAGCGTCCACATGATGGAAAGCAGTGACGGGAGATGGCCCGCAGGAAGTGCTTTAGCACTCGCAAACAAAGAGGAGCAGCGCTGGCACTGCCGTATATTTGCCCAGCACAGTGCAGTTTTACAACCACACGTTGGTGTAAAAACAGTCGTTCATCATTTCTGATGGAACAAGCACTAAACATGGAAGAAAGATGGGAGAATGATCGTTTAGCTGCCACGCAGCCATTCAGGCTTTCTATTTAGCCATTCAAGGTGGTCTGAATTTCTTTGCCCCATCTTTTATATACAAGTTCAGAGTTACTGAAATAACAGCTGCAGTTCAGCTCATGCACTGGTGATCTGCTCCTGATGCCACATCTGCAATGCCACAGAGAACCCAACCCACCCAAGTTCTTTCAGTTTCGGCTGATAACACACAACAAAAATGTGCTAAATTATTGGCTCCCACAGAATTCATAATGGAACCACAGACATTCCAGGCGGCTTAGAAAAGGTGCAGGAAAAGGAAAGGTCTTCCTTTAACAAATGGAAGAGTTAAGGAAAGCCGGATGTATTACGCTCTCATGAGATCACCCAGTCCAAGCAGGAACCCACCCCCACCACCCCATAACCGCCTCTCCCACCAGGACAGCCCCTCAGCTCAGCTCATGGGCTCTGCTCAGCGTTAACCCATTTCCAGGGGACAGGAGTAAGACGAACACAGGGTTTGATGTTAGTGCAAAGCCAATGCTGTGTGGAGCACGGGATGGAATACTAAAGACCATGGGTCCCTATAAAAGGCAAATTCTGTAATTTTTAACTTGTTTACCAACTGACAGACTCATTTTATACTGCTCAAAATAGTAACTATTTCAATTTGCTGATCCAGTGATACTGAAGCTGGAATTCCTCCCAGTGACCATATGGCACGCATCATCTCTATCAAGTTAGCTAGATTCCAGAACATCCATATTTATATAGATACAAATATGGAATAGGAAAGCAAAATGTGATTCCTTAAGAAGTGCTTTTTCTGGAGTAATCCTAAGCTGCAAGACCCATGGTTTCCCATGCCATATGGCGTTAACGGAAGACTAAAAAATTCATCTTGATTGGGAATAGACAGCAAAAATGAGGAGGGAGAAAAGAGATCTCTGTAAAACTCCCAATTCTAATGTTCTAACACGAGCATGTTTACAAACAGGATGGGTTTTCTTTGGGGAGGAAGCAAGGAGAGGGGGAGCAAACAGGGCTGCATCTTTTTTTTTCTCATCAGCATCGCTAAGGAGGACACGCTTGGTGACACAAGGAGGTCACAGTCATATTCTCAACTGCTTGGCCTCTGCATGCCCCAGCCTGCTTGGAGTAAGACAAAATGCATGTAAAATATTTAGCGGCTGAGCAGAAACTGGAGAGAAAACCTGACCTGCTCCAAAATGAGTGGATGAAGAGCGCAAACAATATGGTTTCACCTAGAAATCTTCTCACACACAATTACTGCAGCTGAAGTCCAACCTACATTTCGGAGAGCTGAGATTCAAATGATTCCTATGAACAAACAAGGATTAAAATAAATGAAGCCTTTCTCCATGAGAGCTGAAGGGATTTCCAGAACCGAGCCCTACTCCCCCCTGCTCACACAGGGGGGGCACAGCTGCCACTGGGGCTTCCTGCACTCCTCCTCCCTCCACCAACTCCAACTCCCCAGGGCTGGGGAAGGGGAGGCTGCACAACAGCCATGGGCATCGCACAGCCGCTCCCGCAGACACAAAGAGCACAGTAACAGCAGTTGATAGAGCACACACAGATACGAGATACTATTTTTCAACAGTCCTCACCATGAGCTGTGCATTTTCACCAGCGATGAACACGAGCCTGCATGCCACACCTGCACCAGCAGAGGAGCCCCACTGTCACCATTCCACTGTGCTATAGCCACTGTTTGGTCACCGCAAACAATCAGCAATTGCCAATGAACATCAATGAGCGCCATTTCTTTCTACATGGAGGAATTTAATTCTGCCCTTTTAATTCATCATCACCTCCATGTCAGACGCCACTGTGTCAGAACTCCCCCCTGCTGCCATCTGTCACAGGGCAACAAAATAGAATGGAATATTGGCGGGAAGGTTCAGCCCCTGCTGCCATACCACCAACATCCGTCTCCGACATTGTGGGCCAACACAATAAGAGGCATTACTTTCGGAGCAGACCACATAACCCAGTCAGTAGCTGATGTTTCCTTTGCCTTTTCTTGCTGCAGGATGGAATATTCACCAACCCCAAAATCAAAATGCAGCACTGTCAGAAATCCTGAATGAAGAGCCAAGGCCTGACCTTTCATGCTGCCTTTGCCAGGTGCAATAATGTTAGCAGTTCGATACCCAAATTGGCTTTTGGCTTTAAACACTGCTTACCAAAAAATCCCCAACATACATCCTCCAATATTCCATATAATTTTAAAACATTACTCAGAACTGACTACGAAGAAAACTATGACTCATGGGAACAGAGCTTCATTCATGTGATGACAGCAGAGTGGCATTTGTTATATATGAGCACCTGAACTATCACATACACAGCCAAGCACAGCGTATTGCCAGAAGCAGCCTGCCTCTCAGAGGCACGGATGAGAGTATTTCATAGAATGACTTTGGAAGAAGGGCCCTTAAAGCCCACCCAGCCCCACCTCCATCATGGGCTGCCCAGGGCCCCATCCAGCCCAGCCCTTGAGCTCCGGTGCTCTATACACTGCAGGGTAAGTAAGGTGTGAGGTTAGCCTTAAGAGATCTGCCTCCTGCACCCCAATTTTATCCAGGCTTCCAAAACTGCAGGCAGCTGGCAGGACATATTCCAATCCCTACTAACTGCTTTTATCCAGGTACTTCTCTAATTCACATACTACACTTTCATCTTGCAGTTACAGAACTTGATCTATGAGACGGGAGCAGCTGCTTATTATCCAGACACTGCTGGCACAAGAAACTGTGGTGGGCTTACTCTTCATGCAAACAGCCTTAGGATACACCACCATACGCCCATATATCTGCAGCTCTGGACTCAGACAGGGAAGTTTTGTTACAGTACAGTCAAGAAGAACATCACAAGCAAAATCATTTTGTACTGCATTACAGAAGAAAACAGCAGTCTTTGGTGAACCTTTGGTGTTTGCTTTTCAAACCAAGTGAGTAGACATTAATGTAATTACGAACACTTAAACCCAAAGGGAGATATAAGAAAAAACATCAAAGATTGGTTTTATTGAGTGCTATGTTTAATCCACCATGCTCTGTCCAACACTGATGGCAAAACAACAAAGAATCCTTCCACTTTAATAGGAACAGGTAACACACCCCTAAAATTAATCTCTATATTGCAGCAGTGTATCAGTCCCTGGGTTATTCTCAAGGCTCAGACAAAACTGCTGTCCTGACTTCTAACTGTCCCATGATGGTCAGACTCCACCTTAAGCATCTTCAGAATGGAGAGCAGCAGCAAAGAAGGCCACTTACAGGGAGTGCATCTCCTCGCCTCCAGCACGCAGACAAGAGGATATACACACGCTATCCAAGAAGAGCTGCCACCACTACAACTGCTTTTCAGTTTAATAAAACAGAAATAGAACACGAATTTCAAGGTTCTAAAAACTGCAGCCTCTAAAATCCTGTAAGCGAATGAGGAAAAGAATGAGTAGCATGTAATACACTTGAACGCCAGAGCAACATTCTGCTATCTGGTGCTTTGCACAGCACTAGAAGAGCATCCTTAAGGCGATGAGCATTGCCTGGCTGCACCCCAGTCCCACCAGCGTTACACTTCCACCTGCAATAATCTTGCACAGCTACACAGGATTAAGTTTATTTTTCTTCTTTTTTTTTTTTATTAAGAGGAAGAACTGCTTTTGATTTTAACCAAAACAATTATTAAAACCTAAAGCTTACACATACATTTCGGTAGTGATCATAACTGGTAAACTGCATTAAGAATAAATATCAATATTTCCAAAACTGACACTGTAATACTGCTGCTTGATTCATCAAGCAAAGGACAAAATACAAACAGCATACTCCCAACAAGTCTATTAAGCTTTACATGGTTATCAGTAATACGTAGCACAATAAAATAAGCAGATTTAAACAATTTTCCCCAGATGATGCTGCCCCTATGACTGTGTTCATTAGGAAAAACACCTGTAACATGATGGGAAGTTCAGGAAAATCATGATGTTATTAGCCTTAGAGAAGCACTCAGCTACCATTTGTCAGCAGTGCACTGTATTCTGGAGCAGATAAAAGACCTCCATACAATTTGCACGGCTGCACGTAAGCAGTAGTTGTCCAAGGAAAGAATTAGGACAGTTTTTGTGGGTTCTTTTTCCCCCAGTCCTTAACAATAAAATGGACACTTCAGGCCAAAATAGGTTCTTAAATGTAGGTCAAAAATACCCAGTCATGATCGCTTCTGCATTGGTTTCCTAGCAAATTAATCTACCCACACAGATATACGTAATGCGTATCCTGGAGACGGTGAGGCAGAGGAAGAAAACCAAGTACATTCATGAGGTAGCTTAGACTGAATTAACTGCAGTTAAAAGTTTTATTGAACAAAAGAAGGTAAAACGTGGTAGTCCAAGTTCACTGAGCAAAAGCAGCTCTCCTGCTGAAGCTGCGCTTTGTGCTGAATAACCCAATTAACAGAGACTATACAGAGGACACGTTATGCAAGTTGTCTCAACAGCAAAGGAGAAAAGGTAGATTATATTTCAACTGATGGAACAATTTGGTCAAATTCAGTGGCTTAAGTGAACGATTCTAGCCCTTATCCACCTATATTCAGTACAAATGTACAACAGAATACACAACTGCACCGAATTTCCATTAGTTATAGCGTGTGCTCCCATGCAAACGGAAGCCAATTCCTGAAAAGACTCAAGAACACCCAAATATTTTAAACCTGCTGCTTGAAGCATCACTTAACTGACTCAGGAAAAAACACTCCGTATGCTATAAAAAAACTCCTGACCTCTACAAGGTCCACTTCCTGTATAGTACTAACGTTTAAAATTATTTATTTCTTCCCTCTGCCTAAGAAACTTCATATGCTCTGAAAGAACCCACAGATTCAGGTGGGTCAACAGATATGTCAGAAATACTCTGAAAAGAGGGAGGTAGCTCAGGCCCCTTGGCCACCTTGGGACAGTTTACACAGATGCAGTCTACCTCCCTTTGTAATTTGCAGTCAAAAATGAACGGAAAAAGGATTTCAGTTATGAAATTTAGTGAAAGAATGCATTCAGTACAAAAGTCTTCAAATTTGACTCATTGGGCTTCCAAATTAAGTTGCGAGGTACCTCACACCCAATACACAATAGTAATAACGTACCTAATTCATACATTTTACAGACAGTATCTTCTCATTTGTTAAACGCTTCGCTCGGGTGAGTACAGGTTTTTTTGTTAACCACTTGACAAACATCCTAGGCCAAACAAACAGCACAAGTAACGTCAAAATCGTTTTTTTCCAGTAATTGTACCAAATGCTGTAGGCTAAGCCTAACAGAAACTACTGAAGAAAAGTAATAGACTCCATGATGCAGTGCAAAGGTGTTACTACAACATCGTAAGTCAAGGGATGTTCCTAAGGTGCTGAAAGAGGAGATTCTCTGGACGGTGAACCCGTATTGTCCTCCGGTGGGAAAACAGTAAGAGTGCAGGCTCGAATGCCACCAAGCGATTCCGGAAGGTCAAATACTTTATGCCACTCATCTTTTTCTGGATCATATTTCTGAACTATTTCCACCATACATCGGTTATTCCAAGAATATCCTCCAACTACATAGATTTTATTTTCAAAGACAGCAACCCCAACATCACTTTGCCCACGTAACATGGCAGCAATTGGAGTCCACTGGTCTAGAGTTGTTGAGTAATATTCACAGCTTAAAACATCATCATAATCACTTGTTCCTCTAAAGTGATTTCCACCAATAACATAGAGCTTGTCTCCTACAGTACACATGCAATGCAGACCTCTGACTGTCGTCATCGGAGCTTTCTGAGTCCATTTGTCTGTGTCAGGGTCAAAACACATAAGTTCCTTCTGGAAAGTATCATGGGTAATTCCCCCTAAAAAATAAGACACAATGTTAGAACAGTGCTTACTCTAATAAGTAATAATTAAACAGCAGAAGCATATATTTTAGTGAATTGATCCCGTCATACCTAAAATTTCTTCACATTGGCTTAGATTAGTATCACATATGTACTCCATTTCAAATTACATTTCAATGTACTTTGTTCCTTTGAATCTGAATACAGGAGCCATACCTTATGCAGTACTTCATTATATAAGAAGATTATGGTGGATTAAAAGAACAGGAACTTGTTATCCATTCTTCATTCTGGAAAAACTTTTTTTAATCATTTGTTTAGCTTTCTTGTATTGTTTCACACCATGAAAACAGAACACCATTTCTCTTCCAAGTTTTGATTCAATGATATTACATTTTAAGTGGTCCTTACCACAGTTTTTCTGACGGAAACTTTTCAACAATTTAAACCAAGGAGAGGACATTTCAGATATCCTCAGTAATAAATGCCTATGGTTCTGTATACTTTTACCTTCTTAGTGGTTCCCTGCAAAGGCTGCTGGAGAGGCTTCAAAGGACATCATGGGATGATTTCCCATCAGTGGACAAAGTATCCCCATCATCCCACATTCTGATCTGCCTACTGATCATGCAATCAAACTCAGTAGGCTTACCGGCTATGGCTCATTTCAGATTGTAATACAACTAGCTGAGGTGCTAAAAAATACACAGAGAACTCTGCCACTGGACAACCTCCTGCTGTGCTAACCATTCAGCACTGAATTATGATCCCTGGATTAACTGACAGATTGCACAGTGTTTACAGGCATCATGTAAGAACGTACTTGGAGAGTAAAATAACTTCAGGAAAAACAGAGGGAATGCAAAGCGCTGACACTTCTTGACAGCCATGGTAGTGACAGGGCTTGGTGGTCTGTCAGAGAGCAGAGGCCTTAACGTAACGATGAAAAAGTGACAAAGAACCAAACCTTTGCATTTTCATCCCTGAAGTGTCTCACCTCATGGGGATAACTGAGGGTATAGGAAGAGGGAAAGAAAAATGTGGGAAGTATATAGTATTTATATGAACAGTCACATCAGGGAGCACACATGCTCTGCCTGCAGTAAGATAAGCAGAACAAGAAAAAGCACAAATAGCAGCATAATGACAACCAGCTAGCTTGATGGATTTAAGCATAGAAACACAAGCATGAAGCTGTACCTTATAGCAAATTTTGAAATAAATTCCTGCTTTTCTACTAGCACAAAGCCTCTTGCATGCAAATTATCTGGAGAATCAACTGGCCTCAGTGGATCTCCCCACAGCTGTCAACAGGTGGATAATCTTTCCCATTTCCTGCCCAGAATTTCAGCTTAGAAATTAGAAGATACCCCTTAAAACAGGGACAGAACATACAGAGGACTACGTTTTTCTTTCACCTTCTGTGATCACAGAAAGGACCTGTGGATGACACCAGACACTAACCCACAGGGAAATATTTAGATCAGCAAGCAAAAACATAAGTTCAGGGTCCAGTTTTCCCCATTAGAGGTGAAAAACATCACTACTAGCTTTATTCCAACTTGAACACCAAGACTGAGACCCAACCTTCATTACGAAGTGAGCACATACAAGACCTTCAGAAAACCTACCTCCCCAGTTCAGGGAAAAAATGAAATGAAGCTGCAACCTCGGTGATATAAGATTAAGTATATTACACTGGAAGACTACTGAAAGCATAGACATTGTTGGTAAACTGTGATTAACATCAGAACTTATCCCTTTGTGTCAGCTCAATAAAGGCAGATGTCTGTCTTCAAAACACCAAGATTTCCAATGCTTTCCAAAATACATCAATAAGGATGTGTTTAATGGTCATTTGTTTAATGGTTATTGCCACATTAGTGCCACAAAAGATAAGTTCTGATAGCTTGAGTGAATAATTGCTTTGCAATTTGAAGCTGTTATTACCTAAACGCGTAACATTATTGGAAATCACTCTCTGGGACTCTGCAGTATATATGCCATGTGTTTGGCTTCATACAAATGTGTGTCACCATTTTGTGTGTGGCAAACACACTGCAAAAAAAGACTAACTCATTGTTTCCCATGAAATGGGAAAAGTCAGATAAGCAATCGTTTCATAGAAATAACACAATTCCACCAAATTACCTGAAATGTACATTAAGCCTCCATATACAGTTCCAGCATGACCGTAGTGGGGTTCGTTCATTTTTGCGACGTAGCTCCATTCGTTCATTCTGGGATTGTAGCATTCCACAGTGGCTGTTTAAAACAAATGAGAATATGGATGTTGAATCTAACACGGTAATTTGGCTTTCAATATAGTAGCAGTGGCATTAATATATTCATAAATGCAGAAAGTATTAATGGGAAACATTGTATGGCTGAGAGTTAAGGGAATTACTGAATATTATGTATAGAGACAATACAGAAAAGCCTCAAGCGTCATCCCAGAGGAACAAAAAGGAAGAAAATCTTGCATTCTTTCCTTCTGTTCATTCCTTTCCCATTCCTATTTGATACATAAGCTGCCCCAGCTAAAGAACTCTGTCAGAAGTAGAGTTGTGGGACAGCAGAGAAAACAGTGCCCGAGCTGGGTGCACCCAGCTATCGTGCTCCTGTCTCTTGGAGAGGTTCCTCCATTGTCTGCTGGAGAGTAACAGAGAACCCGACCAAGTTGTAGAGATTGGCAGCATGAACAGCACCATATGACCAGGGAGGTAAGAGATCCCGAAAAACCTGTAATACAGTGACCTTCCAAGCACAAAGCAATTACCAATAATTGTGTTCTTAGAATCATTCAATCTCTTCTTAAATAACTGAAATTAAGAATCAGATTCAAATGCTTATTAAATAACGCTTGAGAGGTGTTTGTGGGCTACGCATACAAAATGCAATCTGTGGCATTTTACTCACTCCAGAACAAGCTTTCATTCAATCAAGTGTAGAAAATCTCAGGCAGCTATATAGAATCAGCGATGGTGACTGACAGTGCGGGATTTTCAATCAACAAAGAACACAGAAGCTGATAATCTCGACAAATGAAAGCAGAAACTCATTACAGCGTCACTATAAGGCTGCAGTATTAGTGAAGCACACCAATCAGGTCAATAGCACTGATATGGTGACTAAAAGGTACCTTGCCCAAAACTGCTGATCTGTCTTTAAGAAACCCTTTGGAGCATTCTGGGAGAGATAAATTAAACCACAGCTTCAGATTACCTTCAAAAGAACCCTGGTCAAGGAAAGTTTAGTAAAGCGTGCATTACAATGGTCTTCTGAATCATCTTTTAATCCCTTTAAAATGTATAGCATCCTTATTGCTGCAGAACAGGGTATTTTGCATCTCCATGCAGTTAGCATCCCAAGGAGACAACGCACTCCAACTGGAAGCTTCCAGTTCAAGTGTCAGGAATACCATCTGAGAACTGCTTCGGCACTGTGCAAGATTAAAAATGACACTGCACAAGAGAATTGTTAAGCTGTTCCAGCACTCCGGGTTTTTTCAGCTCTCCCTCCCAAAGGAGTTGAAATTTAAATTTGCAAGATGGACAAAAGAGATACAAAACTGATGTAAAGTAACTGAAGTGTCCCTGTACAGTACTGCTGACATGTCAGATCTGTGACTGCAAAGACCTGCCCAGGTGGTGTTCGGGTTTCCAGGTTCACTCTGAGGGGTCTCTCCCTCACTGAGCACTCCCCCCACCACCCAGTCCTCTTACACAACAGCCCCATCTCAGCCATTGGAAATATGTCTTTCACATTATATACATATAGATAGATAAAAATGTGCATAAGTGAAGGGAAGAAAAGGCATTCAAGCATTCTTCTGCAAATAAAAGTCATGTTTCATTTCTACTTGAAGTCCCAAATCTCTCCTTACAAAGCTTGTTTTTTTCCCCCATTTAACATGCTGCAGACTTGTTACATCCATCAGGGATTTACACTGCTGTAACATCAGTAGCACAAGAGACAGAATCTTACCCAGATGAAAGTACATACACAAAAACAATTCCATAAATTGGGTGTAAACCCAATATCTCAATCCAAATTGTGTTTGAGTAGTGGGATCCTGGTATCATGTGCAATATCTGCCCAACTCTCAAATGCTTCCAAACTCCTCCTTGTGTAAATGCATTCATCCGTTCCAATATTCTTTTCTGAAGAGGAAAGCTCCTCTCTACTCTGTTCTACTTAGCAATCAGAAAAGCAAAGATATGCAGAAATTTCAAGAACAGAAAAAAGATCAGACATGCAAGTAATTATAGGCGTCCCAGTTCCACCCTGACAGCAGACCCCTCCGACCTCCTGCTAGCTGCCACGGTGCACCAAAATCATCACTTGCTTTCACAGAAACAAAAGCATCCTCTTTCCCACAGCGCTTACACTTCACACTGAGGTGAGGAACTTACACTTCTAATACAGTATAGAGGCAGGAAAAGCAGAGTTATGTATAAAATCATGAAGCCATCAGCAACCAGGAAATGGCAACGTAAAAAGCATTCAGCATTGAACAACTGTTTCCCTCGAACTGCACTATGGATTCTATTTGAAAGAATCCTTTGAGACACAAAGAGAAGATAAAACATGCAAAAATGGGTACCCATTACTCTGCTGGTATCACTATTGCCACACAGTAAAGACATCAGCTCTCTGAGGAAAGACGTGGTTGAGTTCAAGGTCCCTCACTTCTGGTGAGGCTTCAAAATTCTCCTGAACACCACCAGTACACATCAAGCTCTGCTTGATAAAACTTCAGACAAACAACCCAAACTCAAATCTCACATCCACCGTGCTATGAACCACGCTAATTCTGAGCTGAGAAAAGCCTACTGTTCTGTTTGGGTTTTCGGCATAGTTGCGCCCGTTTCCCCCTGCAAGGTCATTCCATCTTTGCTTTAACGCAATCTCCCACTGCACTGAAAGGGGAAAAAAACCTCCAGCTATTACTTAAAGGTGCAGTTGTTTTAAGAAGCAATTCTGTATATCATTCTCTGCATTGAACACAGTTCACAGAACTGTTCACTCAAAAGAACTATGTTACTGAAGCAAAGTGCGTATATTTTTAAAGAATTAGACAGATGGATTCATTTCCCAAGAGCATGAATTATTCAAATCAGGCTTTATTTATGTTTTAACGGTGAAACTCCAGCTCTGGTCGTTACCAATAACACAGGGAAGACAGGTCTCATTTCAAAGGACACAAAGCTTTGGCAGTCCCAGGGGATGTTCAGTCAGCCCTCACTTTATTTTACCATCTGTGATGCTATTCGAGGAGTATACAGATATTGACCACTTCTGCCAGTAGCTTCTAAGGGGTCTCGAGGTTTATTACAGCAGCACACTCAGCAACTGTGCAGTGTCCAAAAACCTGGAATTTTCATGTTATCATATCTCCTATAATACAACTTGCTGTAGAACTCAAAGCTTACTTTGTTAAGCTGAACAGAGCCCTAAATAATTTGGCTCCTAGCACAGTGAGAAGTCACTTTGAAATAAGCTTCTATATGAGGTCCTTTGGTTCTCACTTTGGTTTGATGTTTACAGGACTTCACAGGCAGCAAACAGCCCAATGGGGTCACAATGCAGATTTTTCTTAACAACATACATAAAAATACATACTACATATACACATTTACAGTGTGTTTTTTATTATTACAAACATCAAGATGTTGCTTGAATTCAGAGTTAAGCATCACAGGGGCTACCTGGAGAATAAATGCCTTCCCAGTTACTGGGCGAGGGGTCAGGACAACACATAGCTGTCTTTCCCTAAACTATGAGTAGTCCTCTGCCTTTATTGCAGCATGATGAATCTGTAGTTCAAACACAGTCCAACATCCTCCAAAGTGCTATGGAGAATTTCACACAGAATGCCAAACTTCAGTGAAGTCAGGCAACAGCAGAGCCTGAAACATCAGGAAAACAACTAACTGCAAAGCTCCCTATGCAAGGGGCAGCCTCAGTCAGCATCAGGCACAAGCGAGCTCTTTCAGAAAGAAAACCATACTTTAAGAGAGGAAACTAGTATCCTGAGCTCTGCACAACTGGAAGTGGTATCTGAGCACTGCTTCTGAGCATCTTTGCGAACCACATGTAGTCTGTCTTCTTTCCCAAGAAGCCTTTCCTTCCGCATGCCTGGATTCTCCAAGCTGCTCTGCTCTCTGTGCCTTCTGCCCTGATTTGACACTTAAAAAGAACAAAGCAGAATTACACACAGTCCTCCTAGGACTGGTGCATACCTGGAAGTTTGAATTATAATTTTTTGAATTTAGAACACTTCAAAAGACATTTACCATACTCTGTTGCATCCACCACATCCATGCCAGTTTACTCATCCCTACCACCGGACCCAATTTTTCTCAAAGTGTCACACATCATTGAACAGCAGCAATTTATTACTGCTAAAGCACACACTGCTGAAGTAGGAAGTGATATTTACAACATCCTCGGAAGATCGACCATTTGAGAACTGTTTTGGGGAAGACTTGCTGTAGAGCCTCAAATAAAAATATAATCTTTGTTCCAGGACTTTGTCAGGAAGGGAAAAAAAAAGAAATTCATTTTGGTAACTTGAATCCTTTGGCCCTTTTCCATAAGAGGTGATCTTCTGGAAAGCTGAATTGAGGTTTCTGTAATTTTTCCTCTTACAACAGATTGAAATTAGTTTGAACCCAAGGGCAAGTTCCTTAATACCTGTCCAACACACACCTGACCTTCTCTTGTATGAAAGCTTGAAGTTTTTCTCCTCTGATGAGAATGGAAAGTTTAAGCCGGATTTCATCTTCCAGCTGTCAAGGTTTATGAAAGAAACATGAAAATGAAAAGTGACTTGCCTCACAATTAACAAGAAAAGAAACCAAAGCCCTGAATCAAAGCATGAGACAGCTACAATACTTAGCATTTATGGAGTGCTCTTCCCACAATGATCCAATGACATTTTCCAGCTCTGTGAGGAAATCACTGCAGTATTTTAATGATATCTTTATAGAATAATTTTAAACAAGTGATAGATTTTGTGTTTTAAAGTTGCAGAAGAGCTGAGGTCAGCAGAATGATACTGCTTGCACTGATCTAAGAAAAACACTGCACTACAAGCTTGCTTTAAGCACTGCTTGCAATGGCTCAGTAACAGCCAAGCAATGTTTTCACTGACATTCTTACAACACTGTTCTACACGGTTGGTACAATACATACGGTGAGTAACCTGACTGGCTGCTATTAATTAATATCAGCAGAAAACAGCTCAATGAATGTCAGGCCTTCTGACACTCAAGGCAAGGATAAATACACATGAGCTTACACAACTTCTACAGGGTACTGAACTTGTTTTTCAAATTTTCGGGTAGATAAAGGGACCTGTAAGAAAAGCTATGAGAACCACCTGATTTACATAGGAACATTGGTAAAGAAAATGAGTTTTTGTCAACTAGTTTCCAATGAATGTTTTTTGGGAAGCATTTTGAAATCTCATTTCAAGGAGATTGGATTTTAAACCTCAAGCAGAGGTTGTACTAGTAGAATGCATTGATTCCTAAAAGCTTGAAGTAAGATCATAAAGCAACATTCATCTGAATAGATGAGAAGCATTAGTTAAAAAAGATTATGAACTGTTACAGAACAAATTCACTTTTGTATTGTTTCAAGTAAATATTTATTTACCTGTATTTATAAAAAGCAGAGCTTAGCAGCTACTAAAGGAATAAGACAGCTGAGTATTGGGATGAAGCAGCAAACAGAATAATGAAACGTTACATCCATATTAGATATATTAATATACTAAAGTGCCAAGCATAATCATTGTAACATTTCAATTTTGAAGCACTGAGACAAATTCACAATTGAATGTACGGTGGTCCCAGATTTGGGTGTAAACATTGACACTATTGCTTTGGAAGATCCAGTGGGTTCATGGGGGACATTCACTATTGATTTTTACAAATTAAAAGTTACCATGTAATTTTTAATTTAAACTTAGGGGAGTAATATTAAGACTCCTTCAGCAAGGAGAGAGATGAAGGAGGCAACAAGACAGTCATTCATGCTAATGGTACATTACCTGTGTAGTCACAAGATCATAGGCAAAAAAAATTAGCATTTTAAGTGGCTTAAAAAGCACAGAATGTCAGGACATCTGAATCTCATTAGCCTGCATTAAAAGGAAGCCCAACTAGCATTTCAAAATGACTGCTCCAGGAAATGTGCTCCTTTTAAAACACAACCTTCCTGCAGCAGTGAGTTTCAGTTGGAAAGCTGCATCTTCCTCAAGAGTGAAAAGAGTTGGTTTGGTTTTTCAGCTCAATCAGTGATTTATTTTTTATATAACTCTGCTTACAGTTCATATATATTATACATGTACATACACTGATGACAAAGTTGAAGAGATTGGATATTTTGCATGAGGACATGGAATACAGGTATCTTTTTGTTTGTATGGATGTCCTTCTAAAACAGCTACCAGCATCCAGACAAATGTATCTATGCATTTCCAGGATTGCCAGAAAGAAGCTGCGTGCCAACAAACTCAGTTTTATCACAGGGCAGCAGAGTACTTCAAGGCCTAAAAAGAAAGGAGTCATAGCTCAAGACAAGTGCTTACCTAGCTCACCCGCTGCATTTCGACCACCAACCGCATACAAATGTCCTTTGAGGGCACTTAGGTGGAAGAAGGTGCGCTTCTCATTTAAAGACGCGACTTGCATCCACTTGTTATAGCGGGGATCGAATCTGAAGACTGTGTCAACTGCTGTCTTTCCTTTTGTGTCATAATTGCTCTGGCCACCAACTACGTAAAGAAAGTTCCCAATGACAGCAATGCCATGCTGGTACCTTGGTGCATCCATGGGAGCTAATGATTTCCATTCATGGGCTTTTTCGTCATACATCCGTAGTTCTTTGCTGACAACCAGCTGCTGCCTCAGCACTCCCCCCAACGTTACCAAATGAGTGCTGTCTGATCGAATGGCAGTTCTCTCCGACTGCATAACTGGTTGCATGTATGGCATCATTTGGTAGTTGCTGGCTTCCAAAAGCAAGTTTACACAGGTATTGTCAGTTCTCATGAAGTCCACTGTTTGAACGTAGTTAATAAGATCCTGGGGTGTCATCAAAGGAAATCTGATGTTCTTCATTAGCTTTGCAGCATATTCCATTCGAGGCTCTTCAAACCGCAGCCAGCGACAAGCCGCCTTGAAGAGTTCAAGTTCAGTGCAGTGCTTAAGGCTATTACTTGAAAGCACAAAGGCAAGACGTTCAAAGGGGAGTTTCACAAATTCACCAGTACTTAATAATGCAGGGAAGTTCTTTAGGATGAAATTATTAACATATTTATCCACTTCTGTGAGATTGTATGTGTTGGCAATTCGCCCAACCTCAACACAGTTTTCCAAGGAAACCTGTTAAGTAAACAGAAAGAGGAATCAAAACACATTCTTAATTTGGTGTCTAAATGATATTGAATTTAATGAATACTATAGAATCAGCAGTATTTTCATCATTTCACAACGCTCAGGGTGATTTTCACATGAGCAAATAAATATTCAATTGATGTATATATTCATGACCACAAGGGGAGAGCCAATGTCAGATGCATTACACAATGATGATACATAGCAATTATACAGCACTTCACCTTTGAAATGCTGTGCAAATGTCTTTGTAAGAAAGAAACATGGAAAATACAGTCAAAGGAAAGTTGATTAGCCTAAGGTTACAGAGAATTATGAAAAAGTAGGGCTTGCCATTAGACACTTTCAACCTGAAACTTCTATTGTCATAATCCCTTTTCCCATGACAGGTTGGGACCTGATGATCTTCTGAGCTCCCTTCCAACCTGAAAGGACTCCATGATGCAGCTAAACAGAATGGCACAATTACCTCTCCAATGCTGTGTATTACGTACAATTTACTTACAGGGTTCGATCCCATAAATATATTCTTTAGAAATGAATAAAGCTGCATCTTTGCATCTCTGGTAAATGAAGATTGAGTCTTACATACTGTGTTCAAGTTACAGATGTGGCATAGCCAAAAATAACACAAAGCTAGCAATCTTGGATAATCAACATAGGATTTCCCCTAGAAATAACCAACACATGAATTCTTTAGTGTGGATCATACCCTGACTGCATTCAATACTCAAGTGACCATATCTTGGTATCCACATCTTTTCCAGTGCTGCTGCATCTGCCTTTCTTATATCCTTCCTACATTTCAGGATCCAAGACAAAGGGAGAAAAAGATGGCAGGGATGGGAAGGAACCAAGCAAGACTTCAGCAAATCCACTTATTTCAATTCTGCTAGACCTACATTACATATGCCAAGCAAGTCCATCTCCAGATGCTTCTTATTGAGAACTGTACCTTTTTTTTGCATTCAAGATTCTACCCCAAACTTCCTTCACACATGCTTTACAGTCTCCTTACAGACCAAGCCAATAGCATGTCCAACCCACTCAGTACTGACACCTTCCACAACTTCAGAATTGTCGTATTTGTAATTTCAGAAGAATTCAAGCTTCCAAATCTTGCAGTTATTTAAAAAAAACGATTGTAAAGGTTGAAGACTATGACTCGAAAACATTCAAACACATTCTGGTCAAGACAGAGATTACATTGTAGCACTATATTACTTCAATCTATCATTGACCTTTAATAATAGGCAGTTCCAAAAGTTAATGAGTATGGGAAAAGCAGTTTCTTTATTCACTAGAAACTCATCTAACTTATCCTAGAACTGAGATCTGCAGTCACAGTCTTATTCACAACCCTGAAACACCTTCCTAGAATCAAAGGTTCCAATATCTTATTATCTCATTCTTATCTCTAATACAAATCAATCAAGTCCTGTCTGCAAGATGAGTGTGTGGCAGCCTGACAGGATTTTTATTACACAACATCCATGCAGCACATACACAAATTATTACTGAATTAGAAGACCACACTGTTTTTACCAAAACATTCTGTTACTCAAGAAACATTTTGGTCTGTCTTCCAAACGTTATTGAGAGATAGTACCAAATCTCTGTGCATTTCCTTTAAGGGCTTTGTAATATACATGAATTAAATAGAAGTAACAACATACTGTAAATTAAACAAATGAAACTGGATGCTCTTACTCCTAAAATTTCATTCAAGATGGATAATAAAAATAAAACAACAGAAAAAAGACCCCTTAGCAAACTGATTACATACTATAGCACAGCTTTTACCTCCTGCTGTAATGCTCTGGCATTTAAAAACTTAGTTTGCAATACACCTACTGGCATCCAACTACATAGACAGCATTTTCTCCATGTCAGGGTAAGTAGAAACATATTATTGCATATGTAGAAAAGACATGCTTGAAAGAGGAAGATCAAGCAAAAAGGGGGACAGAATTGCATAGCACTGGTACCAGGCATTCAGGTAGCAATGAAATATTTACATACATTATAAAATGCATGTCAGTTATCAAGTGCCCAGCATTCAAGACTATTTTAGGCTTGTTCCAGTGCTTGCATCCTAGTTGATGTATCATAACTAAGTTACGTGGTAAATCTATACAATCGAATACATTCCTGGAATGCCTGCAGTTGAGAAATTTATTGACATATCACACACCATTAATGACAGATGAATACCACATCAGCAGTTCCCAGTGCCCCCTGACTTCTCATAAAATCTATGCTATACTGCTTTAATTAATCTAATGGGATTGGACAGTAATCAGGGATTTTTTTTTTTTTATTGCACTTGCAAGTCTTCCCCATTATGCTCATGAAATTATGTACTCCTTTGGCTTATTATCAATAAACCTATCACTCAAATCTGGGTACCACATTTAGTATTTCCTTAAAGTTTACTTTCCTCACCAAAAGTACTATTATCAGCTTCACTCTGCTCTACGGTAACAACATATCACACTAAATTATATTGAAAAAAAAAGTTATAGTCAAAAAAAATACATACACCAGAGATCCCAAAGTCCTCAGTCAAAAACTTTCAGGACAAAATGCAATAGATACTCACACAAATATATAGAAAATTGGACACGTTAAGTTACAATAAAGGTATCTGACGAAATTGTATATTTTCCAATAAAAAAAGTGTGACTTATGCTATGATACTTATGAGAGGTGCAGAATATGTTCTCTGCAGGAGTCAGTCAATCAGGAGCTCATCAAGAAACAGAAGGAACTGCTACTTCTGGCCATCCTACTGAAGTGAATGGGAGGAAGGGAAACATCAGACAAAGAATGCAACTGTTTGTACAATCTATCCAGTAAATAGCAAAGGTATTCACACAGAAACAGCTAAAAGCTATAACTGAACAAACACCAAAATGACTTTGTATGGTGTTGAGAATTTCAGGTAGATCTTATTTTACCCGGGCACTGGCTACTGTGCAGAGCCACTCGGTCATGTTACTCAGTTGTTAATTACCCACTATACAGCAGAAGTTCCAGAAAATATTTTAAAAATGTCAACCCAGCACTTTATTATGGTAGCCTGAAAAAAAACTAATGCAAAAGTGCTTCCTTTAGAAAGCAGTTGACTTAATTCGTTGGAATTTTACAACTGTCACTTCTCAAGCTCTTGTAAAAACTTAATTGATAAAATGCTACAAAACTGGATATGGAGCAAAAGGATTTGAAGTATGAACATGAAGTATGAACACCCCAGAGAACAACTCGGGGTAACGTTGCACAGAAAATGAAGATCTCAAGTCACGTACCACAAAATATTTATGCATTTTTTTTTGTTTCAATAACTTTTAAACACCACATTAAATGCTTCACAGACTTTAAGTGAACTTTCATTCCCTTGAGACACCCAATTTTTCTGTGAGCTCCCACATATACAAGTACAGAACTAACAGTACAGAAATTTGACCAGCTCAGAAAACAGAATTTATCATATTCCCACATTAGGAAAGGCAGATTTCTGGTGCCTGGTAGAGCCAGCCCAGTGCCAGGTCCCACTCTCCCACAGAACTGAGACCATCTCACAAGCAGACAAATAAGGAAAGGTGTCAAAGAGCCCTATGGTACTACATCTCAAATTAAAAGACAGTTTTTGAAACAGACCAATATAGAAACATTTATACCAGGCTGAAAAAGCTGAAATCCCCTAAG
Source organism: Aquila spilogaster (assembly GCA_024606505.1). NCBI lineage: Eukaryota > Metazoa > Chordata > Aves > Accipitriformes > Accipitridae > Aquila > Aquila spilogaster. The sequence goes on along the minus strand of JANHGO010000044.1, from coordinate 12,175,864 downwards.
ATATCAATATAAATTAAAGTATTTAAGAAAATACCGCAAGACCAAAGACCATGTCAACATCCTAAGTGAAGGAACCTTCAGAAAACTAACATTCAAACAATGAAAAATGTCCTGAATAATGCAAATTAAGATCAAAGTAGCTCTTTCCTTAAGAAAGTAAGCTCACAGTCGCTGCCCTGCCCCAACAGTACATAAAGCCAACGAACAAAGTGAAAACAGGACGGAGCAGAAAGCAGTGAACAAGCCCTGAAAGTCAAGAATTAGTTGAGGCACAGCTCCCATCAAAGGGAGGCTGTTCCAAATCAATGATTTGGACCAACAAACACCAAGCCCTTAATCCAACTTGGTGTTTCATAGAAATGTAAGCCCAACAGAGATACACTACCTCATCTTGGAAGGCAAAAAAAACCTAATCCATGTGGAATAGATTGTATGGGATTGAAGGACATTAATGAAACATTATGGCAACTCCAAGAACTAGGCAACTAGAAAGTATGCCAAGATTAAACAAAATAGCAGTGTTATAGAGCCTTGATGCATCTTACTATTCTCCCATGAAATAGGTTTCTCTTAGCAGCATTTCTGAATCCTCCTATTTACATGCTCTCAGGAGAGAGATCACATTTTTGAATCTGTACGTTGAAAACCAATGCTTTTTAATTCCTTATTATGGATTACAAGAGATTCAACTGGTATTATAGTTCACGTAGAATACAGCACGTTATCATCCAGAGAAAAAGACGGGGTATGTTCTCATCATATCTTTCCCTGCCCACAAAGACAGAACTCTGGACAAAATTTGCATAAGAAGGTTAGCACTTCAGGAGAGGAATCTTTAAAAGCTGTCATGTTCTTGTAGGAAGAAAAGAGGTTTTTTGTTCTTATAATATAGAGAAAACTGCAAGAACTGCTCAGACATTCAGCCTGAATAAAGCACAGCACTCCTCAAAGCACAGATGCAAAGCAACAGAGGATGCTGTTCGTGAAAGAAGGTTGTTACCAGTGTCCCTCCCACACTGGGGGCATGACCCGAGATTTTAATCTATGAAATAAACAACACAATACCGAACTGCAACTACAGCATGCTAGTTTGAAGGGCAAACTTCTTGTCTGTTCCAACTGCAGAAAAGTATCCGTGCTACAAGCCCCAAAATATTTCTCTTTTAACAAACACTGACAGTAAATGAGGAGATGGTTGCTACTTTGGGGGCTATCCTCTGCTTACCAAAGCACTTCATTTGTTTATTGTTAAATGTTCCAGTAGCCATTCAAGGCCACTTTCAGTTCTAGCATAACATGGAAATCAACATAAAATTCTGGTACCTGTCTCTCTCATATAACCAATGTTTCTGTAGCATCTTCATATTAAAATATATCCTCTAAAGGGATTACTAAAAGGACAGACACCAAGTCCAACGGTTTACAAGAATAATGATGTAAAGGTCTCCATGACAGTTGCTACCGTCATATATGCATCACTCCACAAAAACAAAAAGGTTTTGAGAAATTATATTAACAGACTACAACAGCTGCTCTACCTTTTTTGTACAGTTTAACCCAGCAAGTAGTTTTATGGAAGGATACAGAATATGAGGGCAAGAACTAAGAAATAAAGTAAGGAATTCAGGAACTATAATTAATATCACTACTGCCATTACTGCAATTAATAGAAGGATTTTAATGATGTGATAAATGTGATAATGTGATATTTATATCAAGCTCATACTAAAAACAACACAATAACTTGCAATAAAATTCAAAAATTATTCTGTGAATTCAAGTTATAAACAACGGTGAAACAGAATTCAACTATTATAACGTCATTGTTTTCGATTTAAAACAAACAGGTCTTGGTAAGCGTGAACTACAAGTAGTAAGTCTTACCCCAGAGATAAGAAACACTTTACAGAAGTCCAAAACAGGTAAAATCTGCAAAAAACTGGCAGCTTCCAGAGTGTCCTGAAGGTTGTCCATGTTAAGGGAAAGCTTTGCAGTATAAATGAAATCAATGATCTTCTTCAGGCCTATTTTGTTGACACCATGAAGCTTAATGCACATTAAGTCCTGTTCCTTCATTCCTCCTGAGAAAGAAATGTAGGTAAGTTTATCAAATCGTTTTGAGAAGATTTGAGTGATTTCACAAACTTGTACAAACTTCAAAGTAACAAAAAAAAATCACCTGTGAACATCGCCTTGAAGTAGTCACTTGCAGAAGCCATCATTGCTCTGTGGACTGGAAACACCTCATCACCATCTCCTGGAACAAGGGTCACATCGCAAAGCAAACCTTCCACTCGCAGCTGGTCAAAACCCTGCAAGGACAGCACAATGCAAAGCATTCATTTGATTTGAGAGGGAAGCGGGAATTTGTTTCTCTTTTCCTTATGTAAATACCAGTTTTATTTTATTTACATATGTATTGTAGTACCAAAAAGTCACCGAGGAATAAGCTGTCATTTTACAATAATTATATCTAATATATTCAATGAGAATTATTCATTGAAAGCTTAACCAGAACATTTTCTATAAGTGGCTGAAGAATACAAAGTACCCTGTGCCTCAGAAAGTTGCTTTATTCAGTTAATTAAGTTATTTCCAGGAAGGAATTTGTTTTGAAAGCATATGTTCCAGCAATTATTTGAAGGCAGGCACTCGTATTTTTGACCTATGCAGTCCAGACATGCGCACTCTAGATACAAATCTGTTCCATGCCACTTAAAGTGTTCCACAAATTAAGAGGCTGTAAAATAGCAGCTTTCCTTTCAAGCCTTGCTATCTGGTTCATTGCTTATCAAATTTATTAGCAGTTTACAAGTTACATAGTTACAAAACTATGAAAAGAGCTGGCCTATTCCAAACTACTCATAATAGCTAACTGTAGTAGAAAAGGAAGTCACCTGCAGCAGCACCCTGAAGTAAGATTTTCCTCTGAAGACATATCCAGCTGGGCACACTGGAAGATGCATGGAACACTGGCCTTGTTCATACTACAGAATAGAAGCTCCAACAAAACGATTCCCTTCAACCAGGCATGCCATCACATGTTTCTCACACTAACAAGAAGGTAAATACTGTCTTTCTAAGATTTAACACCTTGGCCTCACCTCACGTAATTTAAGAGTTAAGATATCTTAAGGAAAGCCTGTATCTTTAGAATTACAAAGGTCCATAGTCTGCTTAAGAAGTCTGCTTGTAGCATATACTTAGACTATAAAAATAGAATAGACACTAAAGATTCCTAAAACTGGAACCTTTAACTTGCAGGAAAAGAAATTACAAGCCATGCTTGCTCACAGGCATTGGCAGCACAGCACACCAACACATTTTGAGACTTCTTAGGAATTACAGGTACAGGGAAGGCTGCTGAGTACACATACTCTTTAGAGCACCCAAAATTCTCACTATGTATCTGTACTGACAGAAATATTCAATTACCTGTAATACCACGGAACTGTGAGTATTGCTGGTGAAAAATCTTGTGGTCCCTGTCTTTGAAGACTGCAGATGGGCAGAGACGCCCATATCGCTGCTACCAAGAGATACTTTCATATGAGGATCCTCCTCTTCCACCAGAGATCTAAGAAGATGAGAACAAAGAAATCTTACGATCAAACTCATATTTTCATTAAGTGCTCTTTCGCATTAAAAGCGCAGTCTTCTGTGATGACAAGTAACAGAACAGAAGCTATAGGTCAAGAAAACCAGCAGGCAACAGAATTGATTCTCTTTGGTCCTCTTCAGCTAATCTAAGGAAGTGAAGTATCTGCACTGCATCATTTCAAAAACTTTATTTACAGGCAATAAATCCTGGTCCCCTCCCCCAGATCAAGAGCTTCACACACTTATTTCCATGCGTGCTTCCCATACTTCAGGATGCTTGCAGGAGTCTCATTCCATTTCCAAAATCAGCTATTGCATCAGACCGCAGAGGAAAGCTAGAACATTCAAACATTAAATGTAACTTTAAAGTTCAGTGAATTCCTTCTTATGGCATACATCATCTTGCTCACTCATGAATAATAGCAAATAACTAGTAGAGTCTCAGCTGTAAGCTACTTTTAGAAACACAACAAGAAATCCTTCAGGACACAATACTCAGTTATGCTACTAGAGGCAACCACTTTGTAACCTTAATTTAAGATTCGCTCGTGCAAAGTTGTCACACATTTTGATTCCAAGCAATTACTGCCCAAATTCAGATGGAAAGGGCTAATTTAGGTAGAACTGTTAAGAATTACTGTTCCATTATTAGCTTTCCACTTGCATCTTGAGATGTAAATTGGATTTACACAGAGATATGCATATGAGATTCTAATTACCCTAACCTGTAATTATTATAAAACGTAAATAATTTCCTCTCCAGAAACGTTACTAGTTCCCACAAATTCTATAAGCTAATACATTACCTATTAGCATGCATACCAGTCTAATGCATATATACACAATATTAATTAGCAAAGAAAATTCTCCCGTCTGTGGATTAGTGGCTTAATTATTAATAAAGACTCCATGTTTCAACACACATTCATAACAATTTAAAAGAAATGCTGCAAATCTCAGATACAAAACATTTTCCAGATTTTAAACATGCAGGTAAAAACATCGGCCTCCAAACTAGTTTCAGAAATTACTTTAAGTGACAAGAACGCGTTTAAATTATTTGGGTTTTTTCCCCCCACTGACTGGGATCACTGAGTAAGGATGACATGAGAGTCTGCAGTTGAAAAACATTGTTTTTTCTTCAGGAAGTGTTTGTTTTCTTTTTGAACAACTATTTCCCCCCCAATTTCTTTTGGTACATTGCCTATAGGGAGCAGTTTCTGAAACTTTAGAGTCATTCTGATAGCACCACTGTGCTTTGTTCAAACCCATGGTTACGTCAGGTCAGATACAGAAACATATTCATACAAATCCAGCATTCAACAAAGCACATGGGTTTGAAACAGGGAGATTTTATGCATACAGACAAAACAGATTGTAGGAACAAGGGAACACCAAGATAGCTTTGACTTGTAGTGAAGCAACCCAGTAGTGAGACATCTAAGAAAATCAGCGCAGATGTACTGCAGCAAGCAATTGAGTCCTATTTGAAACCGAATCATTGTATTTGTAAAACAAATCCAGAGTGTGATTTAAAAAATTACAAGGTATGTCTTAATTGGAAGTGCTCTCCAAGCTCCCCTCCATACAACAAATGCATATATAACAACATAACACAGAGGCAAAGCAGTTGCTCATGACCTAAATTCACTTTGTTCTACAGCATTTTGTTGGGGCTTTTTTTTTTTTTGTGTTGCCTTTTTAAGCTTGACTACAGTTTCATCAAGGAAACACTAACAATTTCAAGGGACATCTAGTCTTTAAATTTGGATGTCTTTCGAAGAGAAGGAATATAAAGTCACATTGGGAGACATCTGAGTGTGGGTGGAGAGGGACCACAGAGTCACCTGGCATGAATGTCACTGTATTTGCTCTTGAAAGACCTCCCAGAAATGTCACATCAGATAGCTGTTCTACAAAAGGGCTTTAAAAGCCTTGTTCTAAAACTCAGAAGAAAACAGGATGTACACATTTCATGTGAATCTCTGAAAGGAAATATAGAAGTTCCACTGCTTTTTCCTAATGAGGCTCCTCATAGCATGTGATGTCATGTTACTGCTACATAGCCAACAGAGGGGATACAATACATGCTGAAGTACTAGCAGCACTCTAAGAGACCCATCTAACACCCAGAGCTGTGGCCATATGCAGCTCCTTCCTTTACCTGATTTTCAACACATCAGTAGCATCATCTGATATCTATAACCTTTTACCTGACTCAATCACAGCACTGTGTTCTTCTCTGGAAGGTTACTACAACTTCCATGGACGCAATTACGTGGTTGGGTTTTGCTTGCTGATTTCTATTTTTGTTTTAAGAAATCCTCTCCTTCCTGATCCAATAAAAACAAGTGGGCTTCTGTTGATCTACTTGTTTTTTACTTGTTCCTTTAAGTGCACTCTATTTTCACCTCCAGTTTGTTTAATGGTTTAGGAAGGCTCAGCACTCCCCCATTATGCAGGAAGTGACATCTGGGAGCTCATTTTGGCAAAAGTTACAACACAAGTCAGCAATTCATCAGGCAGCAATGCCCTGATCCCCTGAATCCAAGTCCTGTGACATTCATGGGCAGGAAAGAGTCTCAGAGTGACCAGAAATTAGGAGCATGTCATCGGCATTGCACCAACACTTATCTGCACATAAGACCAGAAATCCATCTTTATAAGACAAAGTAAAAATGCAAGAGCTCTTCCATACTGCATGATACCAATATACAAAACAACAGAAACAAGTCCTGCCTCATATTACTACAAATTTAAAACCAACCTGCAAAGAAATTTCAAACAATTCAGAACATAACTTAAGTTTTGAGGCTAAAGTGAATCCTCAGAAAGATCTCCACCATTCACACACAGAACACATGGGTAACATCATTCATATCTGACTGAATTCCCAATTAAAACACAGTACGTACATCTGCCACATTTGGATGCTGCTACCAAAGGCATTATTTATATTCATTAACATAGGTCTGCTAAGCACTATAATTAATTAGATCATAATGAACGTAAATATATTGATTCGTACTTTATTGCAAGCACAGTATATCACAATAAAGCATACTACCAAAAAAAGAAAGCTAATTCATTTTCTAATTAATTCTATTGTTCTGATCAATAGAAGTCATTAAACAAGAAGAACAGCTGTAGCATTCTTAATTGGGGTTAAAAAAGTTGGAGGAGGCAGCTACCACTACAACAAGACGTACTCATAATTCACCAGTAGCTGTGGATCCACCAGTAAACGTGGATATTACCTCACTTTCAATGCATACAATTGGTCTGGATGGGCTTTTCAATTTTAAGCCTTAAGAACAAGGGGATGTTGAAGTTCAGCACACAGTATCAGCATTGCAATAGCAAAGCAGAGCAGCTTCCCAACTTGCTGCAGCCTCTCAGCAGTTCAGGGAAAGCCACAGGAGGTTAATTAGTTGCTATCACAGAAGAAGCTGTCATTCAGGAGTTTCTTTTTAACCTCATGCCAACTCTTTCAAGTTTTTTCCTATGCCAGTGTAACCAAGTGTGCTTTGCTTTCTCATGACTCCAAGTTAATCCTCCAACTGATAATTTTGTAGCAATGAAATATACAAAGCAGCATGCATTGTATGGATGTTATATAGCCTAATTTCATTGCCCCTGTCAATTTGAATGACAATAGCTTTGCTTTTCACCATTTCAAAGAAGTAACAAGATCTAGACTGCTCATTAAATCCATTTATTCCCTATAAAGGTATAATTTCTCACCTTTTACTAGATGAACAAGGTATCCGAATACTCCAGTTGTGCCATCGGCAACTGGAAAGAGGGCTAAGCCTAATGTTAAGCTATGAAAAAATGCTGGTAAGGCTCTTGAACTACTGCAAACAGACAAGAAGCCACAATGGCAGTATGCTTTTTCTGTGCAATCACTGCTAATCACCACCTCAGTGGAGAGAAAGTTCAAATCCCATAGAACTATTTAATCATAGGATGAAGATGGAGGCTTGCTGAGGGCTGAGTGCATCCCCAGCATCAGCACCATCGGTGCCTTCCTTCCAAACGTGCTTGGAGTCCTGGAAGTTTCCAGCACCTGGTGAGTATTTCTGAACAGGCTTTGGTTACAATGTGATTCAGAGGCGACAGCCAAATGGCTTTCTAAAGCCTCCGCAGATATCAACCCCTTGAAACAGAGAGTCATCCAAGTGACAGAAATCAGTGGCACCTATGGTAAGTTAGACAGGAACATTTTAGTCTAGAGAAAACAACTGCCACTTGGTGCAGTGCTCATCCAGCAGACCATGACTGCAGCGTTCTGGTCAGTGGTAAACGGCACCTCCAGAAATGACTTCTGGCACGTGCCAGTACCATGGTATTCAGCAACAAAACTTTGTTCTACTTCATACTAAAGATATTCTTACAACAATAGAGATCTTTACTATTTCATGATCTATCAAAGATATGGAGTGGTACAGGGCTGCTCAGCATGCAGCTGAGCATGTATTTTCCTAGTGAACCTATTAATGAGAAGCCTAATAAATACAATGCAACTCTTCTATACTATTAGATACAGTAATTCTTTGCTTTATATACAAAGTCCATCAAAAAAGCTTAAGTATCACCTGTCTTACTGACTTTCCATTATGAACAGATGTTCCAGCTCCCTAAATAACCAATGTAGGAATTCCCCAAAGGGTTACAAGCCATGGAAGAGCTCAATGAATGTAACTGATATGGTATCATTGTATAAAATCTCATAACACTCCTATTAAGAAATTCTAAAAATCAGTATAACAAAGAGGAACAAATTACACAGTCACTGTACTTCACATTTCTTCCACTCTGTATCTTATAATGACAACTTCAGGGCATCCTTTATTCTGGTAACTACGTAACTTTTACACTTGTCCCCCCACTACAGTAACACTTCATCTTTTTACTATTTTTAAACAAGAGTTTCTAACTTCATTCCTTGGTGGTATCAGTAAACCAGTAAAACTAACCCACTTCATCAGCCGGTAATGACTTCTTAACAGAAAATATCACAAAGGACAGCACAAGGAATGCAAGCTTACATCTAGCATGGCCTCAGCCAGAAGGGAAAGACAAAAAGCAATTTCTTTGGGCAGGTTGGCAAACTAACCAGAATGTCTAAATTTCTGTTATTGCTTTAAGGGTGTATGGCATAGTGCAATTGATGTTGTATTCTGTACCCTCTGCTGCTGCTGAACACCTGGAAGTAGGAGAAACACAAGAACAGCACTGGAAGGATCTACACAGAAATGACCCGCCATGCATGTTTAAAAGCCATAATTTTAATGGATGATTTAGAGGCTGATAATGTAACAAGGAACACTTGTACTTATACAGTTACCATAATTTCTTAAAACCCTGTTTTCACGCTGCTCACCTCAAAGGGGCTGCTGCAATCAGAATGTGCAAACCTGTACCCCAAGTGAATTAACACTGCGCTGTCACCGCTTTGGTCGCAATTTACAAAAGCAGCTACAGCAGTTAGTGCAGCACCACTCACCTTGGGCATATGTTCCAATATCTCAGTTTTCACACCTGACCTTTATAGGTTAGAAGGGCATTAACAGCTGAACACTTAAATATTTGTTTAGTACTACGCTGAGCTCTTTGAAATCTACAGTCAAGGAACAAAGGTACAAAGCTTACTGTTTCTTGAACAAATAGGTGCTCCTGCATCCATTTCTCCACCCTTCCTTTAAAATCAGGTTGCTCTCTAATATTGTATAATATTGTATGACAAGGGCAGAAAGACAGATTCTGTGTAGCAAAACAAACCATGAGAAGTTGCATACTACTCGCGGTAGGCTCTAAGGATGCCAGAAGAGGTGGATAAAGGATTCCAAACCCACCAAAATGAGCAAAGAATTATAAGGATAGCTCATGGATACATGCTGAGGGACAGTAAGCAGAGGTGGGTGGATTCCTGGCTCTAACTGCTGCTTGGGCACAGTTACACATTAAATACTCATAGCAATGAGCAGCTCCTGCTCCCAACCTAGCTGCACAGCAAGAGAACACTGATGCAATCTGCAGTGGTCCTTGCTCCTTCTGCACATCAGGTCTTTGCAGAGAAGAAAAGCTGTGCGGGTAACTGCCCAAGAAAGCGAGCTACATTTACTACAGCTTTTTCCTTGCAATCGTATGCACAAGAGCAAACCTATAATGAGAACAGTGAATCAGTCTTACAGAAAGAGAAAATACATCTTTAGAAAAAGCAAATTCTCACTGGGAGGTATGCACTACCTGCTTATACAATACAAGTTCAACATTCTCACCACAGATTTAAACCACGTCTAAGGCCGACATCAAGCAGGGAAGCAAAGCAGTCCGCACAGTTCTGCAAGCACTATCACCAGAAGTACGAAACCACCCGGAATGGCTCCGACAGAACCTCACAGGCAGGCTCAAGAGAACCTACTTAAGCTATTCTAGAAATACAGCTTTAAATAAAGCTTTGGAGACAAAAAGCATAGAGAGTCAAGCCATTCCCAGAACTTGTTTTAAAAAATTAAAATGTATGTCAGTCAGTGCCACTTTGACTTCAACACATCTCACCAAGACCCCGATGTAATGCACAAGCACACAACATCAGCAGAAACTATGAAAAGCATAGGGAACACTCAGGCGATGAAAGCTGCTATCAGGCAGCCAGGCGCCAACGGAACCGAGCAGAACGGGGGACATGAGAGTAAGGGTAACCCCACCACCACCTGGAATATTTTTGTGTTATTTGACATGAGGCCAAGCTGGGTCCAAAGGCCAGCACTAAACTAGGTCCTGCAAAGCCAGCAGCAAAGGACTGAGCAACATCCACTGCTTGGGACTCATTTCCCAAGATGCATACACGCACTGAAAATATTCTCCACAAAATTTTTTCTTAAACAACTAAAAACTAACCAAGCTCTCAAGCTGTTTGTTGCATAATTACAGCCCACTGGTTAAATCAAATATGTTTTCCACAGAAACAAAGCAATATTTGGCTCAGTCATTGCTATAAAGCTTTTGTTCCTCGCAGTATGCAGTCACTCCGGGAGCCTTAGTACCACATCCACATTTATCTATTTGACAAAGGGTTTGTGTTCATTGAGCCATTTATAGCTTAAATTCGCAGACTGATTGTTTAACGATGCTAAATTACGAGGGGCTCTCTAATGACATTTTGCCAAAGTTGGTGTTAGTGCACTGATTCCTACCATTAAAAACAGAAAGCAAAGCACATACACATGCTTTGTAGTTTTTCTGAAGAATTATTTTATGCCCTTGGTGTACAAAAGTTCAGAATACAGTCACTCAGAGGCTTCGTATTTTACACTGGACTGACACATTCTCCTCTCTGCCCCTTCATAATTGGTCTCAAGTATCAGAAAGGTAAGGCCTACTTCTGGCTGAGCAGCTTAATGCTTCCTGCACATTACAGGAAACACTGAAAATATTTTGCATGCACCAGGAGATTACAGTTCTGCCTGATGTCATTAAATTTAGTTTTCATATACACAGAAATCATTAAATTAGCAGAATGGTTCCTTAGAAGGAAAGCAAAGCTAATGGACTAAAACCCATTTATATTTATGGTGGCACCTGCACATTCAAGCTTTGGTGATAAAAAAATATATATTCTACTGTATCCCTGCAACAACTTACTCCCATACATGCTCTCTGTCACAGAACAGTTGTTCTCCTATATGCTACAGAGGATAAATCTGAGTGCTTAAAGACTAGAAAATTAACACCCAATATTCTGACATCACAGCTTGGTAATTAACCCTTGCTCTTTCTGCCTAGGACCTCCTATCATTCCTCTTGCTGTCACCTCTCACAGCAGTTTAATATTCCTTGACTACGTTCCCCCGGGAAGACTGGAGCTTTTTGTGTTTGGTGGATTTGGTGTTATGTTTTTTCTTTGTTTTAAGGTTTTAATTGTGAATTGTTTTCCCCAGCATTATTAAAGAGTTTAAATGTAAGCACATCAGGTAACAGATGTGGGATAAAAACTCATTTTCGCAGCGAATACTGCAACAGTCTCAGTCACTGCTGGACTAAACATTATAGCGATGCTGTGAATATGCACTTCCATTTTAGTGCTCTGACTACACATGATCACTCCACAAACCCCACTAATCTCAATTAGAACTCTATTATTTTTAAGACTCCAGTATTCCCCATGTGCTCTCTACGGAAACACACATATCCCCATCCAAACTCAACAGAAACTACTGCACAACACTACAGCAAGTATAAAGCAACTGCACAATAAGGTTTTCCCACAACAACAACAAAATCAGGGCAAAAACAAAGTGGCAGATGTGGTTTTCTGGCTGAATAGATCAAGTAATATATTCAAGATAATTCAATGGAAGTGATTTAGTACGGCACAGCATGAAGTCGTTATTGCAAGATTACATGGAAGGAGAAGGCGACTGAGAACCTTTAAGCCATGGAATCACCTCTGAAGGTCTGACCAGAAAAAAAAAGAATCAGTAACCTGAGGACATCTCATGACAACCACTTTCTCTTTTGCTTTGTCAGTTTATTATTACAATGAAGTTTTACATTTCAAACTTAGAATAGCTTACTGAAATATCTACTTAAAAAGCAAAAATAAGATTAACAGGCATAAGTAATAAGTCTACGTACTGGGGCTAAAAGTAGCCTTCCATTTACAAAACAAAGCTCTTCCAAACCCTACCTTCCCTCTTCAATTGCAGGCATGCATTGGCAGATTATTTTTAAGTATTTGGGGTGACTGGACATTGATTTTCAACATGTTGAAATGCAGAACGGACAGGAAACGGTTGCTTCAAGTGGAAACCTTGCCAAAGGTGAGTCTTTACTTTGGTGTGAATGGAGCACCGTCTGTCAAATGTAGGCAAGAACCCAACAGAAGGGTTCGCTACAAATGCCCAGCTGAGGCAGTGGACACGCAAAGTGGTCATAAAAGACATCAATACAGCTGGTCTCTGAATTCTGCATGCACACCTTGCCCTGTTTAAGTGTATCATTGTATAGCATAAATTCAAAGAGCTCACTGTAGAGCAAATCAGAGATTTGGAAAAAACACAAAAAGCATTAACCTACATAAGCAGCTAAAACCAACGCTGATTACTCTGGAGTATTAAGAATTCATTCTGCTTTTCTGTACACTGACTTCCATTACTGCACTGCATATCCAATAGGACATATTTCAAAACCAGATCACTCGGGATGGATATACTGTGTCACAAACCCTCTGATAAGGATATATTTGGACCGCTGCATTTGTTTATTTCTCATACCATTAGTCATTGATGGCAATGCATTCAAAGAACAGCTTCCATTTAAAAATATCAAAACACTGCTCGACATAAAAGGATAGACGGCACTAATTTTAGACACAGATTATTCCACATGAAGATTCTTTTAATTCAATTTTATTTATTTTTAAACTTGGCATGTCGAGGACAAAGAACACTTATATCAACATTTAGCTTTCCAGAAAACACTTTGACTCAAAATAGGATTAGAGAGGCTCTTATTATCCTTGTTTTCAGTATTGAATTATTATTATTATTATTTTATATACTATTTTTGCCATTGAAATGTTGCTATTGAATTAGTAGGTGCCTATCATAGTACTTTGAACTCCAGGTTTTCCGCAAACATTTCTTCCATTCCTGTAAGAGGAAGACGTGCACAACTTGGTAAAACAACCTAAATGACATTCCTACTGTGAATAAGAACACACTCTGTAAGTCCCTCACATATGAGATGACATTAGGTGATGACATCGTGAACAATTTCATAAGCATATTTTGTTACAACTTAAAACTGCTATATATAACCACATTAACCTATCGTTCTCTAATTTAGCACTTCCACTCATAACTTTGGCTTACTTCAATCTACGTTTTGTTGTTGGTTTTTGTTTGCCTTTAAATAACCTGTTTTTAAAACACGGCCATCAATAAATACCTGCAATTCTGAGAAATCCTACATCTCCAATTTGGCATCATTCACTACTCCCCTTTCCTCTGGTTTACTGGCTCACCTGCCTCCACCAACACCAAGCCACCTGTGTCCACCCCTGCACAGTCAACACAACAGCAAACACGAACCCTTTCACCAGCAGGGCATACACTCACTGTAAGAGCTTTTGCACTCATTTCAGCCGAGTGTATTTTAAGTTCTGCAGAAGAAAATGCAAAAGGACTCAATGAAAGCACAAACCTGCATGTATATCTGCACACTGCAAACTTCCGCACTAAATCACAAATCACATTACACATATGTATGCCAGTCACATGCCAGCAGTCCATTTCTAATATGGACTTTTCCTATGAAACGTCCCTGGATCTCTTAGTGGACTTAGGGCAATCTCAAGCTATTTGGGTACAGTACCAACAGGAGACAGGTTGCCTGTGTTTCTCTTCAGTCCAGAGGACTTTCTAGAAGGTCCTTAAAACTGCAGCTATACCTGTAGCTGTGGGAAACCAACCAGCCGAGCAGCAGAGATTCATTGCTTCTCCTTTCCGCTTCCAGAAAAGCAGTACCAGACCCAGTGCAAACAGCAGATTTCCCCATAACAGAACCACATACTTGCCTACAAATCCATTAGCTCAACTTCAGCAGGTCCCTTATTTCATATACTACCTGGACACAAGTTTCCTGCAGCAGAGGACTCTCTCGGGTAAGCTCTTTGCACGCATTCTGCACCTTGGGAACAAACTTTTAAAGCAGAAACTGCAGTTAGACTTATTCAGCTGCACAGCTCGCAGGACAATTAACTGTTTTACAGCAGTACTTTGTACAGAGATGCCTGCTTCATCCGAGCACCAAACGTGCTCAGGAGCGACAGCTCAGCATTCCAGTACAGGGAAACTAAGGCAGAGTTCAGGTATCAGGTACACAGACCTCATAAAATCTGCAAGTCCCAACAATGGGTTTACTCTCTAGATAAGTTACTTATAAATCAGAAGTAGGATGAAGCTTCTAAAGCTAAGGGCAACTTTAATTCAAGAAAAAGCCTGAAGAATTGGAATTTCATTGTAAGCATGACAAAACCCAAGCCTGTAAGGTCTCCCTGCTTTATATTACACAAGTCACACTACAAACCCCTAACATTAAGATGCCAAGTATTAGAGACTAAAGTTCCAGTTTAGATTTGTATACTCTAGATCCAAAATACCAAATGTGGAAGTGTTCATCTGTAAATTCAGTAGTTTTATGGTGATATTTTACATCAATAGATGCACTGTTTTACATCTCACTTCTGAGTACGTACATGAAAGTAGCTGTCTGCCAGCGTGCAAAGCATTACTTGTGGGAGAAAACCTACAGCCATGAAGGTGAAAAATATGTAACGCAAAGCACTTAGCAAATTTAGCATCTCCACAATGAAAAGGATGATTCCATCACTGATGTTACCGACCGACCTAAATCACAAGGTTGGTTATGCCAGTCTACACCTACTATCTAATCAAATAGGTGCCATTTTGTAATATTTCTCTTTTTTTCCTTATGAAGTGCATGAATAACTTGGAGGCTATATTTGAGAGTCCTGCTGATGTGAGGGCAGTGAATAAATGTCTCCATAAGCATTTGGACACACAGAATCACTATGAAAATGATTAAGGCTGCTGCTCACATATTTCTCATGCTCCAGATAAGCTCAGCATCATATAGTTACGTCTGATCACTAAACCTGTTCACATACTTTCAGCACATTGAGGTAATCAGCTATACGATCCCCGTCATAAAAGCTGAAGCACACACAGAGCTAGGTTAGCAACTTAAAGGCGACACACAAAAGCGCTCCATTTGAGCAACAGACAGACCAGACCCGGCTATTTCTGATGTTGCTGGCATTTAGCAAGCACTGTAGTTTTAAAAACACATCAGACAAGATCTGAGACATTACTACTGTGAATTAGATTGCAAAGCCTCACAACTCTTAGAGTACTTTGCATTTAGTCATTAAAAAGCACTTATGGTAAGCAACAATTTATTGGAAATAGCTGGCAGCCTTAAGCATACTGGACGTACTCTGTGAGAGAGATGCTTTAAGCCTTTCCACGAAAACTCATCCTAAAACAGGAGCGCTCCCTGCTCAGGTTCCATGCAGGCAGGTTGGCTCCGCAGCTGTTCGCCTTCCCAGCCAGAGCGATGGTGATCCCACACACACCGCACCTCTCGCACGGCTTCGGGTCCACTGCCTACCAACACAGTGCTCAGCAACAAGCAAAAACCATTTAGAGAACCTCTAAACACCCATTTCCCATAACACGTCCCTACGGCAGCTGCAGCAAAGAAATAAAAGCTGGGAAGTGCTAATCCTGTAGCTATTAGGCTGGAATACTATCAGAAAGTCATTTTTTTTACAGTGATTTCCTGAATACAGAAGTCATCTACACAGTTACTTCTGCATTTTGAAGCAACTCATTAGAGAGAGCTGCTTCCTTAAAGGCAGCAGCAGTTTTCTATCCGACATTCAGCTTTATTTCACAGAAGGAAACAAAGCCACCTGTATATTCTAACACAGAACCCGCAGCAGCAAAAGGTGAACAAAAGCTCCACCAAGATTTGGCAAGGCAAACAAAGCACGCTGCTTTCATTGCTATTGAAACACTGTAGAGCTACTTTACACAGGCAAACTGAGTAACTATGTCAGCATTCAGATACGAACAATTCCTATTTCTCTTTTAATCTTTTATTTTAACTTTTTAGAATTATCAAAGACATTAAATTTATATTAAGGCTACAACTTTCAAGGATAAAAGAAGCAAGATGATTTCTTTCATAGAAGAACATGAACAGAAGTGCACTACAGCAGAGCAGGTGATTCCACATTCAGTTTTTAATCAGGAGGAAATGTTAGCATATACACTACAAATTAAGCCTGCCTCACACCTTAGCTTCTCCATTCAGCTCTACAAATTAACATCAACATGAACTTCTCAAAAGAACGTTTATGATATTACAAATACGGCTTAATCTGCACAATTTCTCTACGTTTCAACAAAGAGGGAAAGACTCGACACGACATCCATCATGAAACATCCAGGATAAAAATCTCAGGGTCTACATACAAAACAAGGTAAAATTCTGGGTGCCAATGTCATTCAATACATAACAAGGTACTTTGCCACACGGTAGTCTCACGAAAGAATTCCCACCTTAATATCCTCATTTCTCTCACTTACATGTATGCTGGAGAAAGTGGCGATGACCTGGATGTTTTAAGCACAGGAACTGGGA
>JANHGO010000044.1:12145550-12158393 GCA_024606505.1 Aquila spilogaster | reverse complement strand
ACGGCTAATAGAGATCAGTGACTAAATTCAGCAGCCTGTTTTCCTCCTGTGCAAGCTCTGACCAAACAATACAAGAAAGCCATTATGGAAAAAGCCCATTGCAGAAATCAGTCCTTCTAATCCATAGCTAGGAAGACAAAATAAAGCATAAATCGCTGCAGGTTTCTGCATGCTCTTCTAATAGCTTCTGCTTCAGGACGCTCTCATTTTCCTATTCTCATTTCCAGGGAGGATGAGCAAAATCTCATGCATTTTACAACATGCTATGGGAACAGAAATATCACTCTGCTTTCCGCAGCACAGGAGCGGAGAGCAGCATGCTGTTAATAGCAGTCCTCATAGGGACGCTATCAACAATCTAATCCTGAACGTCCCCCGGCCCCCCCAGCCCCGCAGCTCACGCATTGCCTGGAGAAGTGGGGAGGCAGCCGGGCACGCAGGTGTCCATCAGGGACCACTCTGCAACTCCGCGCTCCGCTCCGTGACCTCCCAGGGCTGACGACAGCGGGGAGTTTAGAAGGCGAGCTATTAAAAATGGAATGGAGAATTTAATAGCACATTGTGCATAAGCCGATCGGGTTTCTAGGAAGAAAAGGGAAAGCTTTGACTGCATTGATTACCTCCCTTAAGGAAAAGAAATCAAATTCCACTTATGGCCACTGTAGACATTATCAACACTATTCAAGACATTTATTGTACGGATTTCAGAACAGTCTTTGTGCAGCGTGACGATGTTTCTGTCCATCAGGACAGCTTAATCCCATCACAAAAAAGCCAACACCCTATCACACCACTCAGCAATAAAGAACAGAACAAAGAGCTGGATTCCTACAAATTTTTAAAGCATTTTAATAGTGCTTAGTAACACTCCGATGGGTTTTTCAGAGGTGAAACCTCCATTGTTAAGTTTATCTGAGGGATGAAGTCACTGTGCAATAACTGCTGCTTCTGATTGTTATTATCAAAAGTGTTTCCCAAAAATAGTTTTGTGCATTTAAAACTGTTACCATAGCCACAGGCGGTGAACTAAAATAATCCAGGAAGATCATATTCCAGGATGAATTTAAGACTAGATACACTTATTGAGCAAACCCCGTTTTCTGGAATTCTTCATTACATATTAGCAGCATTAAGACTGGAAAAATTTCACAGGAGCTGCTACTCGGAGTGCAGCACAGACATGAGTTGTACAGGACAAAGTATTCATATGCTATAAATATTAAGAAACAGTCGTCCCACAAATAGCGAGTACGCATCTTTAGCATCAAGGAGTCTTACTTTTAGCACAGCGTTCGCTTTCACATGTCAACAGCCACACTCGTGTGCCCACAAATTACTTGTGCCTCAGTATGTAGCAGACCGCTAGATCGTCCTGCTCTACATTGCTACACTGAAGGTCTAAACCTTCATTTGAAAGACATCAGATAGCAGGTCCTGTAACCACACAGAAAAACCTCAAGATTTTGAATTTGTATGCAAATTTGCTTTTGCATTTACTGTCACATATAAACTCTTATAACAAGCAAATGATGCTGCTATTTCTTCATTTTGAGCTAGTGCCACCACCTACTAGCCATCTTAAGTCTGCACCCACATGCTCCACCCAACCCAAGGAGTTCATTACAGGCTACCCAGAGAGGTGGTGGTGCCCCGTCCCTGCAGACACCAAGGTCAGGCTGGACGGGGCTCTGAGCACCTGATGGAGCTGTGGGTGTTCCTGCTCAGCGCAGGAGTTGGACCAGATGGCCTTTAAGGGTCCTTTTCAACTCTTAAAGATTCAATTCTATGATTTTGTTTATCAACTGCAGCACTGCTAATATGAGAGAATGATGCCAAGGACATCCCATACACCACCTTTACAGAAGTAGCTGTGTTAATAAGCTTTGTTAATACTATTTGTATCTGCTCTTAATGAAGAAAAAGTCAACTTCAGCAGTACAGTCATTGCCACACGTAGAATAGCACCAAGTCAACCAACACATATCCAGAAAGCAGCTCCTCAATTCTGTGGCCAACAAGATCACTCTGTATAGAGTGCAATACTTGTGCTCACATGCCTCCTTCTCCTTTGTATGCCTCTGCCCATGTTTGTTTTTCCATCTGGTTGATAAGCAATCTAATTAAAACCCTTACAGGAAAAAAAAAGAAATCAATAACAGTAAACCTAACATTTTTAGAAGTGTATAAAACCAGAGCACCACCCAACTTAATCTACTCTCAATACTCTGCACACTACTGATCAAACAATCAACATAAAGAAAGCACAGAGCTGAAGAAGTAGCACTGCCAGGTACTCCAAAACCAGAGAGATGCCTTTCACTTCCAAGAGGAATCATGTGAGAAATGCATCCCCTATCTGCATATCACTGTAAATCAAATAACTGATTTGAGACCATCAGGAAGACAAGTACTCCCTGAGAAAACATCACTTAAATATGCTTTAAGTGAACAGGTCCTATCAGAACAGAAGATCTCAGCATATTCTGTTATTTTAATTAAGCCTCCAGAATTTCGTACGTATAGTACACATTTTAAAAGGTGGAGAAAACAACTGGTCCCTCAGTGTGTGCTGTGCCCACTGAAAACACTGCATTTTCTGTCCTCACATTACATTGCTTTTCCATTCATTCCCAAACCTAACGGTCCTCAAGGCCAAAAGCAGCACTACAGCCCCGTGCAGATTCCCACTCGCTGAGGAAACTGTTATTCCTGGACGAGTGCTACAAAAACACTACATTAGAGCAGTAAACCAGAGTTCTGCTTTGCTTCAGCATTTAAAAGAATTTCAAATCTAAGGAGTCAGATAACTGCTCAGACCGAGCAGCTCCTTGGGACCATTCCCTCATTTAAGGAGCACAACTTTAAGCAAATTTACTTTCAAGTTAAATATTAGATACTTTCAAACTTGCCTGAAGTTATGTTCTACTTACAACATAAAAGATCAGCAAGACACTTGGATAGTATACGAAAGACAAGAAAAGAAACCTTTGCTTTATAAGCAATTATTTCCATGTTGCTCTTTCCAAACCCACACTGTGCAGACGGACAGCAAAGGAAGCAAGTGGCATGGCATCGAGCATGGCTGCTGGAAACTCCTCCATGAAGTAACTGAAAAGGTGCAACAGAAAGGGGAAAAGACCACAGGCCAAGTCCCAAAGAGCCATTTCACAGCTTTGAGCTGTTGACATGGTATGAAATGACTGAGGCCATACAGCAAACCCTGCAAACAATACTTACAGGAGTGCTGATCATCACTGGGGTCAGGCTGTTTCCCATCATAGCTGGGACTGTTCCCCTTGTGATTCTCTCTCTTCTCCTCATTCCATTCTCTTCTAGCACAGCATGCTCACAGTCCAGGGGCATGTGCATTTCCCACCAAACTTTTAAACCACCTTTGAACCCCCCAGACTTCTTTCCCTTTCTGGTTTTTCAAAGAAGAAATAGTCACCTTTTTTCTTTCTTTTGCAGAAAGATGCAACCGAATGCAGCAGCATCATTAGAACACACTTGTTTGAGAATACTTATTTGAGTCTTGGAATGCCATGTGAATTCTACAGGAAAACCAAGCAGCTCTAGCTTAACTTCTTTCTACACGTACCGCTGAATTTTCATCAGCTTTAAGACAAACTTATTTTTCAGTCTTATAGTGTAAAAAAGAGAAACTAAAAGCATTTGCTCAGCCAAATGATTTACTCTGGGTTAAGCGATTCGCTGCTCTGCTTCAGCCAGCTGCTTACATCCCTCCTTTCATTCATCTGCTGTGTATCTGAGAGCTGAAACCGCTAGGTGGAAATAGGGTTCTGCTTGCTGCATGGGAGCTTTCTCAGCCTTGCAAACCCTTTCTGGCATGACCTGAGAAATCCTCACCCCTCTCAGATCCCTGTGTTCATTTTAACCGTAAAGAAAAACGTTCAAAGCTACAGTGAGTGGGCAATGCACATCTCCCATTTACATTTAGAAATGCAGACAAGGAAGGCTGAAATATTTCATTGCATCACAAATAACACTTGCTAACATTAGATTGCTTTTTACTGGCAGTGCTTAAGATAAGGTTCCAGAGTCTGCAACAGTCAAAAAGAGGTTCAAATACTGATGCTCACAGTCTTTCAAACATCTTTAAACTTCTGATACTTTGTCCCCATATCTGGTGTTCTAAAAATTAAGTGATTCAAAGCCTTCTCACATTTTAGAAATGGTTAACACCTCTTTTACATGATTTTAACCCCAGTACAATTTGCTTCAGGCTGAAGATAGAAACTCCATTTCACATTGGAAGGAACTGCTCTGGTCCTTTGTCCATCTTACAACTACCAACAGGTTAAACTGATGCATGCTGCTACATGAGGCCATTTTAACACAGAAGAAAATTAAAATACAACTCCAAAACCCCAATAAAATATCCACAATGTTGTAAAACTCAAACAGTCATTTCTCAAACAAATCACATCTCAGCATTCTAAATGCAGCTCAAGGCAGTCCTAGAAAATGAATAGGAGCAAATAACGCACAGCTCTTCTCAGGATCTCGAAGAAAAGCATACAGAAGGAGAGTTGCATTGGTACAGTGTTCCCACCAGGAGATACTATGGCATTCCACACGTACTAAAGTACAGTAAGAAAGCTGGTCATGTGCATCTGTGAGTACTTTCCTTGAAACTGCAATTTTTCTAGAAACCTCAGAAATCTACCTTACAATTAAATAGCTTGTCAATTAGATTCTCTAAAATACATTAAGAAATAACCTATAAAAGAGCTATGGGCAGTTCTAAGTTACACCTGCGCTCTGATTCACTATCCATCACACTGCAAAGACACTTGGATATGTTTTGGGGCTGTTCCCATTGTTTCGCTGTTGGTTGGGTGTTTTGTTTTTTGCATACAGGTAATGGCAAAAAGCCCCCAGATACCAGACAAATCACAGCATCACCTGGAGGCAATTGTACCACAGAAGATATACACAGCCTCAAAAATGGCAACTACACTTTGTGATGGTGCAGAGTCCTCAGAAATAACAAATACAATGCTAAGAGTGCATTCCTGGCCATGAAAGTAGCTTTTATTTCACTCCACTTCTGTGGATTCTTGAAGAGGGCTCTACTCTGGAGCAGAGGTAATGGAGGTAAGATTTGTAGTGGAAATCACTTCTGAGAGTAAAAGACGTGATTTTAACTTGATGTCAAGCTACAAGTTATAGTAAGGCAAAAAAAAAAAAAGATCTCAGCTTCAATTGGGCAAACGACCTAAAAGTATTAGGTAAAATAAGTTTTAAACCCTTTTAGTAGGAGGTAAAACCAAATTGAGTTAATGGAGGTTTCCAAAATTTGCTGTGAGCCCACGTACCCTGCTGACAACACACAGCTCTGAAGAAATGGTGCTGAATTAACACTGACTTAGTCAAAGAACTGTGCTCACCTTCCCCAGGTGATTACATTTAGTAAATCACTACAAATCTGGATGCCCAGGCACAGCAGCCAGGCTGACCCTCCTGAAAACAACTGGTCCAAAAAAAAAAAAAAAACAGATTTTTATTAGGTCAATCTGTAGGCTACAAAGAATTTATTTCAAAGCAAATTTCACAGCTGCAAGGGCTGGTTGGCTGCACAATTTGTTTCAGTAAAGTATGCATAAGCATTTATATATTGGATGATACTATACCAATATATTAAACAGTTCTGTAATTAAAAGGAAGATACAACAGAGGACCAATTACTGACAACATATCCCATGCACCAGACAACAAGCTGCAAGTCACATCACCGATGTGTCTATTGATGTCTTTAAGAAATATTCTTAAAGAAGTACGCAGGCTTTTCATTTTCTTTACACAAGCTATTAGTCATTTTGCATTCCCTAAACCTTATTGTCTTTAATCAGGAGAGGTTTTTGTCCTCCTGTACGCATGCAAGGCAGTCCCTGCTCAGAAGGGCAGGCATGGGGAGGCAAGAATAAAGCACACTGAGTCACTATAGAAAAACACAGTAAGAGCAGTGATCAATTTCTTAAAGAGACAAAAAGATCAACTTTCCAAGCACAATAACTCCTGCTGTGTTGTCACCACTGATGGATCCAGTCTGCTGACCCACAATCCTGTACAGCCAACATGCACAGGTTGAAGTCCTTATCCCAAGGCCAAAGTCCCTCAGGGAAGACTGACACAGACAATGAAAAGGTTCAGAGAAAGATGCTGATGCTTCAGGCCATTACAAGTCATTATGTGTAACCTGTGAGCCAAGAAAAAAAACATCAAGAAAACAGTGGGAACACTCATTCTAGGCAAGACTTGAAGCAACTATGCCATGCTGCACATTGTTATTTCACTGCTGCTTGCTGGTTTACTTTAAGTCACAAAAGAAATGATAGTTAAGAGATTTGATCAATCACATCAGTCTATCTTACATTAGATATGAACTTCAATAAAATAACAACTCAACCTTTGAAGTTCAGCTCGTGTCCACACAAAGGTATGCGAAAGGTTACGTGCAAAATCTGAGTGAGAGATTTCTTGCTACCATCAGCACTTCCCCCGATTCAGTGCAAAAAAAAAAATGGAACAGTTTCTCTGTCATAGAGACTTCAAGATTGTTCCATCTAAATGCAACGAGGAACTGGTGGAACTGAAGCTGGACCAGCTGAATCAGAGGCAGTACGATATGAAAAGTCCATCACAAAAACTCTTTTCCTTCATATAAGCCATAAGTAACCAGGAATCAACTCCTCCCATTTGTCAAAGACAGGTGGAGTCCAAAGACTTCTTCCCAAAAGATATACAGGAGATCCTCCCTGGGCTATTTGTTAAAAACCCTCCCTTCCTCAGGGGTTAGGCCAGCAATAACCTGCACACTACCTGTTTGAAAAGGAAAGCAAAACCAAACAACCTGGTTTCTACCTGGTTTGATGCTTTTCTATTCAGAAGAAAGCACAGTCTTCGTGGTTAAAACTGATAACACAGGACTCCAAAAGATAAAAGACTGAGTGCAAAAATGATTGCAAAGTTGTTTTAGAAGTATACTTCCATTCTAAATTCATCATCAAATGCCAAAATCTCTGCTTAATAATTACAGAAAGGAACATACCAACTGCATTTTGTCTTGGAATTGATGAGAATATAAATGTAAAGCAAGCGGAACTTTTCCTGGGCAAAGTTTCCAAAGGTACCCATTATTTATCTCATTCGAGTTTGTTACAGTGAGCAGATGTACAAACTATGAATTTGCTTCCAGAAGCAAATCTAAAATGACAGTTTTAGAATATTCACTTAGAGGGAACAACTCTGCAGTTATAACATCCCAATTTAGTTACAACACAAACATAACCATTCAGATAATTCAGGATCAAGCCAGGGCATACTGCATAGAAAACTGTGCACAGCAACAGCAGCAAAAGCTGTTTTTAGAAAAATTCAGTGTTAATCTTGTTTGAGATTCAAAAACGATGAAGTATTCAAACCAAATAGTTTAGTCTCCTAATTATAAACCTTCATTTCATAACACTTCCAGGCATGTTTTATATCACAGAGGAGTGCCACGATAAACTTCGGATGCACAGAACATCTCATCCCTAAGGAAAACTGGAGGTCAGAGCTTTCAGGAACATCCACACAGCAGCTCCTACAGCTGGCGTTTTCTGAAAGAAAAAGGGTCTTTTGATATAAACACATACAACACCAAACAACTGCGTGAGCCTTGAACCAGGCCTGGCCTTTCTCTGAAATATAAACTCAAAGCAGCTGTAATTCAGGTGTTTGTCTGCCAGAGGGAGCTGAAGCCAAGAGAAAAAACACCATGCAACGCACTACTACTAAAGTTCTGGGCTAAGCTAGCACAACATGAAATCATTCTGCTATTCAGACAAAGTACATCCTGCTGTGAAGCCACCACCACCACCCACATCTGGCACAAAGCAGTGCCCATCCCACACACAGCACTCCATACCCCTCATCACCAAAACCTTGTTGATCGTGCCCAACGTGCTCCCTCTGTCAGCTGGTCCCTTCATACCCTGAATTCCAACACCTACCTTTAAGGATACGTTCAGCTGCTGTTTGAGATCCACACCATAGCTGCTCTAGAGATAAGTTTCTCTGACTAACAGTGCAAGCACCACATCCGATGTTATCTAATGCCTTATTACATCAAGTTCTTCTCACTTTGTGCACAGTAACACTGTGCAAAGACCAAGTATCCAGTTTGACAGACAAAAATAAACAAAAATCTGTTTCCAGCTTGATGTGTAAATGCTTATTGGCCTTTTTTTTTTTCCTCCCCAAAACACTTTCCACTTAATGCTTCTAGAACTCTAGCAGTGCTATTGTATAAAACTGAGATACCTTATCATTCATTTGTTCTTGCAAAGCAGCAGTTTACCTGAAGAGCTTAAAACAGGCAGGAACTGGCTGCCCCTTGCCAAGTAGTAGAGCAAAATGCTTTCCCATCAATGCAAGACAGGATATTTTTAGACAAGATTCAGAAACATCTTGGAAAAGAATTCCCCTATACATTATGGACAAGTACTTTCCAGCTTGCACTTTAAAGTGCTTCCAGCTTCACAAACCTTCATAACTAAAGCCAGCATTAATCCCACCAGAGTTCTCCCATTTTGGGAAAAAAAAAAACAGGATGTATAGAGCTTTAAATAGATCCCTAAACTTTGAAGGCTAACCCTCCTTAGATCAACATTTGACCAACAGCTTTAACATGAGCTCAGTAGCATCCTGTGCACTCCTCGCACTTAAAACAGCTTTAGGAAAATCAATTATGCCACCTTCTGGTATTCATAAGAACTGCTCTACAAGACAAATGCTCTTTTCACAAACCTCAATTTTTAAATGGGAAAAACAGGACACCCACAAAACTCACTCCATCCAGGTAAGATACTGATGCAGAATGATTTTTTGTTTGGTTAATTCGTACATTACCACCTGTTTGGACCAGCTTGTACCCAGTCTCAGCATCCCTAGGCCTGGCTACCCTTCCTTTCCAGGTGTAACATCCATCCACATTACATGGTTTGAGGCACAACCTATTCTGCCACCTGTCCCCATCTCAACAGCAAAAGAACTGGAAGAGGCAGAGCAAAAAGGAGAAGCAAGGACAGCTTCTGTGCAACTAACAGCTGCAGGCTGGGTGTAACAGCAGGGAAGACACAGGAAGAAACACAGTAACAATCTAAAGTGTCACCATGTGTATGACAAAGGTGAACAGGGAGTAATTACCAGCTCTAACAGAAATAGGAAGCTTCATATGAAACTAGCAGATGTCTGGTGAAAAAAAGAGGAAGCATCACACAATAAGTGCTTCAGTTGTGACACTAACAACTTTTCAGTAACTGTTTCTTCTTACTATGCAAAAAATCCAAAGAAGCAAATTGTGAAGAGTAATAAAATTAGAGCTACAGAACAAGACATTCCCCTTTGGTCGATCTGGAAGGCCCCTGAGCAGGTTGCCACAGACTGCAAGGGGATACCAAAGACACTGCTACTGCAGCAGGACCAACATATGGAGTTGTGAGATCAATCATCAAAATCCTTCTTCCTGTATCTGGAACTGTCCAACTTAATGCTGCTAAGCACACAGTAAAGGATGAATTTCAGCCACAAACATATTTCAAGAAACTTTTGATTACTTCTGAGCCTTTTCAATGTAGAATAGTTTCTAGACTGTGAAGTTCCACACGTAATTTCTCAAACAAAAAGCAGTGCAGCTCCCATAGAGAAAGGAAAAGGGTATGGCAGTAGGTATGAGATGAGTCTAACAGAGAACCTGCACAACCGATCGCAGGCATGCCAACTCTCATGGTGCTCCCCAGATGCGTACCTAGCACTTCTGCAATCTCTGTCCATCTTTGACCCACAAGTTAATTACTTCTGGCAATAATTTTCTAGTGTAAGTCTGAATTACACAAGTTTAATTACAGGGATTTCAAGAGTAAATGGAAAGTTTGTTGGTGTCAGCATCAGATAAGCCCAAGCCCGCATTCAGGTACTTAAAATGCACGGGTAACTGAACCAGTACAGGACACAGATAGATGAGCAACCCCACTTGCTCACACACCCTCCCATAAGCCCGCACATATTCTTCATATACACATATATTCAGCTCTTTGCAGTGTATATCTTACTGTGTAATTGCTTCTCTATCTCCAAACAAAACATGTATTAAAACTCTGCTCTAATGTGTTCTCACAATTGAAGTTTTCTATTTATTCTTAACTTCAGCATTTCGGTTTCTGGGGATGCGGTAATTACTTTGCCCACACGCTGCAAAACACACACAGCATGAGAAGTACAAAGCATTACTTTCTTCACAAACACCACCGGATCGTGCTGCAATGGCAGTTTGTTTACCTGAAGGACATTGCAAGAACCACAGAGATAACAGAACACCATGACTGCACAGGAAAGCCTTGGAACAACTGAGACAGGTAACTGCAGCCTGGCACAATGCGACTGCAGCCACCTGAACACAGCATTGCTGAGTACTGCCTGAAGCACTGCCTGGAAATGCAACGCAATCATTCCACATAATGAAGTGTTAAGACAGTTTTTAAAAAAGCAGGCACCATCAGTCATGCCTGAGTTGTCCCTCCCCGCCCATGTACTTACAGACACCTAGAACTACTACTAACTAGATGCATTTTTGTAGTTTAGCAGAGCGTTTCATCACTCACTTGGAACGCTGATTCTAAATTTGAAACCTCAGACTAAAAGTGGACTTGGTGTCTACTGACTCAAAGGCAATTTCAAATGAACTCAGTGCTTTCATGACTTGAAATCCTTGAAAACTGAAGCTTTTGAGGTCTTTGAATAGTGTATGCTGCAAGTGTGAAAAGAAGGCAACATTAATTCTGGGGGCACCTGGGAAATGTCTGCTGAGCCAGCCATACACTATCCCAAATCTCAACGCACAGGATACAGCAGTCAGATTAGGAAAGGAGGAAGGCAGGGCAATATGCCAGGTATTTATTCAAGAGGGTCAGCACTGAACTGAAAGCAAAATGCAGTTGGGAGCTCAAGATAAGATGAACGTTGGCCAGAGAAGTCTCCATAAATACTGAATTAAGAACTGGCTATTGAATAATAAACCTCCACGGGGAAACCAAGAGTTACAGCAATTAGTGGCCCACAGGAGTTTTACATAAGCAACATTACAAAGCAGCACTTTTCTAGTGCTTCGCATCAAATTTCTGCTAACTTGTGTTCTGGCTCATGTCCTGAATCAAGCAACAACATGCACAAACATACCTTTTTCTGTTTGATTCCTTAACTGATGTAGAAACATAAGCAAGTTACCAACATCTCACTGCATGAAAAGCAGCTGCTAGGAAGAAAGGCTATACAATCGATAAGTCACATATTCCATTAGGAAAAAAAAAGAGAAAAGCAAAATTAGGTATAATTATTGAGCTTTGTCTTTCAGCTGTCAAACACATTCTTTCTAAAAATCCAGTAACGTGGTTCAGTCCATTCACTCTCACTTGCAGCCCAGAAACTACGGGCAAAGGGAGTTAAAGTCTTATAACTCAATGCTTTTAACTGTCTAGAGAACAAGGTGATTCCTTTTCTCAAACAACACTCATCGCTCCTAAGCCACGCATAGCAGACTTGGACAGTCTAACTTCAGATAAAGCCACCACACATCATATAATTATCACCTAGTGTCTTTGTCATGTCCCAATGAAAGGGATATCCTGTTCACAATGACAGACTAGCGATGCCCTGGCAGAGCCTGCGAGCAAAAATACAAGTAAGACAACTACATAATTTACTACACAGGCCCAGTTTTAATTACATGAAAACGGAATTAAGCAATCACATTGGTTCTCTCATACTGGAAGGACAGAGCAAGAGGGGAGCAAACCTTACTATAAGTGTTGATAGGAACCCAAACAACAGCTAGTGAAGCTATCCCAGCCATGAGAGAACAGCTTTACAAAGGATGCAAACTCCTCTGCTTCTGCTCCTGTGTTCTGCTTTACTCCCACATGGCTGAGTCACCCAAGTCATGTCAATCCATGTCTAAGCAACTGCAAAGGCAGTTTTGCTGTCCTCATCCAGCTGGGGTACTGAGGAGCTTGCCGACTTGTTAGTACATGATACCCACACTCTTTGAGAGCATATGAAGATTTAACGCCTTTACACCAAGTGAAGTTTCCCTTCCAGATCTTTGGTTGATACACCTCCACCCACCTGGCAGTCAGGTATGATTCCAATAGCCTGGAGCAGGTGTACCAGTGAAGAAAAGTGAAACTAAAGTCTGGAACTTGGAAGGGGGCAGTTACAAGCTGGAAACATTTGGAATCCAAAAGGGAGCTGATGTGATAACATCACTTGGAAAGATGGAAGGATACTAGCAAGATGCTCAGATTTCAGAAATGTCATGGGTACGCATGAATATACGCACAACATTGTAATGAGGCAGAACAAGTACTTCTGACAGATGCGCTTCTGACTAGCTTCTGACAACACAAGATTTTCAGCTGTTAAATTTTCTGTTACCTGCAGAAATTATACTGCTATCTGCTCCTCAGAGTTCAGTATGCATTTATTTATGACACCGATAACCACCAGGCCATAGGACAACATACTACTAGAAAAAGTGAGCTGCTTTCCCTCAACAGCCTTCCCCGGTCCTGCAGGATGCTTCTGTAAATCAGATGATCATGTGATAGCTCATTTGTTACTTCAGCTTTCACTGTTCAGAGCAGGACACTAATGCAAGTAACCTAACACATCCCATTTTTACAAAGTATATTTAACAGTGTTACCAAGTCTAAAGTGCAGCTCATTAAAACAAATCAGTTAGAGATCTAAAGTCAGCAGCTCTCTGTACAAGATGAACGCCCAAGC
>JANHGO010000044.1:12130504-12145450 GCA_024606505.1 Aquila spilogaster | reverse complement strand
GGGGGGGGGGCCTCAGACACCGGATATAAGTTACAGCATCTTTTGGAAGCAATTAACACTGTAGACATCAAGATGCACACAGCCTCATAAATGGAACAGAGATGCTTACGAAACAGTTACTATCAAATATATTTAATTATTTTAAATTGGGCTGACTGGTCAAGGAACAAGGCATAATCATAAACTGTAAAGCATAAAGAAGTGAGATAAACTAGGTTTGTAGGCAACCCCTCCTGCTGTCTAAATGCTGTAAGCAGTACAGGCTCCTGTCTCTATAGCAATATGTGTAGGGCCACTTGTAAAACAGGAAAAAAAAAATCCCCAAATCTTTAAATATTAAGTTAAGCAGTCAGGGCATGTACCGCATGTTTAACAAGAAGTACTGCAGTTTGCCATCCACCCACTCAGCATTTTTTCCTGTATAAATGAGGAAATTGCTGCAGTAACATTTTAGGATGCATCATTTCAGTGAAAATTATTTTTATACATAAATATACATATGCGTACTATAGATGTGTATGCGTTCATATATAGCGTGTGTACTATATATATACACTATATATATACACACACATTATTTTTATATTTATATATATGACAAATATATATCACCCTGCATCTGACACAGCCACTTCCCCTTCCCGCCCAGACACCTCAGTTAAGAAAGATTCGTGTTCTCACATGATTTTGAGACTACCAAAATATATGTTCTTCAGCAAACCAAGGAGGCAGCAGCTGGCTGACTGAGAAGTAATCGTGTTGAGTAATGAGTTTCTCCATTTCATACATTCTTCAAAAACCCACAACCCTGGTCCTTGCAAGTATCATTCATTAATGAGAAAAATACCTTGATAGTCTTGAAGTTTCTGAAATTATTCAGCAACAGTAAACAGTTAAAAAACCCCACACCATTTCCTATCATGTCACAATCAGATATTTTTAAAACAATTTAAAAAAAACATAACTTAGGTTAAATCTTAAGTCAGCTTCCCAGAAATTCATAGGAAAAGGGGGACACACAAGAAATGAACAAGCGCAATCCCTGTAGTAGTCACACGTTTAATATTTAGAAGGGTTAATGTATTAAAATAATAAAGTCAGTTTCAGATATATTTTGTAACTACACAGAGTCTCAGAAATATCTCAAATCTATTCCTAAGTGTGTGTTTCTAGCCATGAAAGTAGTTTTTATTTTATGCCACTTATGGATGCCCTGCATTTTCTTGTGTGTATTCTTGAAGAAGGCTTTGCTCTAAAATTGAGGTAAGATTTCCAGCAAGGAATCACTTCCACAAGTTAAGACGCACTGTTAACTTAATGACAAGCCATAGCTTATAATATGCAAAAAAATAAAAGTTCAGCTTTGCTTGGGCAAACTACTCTTACATAAAAGGCATTAGGTAAAATAAGGTCTTAAACACTTAGTAGGAGGTAAGACTAAAGTGAGTTCATAAAGGTTTCCAACTTTTGATCCAAGCCCATATACTCTACTGACAACATACTGCTAAGAAGAAATGCTTTTGAATTAACACCGATTTATTCAGACAACTGTGCTCATCTTCCCTAGGTGATTATATATAATAAATCACCACAGAAATCTGAATGCACAGTCACAGCAGCCAGACTGACCCTGCTGAAAATAATTGGTCTGAAGCAACAGTTATTTTTTATTAGGTCAAACTGTGAACAACAAAGAATTTATTTCTAAACAACTTCTCCACAGCTGTTATTGTCTGTTGGCTGCGCAATTTATTTTAGTAAAGTATGCCTAAACACATTTACACATCTGACTCATATGATGCAAATATATTAAACAATTTAGTAATTAAAAGGAAGCTAGGATTGAGCACCAGCCACTAAGAACTTTAGTATTTCTGCACCACAGACAGCAAACTGCAAATTACATTAGTCATGTGTTGATTAAAGTATTTTGAAAATATTCTTAAATAAAAGTTTTTCTTTCATTCTTCCATTATTTACATAGAATCTGTTAATCATTTTGCATTCCCTAAACCTTATTGTCTTTACCCACTGGAGTGAGGTTTTTGTGGTCCTGCACACCTACGCAAAGCAGTCCCTACTGAAAAGAGCAGGCATGGGGAGGCAAGAATAAAGCACATTGATCATTGCTCTTATTGTGTGCTTCTGTAATGACTCAATTTCTTTAAAAGACAAAAAGATTAACTTTTTGAGTGCAGGAATTCCCACAGCATTGTCACCTCTGATGGATCCAGTCTCCTAACCCACAATCCACAAAATTTCCAGTGTGGGCAGTCTGACATCTTTCGCTGAAGGCCAGAGTCCCTTGGGGAAGACTGGCACTTTTGAGAAAGATGCTGATGCTTCAAGTCTAGGTTGTCAGAAATCGCCATGTGCAACCTGGGAGCCAAACCATGGGAATGAGTCTTCTAGGAGAAGACTTGAAACTGCTGCACCATACTGCCCATGGTCACTTCACTGCTGCTGGCTGGATTCCTTTAAGGAGTCACAAAAAATATGACACTTACGTAGATTCAATCAATTTAATTATTTGCCATCCGCTAGTCTTAAACATGTTAGATACAAATTTTTATGAAACAGCAACTTGAAGTTCTTCACACACAATGACATGTGAAAGACTTACGCAGCCAAAAGTTTGGTTTCAAATTTATCACTAATATTAGTATTTCTCCCATTCAATGTTTAAAAAAAAAAAAAAGGTACAATTTCTCTACACTAGAAAAGGAGTTTCAAGTTGCAGATCATTCCAACTAAATGCTACGAGAACAGGTGGAAATAGTACCAAAGCTGAAACAGCTGAATGGGCCACATGGGACAAAGGGAGTCTTGTACTAAACACCCATACTTTAAATTTCTTCAATTTTTTTTTTTTTTCCCTATAAGCCAGAGGCAATCGGGAATCAAGTCTTCCCATTTGACAAAAGTAGGTTGTCCTTCCCAAAAGACAACGTAGGGGAACTCCCTGGTTGGTTTGCTCAGGATTCTCCCTTCCTCAGCAAATCAAGCTAGTGATAGCCTCCACACTACCTGTTCCCCAAAAGAAAGCAAAATCACATAACTGATTGTCTTGTTTTGATGCTCTTCCATTCCAACAGCAGCAGTGAAAATTGACAAAACCGAATAGTTTTCACAGGTTCTTTCACTTGGGAGGGGGCCAGGAGCAAAGACACTGAAGCTGTGTGTTTGCAGCTCCAGGAAGATTTACACCTCAATAATACCTGTAACCATCCTTGCAGTCCTAAGTGCATGGAACAGCTTTAATTGAAAGTTTTCTGCAGAGTTGGATACTACCTCTTCAGAAGATACCTAGTCATCTTCTACAGCAAAAAGAGGTTTTCTGTAAATTCCCACTGTTGAGTGTTGTAATACAACAGACCCAAAAGGCACAGCCTTTAACATTCAGCTGAATGGGGTGTAGGGAGGGTGTACAATCATGAGTATGTTCATGCCACAGAATTAGCACAATCTTAGTGGTTAGTAACATTTAAAAAAAAAAAAGATACCTTCAAAATGTATACCTTGCTTACATTTAGTTTTTTCCAGAAGATAAAAAAAGAATAATCACAAAAATGACACTTCATATTAAACAGTTCCATTTCTCTGAAATACATCATTATATTCTAATTCTAATTCACCAAATGACGAAATTCCTGTGTAATAATTAAATTGTAGAAAGAAAATTACAAACTGCTTTCTTCTCTAGCATCTATGAGAATATAAATTTAAAGAAAACTGTATGTTTCCTAGGCAAAGTTTCAAAAGATGCGAGTTATTTATTTCATTCGATGCGAGTTATTTATTTCATTCAAGTTTGTCATGGTGAGCAAACATGCAAGCTATGAATTCATTTCCAAAAGCAGATTTAAAGTGACAGTTTTAAGATAGTCACTTAGCAGACTGGAACAACTCTGCAGTTACAACATCCATATTTAGTGACAACATAACTATCCAGATAATTTAGGATCAAATCAGGACATACTGCGTTACATAGAGTAATTGTACATATCAAGAAAAGCCTAAGCACAAGCTGTTTTTAGAAAGGCCCACAGAAGAATGCTAATCTTATTTGGATTTTTTAAAACTATTAAATATTTAAGTCAAATCATTTAAAGTCTCCTGATTACAAACCTTTATTTCATAAAACTTGAAACATCTGACTCCTAATGAAAACTGAAGTTCAGTGCTTTCAGAAATGTCCATGTAGCAGCTTCTACAGGTCCCACTGCTGAGCCGTTTTACCAGCAATACCGCATGCTCTAGGCAGTTTTCTACATCTTTATAGCGTTGTACATGTGACCACGTCACTTCACCCTGACAAACCGTCCTTCGGAAAAACAGAACTGAAAAAAAATCAGTGAAGCTCTAAGGAGGAGAGGACTGCACGGAGGTGGGTCGAAGGGCTTGGCCCAGGTGACAGCCACCAACAGCAGAGCTGCACCACTTCCCTTCCAGCCGCCCTCGTACCAGTTAAGTCAGCAAAAAAAAAAAGGGTCTAACAATTCTGCAAATAACATTAGACTCTATGCAAAACATCGCTCTCATCTGTGCTGCTCTAGTGAATCACAGCAGGCTCAGGAGAGACCCTATTATAACAAAAAAAAAAAAAAAAATCAGAGGATCATGGTGTATTGGTCCTTGGGGTGAAATAGCATTGCACAGCTGTGACGCACAAAAAGGCTGTACAAAAGTCAGCTAAAACAAAAAATATTTGTATTTCAGCACCTTCTACAGCTGCCATCATCTGCTTTTCTACAGCTGAAAATCTCTTTTTGTTGCATACATATACAACACCAAACAACTGTGATAACTTTGAGCTGGGACAAGCCCTTCTGCGAAATAGTTCAAAATAAAACAGTTGTAATTCAGGTGTTTGCCTGCCAGAGGGAGCTGAAGGAAAGAAAAAAATTCCATATATCTCAGTACTTCAAAAGTTTTGGGTTTGTCCTACCCCAATTAATTTAACTATTCAGACAAAAAAAAGGTTTTAATGCAAAATCAACCCAGCTGTGTCTGGCACAGGGCAGCCTCATGCCACACAGGGCACCCCTGCACCAACACCCCCACTACCAAAACCTTGCCAATTATGCCCAATACACTCGCTCTACAAATAGGTCCCCCTGGATCTCTGAATGGAAACAATGCCTCCTTTCAAGGTATATTTAAGTACTTTTCGATCCACACCATAGTGGAGATGTCTGCACCAGAGACAGGCTTCTCTGAGAAGGAAAGCATCACATGAGATGGTATTTAATGCCTTATTACATCAACTTGTCATTAAATGCATGGCAACACTGCGCAAAGACTAAGTTCCCAGTTTGTCAGAATGAAATATATATGCTGAAAACAGCTTTTCATTTAAATGCTTATTGGTCTTTTTTGCACACTCTTTCCACTTAACTGCTTCTAACACTTAACATTGGTACACCTATAAATCTGCATGTGGGTAGAGTTGCTACAGCATAAAATTATAAGTTACCACATTAATAATTTATTCTTGCATAGTACCAGCTAACCTGACTAGTTTGGAACAGGCAGGAAGTGGTCTCATTTTCCAGACTGGTAAAGCAAAATATCTAAACAATGTGTTCACAGGAGACTGGAATTCTGTACAACAGCTCAGGAAAGAATTCCAGTGCACACATGATGGACAACCCCTTCCTTCCCTCCTGCACTTCAGTTAAACTACTTCCAACTTCAAAAACATTAGATATAAAAGCCAGCATGAATCCCACCAGAGCTTTCACATTTTTGAAAAAGAGCAGAATGAGTATACCTTTAAATAGCACCCTTAAATATTTAAGGGCTAAACTGATCCAACTTTCCTTAGATCAAAATTTGACCAACAGCTTTGAAAAAAGCTTAGTAGCATCCTGTGTATTTCTTGCCATCAAAACACTTTTAGGAAAATCAGTTATGCCACCTTCTGGTATTCACAAGAACTGCTCTACAAGACAAATACCCATTTTCATGAATTCCCATTTTAAATGGCAAAAAAACCCCAGCATAACCAGAAAACACACTTCACATAGGACACTGATGCAAAATAGGACTTTTTTTTAAAGCTTCAGTTAATTTGTACAACATCATTAGCTTGGACTAGCTTGTGTCCAGCCTTAAAGTCCCTAAGCCTGTATTATCTGCTGACAAATGCAGCATCATTCCCCCACAGCACCTGGTTTGAGATACGAACTGCTCTTTGACCCATCTCACCAGCCATAGCAAAGGAACTGGAAAAGGTGGAGAGGGAAAAGGATAAGAAAACTTGTGAAATGGCTTCTCTACAAGGAACAACTTGTAAATTGGACTTAACAGCATGGAAGACAGATAGGCAAGAAATACATCAAGAGTCTATAGTGTCACAAAAAGCACAGTAAAGGTGTACAGGGAGTCATATTATTCACCAGCTCCCCAACACAATAAAGAGAAAGCTTCAAATGAAACTAGCAGATGTCTGGTAAAAAAAAAAAAAAAAAAAAAACAACACACAAAACCCCACACACACACAAGAGGAAATTTATTCACATAACATGCTTCAGCTATCACACCATCAGCTTTTCAGTAACCATTTCTTCTTACAACACAGATTCACAGAAGCAACTGTGAAATGTAATTTTAAAAAGTGGTTTGTACCAAGAGGCATGGTAGGCAACTCAAGCAGAGTCACATACAAGGCCAGCAATCAAACTTCTCTCCCTTACCTCTCACTACCAAAGCATCATTAATACTACAGTAGGACAAATACATGGGTATATAAGAACAACTATAAACACCTTTCCTTCTGTATCATGCCTGAATCTATGCAATATAATCTGTACTGCTAAGCATACAAGGAAGGATGAATTTAAGCTATAACTTCAAGATATTTTTAATCATTTCCAACATAAGCCTTCAATATAAAACCATTTCTAGATGTCAAATTTCCACTGACAATTTCTCAAGCAGAAAAAGCAGTGCATCTTCAGTGAAAGAAGAAAGCAAGCATAAAATTAGGTATGAAATAACATTAATAAATTATGTGGATAACTGACTCCAAGTGTGTTAACTCTGATCCTCCACTGTTCCTCACAACACAAACATCTAATAATTCTCCAACCTTAGACAATCTTTGACCCACAAATTAGATATTTCTGGCTATAGTTTTCCACTAACTTTGAACTACATGAGTTTAATTACATGAATTTAAAATGTAATTAGGAAGTTTGGTGTAGGTATCAGACAAAGCCAAGACCATGCTCAGGTTATACGTTACATGTACAAGTAGCGGAACCCACATAAGACACAGCTGAAATACAAGGACATCTATAAGCATCCCCACTTGCTCATCACACCTTCCCGCAAGCCTTTGCATATTCTTTCAGCTATATATATTCAGCTCTTTGCAATATGTGTCCCATTGTATAATCACTTTCTGGATCTCCAAACAAAGCAAAACTTATGTTAAGCAAAGCTTTGCTCTAACGTGTTCTTACAATTAAGGTTTTTACTCACTCTTAAGTTCAGCAGTTTGGTTTCTGGAGATGCTGTAATTATCATTTTGCCCACACAAGGCAGAATGATAATATGCAGAAGGGTATACACACATCATGAGAAGAAGTACAAAACATTACTTTCGTCACAAACACCACCAGAAGTCATGCTGCAACACCACATTATTTGTCTGAAATATTTTCTGAGAACCTCAGAAATAAATAACACTAAAGTTGCACAATAATACTTCAGAAGAATCATGATAGTAACTCAGACCAGGCATAATGTGACTGTGGCCACCTGAACAAAGTCTTGCTGCATATTGCACAAAGCATTGCCTGGAAAATGCAATGCTATAATCCCACATAATGAAGTGTTAAAATAATAAAAAAAAAAAAAAAAATCAAGCACTGACATCAGTCATGCCTTCATGCCTGAACTGCTCCTGCCTGCCCATGTATTTACAGACATTTATAACTGCCACTGAATGATTTTTGCAGTTTAGCAAAGCATTTATTTCTTCACTCACTTGGAACACCAATTCTAAATTTCAAACCTTAAACCAGTGTTGGCATCTAGTGATTCAAAGGCAATCTCAAATGAACTCAATACTTTCATGACACTAAAATCCTTGAAAGCTGAAGCTTTTGAGGCCTTTGAATAGCATATACTGGACACATGAAAAGAAGGCAAGATTAATTCTGGGGGCACCTCAGAAATCTCTGCTGAGCCAGCCATACACTACTCCAAATCCAAAAGCACAGGATACAGCAGCCAGATTAGGAAGGGAGGACGGCAGGGCAATAAGCCAGATATTTATTCAATAGGGTCAGTACTGAACTTGAAGTGAAATGGAGTTGGTAGCTCAAGATAAGAGGAACATTTACCACAAGAGTCTCTGTAAATACTGAAATAAAAACTGTCCAGTGAATAATAAATGTGTGCAGGGAAACCAACAGTTACTGCAACTACTGGACCACAGAGTTTTACATAAACACTATTACAGAAGAGTGTTCTTTCTTTAGTGCTTCTCATCAAATTTCTGCAAACTTATGGTCTGGCTCATATCCTGAATCAAGCAACAACATGCACAAACATACCTTTTTCTGCTTGATTCTTTCACTGAAGTAGAAACACAAGCACACTACCAACACCTTGCTGCACAAAAAG
Source organism: Aquila spilogaster (assembly GCA_024606505.1). NCBI lineage: Eukaryota > Metazoa > Chordata > Aves > Accipitriformes > Accipitridae > Aquila > Aquila spilogaster. The sequence goes on along the minus strand of JANHGO010000044.1, from coordinate 12,136,813 downwards.
CAGCTGCTAGGGAGAATTTTTTTTTTAAAACATGACAAAATTTTTCTGACTCCTGAAATACGCTTTCAGTGAAGAACAATGGCAATACTCAACTTCAGCACAAAATACTGATTTATTAAAAAGAAGAGACCTCTTTGAAGACTACCAGGCATGTTAAATAATTACATTCAATAAACAGTTAAGAAGTTGTCCAGGATTCTCAGCCATCGTATCGAGCACCTCAATGTAAAAATAACAATCTAGTCTTTGTAGATAAGCAGCCTATTTATGATTATCTTTTATCAACACCCTAGAACAATGCACAAGGCACAGTGTGACTAAGCTTTTACTTCACTGCTGTAATCTGATGAAAGCACACTGAATCCAAAGGGCAAAAGTAAAATTATTAAGCCTTAGCTTTCCATTGTTGAATGCACAGAATAAATTCTTTTTAACAGCAAATTCCAGGAACGTGATTCAGTTCAGTTACCCTCCTTCTCCCTCCCTTTGCTCCCAAGTTCTGCATTGTAAATGGTCTTACAACCCAGTACGTTAACTGTCCAGAGAACAAGGCCATTCCTGTTCTTAAACAACACTCCTCATTACTCCTAAACCATGCATAGCAGAGAGATGGCTAGTCTAACTTCAGACCAAGCCAGCACGCATCACGTAATTACTCCTCATCGGCCGACGTTTTTGTCACACCCCACTAAACAGCAGCAATAAAAAGGATTTCCGGTTTACAATGACAGACCAGTGATGTCCTAGCAAAGCCCCTGAGCAAAAACCAAGACAGACTACTATGTATTTTACTATATGGGCCCAGCTCTAATTATCTGAAAACAGAACTGAAGACAGTCACATTGGTGCTCTAATTACCGGGGAGACAGAACAAGAGAGGAGAAAACCTTGCTGTGAGAGCAGAGTAATCCAGACGACTGCCAAAGATGCTGCTCTAGCTAGGAGAGAACAGCTTTACAAAGCCTGCAAACTCCTCTGCTTCAGTTCTCATGTTCTGCTTTACTCCCACACTGCTCTGACTCACTCAAGTCACGTCGATCCACATTTAAGCAACTGCAAATACGGCTTTGCTATCCTTGTCCAGCTGAGGTACTGAGGAACTTGCTGACTTGTTGATACATGACCTCCATGCTCTTTGGGACAACAGCAGTAAATTGAGAGTGTCTGAAGATTTAAAACACATTCACTTCAAATTAAGTTTCCTTCCAGATCCTTGGCTGATACACCTTCACCCATCTGGTTGTCAGCTTTGATTCAGCTAGCCTGTAACAGGTGAGCTGGAGCAGAAGAATGAAACTAGAAGTCTGGAATTTGGAACAGGGCAGTTGCATGCTGAAAACGTTTGGAATCCAATGTGATGGAGCTGGATGTGATAACACAGCTTGGGAAGATGGAAGGAGATTAGCAAGATGCTCAGGTTTCAGAAATGTCATGGGAAGGTCAGGCATAAATATACACACAATATTGTAACAAGGCAGAATAGTAGTGGTTATAGCTGAAAGTTTTCTCTGACAGACATACTTCTGCATTTTAACAGTACACTGTTATTTTCAGTTGTTGAACTTACTACAACCTGCAGGAATCATACTACTACCTGGATTTCAGATTTCAGTGTCCATCTGTCTATGGGATCGGTAGTTACCAGGCTGTAGAAGAACATACTGTCCAAAAAATAGAGTTGTTTCCTTCAACAGCCTTCGCCGATCCTACAGGATACTTCTATAATACCTCTGAAGATCATGTGAAAACTTAATAGTTGCTTCAACTTTCACTGTCTAGGGCAGGACACTAATGCAAATATAACCTAGCACTTCTCATTTTTATAAGATATCCTTAACAATGTCAGCAAGCTTGAAGTGCAGCTCATTAAAACAAATCAATTTCAGATGCAAACCCTACTGATCTCCCCATACAGTGAACATCCAAGCAAGATTGGGTATCCTGTTTTTCCAGCATAGTCTCCACCACCGTGCAACTATTTTCTAAGATATGCCTGGTTTTGCATCCAAGTGAACTAAAACCTGACTCACAGACACATCCTAAGTGTCCAAAGACTATGGAATCATCAGAAATGTATTACCAAGCTGCACACATGAACATACACACATAGAACATCTCTAGCATTAAAAAAAAAAAAATGGAATATGCAAGTGGGGTTTTTTTGATTGGTTGGGTTTTATAATGTAAGTTTTTTTGGTGTCCAGGTGTGGGGGTTTTTTCCCCTTCAAATAAGGCACATCCTTCAGCTGTTTTGGGGGTTCCTTTTGTTCATTTGTTTTTAAATGTAGGAAGTACCAAACTATTTAGCACCCACAAAGAAAGGTATACTTCCCTTTTCAAAATTAGGTGACTTCTTTTCTTATCAGCAAAATGAAATAAAACTTAATCAGATGAACCCACTGAGAAGTTTTATTTTCTTCCCCTTCCCTTTATGAATAAAGAACAATGTAATTCTTCCATATTTGACTATAGGGGAAGACATTGATTATAGCTGAACATTAGCACCAAAAGTATTTTCCGGAAGAAAGGAATTTAAAGATAGCATTGTTGCTTTTCAAGATGACAACTTTTATTTCAGAGGTGTTTGTTTAGATAATCAGCTGCTAGCTAAGGCAGATTAAACTGCATATTAAAATGATTTGGTTTTGAAACAACAGGAGTTAAGTTTTTGAATGTTCTGTGCATTATCAATTTAAGAACTATGTCAGTCTGTACCCAAAAGCGTTACGCCCTGTTTAATATAGGGTCACAGTGGACAAATTACACGCAGAAAAAACCAAATCCCATACTCCCTCAAAGGGAGAATGCTATACATGCTGTTTGAGTAGATTATTTTAGATTTAGGACATTATTTTAGATTTAGGACTCTAAAGCACCCTACCATAAGCATAAAGTTGCTTTGGATAAAGCCCCTCTTTTTAACTTGATGCATCCAGATAAACACCAAACTGAGCAGGGAAACAATTACTCATAACACTACACCCACCACTTGCCATCAAGAGAACAGTTATAACCAATACACATCCACCCAAGTGACAGAAGACAGACTTATGGAAACAAAAGGGAAAGTGACAATCAGCACGAGATTACATTACACTGCTGACATCATGTCACCAGTTGGAGAACCTTCCAGAATCAGATCTCTTCAGCAAAAACTGCTTACGCAGTAGTGAACACAGTACAAACCAGCCAGACTCCCAAGCAGCTAGCCTAGTTTGCAAGTTTAGCCATCCCACTAAAAGCAGTAGGCCTAGCTCCTTCATACGTAGTATAAACTATTTCAGATCCACACCTATTTGCTTCCCACATCAATATCAAGTAGCAAACATTTCACGTGTCAAAGGCACTGGTTTACAAGCCATATACTAAAGTTACATTTGGACAGATGTTAGGATCCAGAAGCCATGTATAGAGGGCATTTAACTGCAGTTAACCCAGAATGTTAACCTGAACCAAAACCCAGCTTTCAAATACGCAAGAGGGTGTTTCTACTTTGAACCACCATTCCTTTCTTCATGCAAAAAAAAGATTAACAGCAGTACACCCTGTGTTATGCTTCCAATATATTCATCAAGCCTGCACATAAATTTCTAGTCATACAAGATCAACTTTTGCTTTCTTATCAAATATTCCATCACAAAGAAACCATTGTTTTTACCTAGTCAATCTTGAAAAAAATTCCAGAGATTTTATTTAAATGCAAGTCAACACTAAAGCTGTGAGTTTTTACTTCATTTAGAGTGGTTGGTTAAAAAAAGTAATTTGGAAAGCTAGAAGTATTTATTGGAGAAAAACCCTTTACTGAAGAGCTTAATTCTTCCACTGAGGTTAAGAAATCATTTCCTCCTAAACAAGCACAAACACTGTCACACACACCATACTGAGACCACATGTGACCAACACAAGTGTCCAACAAAGAAGCAGCTTGTCATCTCCTCAAAATAATCCACAGGATTTTTTCCAGTTGTTTCTTTTCTAACTTTAACTCTTACATGAATATATTCAAAAGACTTCATATGAAAATGCCAACATTCACATTTCAAATGAAAAGGTACTTCTAAAATATTCAAGTGCACATGCTTAAGAACAAAGTACATAAATTAATGGACCAAATGAGAAGGAGAGAAAATACTTGTAATGTTACTGCTATGGACAGAGAGAGACATGACTGCTAAATAAAATCATAGAGGGAAACTAGAGGGAAATAAGATAGAGCAAAGACGTACTGTTTGGGATTACTAGAGAGTGGAAGCTTTTTAAGATGGAGAGAACACACGTAACAACTCTGCTCTAAGGAAAGCTTTTAGAATTTTTTCTTCAAGTTTTACAGCATTATTCATTGAACAGCCATTCTTCATGCTAAGCAGAAACATGACTGACCAAAACACTGCTAAAAGGCCCTTTGCATTCACTGAGTGACAGCAGTATATAAGAATTTCACTCATACAGAAGTCTGAAAAGTGAAACTTGAGAATGAATATGCTCAAGTCACCATAAACGCATCCAGCAGACAAAAGGCACTTGTGTGCCTGTTTGGAGGAGGAAAAAAAAAAAAAAAAAAAATGGCAGAAAATCTGTTGCTTCTAATTCAAGATCCAACAACTAGTGAAAAATCCCCCCGGAAGCAGAGTGCAGCATACTGATGAGCTGGATCATTCTTCAAGAACGATTTAGCTACTGCCAAAACATACCTTCAATAATTTAAACTGTTGTCCCATGAATTATCTGTTTAGACTGAGATCAAAGTACACAAGATCAGTCAATGAAACTACAGAAACAGCTCTATTAGATTTCTTTAGTTTAAATTTGCTGAAAAATAAGGTTGCTTAATGCCAATACAACCTTTGGAACAGAAATAATTGAGCATTCATTCTTAAGAAGAATACTCAAAACAGTTCTTTAAATATATTAATCTAGTTAAATGAAAGGTTTAATGTCATTAACAATCAAAATTAAGAATGTAGAAGTCTTAAACAGCATTAACAGAAAACTGCTAGTCATGGACAATGCCATTTGATGCAGCAATATTTTCAACCACCTGCAAAGGAAAACAAATCCTACCAACACTGTTTCCCTACTGAAACACTCTCATTCATGCTGCTATATTTCATATAGCAGTGCAGAAAAGCACCCAACAGACCCATCACATCCTCAGAAAAAAATCAAATAAAACTAACATTCTTGGCACAATGAAGCTCCTTTACAAAGGAATGCCAGAAACTTTTGTACCAGCAGCTATTTCATTATAAACCTAAGGCAGCTAAGCTTGTTTCCATTTAAGCATGAAGTTCCTAATTCAACTACAAAAAGCATGAAAACTAGCAAAGATATAGTGTATATCTTAAAAGGTTTTCTACAGAAAGATACTGCGCTAGAAACATACTGATTTTTCTAGTTTCTTTGAAAGAATGAAACCAGTCACTCCAACAAATTAATCGGATCAGACAAAACTACCATTACAGGTGTGCAAAGTACAGCACAAAATAAAAATGTAAACAAGTCTATAGCTTCCTGAAATTAGGTTCAGTTAGTTAAAATATAATTGTTCCTTTATTAAGAACTTTATTTCAAGAAAGGAAGACACTGAAATAAGGTTGCTGGAATTTCTTCCAGGACAAAGTGATCATCTCTACTCTTGCCCTAAATCTGTGGTTCTTCTTTCTAAAAAAAGAATAAGCACAAAAAGATTAAATAGCAGGTAGACTGTAATCAAGAAAAACAGAATAGCTATTTCAGTATATTTTAAGACACAAATCCCTTTCCAGCCATATCAGAAACGTTTTTAGCACGCTGAAAGATTTGATAAGTAACTGTTATTGCCTCCTTGTTCTAAAATTGGTCTTTGGATACCTAAAAGCAGATGCAAGGGCAGCTGGATCAACTAAATCAGAAAAATCCACAGAAATCTTGGATTAGAGAACCATTTAAGACTAAAGCTGGATTTTTTTTCTGCTTTGTTTGAAAATAACACAGTCCATTATTTGAGAACAAATTAGCTTACAACTCACTAACTAGGTCCTTTTGTTTCTTAAAGTTATCTTCTAATTAGCTCTTCCAGAATTCCTCAGTTTTCCAGATGGGGAAAAAAATCTTCCAGGCTGCCATCCTAAAAAAACCCCACTGACATCTCTGCAGGAATTCAGGCACTTGTGTGGCGGGTTGACCCTGGCTGAACACCAGGTGCCCACCAAAGCCGTTCTATCACTCCCCCCTCCTCAGCTGGACAGGGGAAAGAAAATATAACAAAGGGCTCGTGGGTTGAGATAAGGACAGGAAAGATCACTCACCAATTACCGTCACAGGCAAAAC
>JANHGO010000044.1:12101373-12129699 GCA_024606505.1 Aquila spilogaster | reverse complement strand
TGGCAGGTCCATCTTAGAGCCGGCTGGTATTGGCTCTGTCGGACACAGGGGAAGCTTCCAGCAGCTTCTCACAGAAGGCAGCCCTGTAACCCCCCCTCTACCAAAACCTTGCTACACAAACCCAATACAACTTGCAAGATACCTGTCATGAAGCACTGCTGACACCTCCCCTCTGAGCACAGAATGATCCATGCCGCTCAGGTTAGTAACTCCCCTGTTGACCAAAGGAGATGAAATGTAATACGTAATTTTAGATAAGAGCAGACACACTGAAGTGTGCTTTACATGGTAGAACACATGAAGTTGCAGCAAATACCTGCCAAAGATCTGTGGAGTCCATATTTTGGTTTTGATAAGATAATTAGGTTTTTTGTTTGAAGAAATAAAAATGAGTCACAGAAAGCCACAAAGCAGATGAGCTACATTCTAAAATCTTAACAGGCACAACAGTATCTACATGCTGTCCATCTCCATACTACCTTTTGAGGTTTTTACAGAAATATGTCAAGGCTATTACCAGCATAAGAAAAAAAACTGACTCAAGAATAAATTCCATTAACTGAAAAGTCTGATGTTAAAAAAGGAAAAATTGTGACAATATAAAAAGTGCCAGTCTCAATGAAAAGCCTTTATTCCAATCTTCCGAAAACCTACTGCACACTAATTCTTTCTCCATGAATTTACTCTCTACTTCTCAGCTGTGTTGCCTGTATTTCTGCTACTCCCTTGACTACCATAAACTTCAATTAGTCTTCTTTTGGCCTGCAAAGACAGGATCTAATCTAGGATGCTAATTTCTAATTAACTTGTCATGTATTCATCTGTGCTTTATGAACACAAGGAGAACATCTAGGAGGAAGTATCATCATAGTATTCCGTTTCAATTCAAGGACCATTCACTGCTCCTCAACTGCTAAAAGTCTGAACAGAAATAATAGCAGACTTGATCCTAATTTGAAGCACAAACAGTAAATGAAATGAGAAAATTGAATTGTTCTTTTACTTAATTACTCATTTTTGTTCAACTTAGAGAAGAAAAAGTTTAGACGGATCTAATCACAGGTTTCCAATACCTAAAATGTAGTTGTAGAGAAGATGGAGGTACTCCCTTCACAAGGATGCACTTATCTTTTCCTTTTTTCTTCATTTAAAAAAAAAAATTTTTTTGAAAATGTGTTACAAACTGAATTACTTTCCAATGAAAATCAGTATTACGCCACTTTTGTCACCACAAAGCATTCCAGACAATTAAAATATTCTGTATTAAAAAAAAAATAAAAGAATCACTGAACTTTACTAGTTGTTCTCTTTGCCAACAAAGCATCAAGAATGAAAATGAGATTCAAAAGTTGAACTAGGCCTTTAGACATTTTAATATTGTAAAGCTTTGGGTGAATGTGACAATATTTGTATCAAAATAATCTTTTCATTTCTTCTTTTCTACCCACATACTACTTCGAGTCTTCAGACATATCTACATTTATGCTTTTCATCTTGCCTGCAGTACTACATTGTTAGGGATGTGCAATTTTGCCTGACTGGTAATTTGTTTGCTGGGGGGAGTAAAGAAAGAGTGTTTTGTTTGAAGGATGTTTTCACTTGGCAAGAGATTGAAGATACAGGAAACACAAAGGGTGCTGTTTCTCTAAAGAACTTACACATTCAGGCTAGCAAGAGCCTTAAACAAATGTAGTTACATTGATAAATGACTTATCAATTTATGTTATCAAGTCAATTAGGATAAACTGCAAAAAAAGCTATCTTTCACAAGTGTGTGCTGCCTGTATAAAGTTACCATCAAATATACAACAATTTTTTCCAGAACTATTTCTCCAACATCTTCAAGATGCAACCTTTTCTCCCTCGTTATCTAGTCAGGTAAAATCCATCTTTCACAAAATTAAATTATCCTGGTTTCAGAAAAGCTCCACATTTCTTAAACCTTTGAAACTTCTGAAATGTCTTCCTGCGTTATCCCTTCAGACACGTTAATTTACTACAGTGCATCCATCCAATACTCCTGTTTCTCTCACCACATCAAGCATGAAAAGCTGCTTTCTAATGCCCTTCAGGGCTCAGCTTTGCTGCTTTTGCAACATTTGTTCCACTTAATTAGATCAACCTTTGGCAAACTGTCCAACAAGCACCTCTGTGTTTTCTTTCATGTGACCCCTTATGCACAAAGGTGCCTTAAAAAAAAGCAGCAATAATTTCTCCTTCAAAACAACCACCAAGTCGGCAATGATACATGGTACTTGACAGAGTGCTGATATGCTACAACTTTCTTCTTAGTCACCCGGTTTGATTTTCCATAGATCCCCAACTGCACCTGCTCTCTCATTTTGCGCTCTGAGTTATAAGCACTTTGGATGAAAGATGTTTTATCTTTGTATACTAGCATTGCTTGTCAGGTGAGTATTCAAACAACGTATTACCTAAGGAGAGCTTCTGCAAACTAGATATTGAGCTGTACTTTTCACAGCATTTTCACATACACATAAAATTAAGTAAAAGCATAGTATCTTCAAATTCAAAAGAATAAAAAAAATCTACACTTGTCACAGAGTCAGTGATTCATATGGATGAAGTAAAAAATGAGAAATCTGCTTCATAAGAAAGTTCATAAATTTCTTCAAATTTTTTTTTTATTATTTTTTATTTAAAACATAAGACTGCCTCCAGTAAGGTAGACTATCCACAAGCCTTTGCAGCAAGAACCAGGAGCTCAGGGTTGACATAGCACAGGTGAGCAATACAAGTGCAAGTAAGCACCAATTGTTGAAGTAGCACTTCACCTCCTGCAAACCCAGTACAAAATGTTGATTATCTTTGATCAAAAGCCACCCAAACTAAACATGACAAGAGGTGCAAGCTAATTGCCAAGCACTCTGCTGGCACGGTAGCAGAGACTCGGGCCTTTCCACTAGAGGCTATTCTGATCCAGCTGCAAGCACCCAGATGCAACATCTGTTGAGTCAGGGCTGCTTAGGAGCAAGCATTAAAGAGGGCATCAGACAAACATTTAAAAGAAATATTCCCCATGGATTTTTCTCTTTAATTGAAAAGACAATGTTCCTTGCTACGTTTGGGTTTGGTTTTTTTTAAATAAATAAATAAATCAACACACCATTTCCAAAACTATTCAGTTTTGTCTCCTTGAAGCAAAAGCAAGAGACCATCATTAAAAACAAAAGTTGTGTGAAACTGTCCAAGTCTAAAAATTTAAGGAAGCTTTACTACTAAAAACCAAACACACTTCATATTGTACACAGGAGTTCATTAAAATTCAGTAGTAGGCATATGCTAGATCAGTTCAGACTTCCTGAAATGCCATTTACAAGCAGTGTAATTTCAGGTAAGCCGCATACACTAAAAAGGAAGTGAGACTGTTTAACAGAACAGGATCCACTACACTGAACTCTGTAATACAAAACCATATTTAAAATCAGTGCAAGTAATTCTTGTTTTATGTAAACCATTCTACTGCAAAACTAGCTTGTACAGCACACAGAACACTTACATTAAACCAATGTAAACATCTGGCTTTGAAAAATATACTCTAACATGCAGGATGCAAGCTAGCAATGGAAACATTACCAATGTGCGGAGTCTAAAGCTCCAAAAGATATACTGCCTTGCCCTCATCTTCCTAAAACATTTGCCAAAACGGTCCAGAAGGATGCCTGCACCAAATCAGAATACAAACTGTTTCACTGCATACCTACAGCAACCTTTAATAAGACATACAGACAGCAGAATAAACCTCTAGAGCTTTTAACATGGGAAAAGAAAACCCTTTATACAATCGCAATCAAACCTATAATCTCAAAACCATTCAGCAATTTCAACCTCCGCATAACATTTGCAGGAACACAATCATGCTTCTGTGCTCCTGATCTAAAATGGGATTGTTTCATTGCCTAAGTACACTGGCATCTGTGCCCTAATGGATCTTGGCTCTCAAGTCAATCCACGTTTTGGCAGTTAGGGGCTTTCCGATTTGAACGCTAAGAGCGACAAGTCTGACAATACCCGAGTCATTGTTAAATTTCAAAGCAAACGCAGACTGGCATTTTATATAAAGATGTATGTAACTAAAGTTTAAAACCAGACCTGTCTGCTAATAGTCATTAAGTGACATGTAGAACAATACATAGCTGGAGCTCTCTTTTACTGAAACTCTAATCCACTAGTTTGTGTCTGCCACAAGTCATCAGAGGTTGCTCCTCTCTTTGTACATTATTTCTAAAGTTTATCTATTTCAGATGAGCCTCTCTTTCCACACCAATGACCTTGAAGATGACACTGCCTCCGACCTCCACCTTGTGCCTAAACTAACACCTCAGCCCGCCTGCTGCACCTGTGTAGCCGACAACCTCATGGAGAGCAGAGACAGACAGCCCTTCCCCACCAACACTTCCCATCCTGTAGACCCCACAGATACGTCTCCCCAGACTGTAGTGGAAGGGGCACCTCCTGCCACACACATCCACCATTCCAGGCTGTATTTCAGGTTTTGGACAGTAAGCTGTGAAGAACCAGGCTGGTGAGTCCCACGTACCTAACCTGTGTTACAGGTGGCAGAAGGGTTCTCCCTTGCCCCCTTCACTCCCATTCTTCAATGCCTTTATTTTACTGCCAGCAAAGTTAGCTTTTACCTGAAGATTTCCAAGGACAAAAAAACTACCTTACTACACAGCATCACATCTTTCCCACAAACAGGGCAGGGACTGGAAACTCACCTGCTTCCACAAGTGGCTGCATGTGACACCAGGCCAGGGCACTGTGCAAGGACAGTCTCAACCCACTGCACTGAAAGTAAAGTAGCAGAAAGCAGAATTTTTGCAATGCTGAGGTGTGTGTATCGGAACATTGTTTTAAATGAAATATTTCTTTTGAATTGTAAGTCAGCTGATCAGCTGTTTCATCCCTGGATTTGCACAATGAACCAAACGTAAACTCTCACATATTTATGGCAAGATGAATCAAAATACTATGAAGCTTATTAGTTGGCCCAAAAACATCTAATCAATTTGATGTAGAAGTGTTCTTAAAACATTTGAGTCCTTACAGCTTTACCATATCTTCAGTACTCTGTTAAGGACTTGCATTTCACCTGCATTTTCCATCCCTCATAAAGCCTTTCTCCAATGTAAGTCACCTATGGCTACAACTTCAGCATATTAAAGCTCATTCATCACCACCTGTACTTAACTCCACACCGGTGAACTAAGACTCCATTGACAAAAGTTTGATTAGATAAGCATTGCACATTAAAAAAAAACAAAAAAACAAACCACACAGAAACAATCCAGCAAATAAGAAAAACCTGTATTATCTCCAGGAAGATAACAGGACTCACGACATTTAGATCCCACTTTCTCCTCACTAGTGGTGAAAAAAATCCTGGTAAGAAACCAGCTGCTCACTGTCAGTTATTTTAAGAGCATAAAGCTTTATGTGTTACTAAGATCAGGGAAGGCCAACGGAACATATTAGTCCATTCAGGAGGAAACTGAATAGCTTAGATACAGCATGTCCCTTCAGTGTCCAACTTGTCACATACACCCCTAATCTACTGATTACTGAGGGCACAACTCAAGTACCTATTACTATTGCACAAATTTGACTTACTCAGACATGGGCAGATGTCAAGTAGAACAAGGCACCCTCATTCAGCCTGTCAGGAAAAAAAATCACCATAGGGAATGGGTGTGCATCTCTGTTTTGAAGTACATTATTTCTACAATTTTAAGTTAAACATCCAGTATACTTCAGAATTAGTATTTTTGAAGTTTATGAATGTAGGAGTCAATACTACTGAATGAAAAAGCTTTTATTGTACATTCTCACTTTATTAGCAAATCCACTTTTTAACTTAATGAACTAAGTTGCGGTATATATTTTAAGCCCTTTAAAGCTTGCTGCTTGAACATTCAAAAGGTGAAACAGTTTTTCACTTTTAACCAGAAATACTGCACATCATAAGTGCATAGTAATAACCGTGATAAAAACAATAGTAACAGGTAAATAGCAATTTCCATTATACAACCCACAAACTTTATGTAACTGTATAAATACCACTCACAGAAAGAGGTATTACAGCACAGAGGTTAAAGCCAAGGTTATGAACGCATAGAACTGAGAAAAGAAACCAGTTCCTGCACCTCCACCCTGCAATAAGGACTAAACTCTATTCAATTCACAAGCTATCCCATTATATCTTACCCATATTCACCCTTGCAATAATCCCGTAAGAACTAATGAAACTAGCCAGATAAATATTACCTGTTATTGCAGCTACTAATGCTGACACAGAGGAGTCTTAATGTAGGCAAATCCAGAAACACTGTTCACGGTGGGTGTCACTGGCTGTAAGCCTTATCCGCTCTCTTAAGTATCAGAGCACAACCTGACCCAGCCATATGCTGAAGACCATGAAAAGCTGACTAGTATGCAACTAAAAGGTCCTCAACAGCAACCATGGGTACAAATTAAATGCTAGCCCCACTAAATAACTGTTGTCTATTTTTCACGGACCCTTTTCCAAAAATTACCACACCAAAATATAGTCAACATCTGTAAACACACTCAAAGAAAAATTTATGTATTATCAGTAACGGTGGCATCACTATGAAAATATTTTAAATTATGTAGACTGATACTTGGAACATTTATACCTCAACTATAATTTTTGTTAGAAAAAAAGGAGATCAATCAAGTTCCAATTTTATTAAGCTGATAATAACAAAGATTTCTTATTAAAAAAATAATGAAGTTATTTCTCAACTGCAAGTTTTTCCAAGCTCTGTAGAGTGATACCCAGCTGGCAAGTAAATACAACTGTACTTGTCTAACACACTGTAGCCTGTACAGATCAGATGGCCACACAACTTCTACTTCCTTCATTCACCCTTATACCTTCTAAAAAGATAAAATAAGAGTTTAAAGAACTTTTTTTTTTTTAAAGGCTAAAGATTTTTAGTCATGAAGAAGCTCCTTTGTCCTAAGGAAGCAGCCTAGAAAGCTGAAACAAAAGAATATGAACCAAACCAAGTCTTTGGTCATACCCCCTCACCTCATTACTAACAGCAGAAATCTCTTGTTGAGTTTGGAGAATTTAAACAGGGACACTTTTAAGAACAGTGTCATCCATGAAGGAAGCAGCCTGAGGAAGTAGCAGACCCCTGAGCAGGTCCTACCTGACTTACTGGGTCAGAGGTGGGACTGCCAAAAGATGACTGTCTCGGGGCAGACCAGAGCAGTTCAAGGAGCTGCAGAAGGAAGTTCTGCCCCCAAGATCTAATCCAGGAACTCTGCTTGAGCCCTGACCAGAATCTGAAAACAAGGAGAACAATGTGGGCCATGACAGGAATCTAATAATCCACTATTCTGGTTACTCACAAAGGGTATCACAGAAGGTAACATTTTTATTTAAAATGTTAATTATTATTCTTAAAAGTTATATTATTATTAAATAATATTCCATATTATCAGTGCCACTCAGCCAACTGTGGCAAAGTCTTCATGGACTTTGGCCACAAGAGAGTGATCTCAAGATCATAGAGTAAATCAAATCAACACTATCTCCTAGTTAAGTCAGCTGGATCAGCACAAGGATTTCTCTTGCTGCTTCATAAAGAATCCAGCACCTGGCGAGGATGCTGTAATAAAGAAATCCTGAACTGGCAAGCAGAGCCTGGGAGAAGCCAAGGGAAAGATGACTACAAGCTAATATTATCTTGAAGCACAATTTCTCTTGACTGAAAGCAAGACAGACTACCAGCCACTATTTGCAGATGCCAAACCTCACCCCAGAATGAGGGAATTAATCATTAATGACAATTTTTTTAAAGTAGTTACTAAACTACAAATCACAAAACCGTATCTGTGAAAATACACAAAGGGCTCCAGGATGACAGAAGCCTAAAAACCATTTTAAAACCTTTTCCTTAGATAAAGGTAACAAAAAAGGCGAATCCCATGTAAGAACCCAAACTGCTTCCTACCTAGTACTTTAAGCGATTACTAGTTGTGGCAAGTTGACCCTGGCTGAACTATTATAATAAAAGGATATTTTTCAATTAAAAAAAGAACAGACTTTTCATGGTATAGCATTAATACTACAAATGCAAAAAAAAATTAGAAATTGAGGTGCCTGAGGTAACAGCAGTTATTCTAACTTGAGCTCTTTAGTGCCAAGAAAAGCACTGAAGTTGTCCACAAAAGCACCGTTCTCCTAGATAATTATCATCAGAACAAAGCAGTAGCTCCAGAGTATCATACTTTAAAAAAAAAAGCTTGAATACTATAATGGAAAATCCTAAAATAACATGCTGCTTTAATTCTCAACTGTTACTACAAATTTGGCAAAAAAAAAAAAAAAAAAAAAAGAAACACTGGGACTAATTGCCCCAAAAGAAAGAGCTGGTTGATGAGTCTACAGCACTAGAAACATAGCATATTTATGGAGTCCATCTGACAAACAAGACATTGCATCACCTAATTGTGATCATAAAAAAAATGACCTTGTTTCCACAAAATTAAATCCTTTAAGTACTTATTTAGATACAGTTATATTCTGTCATAGACATTCTTCCTTTCCTGTAATATTTTGGGAGCATAGTTTACCTGCATGCTCCCAGAGTATTGTTGTGTTCCAGCAGACAGGACTGAAAACTTTCAGGAAAGCTTCTGTTAACTGCTACTATTCCCATCTTCATTACAGCAAATATATCAGACTTCCAATCAGAATTGGACAAGGACAATAAAGTGTGAATAACCTGTCATGTAGACTAGGTAGTGCCTGTAAGCTTGACAGAAGGACTTCTGGTAAGTACTGAGTTAACCCTGCTAAAGGTTACCCACATACGCAATGTCACGGGTTTTTAACTGATGTCTAGAACACATTCAGCAGTCAACAGTAAAAGCCTTTGGTAGACTGATCACTATAGAAAAGTTCGGCATCATGGTTAATCATTTATGAAACCATACATATTCTATTCTCTGTCTTCAGGCTCTTTATTGTAACAATCAGCTTTGTCTATGGTTTCCATGAAGGGCTCTATATTCACAGCTTTCCAGAATCAAATGAAACTGTTAGGCAAATGGCACAGTTATTCTAAGTTGAGGTGGGGGATTTAATTCCCACATTAGCATTTTGGGCTTTTTAGAAAACACGTCAGTTACTCACAAAGTGTCTCTCCACATCATCTCTGATAAGCGGAAATATCTCCTCTGTTCTTCATGCACCTGTAGTCAAACAGAAAAGAATTGAAGCAGAGTCACAGACAGACATCCCAAAATAGCATCTGCCTCTCAGATCCCATGGATTTTCACAAAACAAACCAAGATTCATTCTAAACATTCACACACAATATGACCTTTTTCCCCACTTCACTGACTTTCTCCAGTAAAATTACAGATATGACAGAGCACAAAAGAAAGAGAACTGCTTCTTGTTTGCATGTATTACCCTGCTCTTTGCTGTGGAAACAAGGATGAATTATGAAAACTAATCAAGTGAACAGAGAGAGCACATGCCCTAGATTTTTCAAATAATCTCTTGGTTTAACCCAGTTGTTCCTGAGCCTGCCTATCCCATGAACAATTTACTACAACGGAAGCTGTGACTCATTAAAGCCACCTTTTATTTTAAGAGGGAGAGAAACAGCTCAAATTATTTATGTGCAAGACGTAATCACATTAATTTGTACAGAAGAAGCCAAAATTTTAATGAGTTCCATTTTTAAGATCAAATATGGTTGATAAAAACTCCTTGTTCAATTTTTTTTATGTCTCAATATGATATCTTACAGCCATTAACCAAAACGAAAGACTGCAGACTATATTCAAGTTTGTGAACTCGTACTTCCACTTGAAGGGACAGTGAAAAAGTTGGAACATTTCAATTTGCTGACATCATTTAGCAGCAAGCATTGCAAAATATAAACTAAGCAATATCCCTGAAAAAAGCCACACTTCTGATTTTTGGTCTTGTATATATTTTACATTGATAAACATAAGTGAATGATAAAAAATTAGTAGCTGTATGAATTAGATATTTCTTTAAAGCAATCTACTATTAATTCACAGCCCAAAGCAGTAATTCCTATTTCTTAATTAATACTTTTAACATACAAAAATAAATTAGTATTTTTAGATATGGTCACAAAACAGTAAATCTGTGTAACAGATTTGAAATAACAGGTCAGTTTATACGTAACAGAAAACGGAAACTTCTGCAAATCATCCTATCCCCTCCAATTGCTCCATACCATTACAAATAAAATTCCGACTTCAGAAAGTAGGTCACAAGAATGCTAATTTAGGAGCCTGCCTAAAATTTTATTTTGTTAAAACAGATTTAGACATTTAGTGGAAGGAAACTGCACACAATATTTGTTAGCATGAATTAGAAATTCAGTGTGTGCTTTGCAATACTTTAAGTGTGCCATAACAGAGAGACAGCATCAAACAGAATTGCTTAACAGCATCTAACTTGCCTACTCCCTCCCACTGATGCTAGAGCAGCTGGTAGAATAAGGTGGTTCTTAACTCCTAGTGTTCCTGCACTTTGGGACATCCTCTCATTTCAAATAAACTTCAGGTTTTCCTCTATTAAAGAAATCTGCTGAGTAAATAGGGTATGTTTTATCTATCCTACATCATAAAACTAACATGTTCAAAAAGTACCACGTAAATCTGAACTGCTTTCCCATCATCATACTTGGAAATAGTTATTTGCAAAGTCCTACGTGATGTGCAGTGTGGTTAGCGTAGTTAGGATGGATACCGTAGTCTCAATCCTTGTTTTACCATCCTGTGGGCATTGCTCAGGCTTCTCTGATGAGGGAAATACACTACACACCAGTGTGAAGGGATTAAAAGACAGGTGGCCCTCAACTTCGCAAAACTCTAAGGTTGGGATTAAATTAATTCTAAGAAATAAATGAAGTTGGCCTCTTCTTGAGCAAGCATACACTACAGATGAGTTTGTGTAGATAGTTAAGCATCTTCTTTCCATACACCTGCTCAGTGAGGTCAAAACCATGTTCCTTTGATGTGGTCTTTATTAGGGTTGTTTATCTGTACATATCAACTATACTGCTCACTCCAGCTTGCTTAAACATTGGGAAGAAAACCTGATCTTTCAATTATTAACTACAAAAAAAAAGTTGTGGTTTTTTTTTAAATCCTTCCATTTTACACGATTTCCCTAAACAGGTCACTCCAAGTCAACTTAGCTGCAAGTTTGTAAAAGTTTTTGGAGAAGTAAGTAGTACACAGTAAATTTGTGCTGTACCCAACAAAACTAGACCTGAATTCCTGAAAAGATCAGTTTCAGCTTCTTCCAGAGGCTGTTTAACACATTAGACTGGCCAAACTATTTACATACAGTCAGTACTACTTCTAATAAATTTAACCCTGTTGCCTAGTTTTAAATAAAAAGCTATTAGAGTGACTTCAAAAATGAAATCCCTTCTACCTGTATATCTCCGCCCCTCATTTGAAGGTTTCTCTGGGGTGAGGTTTTAGCAGAACAGCTTATGTTATCTGCTCACATTACTCGGCTTGTGAAAGCAAGCTGAGCCAATTATACTGCCAGGTAAAGCTGAATTTTTTCTTTTTTTAAAATTTGGGGCATTTTTTTTAAAACCACTGCTGATGGGACAAAAGAAACTACCTCTTTGGAGCTGCGTGGCTGGCTTGCAGTAGAAAATCACGAGAAATGCTACAGGTTTGGGTTGTTGTTTTTTTCCCTGTACACAGAAGAAAACTAAAGATTATAAGAATGAATAGTGCAGGATGGGCAAGCTGATGTACACAAGTTCTAAAACTGGCAGCTGATGGATTTTCTTCCAACAAATTACAAAATTCAGCAAGTGCATGAGGAATATTTACCAAGTGTCATTACCACAGAAATTCAGATAATTCAAATTCCATGTTAAAAATAAAATTTTTAATAGAAAAGTGTTAGCTAATTTTCAACTTTAACAATAGAGCTGCTATCAACTTTTCCATCCTCACTGTTGATTCTACATGCCCAACACACAAATATGAAAAATTCACACTTCCACTTAAAACTTTACAGCTACTCACTATGTCCCCAGAAAGGACAAATCTGCTCACCAGCACTAATTTGCCCCCCCCTGCCAGGAGCTGGGGGCTGAATTTCTCACTGCTGTGCTAGCTCCTCAGATCTCTTTGGTTTGTGGTGTTTGCTTTTGTTGCTGCTGTTATAGTTTGCCGTCCTTCTTTCAGATATGCAAAAGCAAGTACATATATGTACTTATGAA
Organism: Aquila spilogaster; assembly: GCA_024606505.1. Taxonomy (NCBI): domain Eukaryota; kingdom Metazoa; phylum Chordata; class Aves; order Accipitriformes; family Accipitridae; genus Aquila; species Aquila spilogaster. The sequence continues at coordinate 12,117,400 of JANHGO010000044.1, read as the reverse complement.
TAATGATTCATTTCCTATATGACCCATTATATTTGTTTTAACAACCTTCAGCATGAATTTAGGAAGACAATTTAAAAGGGGTGTCGTTAAGACCCATGTAAAATTCATTAGCATTTCTAATTCCAGCTCCATAAAATAAATAAAAACATCACATGTTGGTCATATGCCAGTGCACACAACTCACATAGCAGACACCCTGTGAAACTAACTTATTTTTATGCCTATATTTCATCTTCTATCAGAATGCTCTAGATATTTCAGAGTTGATAGACAATGCACATGGCTTACGTAGGTTACTTGTATCAGTTACAGTCAGTTCTTCAGAAATGGTACAAGACATGTCAGAGAGTATACAATAAAGCGTGCAGGGCAGTCTAGGATGCCATTAAATGAACAAGCGCACGCATCCTCAGTGGCAAACATACGAGCTTAGAGTGAACATGAAAAACACACTTGTCTGGTCAGAGGACAGACATCACCAAACACATCATTTCTACAGAAGGCAAGTTCTTTTCAAATGATGCTCAGAAATCACAAAGCCCGAAGACACTGTGATTTAGGCTGACCTACAACATTAACACAGTCCTTTCTCTAGCACAGTAGCCAATGAAAATTAACACCATAACAAAACAGAACTGCTGAAGAACAGACTGTTGACTAAATCCACAGGGAGCAAGAGGCTAAATTCTAGCCTGGGAACATTAATGAAGGGCACAGTTCCGCATTACACTTAGTTTGACCTAACTTCCTCTTGCCTACCTTGTGGTGAACCTAACAAACCAACCAGCTGCACAATTCAACAGAAAAGGGCTGTCGGAGGGCAAGCAGCACCCAGCACAGCTCACGCTGCCTCCCATCAGACAGGCGAGGCGATCCCACTCACCTGGTGGCAGCCGCACATCCCCAGCACCCACTGAGCAACCGTGCAAAGAGCAGAAGAAAGCAGCGTTGTCCCTTCTAGCAGCAGCCCATTAAATCTGACATTGAACTATACTCTTAAAAGAACTGCCTCAATCTCTAAATAAGAAGTAATAAGAGAATGTCTCTCAATACAGATAAGTAGATGCCTAAAAAGGCATTTTTGTCTTAAAAGCAGGATGTAGAACAGCCTGATGTAGGCAGTTTTCAGTGTGAACTTTGTACACATTTCTGGACATGAGCATAGCCTCCCAGTTTTTGTAACAGGTATCAGAGTTGCATTACCTGAGAGCAGCATTAACATATATCAAATATCACCTGATAATCAATAATTAACAAGTAGAATCATTACTATTTTCCACCTTCAAACTAGAATTATATAAATATTTAAACATTTTCAATAAAAATCAAGTCCACGCACAAAAGAAACCCCTGTCTTACACTGCAGAATATACAACCGAAGCTATCAATTTGCTTCAGTCAACCAAGGTACTGCATTTTGAAAAAAACTCATAAAGGAAGCCAATAAACTGTTGAATTACAACCCTAGGTAGCAGAACAGATCTTATCCTAATGAAAATTTAGTAATTGTATTAAGTGACGAAGTTTTACCCACCAAAAGCAATGCCACCATGCTCATTAACAGCAATTACATAATGTCCTTTGTTAATGTACTTTTAAAATATGTTCAATAAAAATTTTATTCAACCTATTTTAGGAACACAAAATAAATGAAGCTTCAGCATGTTCACACAAGCTTAGAAGTCTTCAGTAATATTTTATGTATAAAAACAAGCTTCTCAGTATAGTATTTCACCCGTATAGCAAGTCAAAACAGTTCTCTGAAGAAGATCGAGAACCATTACTACACTGGTTATAAATCAAATCCAAGTAAAACACCTGCAGTTTAAAATGGCACCATAGGCAGCAGGAAAATGCTATGCCACATCAGATGCTCCTATATTACACTCTCAAAATCGGGAGCTTCAGCAATTACAGCATAGTGTAATCCAACCCCAGGGAAAGAATGGACTTTTCTCCCATTAGGCTGAGCCCTAACAAGATCAGCTCCACACACAGCAATCCCAGCCTGGGAACAAAGGAGAGGGGGACAAGGAGGACGCTGCAGATAACACACAGCAGTGAGTTTAAGGTGCCAGCACAGGGAGAGGACAAGGAGGCAGCACAGACCAGTGTCCCAAAACACAGGAAAGCGCAAGTGAGACAAGCGAGCTCCCTGTCAGAGACATGCAGACCTGTCAGGTTAGTAACTCTCCTGAGTTCACGTCGGCTTTGTTGCTTGGACAGCACTACTGCTCTGTCTCTTCTGCCCTTGGCCCAAACATCTGCACCATCTCTTCATCCACAGCTGCAGCTCCAAGCACCATTCAGAGCTGTGCATGGCACCCAGATGGTCTGGCAGTGGCAGCTGTCTAAAATGCTGTTGTCGTCCCACTGCTATCCCTACACCCACAATCTGGAGCAGGTCCCTCCCGATGACAATGCCTATACTCCTGTTTGTCTGTGCCCAGACTATAAAGCAAGCATCTTCCATGCAACTCCTCTATTAAAGGCAACATGGGCTTCTGCCTCCGTGTTATGACTGGAGGAAGGTTTTTAATCATTATCTCTCAAGAGCCCTGAAAGTAGAGAGTCATGATTCTTAGCCTACATGGATTGCTTCTATTTGTCAGGAGCTCCATTCTGGGGAGTGTATGCCACAGATTTAGAGGCATCAACTGCTCTGGAAGGGCTAGTGAAAAGGCCAGTTCACACCAGACTGAAAACAAGTGGTAACAACAGAAGGTGAAATCCTGTGAAGCTTTCTAGTAAAATAATGTACACTTCAGTAGACTGAAATCTTCCAGTCTTCGAAAGTGACTTTTGGATAGCCAGCATACATTATCTGACAACAAAAGCCAAAAAGCTCAGAGCATTGAAGCCCCCTTTCCCATTTTCTGCTGTAAAAACTTTTGGCACCCCTCTCCTATATCACACACCAGCGTATCAGAGCCACCTGCTTCACTGAGAAATTAAATCCATGGTATTTCCTTAAGCTACCATTCAAATATCCATGTGACAAGCCACCTTGGAATCACTTTCCATTAAACACTGAGCCTTCCCACCTGCTGTTACTTTCATCGGCCATGTCCTTTACCTGCAGGCTTCATCTAAACCACATCCTTGGAAAAAAAAAAATCTACATACGCAAATAAAGGCCTGGGAAAAATGCTTCTGGATCAAGTCAGTCCGCATGACTTCAAACGCCAATCACCATCAGCAAGCTTACTAATTTTGGAGTGCTGTTAATGGGTGAAGGTGGAAGCTAAGGGAACACCAAGCTGGAGATCAACTTAAAGGCATTAGTTTTCCCTTGTTTTCTAACAGCTATTTTGAGCATACCTTAAAAAGACACAACCACTGAACTGACAATTCAGGAAACAGTAGGTCATAAGGCTATCCAGAGCACAACATAGCACACACCACTCAGTGGCTTATCATAAGCCAAACAAATGACATGAGAGTTGATTAAGACGTGTTTCACATGTTGATAATTTAGCTTATTACTTAGTAGCATGTGGACATTTTCTAACACTACAGTATTAATAGCCAAGATGAGATTTGGATTTCTAATGCTACTTGTCCTAGAAATGGACATTAAGAACCTCCCAAACACGAGGACCTTGAACACCAGTACAACAGTCTAGCTCTTTTGGTTCCAATAACCAGCTCAAAAGAAGAGCCAGAGAAGTCACACAACTTTTAGATAACTGATTGGCAGGGAACAAAAAACCCAAGATCATTCTAGATGTCCCAACTTGGACCAAGAATCATTTCCATCCTTAAAATTCCTTTTAACTACACTGTATATGCATGATTATTCTCTGACATTACAGACATTTGTTCTCAACTCCACAAGAAATCACAAGGTTTTGTCAGAGCAAACCTGTGAACAGCAAAGTTCCCTGACTTACCTTTCAAACAGTGACGCTTACTAAATAGGACAGTTCAAAATGCATGAATGTTTTACCTCTGAGCAGCACAGCTTAAATAGTTAGCTCAGTCTATCCATGATGAGAAAAAGTAAACTGAAGCTTTAGCTGCATTCTGGTAAGATTTCAAAACTATTTAATAATCTACAAATACATACATTTATCTTTTTCAGCTAAGCTGAACAAATTTCTTAAAAAGCTGAAAGCATTCAGTCTTAACAGTATCTCCTTGTGTTACATACACTACTTCGTACAAGGAACTAAACAGCTTCCTGTGTCTTTATCAATTGTTCTAATAAATGACCTACTGCTACATAATTTGATCCACAGCAATTTAACAATTACAGTATTTTCTTCACAGAAGAGTTCTGAGATTTTCAAGATATTAACAGTGCCTAACTTTTCAAGTATATCAACCAGCTTTTGAAAGCCCTGGGTAGAACGCTGCTCCCATGGAAGAATTAAACATGACATGGTCAGAGAGTTCTACAAGAGAAAATGAAGTATTTTTAATTTGAACATTTGCATGTTAAGCATTTAAACTTCTTTGAAGAGTTTAGATACAAGAGTTTCCAAGAGCTTCTCATTTCCAGTTGACTATATCCAAATCATGATATTTAACAATACAAAAGCCTTCTAATTTCTGTCCCCGTGAAGGCTGACAAATAGCATCAATAGCGTCTGCTGAATATTTACACTTTACAAGCACGCTACTCACCCACACAGTCTCTCATAAGTCATCTATTTTGTACTGGGAAAATTAATCAGAATAATTTTCAGTGCATCAGTTTAAGGATGCCTCCTGCAACATCTGGAAAAGGCTATATAAAGAATACAGAGCATGTACATACGTAAATATTTATGTATCACAGAGCATGTACATACATAAATATTTATGTATCCTTCAAACTAGAAAGTTTCAAGCTACCAAGAACACAAAAATATCTGAGTATTTTGATCAACACTCAGTATCTTTCAAGGTGCCTGCTTTCTTGGATGCATAAACCATTTAATCAACATCTATTAAATGCCAAGTTTCATACAAGGAAAACACCACACACAAGCCAGATATGAAAGGTCAGACTGAAGACCTATTTAGCCAAGCTACCTGACTAACAGCAGCCAATTCAGGAGTGACGCCAGTAACATGACACTGCACTCCGATAGCTTCCCTCAGCCAGCGTTTTAGCGACTTCCCACAAACTGCATCCAGAACATAGTCTTTACAACTCCACAATTTTTTCTTCCACTAATTTGTCTAATCACATTTCAAACTAATTTGTGCTCAAGATATCCCCTGACAATGGAGTCTCAATATAATTATACACTAGATAACAATGGAGTCTCACAATATAATTACACATTACAGGAAAGCATTCTCCAGCTACCACCTCAATAATTTCATAACGCACCACCCATAGTAGCCTCCCCACCTCCAGTGTCATACTGGCTGCAGAGACTTCCCCAGAATTGTTTCCCCGAAGACTGCTCCCCTACTGAGCCACCCCTCTGACTTACTATACTGCCTCGTAACTGCATGAAAAGCTGGGAGCACATCCACACTGAACTACACAATGTGTTGCCTAGTTATGTTAACTGAACAGGAACAGTTTCACTGGGGTTTAGCCATTAAAAGAAAATAATTATTTGCATACAGAAAGCATCTCAACTTTCTTACTGTTCATGGCAGGATCCCAGGGCTATGTTTCGCCATTCCCAAGTAGTCCAGGTTAATTTTGACATCTAGAACAGGGTTCAGGAAGAGAAAAAATATTGTCACACACGTTTGCACACTATTATTCACTGTAGATGTTATTTTAAAGAACTGCAGGTTACACCATCTCCAACAGAGTTAACTATTGGCTTCTGCAGCCCTTTGAGCTCTATCTCCACTGTGAGTGGAAAATTGGATAGCCCCACTTCTTGCCTGGAGGGAAAGTTCACATCACTCACTACAAATCTGTGGCATCCTATTCTTTTCCATGTGTACAGAGTATTTCATACACAATTCTGCAAGACCACAGCTTCAAATAAAAATCAATTTCAACAATAGTGCAGAATAAAAAAAAGCCAGAGCTAATTTTTGCTTTTAAACTAGTCAGACAGTGTCTCTGTATATCTCAGAAGTAGAGCCACCATTTTATGTAAGTCACTAAATGCATACAAGTCACAGAGGTACAGAAGTCCTAACAGAAGTAATACCTTGCATCATGACAATAAGCCAAGTGTGCTTTTCATAAATTCACCCCACAATTGCTATCACAGTAGAAAGCTATCTGGCTGGTCCTGCAAAAAGAGCACCAGTCACAACAGAGTTGAAATAGCACAAAGTTACAGCAAAAGGTTTCACAGCCATTTGGAAGTCATCTTACTGGCCAGAATTAACAACTGGAGAGCAGGAGCTGGGAGGAGACACTGCTTTTCTTTTTAATGCTGAAAAGATAGCATGTCCAATTGAAAAGGAAAAAAGCAGCCATTTACCCCAAAATGCAAAGAGGAATTAGCAGTATTGTCATTTGCAATGGCAGTCATTTTTTTTATTCATTCTAATGTAAAGCAGAGTGAGGAAACACCAGCAACAATGCTGCCAGCTTTCGCTTCCTCTGCATTTCCTCTCAGAAAAGAAAAAAATTGAAACATTACACTTGGCAACTCACATTCAGTTAGCACCAATAAGCGAGGGTCACTTCTACAATTCAATGAACGAACATTTTTTCAATTACAAGCCCTTGTAACTGACCTGAAGTTATTCATCCAGTTAAAACAATGAAACAATACTAACAAAAATCACATAGGAAACTGCAAGTTAACCAATAGTAACAGATAAGAAATGAAATACTATAGGACATTCAAACTTCTTTACCAAAACAGTTACCCAAAGATTACAGAGGTTATTTCAGTCTTATTTCATGAAGCTTTCTTTCTTTTGATACTCCTCCTTAAAATGTGTCAAATTATTTTGCTTTTTACAGATGCATATCTATGTATGCCAGCCATCAGCAAGACATACATTCTAGAATTAAAAGAATATTAATGTGTCGGGGATGACACAGACAAGTCATCAGGAAGCCTCTTAGGTCATTTTGGTGAAGAAAGCCGGAAAGACAGGAGGTTAGAAAGTAGTTCCTAGTAGCAAGAAGCTGTCTAAAACTGGGTGTAAGATCCAGGCTTCTCACCATCCCTTTATCAGAGCATTTTGCATAACCTGCATCTCTGCAAAGCCGTGTCAGGCTACTCCAGCGACACACACAAGCATTACAGTGGATGGCCTTATGAAAGGCTCTCAGTAATGAAAATCTCAAACAATGTCAGACTTGTTAGACACATCTGGGATGGCACTGAAACAATAAAGTCAATACAAAGATAGCGTTTTTTCCTCCAACCCACTCATTTTTTCCTCCTCCCACTTCTCTTTCCACCATTATTCATTCTTGACTCCATGTTCGGGACTGTAAAGTGTTGCCATGCAACCTCTTCTCTTGCACATTCATTCGCATTTTCCAGCCCAACTCTCTCCTACCATTAATTTTACTAATGAATAAACAATCTGAACTAGTAATGGGAGCTGGTCCACACCACGTCCCACGGCGCCCGCCAGCCTGGCAGCACTGTCAGAACAGGGCTAGCACTACAGCCATCCCCTGCATCCCCATAAACTATGTCTAAATTTAACCACTTCTTTCACTCCACACCAGGAGATCACTACAGCCTAAGCAGAAAATACATTGATTCCCTACAAGAACAATAAACTCTGGGATTCTCTCACTTCACTTTTAATCACAGAGTTATTTTCAGGAGAGAAGCCACATTTCTGCCTGTGGAGCAGCTTTTCAGCTTGTGAACCTCTGCCCTGGGTTTGGATCTCCTCCTCTAGATACAGCTGTGCCATGGAAGAGCTCAGCACCCTCAGCTGCTTGTCCTTGCTCTCTGCCAGAAGGCTACCAGCTGAGCTGCTCTTAAGTACTTTCTAACCTATTTACTCAGGATCAACCAATACAAAGAGTGATTATTCAGGCTGTTTAGACCACCCCAGCTTCAGCTGGCATTCTGCAGAAGAGCTCACATAATTTTCTCAGCTGCCAGAGGTAAAGTTTACAGCCCCCTCACTGACTTACTCCTTCTACAAACCAGGAATGGTGGCGAACAGCAAAACCAGACAAGAAACCCCTGCAGGCATCCCAAAAGAAACTAGGGCTCTTGGCACGCTCATCATCACCCAAGGAATGAATTTTAAGAGGAGGGCAAGTCTTGCTTACATTTGCTCAGTCCTTTCCAGGGAAGTTATTTCCCCTAGCTCTCAGAGAATATATAACTCACAGAGCTCCACAAGCCAGGACAGCCACATGAGCACCTATAGCAACACTGCAGGCAAGCCTTTGCCCTCGAAGAAAGGCAAGAGATGCTGGTAAAATCTATCATGTTGCCTTACGGCTACAAGTTTTGCAAGAGAAAAATGCTACCACCATAGGCTAAAGTTAGACTACGTGCTTACTAAGACGTTGCCTACAATGTTAACCATTTTGTTATTCTGCTGTACTCTCCCCACCCACCACCACACACAAGCCCAACAAAAATAACAGGTGAAAGAAAGACTACAGTAGCATAACAAGTTTTGGGAACAGAAACTGCCTTTTTGGTCTGTGCATGTGAAGCACTATCACACCAAGGTCTTGGTCCATCACTGTGGCTCTTAAATAGTACCATCAATTTCACAGGGAAAAAAAATTAAGAGGATAGACTAGATAGGATAGTATTAACATAATTTAGGTGTAACTCATTAAAAGTTATACAGCATACTTTCTTACTAGTGATTAAAATTTTCTTTAAAAAAAAAAAAAAGGTGTGAAATCCTGAAATTTAATATCATCCAAAAATAACAAACTTTCTAGAAGTCCATGCCATCAGGTATATAGATCAGCAAGACTGTTTTACAAATAAAGAAAAAAAACACAAGTAAGGAATTGTGGTAGGAAAAAAAAACCCAACATCTCAGCCTCTATCTTCTTGCTAAAGAGAGATGCTAGGGGAGTTGTATCATGGTCCATTTAGAGCCTCACTGCAAACTCCTCCATGTATTCAACCTTACATTAAGATAAGTTACTAAACCATTCCCAAAAAAGATTAGCCTACTTGCAAAGATATGGGCCAGGCTCTCCCATAGCAAGCGATACCACCAACATCACTAAGGTAACTAGTTGAGTTAATGACACTTCCACCAACTCCAAGATAGCCGATAACATGATCATCTCATTACTGCTCTCCTTTAAATAACAAAACTCCCTGTTTGGACATTAAGGACAAAATTTTCAGACTAAAGGGAAAGATATGGTACCAAGTCTCACCTAGATTACAAAACTCCCCACATTAACCCTTCTACCATTAACGATGTCAATGTTTTATATTGCCCAAGTCTAATGAAGAACAGAAACAGTGAATGCTTATGCATTTACCATTACTCCTCCGTGACAAATGTGAGCAGCCACAAGAGACTGGTCTAATTTGCATAGCCACTAAAAGAGCAATGCAAGGCAACTCGAGCGATCTAGTAAATTCAGATTCAATATTGCTGAACTATCTAGAGTTATCCTTTAATTCTTTTGTAGCTCAAGTGTTTAATTCATGATTTCCAGTTTAAAGGTGTAAGCTTGCAAAATCTTTAGTTTATATAAATATATCTCATAGGACATATACCCTGATGGAAATACTTTAATTCCACTATATAGAAATAAGCTTGGAACAGCAAACACAAGAGCCCGCTTAAATTTCTAGATGCAATAAAATCACTGCTAAATTACAAATTCAACATTAAAGAGAACAAAACTGGTTACATTCTGTTCCTGTTAAAAGCTTCCAACATAAATAGGCAATAAAATAGAGTTGTTAGTAAGTGACAGCAATACAACCACATATGTATTTTGTAACTTCTAGTCGCTACTAAAGTTACTCACTAGCAGTGAGCAGAAAGATGATCGGGGCGGGGGGGGGGGGGGAATAACTATTAATACAAGCCTTCTACAACTCTGGCCCGCGTGGTGGATAATCAGCTTCTAAAAAAAAAAATATATATACAGAATACATGCCAACGTCTGTAAGATTCTAGTGTCACTCACAGCTTTCTTTAAATAACGGATGTTCTACTCACTTCCTCTGTTCTATTCAAAATCTGTGGGCAGCCATAAACTTGCCCAGAACCATGCCTGTTTCGTAACACCGAAGCTACTTGAGAGTCAGGCACTGAGAAACCAAAAGTTGACAAGGCAGAAGAGCAACCCATTTCTCCCTCTTGGCTTCCTTCAGGAGCCAGATAACATCTGCGAGCAAGACACAGGCCAGTGCTTTGATTCCTCCAGAGCCGAGACAAAAGCTTTCCCCCTACCTTATTGCAGTGCAGAATTCAAGCTTTCATGTAAAGATTTACTGAAAGCATGAATTTATGTGGATCATTCAGCTCCTACACAGGTGGAAAGCTACCTGGAGAACAGCAGTCCCAGGAACATCTCTTTAAAGGCATCTGGAAACCTGACTAGTTTGAAGTGACAGCATTGTCCAGGTCCCGCAGCGTTGAGTTTGATGCTCCATCCCCAGCATCTGCTGGGAGAAGCAGTCCTGCTTTCGCCCCACTCACCTCCAGCCACATCATTCCTGTCTCTACCTGTGAGAGCAATAGCAAGGTGTAGCCACAGGGTGAGTTAGGAAACTGATGAAAACATTACTGAGTGGGTTAGTTTCCCATGAGATAAGCAGCATGAAAGAAATCACCCTGCAATCACACAAGCATTAGCTCTGCCAAGGTTGCTGCAGCAGGAGATCGGGGCACAAGGCAGGACCACCCAGAGACGCATCAGATGAGGGACCTGCAGCACCAAACTGCCTCCAAAGCCTCTAGCATCAGATTTTGCCCTCCAAGTGTGAATCTTCTGGTTAATTTTCAACCCATAACAGGTTTATGAAGAAGTTTTAAATTTAAAAGAAATGTTCCACATTTATTTCTTACAGAGTTATTTAAATATGTAGAAAATATACTACAACAATGTATAACAGAAACAGGCCTTCAACTTTAGGCAGCTGGGGTTTGGGCCAATACAGTAAAATCCTGCTGGATATTTCAGATCATCACCTTAACATACATACTGCTGGATATTTCACATTAGCATTATCAGATAAGGTCAGTTATTCAAAAGAATCAAAGTTCCCACGATGCTAAATGAAATGCACATGGAACACATTCAACTTGAAACTAGAACAGACCACTCACATGGAGATACCAAAAAACAATCAGGAAAAGGAAACTGGGTTGAAATTCACATGTTTATCCTTGCTTTCTTCAACCTACACGATTCTCTCTAATATTTAATCATATCACTCATACATCTCAAAAACCCTGCCTTATTTTTTTCATGACATGGAACCTTACCTTCCTTATAACAACAGTTTGCACTTGATCAGATGGAGGTGTAATCAAGCTCGTTTACAATGCACCACAGTTTTCATTTGTCATGTTGCTAAATCCTGGTCTGCAATTTCTGAACGATACAGACTGATAAAATTGGCCCTCTCAGCTTATTTTTCTCACCAAGAATAAAGGAACAAGGTTCTTCCCTCGCTTCCCTGCAAAGATGGAAATTTACATTCATAATGGGACAAACACATTGAGATGCTGAGGACTGCAATACCTGTTAAAACATTTACTTGTAAGTCCTCAGAGCTAGGACGGGAACTCAAATCATCCCATCCCTGGTTTTAACCATGAGACCTGCGCAACACATTCCCACATGCTTGTACCAACTGTTTTTCTACTAGCAAGCTGGAACAGCTTAGACAGGACCTCTGTCCTAAAGCAGCTTATACCTCCCACCTTCAGGCAAATTAAGAGACTTCCGAGAGGCAGGACAAACAAGTATGTACACCAGTAGGCAGAAGAACCCAAAGAAAGGTGTCTGACATCATGGGGAAATAGTCCTGCTGCTTTGACTACTGACACCCAGTTCCGCTTCCGCTCCCATCCACACCTGCACAAAAAAACATCAGCACTTTTGACCTGTCGATGGCCTTCCACGGGCACCACTGTCCGGGCACCCCTCCGGAGCAGGGTCCCTTGGAAACGAACAGCAAAATGCATATCCTGACAGTTCAAGCAGGCATGGGGCACCTGGTAAGACTGATGCTCTTTAATATGGAAATGGAAAAAGGGTTTAAGTTTTCCCCAAAATTTAAGCAACTACAAGTTGGGGCAACTTCTTCTCAACAGGTTGAGAACTTCTTTGAAAGCAAAACTTCCGTTCACAGTCTATTTTCATTTCTACTTTCACCTGTACTTATGCTTTCTCATATTTTAAATACTTCATATTAAAGAAACGAAGCAGAGTAGCGTTAAAAACAGAGAGCGTGTTGACATTGCCAAACAAATCTCTCGCGTTTCACAACTATAGAACGCACCACCAAGCAGCTGCATCAATCACAAAGAAGTTAAAACAAAAGACCCAAGAAATCATATGACCAGTGTCATTAGTATCTACAACAAAGCACTGTTTCCACAAAAGGAAACAAAATTACATATTTCCCAGAACAAGTTTAAAGCAAAAACACTGACAACAGAAATCAGTAGCTGGTACATTCCTTCAAAAACTTAGTACACCTGATTCACTTAAAAACAGCTTCTCAAAATAGGCATGGAAGACATCAAATTCACTATAGGACACTGAACATGGGAAATCTTTTGAATTTTCTTACTGTTAGTCTTCTGAAACACACAGGCAAAATAAAGGAGTCAAATTTTGTTCCAGCTTGCAAGCTCCTCTTGGGTTCAAACAGATCCCTTCCTACCTCATAATCCAAAAGATACCTTCAAGAAATCCACTTCTGAAACACTCCTGTCACCAATACCAAGTCACAAATTGCAGTTCCCTGTATCTCGCACCTCAAGGTACTTAGTGCTTAGTTCCCTTATCAGATCCTTCTGACACAGGATATAGGCCATCTGCACTATATAGCATAGGTGTGCTTTCACCCCCAAACACTTACTACTGTGAAAAACCCTTAGGGACAAAGTTTTATGAAAATAATTCAGATGAAGCCAGCAAACTTATCAGTTACCCTGAATGCCCACTGAAAGCATGCTTTTTCTTCCAGATACTATCTAACATTGAAAAACTAGGAAGTAATTAAGCAAAGACACTTTGCTTAGGGATAGCAAATATACTAAGAAAAGTTTCTTCCACACTGGCATTTTCAATTTATCCGTAAAGCTTTAATCTCCCAATTTTAAGAAACCTGTTGCATCACAAATAGTTAAAAAGGAAACCATAAAAAAGTTTCCATCCAGTATTCTGACAATGCAATACAGCTGTGAGAATTAAAAAAAGCTCAGAGAACCTTGAAAGGAAAGTAGACCATATAAGTATTTAAGCTTTTACCTCCCACTCACACTGACACCCATATACACCATGCCAGATCTGTGATAAAGGCATCTATCTATCCCTGCAAACCTAGCCTAAGGCCATCGAAGTCAACTTTCATAAGCTGTTATGAGTCATTAGAAAAGTTTTGTACTATTGATACAGTGAAACAGTGAAACAGCCAAACACCAAACACTCTCTCTGAGGCTGCTAGCTCTTAAAACAAATGCTTCATAATTGTTCAATTTTTGCCAGTGCAGTTTCTCAGAAAGTTTTGCCAGCACAGATATATCAACTAAAATAGTAAAGAAAAAAAAGCAGCGTACTAAGCATCACAGCTACTTCAGCAATATAACAACCATGAAAAAGCAGAGCATTTTTGACAGCTTTGCTTGTGGTGTTTGTGGAGGTGATACAGTAGTGCTAGCAGAGCACATTGCAAATTCATTTGGAGTCTCTACCAACATGTTTCTTTGTAGTGTGGACTAATTACCCCTTTCTAATAGCTGGACCACACTAAGAACATATAGCCCTTAAGGTAACATCATTGCAACTTTTAATTCAGACAGCAGAGGTTATGCCTTTAGATCCAGACATCCTGGGCTTGATCACCACTGTCAAAGAAACATACACAAGTATCGTATTACTGTGAGATACACTTAACATGAGACAGTTATAATTTTTTTTTTTTTTTTTTGAAGGAACTCCGATGTTTTTCTCAGCTTGTTGCAAAACAAAAGAAAAAAAACATTTAAGGTTACTAGAATTCAGGGGGAAGAAAGCAAGGCTTTACTTTGTATGCTCAATCCCACTGTGCTTCTAGCCAGTTCATGCGCCAGCACAGGAGCTCTTTCTGCAGCAGCTACATTTCGCTTCCCCTCTGAGCCCCCTTAGAGCTTAATGAAGGATTCATCATCAATCTCACACACTGCCTCTGTAGCGATATCAGCTGAACATAGTCCCTTCTCTGCTTCTCCCCACTCAGCCCTGCTTTGAGCGAGCCAAATCATCACAGGCTGTTTGAGATGATCCCAGTGTTCATCTCCCCACAGACATGCTCTGCTATCATTTGTGGGACTCCACTGCAAACTGGATCAGGGAGTCTGTGCATGACCCTTTTTTTCTGGCTGGGTAAGTTTGCTGATCTGCTTCATGCCTGGCATCACCAGTTGTGCCAGCGATACCACAAGTCACAGAATTCCCCAAGCCACTATTACTGCTACAGATTAGGTACGGTTGAACTACGGCCTCAGATGACTTTCAGTTTAGTGAATCTTTTACAGTAAAGCAGAAGAAACTCTTTAAAATAATTTTTAAAAAAATGCTGGCTGGGGCAAAGTCACTTTAATTCATTTTTGACACCTTGGTGTCAAGCCAAGGCTCACTAGAAACAGTCTTGTTTCTTTGAAGCAGAGCAGCACACTAATTTGTGCTGGCAGCTCACTACAATTTTTTGAACTTCAGAAGTAAAGCAAAATGTTTAGGAGCATAATTTTGAAAGTCATAGAATCAAAGAGATCACAAGAATTGCATTCAGGATAGCATTTAATCCTAGTTACTACCCAAACTTTTTTTACTATCAACACTCCGCAGCGTATTCTAGTATTAAATGGGATTGCAGAACAGGCTTTACCGTGAAATCAGAGAAGTGGGGAGAGTGCCCTGAAGGTTCTTCATTAGCATTATCACTACGCGTAGCACACTGGGGAAAGACTAAGGAAGACTCCTCTGTGGCATTCTATTCAAATATACGAGCCATATTTAAATGGCCAAGGGAGATATTTCTGATGCAGACTTCACAGCAGGTCCAAGTCAGCATCAGTTTCATTAATGCCCAGAACATCCAAGCTCAAGAGCCCTTTGCCATACAAAACCGAAAAAGAAGTGCACCTTGCATGTCCTGAATTATACAAAGGACCTGAGCCAAGACTCCAAAGGGCTCTCAAGTTGCTATCACACTTTTCATACAGAGGCGAAAAGTCCTGAAGAGTACCTAGCAAAAACAGAGCTCGGCCTAAATTTTATGCAAACAGGGAGAAGAGGAAACCAGCAAGTTAATTACAACCTACAGTTACATCCCCATTTCTAATGGCTGCATCTCAAAACTAATCCCCAAAACTCCTTCCTGCACCCAGACCTCAACCAGCCTATTTAAAGCCCAGGGAACAATAAACACTGACGAGCAGAAAGGGTCGAGGGAAGGAAGAAAACGATTACAACGGCTGCAAAACAATGCCTGGAAAAGGAGAGTTGAAGACACTTTATTCAGAGAGGCACAAAGCAGCCAGCCCAGTCCCGAAGCAAGCCGCCAGCTGTGACCCCCCCCCAGCCGGGCCAGCCCCGCTTTGTTCCCCGCCATTCCCACCCAGGACCCCCCTCCTGCAAGACCCCCTTGCCTGCCCTCGCTGACCTCCTCCTCCTCCTCCCCGGCCACCTTACACCCCCCCGGAGGCACGGCACGCTTCTCCTCTCCCCCCTGCACACGGCGCACCCCTCCTTCTTCCCCCTCGCAGGGCACTCCCGGCCGCGGAGAGGGCTCCCCTCCTTTCCTCCCTCACAAACCGGGTCCCCCCACACTGCAACACGCGGGCCCTCCCCTCGCAGAGAGGTTACCCCCCGCCTCCCCCCAAGCGCAACCGGGGCACCCCCGGTGCCCCCCGCTGCAAACAGGGCACCCCCCGCTGCAAACACCGCTCCCTTCCCCCCGCCCCCGGGGCGGAC
>JANHGO010000044.1:12057762-12095988 GCA_024606505.1 Aquila spilogaster | reverse complement strand
ATTACCTGGCAGATAATTTTTTCTAGGGAATCAATTAAAGAAAACTGAAAACTATTTTCAAGTTACTTGTAAAGACAATAACAACGTGCCCCAGCGTTCCCTCACCGCAGCTGTGGCGGACAGATCTACCTCTCAGAACAGCTCCGGTAAAGGAGAAAACCGGGCAACTCGCTCTACTGCTTTTGAAGAACAGCTTCTACGTGTCGTTCCACGCTCGCGGGCACATATCGAAAGATTTTTATGAGCTTTCTAGAACGTACGAAGCACGACGAGTCTGCTGCTTTTGACCACGGGACGCTTTTTTGGCTCTCCTTATCTCACATCCGTTCGCTACATCTCGTGTAAAAAATAAAGACCGTGGAACAACATGGTAGGTCTCGGACCTTTACAACATCAAAGATGAAATCCGAACAGGTAACCAAGACTTCTAAGAGCTACATCCTTCAGTTGAAAAATCCTATTAAACCCTTTCCCTCTCAAAGCCGGAACGGCGTCTTCAGATACGTACCGTGGATAAAGAAACCCATTTTAAGGTTTAAACCACTCTGAGACGGCGTGCTTTGGAATAGTGCAAAATGGCAAATGAGTGCCATAAAGTAATGCAGTAATTAAACTATGCAATGTCGGCACTAAAGAAAAAAATTGAGACCGACCGACGGTCGGGAGAGCTACTGTCACCCGTCTCACGCTCCGATCAGAAGTTCCTATTTACTCCAATGCTGTTATATACTCCCCTCGTTCCTCAAGCTTAAGACTTTAGGATGAATGGATGGATGGGTGGATGGATAGATGGATGGATGGGTGGGTGGATGGATAGATGGATGGGTGGATGAATGGATGGATGGGTGGGTGGGTGGATGGATGGATGGGTGGGTGGATGGATGGGTGTATGAATGGATAGATGGGTGGATGGATGGAAGAATGGATGGGCGGATGGATGGATGGGTGGATGGATAGAGAGATGGATGGATGAGTGGGTGGATAGAGAGATGGATGGATGAGTGGGTGGGTGGGTGGATGGATAAGTGGGTGGGTGGATGGATGGATAGATGGATGGGTGGATGGATGGGTGGATAGATGGATGGAGGGGTGAACGGGGAGGGGGGGCTGGGGTGCACAGGGGCAGGACCTCTGCTGGCAGGGGGTCTGTCTCCAGGAGCAGGGTCAGGAGAGCGGCTGGAAGAGCAGGGAGGACAGCAAGAGGCAGCAACAGTCCTTGGTGACTTAGTGAATGTGAGTGATAGATGTACAAAAACATCTCCTTGTGTTCTCCAGGGGATTAATTTGGGACCAGCATTATTAGCAAGTGAAAGGCCAGCCCCAAGTTGCTCTCCTGGCCATGGCGTTTGCTACCAGAAAGCTCTGAACTGCTTCACCTGCTCCTGTAGCACTGCAGGATGGTAACCCTGAAGTTTCTTCACAGGCCTCTTCTCTCTTTCATGAGGCTGCGGCTTTGATTTGGGAACTGTTTTCTGCCGTTCTGCCTGTATTGTTTTCTGTAAACACACCTTTAATTACTGAACCTCCAACATTCAGCAAATTTTTGAGTGTAGGTATCTTAGGGCAAATAATGCCTTAGTTAAACCCAGTCAACCCTAATGAAGTTACAGGAATTTCAGCAATGCAATTCAGGGCAGAAATGGATGTAAAACTAATTATGAAGCCGTAGGTAGCCTTCCAGCCAAGACTGCAACCCACTCCTCACAGCAGCTCTGTAACTTCAGCTTGGTAAATGTCCTTGGCTTGAAAGATGCTAGCTTTAACCCTAAAGGAAAGGTTAAACAACCTTTGAGACCATACCACATCATTTGAGAATTGCATATCTCCAACATTGCTTGCTTTTAAAGCTGTCTTTTATCTGGAAACCTTTGAAATTGGCTTATCAAAGCCAGTGCATCATCTATCTCAGAGTGAAAGAGATTCTGGTTAAGTAACTCTCTAGCAGATTTTGCTATGGGCAGTTTCAGGTTCACTTCCGTTCTCTTCACGTCATTAACAGCAACTGAAGCAAATTCAGACACAGAGAACAAAATCATCACTACACTCAAGCTGACAAGAAATTCATTTGCAGAAGAAAGCATTTTTTGTGTGTATTTTTTCCTATCTCTGTCCTTGAAAATGACCTCTTGCATGAGCCAGCACCAATATCAACTTATCTTTACAAAACCTTTGGAGGATCGCATCTCCGCTGAGAAGAGACATGGACATAGTGATACGCTGGATATTTCACAAATGTTCCCAAACAGAATAACTCCACTCTTGGAATGTGCTCACTCACAATGTTTTACAAAAGACAGGTTGTAATAGTGAGTTCTTCACCTTTTTACTTATTTCTTTCCATTAGAAAGAAAGTGAAATTTGCCATTTAAACAGACTGTAGCTATAAAACACATGCCCCTCTAGATATAATGCTCTTGCAGCTCTTTTTACTCCCAAGGCAAGGCAATGCCTCCAATGCACATTTAACGTGGGCTCTTGTCCAGGTTTCAAACCCACACTTCTAACCACACAGAAACTTTCTGACCATCTTTGCTTACTTACATGGCAGAAGGTGAGTTTTTTACAGCCCAGGTTCCATCTCATTTCATGGTTGAATATACCCACTTTTTTTGCTAAGGACTTGGCAAGCAAATCAAGTGCCAATAGTGCTCCAGTGTTCTTCTAACAGTTCCACATTGAAAACCACCCAAGTTTTCCCAGGCTTTACCTGGGACATCTCAGCACCAAAACCCATAGACATGCATCTGGGAGCCCCCAGGAGATGACAGCCCAGCTGTGCAGGGGAAGGGCTGGAAAGCTCTGTTCAGCAGACCTCGGCTTTGTCACTAAGGATTTCTTATTGAAAATACGTGTACTAGGGTTGCTCAAATGTTATTTTGTCATTAATAAAATTGTTCTGAGCATACTTTTCTACAAAGCTTTTAATGTCTCTGTTACGTATTTCTCTGCAAGAAATCCACCTTAAATTTGCTGCAAACTCTCTGTCAGGCATCTCAAAGTATAAACACAACACAAGACAAACATACAAAATTACTAATATAAAGCAATTTACAAGGTAAGTTTCTATACATAACTTTACCGCAAGACTATAATCACAAACATTTCTATTAAAGTCTACTTATAGCATAGTTCCTTTCAAAACATCATTCTAAGTATTTATGCTCACAAATCTGACATTTGATAACTATACTGAACACAGTTTGCTATGGCAAAATACGTTTTCAGCATCTAACAGCAGTATAAGCAATGAACAAAATTACCAGTTCAAACAGAGCATGTTTATATTCACCTCGCAATCATTTTGCATTGATATTACAGATTATCTGGAGAGAACAATATCCATTAAGCAACAGTATTTCCTGTTCAGAAATTTTACAACTTCATTTTATCTAAAAGAAAAGATAACACATACCCACCACCACCTGAGCTCGAAACACTTGCCATAAATTATAACAGAATCTATTACGAAGCCAAACGCAGAACTTGGGTAGAAGAGGAACTAAGCTCTATTAAGCTTCAATTGGTTGTGACGAGGTAGATTCACTATTTGCAGTTCTGCAGATACTCCCTGGTGAACTTAATTTGAGCATGTGAGGAGTTGCAGTGGGAGTACCCATACATGTGTATTTAAGTCAGCATTTCTCCAGCTGTTTCAACTAGCATCGCCTGCCAAAGTGAACTGTACCATCCATGACCCCTTCTCCAAGTGCAATGCTGTAGATGGAGATTCATCTATCTGCTTCCAGCACTTGAAGTGAGCTCATCTGCTGCATGAGCACTTTTTATTTCCTCTTACCTTTTGCATTCTACAGTTTAGAAAACTGTTACCTTCAGGATTTATACTTTTTCTATACTGAAAATGTTCTGTGTTGGATAGATCTGCATATTCATGCCACAATAACAGTCTCACAAAATTAAAATCTTTCTAAAATGAGAGGCAAGGTGCATATTTGTCAAGCAGTAAATACTGAAAATATTTTGTGATAAAAAAATCATTAATTTTAAGTATTTTTAAAACCCTCGACTTTCCCCCTCACCCCCATCTATAGACAGCTTGATTCCAGCCGTACGCAGTGCATTTCCAAAGTTCACTGACTACTCTGGTACCCGCTAATGCACAACAAATCCTACGGAGCTGGTTTTCCCAAGTCATTTTATTAACCTGGAGTAAAAAGTAACATCTGCTGAGTGCAGGCATCCGGTTCATGGCTGTTCCTGCAGGCTGGCATCCCATCCCAAAGGCCAGGGTATGCAGACGGGAGCTGCTCAGCAGCCAACCATCTGGAGCGGCTCCATGAGTATTACTCCAGCCTCCGAGAGGGAGGAAGGGATTTGAGCAGTAATAAATCATGTTTGCTAAGGCTGGTGAAGCCTCATAAAAAATCTTCTCAGAGTGGAGCGTACCTACATCCTATTCTTGCAGTTTTCCCACGGTGTCAATTGGAAATTTCCCCGAGGGGTTACTGAAATAAAAATCCCTAGCGGGAGGTTCGCTGTCCCAGCAGTGCTCTGCCACGTTGTCCTACTCCATCTCTGCTTCCAGCAGCACCCAGGGGAGGCACCAGCCACTTTCCAGGAACACCAGCAAGGAAAACCTCTCCCATTTCCCAGATAATTCCTGCAAGGAAAGACAGCCTCGCAGCCTCTTTCCCTGCCCAGAGCTGCAAGCACCAGACACCCTTGGTGCCCACAGTGAAAAATGGAAATGCCAGCTTCCAGCGTCATGATTTAGGGCAGAGAAATAGGTGTTACCTTCCTCACCACCCCAGCGCTGGTAGGATCAGAGCCAGCTGAAGCTCACCAAGCCATGGCTGTGCCTGTATAGACAGCTACAGGCAGCCCTCAAAAGAAAATGACACTAAAATATATATTAAAGCTTTGTGAAAAAGGTATTTGAAATGTCTCTCCTTGCAGAGTCAGTGCCTTTACATTTTTTTTTACAAAAAAATCACATTTCATTACAAAATTACCAGATATCAGAGTTTTTCCCTGTGCTTGGAAGAGGAAATAACTGCCTGGTATGTGCTGGGACACATGAGCATTTTAAATTACAATTATAATACAGATAGACCCTGCAGGTGCAAGCCTTGATTTTCAACCTTTTTTCACCATCCACAGTCATTTCCACAAAAATAAAAATGACAGTAAAACACCAATCTACAGACTAATTTTTGTTGATACCACTTTTAATATCTTGTCTCTCTTTGCCCTCTTAATGTCTCATCTCTCTTTGCCCTCTGTACGGTCTCCCACCGTGGAAATTATAATTATTGGGGCAGCAGAGAATCACAGGCTATTTTGACAGCCTGCCCTTCTCTACCAGGCAAAACCGCAGCAAAACAGGGAAGAAATCAGTGTAAACTTCATTGCTATTCTGAGAGAAACATTTCCAATGTAAATGGAGCATCTCACTGGAGAGACACAGTCAAAATATTAAAATATGTAGGAAAGGGGAATTATTTTGGCCACTGAACATTAAAATTCATCATGTGTGGGGGAAAAAAGGCAGAAAACATTCAGGGTACAATTGATCCAAACCTTAGGAGTTCAGGAAGATAAATGAAATGTGAAAGGAGTGGAAGTAAAGATGGGGAAATCAGAGAAGACTACTGCAGGGAGTACAGTCCGTAACTAACATTCAGGCAGAAAGGAGGCCATCCAGTGCAAGTGGAGGTTTAAGTGCCTCAGGAATTTGGAGTGGTTGCAAAATTTAACATAGCAACTATAAAAACAGTATCTGACCTAAATATGCCACTTACATCCTTACGTTGTCCAGTGCTACAATAACCTCTACAGTTTGAGAACATGAAGGACTAAAAGTAACACTGACATTTTAATCCTATTTTTTAAACTTATACATGATAAGATTGCTGACAGTTATTCATTTTAAGAAATAGCAGTAGATCTTACCTACTCTATCATGCCAGCTTTGTATAAACAGGTGAAGTGAGGATCAGACAGTCCATTGCTCCCTTTCATCGCCAGAGGTCCATTGCCCAGAGTGTAAGTTATCATGGTGGATGCACAAAATGTTTTACCCACTTTGCCTTGCAAATTCTTATATGGTTGCAACACTTACATTTTTAACAAGGACTTCCTCATCTTCAATCGACTAAATTGTTTTGGAAGCCTTCCTTGGGAACATAAGGACTGACAAATAACAAGCCTTTACCAACTGCAGTCTGCCAGTCCCAGCCCCCCAAGTCTTCCCTTACCTCAAAGGATTTCACTCAAAGAAAATAAATAGCAGTGGAACTTGTCATTTCCTCCAAAGTCATTTTGGATTTTATCATGTTTTTCCTCCAGCTAATCTCAGTGAAGCAGGATTTTAGATTTGGATGAATAGATATTTTTAAAATAAATTTCTTTAGCTATAAAATATTATAATAAAATATCACTATAGTCACAGTAAAGAGCCATATGGGGAGCTGGGGAAGGCTGCAGCGTGTGCCCAAGAACTCAGTGCAGGACTCAGTCAAGCCATTTCTTTGGTAATTCAGGTGTTCTTCCACAAGGGCCTTCAACTCTAAGTCGTACAGGAATTTTCTTGTAAAGTCTTTCCTTGCTTGCTCTCTTTGAGATATATATTTATAAAAAGGAGTGGGGCAACTTAATATTTTAGTTGTACTATTTCTCTACCTTGCTTTTTTTCTTAATTTCTTATACACGTTTTGAGACAGTCTGGAGAGGGGTAGGAATGTGAAGTTTGAGTCATAGATTTCCATAAAGTCCAAAGTCTCTGTTATCAGGGGTTTTTTAAGCCACCTTTGTATCTTCATTGTCTCTTTTCCAAGGTTTGGCTTTTTTTCTAGCTTTTACTATCTTGGAAAAAAATAGCCAGATGTAATTCTTTCTTCGCTGTTAGGCAATAAGTGAAGTAGTACAAGTAGGGAAATGTTTCCAACAAATGTCAGAGGAAAAAAACAAAATACAGTACTCAGCTTCAACCCTACACATTTCCAAAATGCACTACAATGGGGCTTTTATTATCATTCCCATCAATCTCTCTCTTTTTTTTTTAATGTCTGTACAGCAGAATGTACCAGCATTGAGCTTTGATGTGCCAGCATGGGGATGCTTTATGACTCATGAAATAATTACATTCTCATTTACCGTATACAAATTCCAACAGCCAACAGAAATGCTGCATTAATCAATGTCTTCTACGAGTCCTCACTGTTCTTCTAGTTTGGGCAATAACTGTAACACTTTTTGCACAGGATTACTAGTCACCGCAGATAACTACTTCCACCTCTGTAGACTGTATATTCTCCAGGCTAAACAATTCATCATTGCACGCTTACATGCTTTTGTTCCCTGCTGGCAAATGGTACTAATCCTCTCATATGACTGCAGGTCAGCTTTAAGAACATGACAGGAATTAAAAAATAAAATAAAACAAATCTCAAACTTCAGTAAAATCGCCTTGCTTTTGACTCCTAAAACTGGTGATACAGGTCCTTCTTATCACAAAGAGGAAACAGAGAGCTCAACACTCCTCATCTTGCCAGGAATGGGGCAGGATAAAGAAGATCACTTTCATCTTCCTTCCGGTTCCCACAGGTGGGGATGGACAAGGAACAAGTGCCAGCCGAGGAAACTGCTCCAGCCAGCACAGTTCAGCCAGGATGCAGGAAAAGTGGCCTGTGCCAGGTGGAGGGCTTAATGTATATAATTCCCCCTGGAGCAATAGGGAGAGCAGTGGCTTTTGATGAGGCAATATAGCAGCGCAGTACAGCACTGCACTGCTCTTTTGCTCAAGGCACATGGCATAAACCATATGCTAGCTTGGTACCTGGGATTTTCTTTCCATATAGAAGAAAGCAATGCACCTTTGTTTCCTTATAATTAGCACAAAGGATAGAAAATTTGGAACTCTAACAGCTCCTGTGTGTCTTAATAAATTATCATTTATCACTACGATATCAAAACAAGATAAAAACTTCTGTCATATATTATTTTTACTATCATGAGAAAAGTATTCAAAGCCAGATTTTGCTTGCCTTTTGCAAACACTCATGCTGATCTCTGGAGCAGTGCTCATGTGAAAGTTGTAAGACCTGACTGAAGTTGGTTATGACACAACCTAGCTATGTCCTCCTGGCAGAAGCTACCTCTTACCTTCCCTAACATCACAAAAGCAGTGCAAGCAACTGTATACTCTTCTCCTCCAGAATGTAAGCTGTTAAGTGGGCTTTCTGCAGCAATCAATAGTTCTTATATCCAAGCAATCCGTCTTTAGGTTCACTTCCAATTAAAGATCACAATGAATATAAAATAAATTATTCATTGCTGTCAGGAAATACATTAACAAATCTGTCTCCAAGCAAGAACAGCTCAATGGTTCCAAGTGGAGCAAATTTAGTAACTGTCAGTGATGTGGAAGTACTCCTCCATCAGCTGAGCTCACCCAGTAGTAAAGCACCTTAGTACCCTCTGAGCTACTCCTAAACCTGGTCAGGGAAACAATGCAGGACTATCCAGTGGACATTTCCAAAAGCAATGCTTCAAAAAGAAGTTTCAGGTTGCCACAGGATAAAATGTTGTGACTCATTATGATACTCCCGAAAGCAAGGGAGCACATGTCAAACTCACAGTGCTCTCCTGCCCTGAGGCAGATTTAGGCACATCTACTAAGGCTAAACAGCACTGCTGGAGCAACGGTGAAGGGTTTATTTGCGAAGTTATTTCTTCAGAGATAAACAAATCGTCATGAAATGTGCTTGCAGCACGGAGATACTGCAGCGTGCACACTATCAGCAGAATCTAATGAAACCAGCTATCTCGTTACAGGGTATTTTTACTGGAGAAGCTGTATGGGTACAAATCCTCAGTTTTGAGTTGTGACTCCACTAGAAGCCCATGCCCTTATCTTTCTGTCCAGCACAAGGATATTGGCTGTGGAGGGAAAACAAAGAAGCCGTTCAGTCCAATACTTTAGCAATAGGGGAACATTTCAGCTACTTGCATACTGAATTGGTAAGACCAAGATCTGTAAGACCAAAGAGGACAGAGGCAAATTTCAGAGACCCTCACCGAGCCCAAATAAATGGCACAAGGAAGGTAAAACTCACAAAAATAACAACACAACACACATCAGAAGAGAAACAACCTGAGCTCCTTGCAAGGTTCACAGCCCAGCTCCTGAACAGACGGATCATTATGCAAGGTCTGCTCAGGGATGTCTGTTCTGACCACAGAGATTTACCCTCTTGATGGGATTTCTAACATGGGCTTCATTTAGTGAGGCACATTAGGCCATAAACAACAGCAATCAGGCCATAGTGTCATGGTTTCACTAGTTCTAGTCGATCTCCCATGCAGTGTATTGCCATGTAGAGGTTGCATGAGCAAAAGCTCCTGCATATACGAGCTCTGTAACCATCAATAGGTCATCCTAAATTTTGTGTTTGAGAAAGAGGGGGCACAGCAAAGAGAGTCAATGCTGACAGAAATCTCGATCACCACCAGCCCTCCTTGCTGTGCCCCAGTGCCTGTAAAACCCCAATTGTTTTGTTGCCAGGGGCGGGGGGGGAGATATTATTTTAATTTTAAAATTTGATTCTCTGTGTTTTGGCAGAAGTTCTTAGCAGCGTGCAAGCCTCCCTTCGATGAGACAAAATGAATTAGCATAAAGTGGGGGTTGTAAATTACAGGTCATCAGTATTGGCAGGGAAATTACAGGTGCTCGGCAGCACGATAAATACTGGAGGTGAACCCAGCCAATTCCTTTTGAAATTCCTTATTTACTGCTGGCCCCAGCTGCAGGGTTGTGATGGCTGTAAACATTGCTCTTGAATAATGGGACAGGGATCACACAGAATGTCTGGTACAAGAGGTATAGAGGCAAACCCATACACAAAACAGAAATGCAATATTGAAAGTAATACAAATATATAGGGTGTCTGTGTCAGTGAAGCTGCAATTCATTTGGTTCAATGCATCGTTGAAAATAATTTCCATTAAACTATACAGTAAGCATTTTCAAAATATCCTTGAAAGGCTCCTGGAAATAGCTGCGAGCGCCTGATGAGCGAGCACAGCTAGCGCTCCTCTTTGTGCAATTAAAACCAGAGGCACAGAAGCAAGCTCTGATCGTCTTTTCTCCAGCATTTTGTTGTCTGGGCCCCGTGACAGTGTTTTTTATGTGATGATTGGAGCCTGCACAGCTGGGAATTTGAGGGGCTTTAGTAGGCAGAAACTCCATTTTCTTTCAGACACCCTGGATATCTGCTCTCCAGCAATGCCTTCAGCACCGGGGAGGGATCCTCAGGGAAGCTCTAATCCAGGCGGTTGAGCAGGAAGGGGAAAATAAAACTAGTTCTACATTTCCCTTCAGAAGTAGAGGTCGCAACGTGCTCAGTCCACGGGCTGTGCCTTGCAGGTAGCCCTGTTGAGTTCGTGCGTAAGGATGCAGCTAATGATCCTTTGCCGTCTCATGGCCAAGCACAATCCTTTGACATTGCGGGTGCCTTCCCAAGGATGCTGACCACCCCATCATGCCTAGGTGTATTTATCACATCCATTTACACCAAACTTCTGTCTCCCCTCCCCTCCTTGGCACACTTGCCACTATCTGGTGGAGGGGCTCTTGCTGTTCCTTTCCACCTGCATGCCCTGGATACCCCAGCGGCAATCGATTTTCCTTGCATGGGCAGATGTGCACCCACAGGGGCATCAGCCACCGCTGCGCATGGTTTCCAGCCTGCTGGGATGCTCAGAGCCATGCTGGGCCATGCAAGGCTGCCTGAAAATGTTAGTAACTTTATTCCTTTTTTTATTCAGGGAGGCATTTAGAGCATCTTTTTAAAATTTTTTTTAATATCATTTTATATTTTTTATATCCAACTCCATTTCCTGGCCAGCCAGTGCATCCCAGTGGGGCGATGTGCCACCTCTGTGACTCCTTCTGGCACAGAGTCAGTTTATTCAGAAATGAAATGAGGATTCTCATTAAATGAGAAAAATCATGTCCATGCTCAGAGCTGCTCTGTCTCAAGGCATCATTGCTGAGCTGCTTAACCCTCTTTTCGGTCTCCTCCTTGCATGAACGGTTTGTATGCAGTGTCCCAGAGGCAAGTCCCAAAGTCCCTGGGCTTTTCAGGAGAAAAGAAGACATTGAGGTACTTCCCGTGATTTTTTTTTCATCAACAGACTTGCCATTAAAAACACACGTTTCTGACAGCAGAAGCTTTCACTGGTCCTGCCACATTATCAGCAAGGAAGCCTGAAGAGACAAATTACTGTTCCTGCCTCACTGCATCCTTCATATTTGCCCACGGTGCTGCTGATGCTCAGAAATGCAGGCAGGTGTCCTGGATGCTGCCTGCTTTTTATTATGCAGCTCCTGAGGGGCAATGAGGAATCTCACTTTAATACAGGGCATCTGAATTTTAATTGAATTGTAGCCTGCAGCTAAGTGGAAAGACATTAAAATCAAACTTCAGTGTTTCACTGTATAGTTGATGTTCCACTGTACGTCTGAAATAATTTATCATATCTCTCTCTATATATTGTCTCTTTCTTCACCTCTGGCTCTGTGAGCCCCTTTCAGCGGCCTGGTACATCTTCCCAGGCAGGTCACAGAAACGTGGACGGTGTCCCAGTGACACCTGCTCAAACCACTGCCTGATGCTGACAGTGCTGAACTGCACATATTTTGTCCGTAAACTGTATTTGAATGAGGACTGCTGTAAGGAGGTTTTACAGATAATCCCTCAGTATAAAGAGGGATGGTGACTGTGTAATCTGAATCTAAAAGAAAGACCTCTCTAAGGAGATTGTCTAAATGAATAGTAAAACCCCTTTAAGTGGGAGCTTTTAGGCACTTAAACTCACTGCTTTTGTTTCAGAAGAGAAGGGCAGCTATGCCAAAAATGTGCCTGCTTTTTTTCCAGCTAAAGAAGCCTAAGGAATCATCTCTCCCCCATCACTTCACAGCTAGAAGCCTCCTCCAGTGTGGAGATCCTGCTTAGCCAAAGTGGGACAGAAATCAGCATCGATCCAGGAGAAGGGGTCTGGCCAGCAACACGGGACATCAGTCCTGCTGTGAAGTGTAGGTAGAAAAGCTTTTTTGAGGAGCCAGAGCCCTCTGCTCCCTCCCTGGGGCCATAGGTGGGAGGCAGCCTCCAGGCCAGCACCTCCAAGGTAGCCAGGGAACGTGGACCACAGACAGATGCATATACACACTGCGGGTGCAGAAAGCTCCTGCAGAAACCAAACCAAAAAATAAATATTATATATGCTAAAAAGCATAATAAATAAATAATAGCACAGACCACTTCAAAAATATATGAGTCACTGTGCACTTTGTAGCTCCCCAAATCAATTGCTCTTTCTTTGAATATTTGATTCAGTGGCAGCTGCAAATTTGATTTGAATATGTGTTGGCCCACTTAATTCATCCTGCCTGGGTTTTGCAGTATGACTCCATCCTGGTGCTGCAAAATACAAAGTAGGTGTCGGAAACAAAAAGGTATTAGACACACTTGTCCCCATGCCTGGAGTTTTTGGTCATGCAGCACCCCAGAGACAAGAGTGGCCAGGGTGCCCAGTCCCAGAGGCATTCCTGACAGCTTGCTGACGTGCTAGAGGCACTGGCAGTGGTGACCATGGTGGTCAGTGAGTGGCAATTTAATATAACGTCCTTCTGCTGCAGCAACTGCATCCACGTTGCTCCTTTCCTAGGCGTGATTTAGTTCTCACTGTGAGTACTATTGTTCTCAGTTACTCTACGTGTAGCACAAACAAGGTAAAAGTGCAGAAGAGGTTTGTAAAAGTTGCTGGCTTAGCTGGAACTCAACAAAAGAACAAGAAAGCCACAATCAGAAACACGGAGCAGCTATAAATGGACACACCCTTGCAAGAGTGGAGATCCAATAAATATTTGAATACACTGACCTCTGAAATCAAAATGCTGAAAATAGTCTCTAGCTTTTGTTTTTCAGAAGGAGACTATCCTGTTGCCAGATGAGATTTCTCTACTATTTTAGAGGAGAGGTTAACATCATGCTTCCCAGCTGATGTGAACCTGCCGCTTGCCAGGAGCAACAGGAGACATTTTGGTTTTGCAGAAGCTGCTTCGCATAAGGCATAATTGCAGTCTCCACATCTGTCCCCCCTCCATCCCCATCCCCACGAGCCACAGAGAGGCTGGGGCTGGCGAGGAGGAGAAGGAAGGGCTCTGGCAGCTCTGCTCACTGCAGAGGCAGCGCCTGGAAGGAACTGTTGTATTTTCCCTATTTTCCCTACAGAGCAGGAATGTCCCCCTCCAGCCAGCACTTGTTTGTTACTTGTCCATATGAAATTGTGAGCGTGGGTGCAACATTGCGGTGCAGCACAGCTGCCCGTGTCACGTCCCATGCAACGCATCACTGCTGCTCCATGGAGACTAACCTTTTTTTTTCCAGACAGTTTAACTGCCCAACATCATCAGTTAACTCCAGGGCACTTCTTCTCCATTGGTATTTGAAGTCTGTGGCTGCTATTTCAGACCTGAAGTGTGGGTTGTATGTGCAGAAGTGTGTCGGTTCTTCCAGCTCTATCAGTGTCACAGAAGAA
Source organism: Aquila spilogaster (assembly GCA_024606505.1). Lineage (NCBI taxonomy): Eukaryota > Metazoa > Chordata > Aves > Accipitriformes > Accipitridae > Aquila > Aquila spilogaster. The sequence goes on along the minus strand of JANHGO010000044.1, from coordinate 12,082,428 downwards.
ACTGTGTCTTCCTGAAACTTCTCCCACTTCCATTCTCAAACCACCACAGCTCCAGGAGTGCCACTGCTGAGCATTTTCTGGCCATTTTTCTGGTTTTCTTGTTTTTTCAGGGGGGTTCTTGCTTTAAAGACAGTTGCAACTTTATATTAAAGAGCAAACCTTCCTTAGTATGTCCCGCTTCACTGTTGGAAGAGGAACCGTTTTCCCGGTTTAGCTCCAGGGATCCTATCCAGCAACCTCCACAAAGATATTTCATAATTCATTTTGTAGATTTTATGAGTCATTTAACGTGCATGAAAGAGATGAACAAACAAGGGTCTACACACCAATTCCTTGAAATGCCTGTTATGTAGAATATAAATATTATTTGTGTGAAAGGAAAAAATAATACTCCTAAGAAACGAAAGGCCACCGAGGAGCCTTGCACCACAGCAATGCCAGCTGGCTCATGGCTGGCTCCGCTCATTGAGGCGGTCAGGGGGGATTTAAGCCCTTCTGCCACTTCCAGCCAGTGGCATTGGGGCAGAAATTGCTCACCCTCCGGGGACAGTGTTTGGAGGCTGGCCTGAGCTCACCCCCCCACCTCTCAGGTGATCGGGGGATCGCTGTGAGCTGCAATGGCAGGACAAGGCTTGGACATGGTCCTGGCTCACCCCAGGTCCGTGCAGGGTCCCCAGCACAGACCATCTCCAAGGTCGAGGTGGGAATGCCGTCAGGCAAAACCGGGGACAGCCAGGACAGCCCCAGCTCCTCACCAGGAGCCCTGAGATAAAACAGCCAGAACTTTATAAATCTTTAAAAATGGTAGAGCAGCATTTAATTGCAGCAATTAATATTGAGCGTAACAAATGCATGAAGCAAAAATGCAAAGGCAGTGGTCACTGTAGGGCAAACTGGGGCATTTGTGTTAATCAACTTGAAGGGCTCCCAGCACCTCCTCCATTCAGTGGGAGCAGAGGACAAGTGATGCGTCAGGCTCCCCTTATCCACAGGAGCCATTTCAGACCTTGGGGGACCCCAGAAGACTGAGCTCTGCTGTTCTGAGGACACGTGCCAGTGTCCTGCATGTTGTCTTTCACCCTTCTGAGCATTTGCAAGCCGCAGAAGTAACAGCTGACACTCAAATTCAGTCAAGAACAGCATCCCCACAAAAGAGGTGTTACTACCTGCGCTGGAGTGCTGAAGAACTGCAAAAAACTGCTCACTGCAATACTGTATCTTACTGGAAAAGTCATAAAGTAAGAAATGAAAAGAGACCAAGTATCGTGATAGAGGAGAAAACATGACTGGCTGGGGAAAGGAAATCTCTAGGAAGAGATACACAAAATGCAGCTGATAGAGGTCAACTGCTGCCCTGTGACAGCTATTGAGCAATGGGATCTGCAACAAAATCACTGAAGGTCAGAAAAGAGGTGTTGAAATGCCAGGCGAGGAAATATGCAGAAAGAAAATCCAGGTTGAATATGTGCACACAGGGGTGATGCCCAGCGCCCCGCAACCCCTGCCTCTACCAATAAACTCCTTCAAAGGGAGATGTGGGTCTGAGACGATCATATGAGATGATTTCCACCGAGATCTGGTTACCTGCCACTGCTGGCAAACTGTTGAGAAACTTTGCAGACTATGCTGAGGCCTCCACTGGGCATCATTCTTGCTGTTGCTACTTCTGTGGTAGCCTTGACCTGTAAAAGGACACTTAAAATTTTTTTCTACAAAAGCATTTCACTTTCTATGCCACAGCTTCAGCTTTTGGGGAAATGTTCTCAAATAGGAATTCCTTGTATTTTTTTAAAGAAAATGGAGATAAAGTGCATAGTCCAATAAATAGGATAGATGTGGCCAACAGAAGCAGGGAGAAGGCTATATGGAGGTAAATGCAGGCAGAAACATGGGTGCAGTGTGTCAGCCTTGAGCTTCTGCTCTGCAATACGCCTTGGCCTCACTGAAACATGCTGCTGCTACCTCTGTCCCACTCAACTCAGGCATGGCTACACCAATGGCCACAGGCATTAACACGCTCCCTCGCTGCAGCCATCCAGCAGCACTGAGGTGCATCCACACTGGTTTTTTGATTAATTTTAAGTGCTTCGTGTGACTCTCACGTCCTCACAACTCTCTGTTCAAAGCATTTGCCCTGCTTCGAGAAGGATGCCGCATCGCTGGGGCTGGGCACTGCCTGCTTCAGGCATCTGCCTGGGGTTCACAGAACTGCAAGGAAGAGCGGTCCCTTTTCATCCATCCATCAGCCTTGGACTGAGATTCATTTGAACGTACATGTACCATCACAGAATGTAATTGTGTTTACAAGCGTGAATGAATCTCATCAGTTTTTCTTATTATTTCAAGGGGTTTTTGCTTGCTTAATGCTCTGTAGTTATTGTCTCTGCTATAGAAGAGACAAAGCTATTGCTCTGTTCTCAGTCACAGCTATTTATATCTTGCAGTAACACTCCTCAGGATACAAGGAAATGTATGAAACCAATAGTGTAAAATTAGGACAAAGACACAACCTCCAGGGCCTTTCTGCTCAAAAGCTGTCACTGACATTACCACCTTGCTTTTGTTTTCTCTGCTGGCTTGCTCCCCTGCAATCTCTCAGGTAGATGCTCTTTAATTCTCTTTATTTAAGCTTAATTCAAAGCAAAAGGAGTCAGTGTCTTTGGGGAGATCAGTCCCACATTCAACACTAGACATGCTGACACCTCCAAGAGGCCAGTGACAATAAATCTTTCAAGAGCGTCTAAATGCTGGGAAAATCAGAGGTAGCTATTGCCAGCACTGGTCAGATAACACCCCAGCTCTGCCTTTGATTGCAGCTCTCGCTGTGTGCGGCTGCTCTGGGTTGGACATGTCTGAGCCTCCTGGTCGGTGTGAAGCCACTCGCTGGGGAGAGATTCCCAATGGAGCAAAGGGAAAACAGACCCGTGGAAATCCAGCCACATCTGAGCATTTGGCAGGTACTTAGTGTGCCTTTTTAAATGCTTCTGATAACTTTAAAATCACAGCTTGTCTTTTCAGGAGTTTGTTGAGATACTGCTTTGTTGCCCCCGGGATGTTTTTCCTTTAACAATTCCCTAAGGAGAAACTGGCTGATAAAAATAAGTACTTAGTGATTCTTTGGAAATCAGATGTGGATGCTATTCCCTTAAATCTCCACGGCCAAAATATATATGTTTGTAGCATATATATAGTTCCTTGAGCCAAATTGTGTTCAGATGATTTTCTAGTTGTTTCCCCTGCTATTAAGCCCATCTGCTAAAGTTTCACAAACATAACATCAGAGGTCCCACTCCTTCAAAAAACTTTCTGTGCTTAAAAGTGACTCATGTAACCAGATGTGCCACAGTGTGTTACATGCATTCAGTGCTATTTTTGCCCCTCTCTGTTTTCTTCAATGATTAAAGCTTTTATCGTGTAACCCAGCACTTTGAAAAGGCTGCTCGAGTTTGACACCGCAGTTCAGTGCTCCATCCTGCATTAATCTCTCCCTGATTGCAGAAAGATGCTGCCCTAAATGCTCTGGGCAGATGGGGCCAAGCTTTGAGCACAGCTGCCACGCTGCTTTCTCTGGGTTTTGTCTTGAGAGGTGTCTCCTCTGGATAGGGATGAGCTGTCTGGGGTGTCCTTCCAGATCTCCTTGGGCCTGAAGGAAGCCAGTTCAGGCCAGGAGACCTACGGGGATGTTCCCAGCCCACCCTTGCTTCTTGCCTGCCTGCCAGTTGTGGCCCCAACATCACTCAGCAGCCAAACGGCTCTGCAGCTGCCGGCCAGGAAAGTGAACTTCAACTCTTTCCCTTCCCCTCTTTCCTACATTTTTTTCTTTCAAAACATATGCAAAGGGTGATTGAGATTGTAGATGGTTTCAGAAAAATTTCAATTACCTGATAAGGGTATCAGAAAAACGTCAATTTAAAAACCCCAGGTATTGTGTAAGGTTTTTAGAAACACACATCAAAAAAAAAAAAAAAAGCTGTCAATATTTCAAACCCCAGTGCTTGTGACCGAGAAGCAAGGAGTGGAGCTGTGCCTGTGCGTGTCCCTGTGCATTGCCCCGTGTCCGCAAGGAGCACGCCCGGGGCTGTCGTGCCGCTCCTGAACCTGCCTGCACCTATATGGTTTCTCCCATCCATCGGCTCAAAGCTGCTGCCTCAGCACCCGGCTGCAGGAGGGGGTGCATTGGATCTAGATAACAAATATACCTTGTTCAACAAACATTTGACTAGAAATGCAGACAGTATAATCAAGATACACATCTGCTTCAGAAAAGGCTTCTGAGGAGTTAAGTTACACCCTTGCTACGTCATATATCCAATTATAATTCAGCTACCCCCCTGGGAATTAGCATAGAAGCTAATCACTGTGTAAACTGCAGAATGTGTGGGAAATTGTCTTTTATCAGCACCAGTGTTACCCCTGGGAACGGGAGGGTTCAGGCACCAGTATGCGAGGTCCTCCCTGCAGCAATGCTGCCTTGCTTCTCTTGGCTGCTGTGTGTTTCAGGGCTTGGGGAAAGCAGCTTGGCCCAGGGTTTTCCCTGCCCCAAGCCCCGTGGGGTGCACACCGCAGACCCCTGATGCGGCTGTGGGCTAAGGCCAGGTCTGCTCCTCGCTGTGGGTGGGAAAAAAAGGTGTAAGGGCTGGTGGCGGGTGCCTGAGAGCCTTTCTGGAGCCTTGCAGCTGATGGCATGAGGATGTATATGGGGGGCCAAACTGGGAGGAAGGCTCCAGCTCCCAGGGCTGACCCGCTCCTGGCACACACCGGCCACCCCCAAAGGGCAGGTTAATTCACCTGAGCACTGCTGGGGCATCTGTAATCCCAACTGTGCTGGAGCAAGCTGTTGCTCTGTAGATAAAGATGAGTCACTCCCCTCCAGAGCAGCAGTTTCCAAGCTACTAGGCAGGCAGGATTATTTTTTTTTTCCTATAATTTTTATTTTTTGCTTGATCTTAAAAGGTGCAATCAAGAGAGCAGAAAACGAATCTATGGACATGTGAGAAGGTGGTGCAACTTTGCTCTGAGCAAGCCCTGGGAAACCACTGCGTCTGCGCATTGCCAGCAGGACTCAGTTCAGGATTTTCTAGTTGAACTTTTTTAGAAGATAATGTGGTATCTACTAACCCGACTTTTTCCACTGGAACGTTTCAGTTGTGCTGAAACACTTCTTCCCCACCAAGAAATTAAATATTTCATTTTGAGCCAGCTCTTTGAGGTCTGATGCCTGCCATTCTACAGTATCAAATCAAAACCTTTTCCATCCTCCCTCCAGCTGAGCCACCATTGTGTCAAGAGAAGGGTGGTCCTGACCCCAGCCAGGGGCTGTCTTCCATGAGGAGCATGCAGACAGGAGGCCCTGAACTGCCTCTCCACAAGCATGAGCCGGTATGTGACACACTGAGCAAACACCCAGCCGCACCTGTGAAGCAAGGATATACTTTTAGAGTGGCCGATCACTGAGGAGGTGTCTAGCACCCCAGGAGAGGTTGGGAGTTGAGTCCTTACATGATGGCATCATGGCAGGGCAGGCAGTCCCATCGCAGTGCTGAAATGTTTTGGCATTTCTCAGTTTACTCTTTTTTTTTCTTTCATTTTCCATTTAACAAAGGCATGATACATGCACAGTGACCTGATCCAGGGCACAACAATATATCAAGCTGCTGGCCTTTCCTCAGGCCTCTCCCCATCACTGCTGACCTTTGCTAAACAAAGAGCTGCCTGAGCATCATGCCCTGAGACAGCTCTTGACTCGCCATGAGGCTGCTCAGGCTGAAGGTACAAACTGGGGCTTGAGCTTTGCTGATGGACGGTGCAGCCCGGGGTATGGTGGCAGCGGGGACAGATTGGTGTTGGCTCTCCAGGACATTTGGAAGGACATTTGGAACAGGGTATGGGAACATTTGTATGCTGTTACATTACAGAATGTCTGTGGGTCATGTTCCTTGATTTTTTAAGTCACTCTAGAGTTGCCTTTGTCTTTTCTACAGCCAGGTATAATTTGTAGCTTGTTCTTGCTAGTGTTGGCCCACAACAAATAAGCAGCAAAAGTCACATTAGCATTTTCCCACAATAGTCTCCTTGTGAGCCAGGACTGTGGCGTTATCTGCATCGGAGCAGCAGTCAGTCCCTGAGCCAGAGCCTTGATGTTCCCTTTGATTAGGACCGTGGTGCTGTTACAGAAGTGCCTGTGCTCAGCACAGCACCACTGCACCGGAGAGCCCTGGGGTGGGCATCCAGGCATGGTTCAGTCCCAGAGTGCTTCAGATTAGTGGGCTCAAAGCAAATATTGCCATAGTTTCACATTCCTGACTGGTTTTGTGTCAGTGTACATCAGCATAAAAGATTGGATGAGTCCTCAGGTCAAAGCAATATGGTTATTCTTCAGATCTGATGAACTACAATAGGCAAAACCACAGAAATCATTCCTGGCTGAGGAGTAAATCAAATGCAAGTGGCTGAGATAGCACTGGAGTCTAAATTCCAATATGCTGAGGGCCAGATGCATCCAACAATAGTACAAACATTGTGTTTCCTAATAAGCTGCTCTTCCCAGCACCCACCTGAATTAAATGCTTCGAAACACAGACTGAGCTACAATTCCTGCTGCATTCCCGAGACCACGGCTGGCTCTGCGCTAGCCACCCCCTGTGAAAGTCTCATACTTGGCCATCATCTACGCAGAGGTAAACAAGTAATTTCTGCATGTGGGTGTGCACAGTTCAGTGTGCTGTGTAGGGGTTTTGCATGGGCTTTAAGCCTCACTGAGCTTGCTTTATTCAGTCCTTGACTAATGGGAAGTAATTTGAGCATTGATGTAACCCCTGGGTTCAGCAGAACTGCTGCCACAGACAGGACTGGATCTGGCCCGACCCTCATTAGCAGGAATAAGGACAGATTGTCACAGTTGCCATCAGGAGAAGTCCCTGCCTGGCCCTGCTGCTGCACCCCAAAGGTTTCCATCCTGTATAAATAATAAATGCAATAAGCCAGGCTTGAATTTTCCCCTCGAAGACTAGATGAAGCTCTGTTCAAACAAATTAAATCTGCTTGCTCTCTTTTGGTGATGAACTTGAGGTTGATGAAAGTGAACTATTTTTAGTGCTAGCTAGAGGCACAAACGAATGGCTGGCAAAGTGTGGAGCATGTTTCCCTGCCCTGCCAGCGCATCCAGCCGGGACCTGCACCACCCAGGCATGAAGGATGCCACAAGCCTCAATGCTGTTATGCAGCCCTGCTCAGCCTTGCCCCTTTTCATTTAGAGTATGCTCTGTGGTGCCTGTTACACACAGAGAAGCTCCTCCAGCTCAGACCCCCTCAAGTAGGCGGGTGCCTTTCTTGCTTCACCAGTGCGAGGGTTTAACGCCGCTGTGTTCAGCATTGGGTGCTGGCTTGTGAGCCCCATAGTTTTGCCCCTGGGGAAACACTGCTTTTCTGCCTTAGAACAGCTCAATGGAAAATCCTTCTGGTGCAGCTGGTCTGTGCTGTGAAGCAGCACATTGCCAACATCACCATGCGCTGGAGAAGGAGGAGAAATCACCTACCTTTGGTTCAGGGTCATCCTCAGTAGCATGAGCTGGAAATTGGCTTCTGCTGCACGTACTGTGCCCCACATCATGACAGGGGGATGCTGGTACTGGAGCTCTGCAGACACAGCTTCTATTTCCTCCAAGTGCTCCAAGGGCTGCTGACAATTTCAGCTTTACTTATTGTAATGTGTCCTTTACTGTGGTCATTTGTCTTGTTCTTTAAAGGCTACGGTCTGACATTTGGTCTTTGCTGGATTTCGCATTGCTTGTGAGCATAAAGGTTCTGTCTGCTTAAATAAAGTTTTATCCCAGATGCTATTTACAAGTTTCTCTTCCCTCCTCACCAAAATGTCAATATTTGCTTTTACTGCAAGCTGGCAGGGCACCTCACACTTATTGCTGAGTAGCAGTGCAAATTGCATCTGCTCAGCTGCCAGCCAGTGTTTCTGAGCCCCCAGAAGACGTATTCTGAGGCCTCGTGCCCTGGGGAGCTGCCCCCCGCACATCCAGCTGCGGCTCCTTCGGGAAGGGTCTGGCTCCTTTATTTCAAAGTTCATATTAGAAGTTACTAATTGGGCTTTTTATACACAGGTACTATCTCTGAAAGTGTTTTCTTCTCTTCCTCAACATAGTTCTTTGTGCCGCATGCATGGAGCTTATCTTCCCCGGGGACACGTACTGGTCCTAGAAAGGGCAAGTCTTTCTTTATAGGCTTGGTAGAATTAGCTGCTCATTTTGCTGTTGTAAAAACAAATGAGGGGTTAAAATCTGCAAGGCAGGAAGATCCTGTCTTGTATTCCCAAGCACCATGTGGGGTATGCACAGCCTGCACCGAAGGAGCAGGACCATATTAGAGGTGGTGGCCCCGGCCAAGGCCAGAGGGAGCAGCGAGGGTGAAGCAGGGTCCCTGCCTGCAGCAGCTGCCAGATCCAGGCCAGCACAGGCAGAGATGGGTGCATGGCTTACCCTGCTGAATGGCCCTGTCAAGAGCATTGCTCTGTGAGCTTTCATCCATCCCACTTATGGGGTAAGGTTTTACATCTAAAAGCAGTGGCGGCTGCACCACCTGAGAAACAATAGAAAAACAAAGTCTTGCAGAGAAGCATTTGAAGGAGATAGCTAAAAACCATAATGAATGTGATTCTCCGCATGACACAGGTTATCTGGTCTCTTTGTGCACACCAGTCTCAATTACACAAATGAACAGAGGTCCTTTGGTTACATGGAATTGCCTTGAACTTGCAGGAGTTAATCCATTTACATGACTCTGCCCTGCTGTAGGTCACCAGACAGACTCTGGACACCAGTGCCAAGGCCTTCTCTCATATGTCCTGTGCTGAGGGCAGACGGTGGATTTACCACTGGCAGTCACCTGCAAGCATACCATGAATGGGCATCTGTGAAGTTCTACAACATTTTGGGGGAGATCTAGAGGCTGGGACGGCTGCAAGAGTGTTTGCTAGGATTTTAACTAGTACTTTACTAACATTAATGACAGCACTTGGTAAAAATATGGTTATTAACGTAAGGCATCAGAAAAACCTCACAGAGTGTTCTCACAGTGTAGCCCACTCGCCCTTAGCCCTGGCAATCCTTGCAGGATTTACTGTACTGCAGCAGTGCCCATTCTCCTGATGCCAGCATTGTCCTGCGAGCACTGTGCCAGGGAGAAGCAGCCCTCCATGGCTTTGCAAACTGCCTTCCAAATCAGGTATTCAGACAAAACTCCAGCAGCCTGTATGCCAAATGCTCGGGGGCCTGATGCTGCTTTGGCTCTAGAGGCAGAATGACTGCAGGGGATCTGGCAGCAGATATCCCCCCTGCCTGCAGCGTGACTCTTGCATTCATGCACGCACTGTCCCCCGCAGCAGTTCCATCTGCACATGGCAGTGCGGTGGCACTACGGAAACACCCAAACCTGGTCAACAGGAGGTGGAGACAAGCCCATGGGTGCCATCCTCAGCACAGCACCCAGTGCTGGACCCCTTCCTGCCCCAGTACCAAGGAAGGGGGGGGGCTCCATTTCCACTGCACCAAATTGCATTTCTTGCCTGCAGCAGTATGTTTTTCCAAGTCATTACTGCAGAAGCAGTGGTGTTTTTCTGTTATACCAGAATTACCTTTCACTCCTGCCTGAGGAATTGCATAGTGAAATGTTGTTTGCTCTGCTTTAAGACATTGTGAGGGGAGATAAGCACCAACCAGCAACCTAAGCAATACAGCAAGCTCTTTCCAATAGACACTGGCCTGTGCTGAGACCTGCGCTTTGTGCGATGAATCAGTGTCCTTCCCAGAGATCTTACAGAACAAGATTTCCTTAATTCTATGGTATTCAGGATACAGACCTAAACTCGCAGGAGTTAATCTATTTAAATTATTCTGTGATATATATTCAGGAAAACAGAGGTACACTCATAAGACTTAATTCATTTAAAATAGATTTTGCCATTCAGCCTTTCTGAAATATCTGTGCAGGAGAGCCCGTGGGCTTTCTGCATTTCTCAGTTAGAAAAGACACCAGCCAAGCCAAACCATGCATGGGGTAGGGGCAGACCTCAGCTTGCTTTACTGCAGCCACACTGCATCCAGTATTTCAACGGGTACCCAAGAACCAAACTGCTGGAATGAGCTGGGAAAAGCCACCAGGGTCTTGTTTCTTGCAGAGAAGATCAAAATAACCCCTGAGAGTTGCTGCAAAGACGAGCAAATGGAAAGGTCCCAAGGGAGTGAGCACGCTTAAGCTCAGCTTTCACGTGGAGGCAAAGAAACGGCTTCGAGTTAGTTCCTTTTGCCATCCCCCGGAGGGAGGCATGATCCATTTTCCCTTAAGGATGGCTTGAGCTGTCGGATAGCAGTGGCAGGAGGTCTCTTTTCCCTCAGCCTATCAAAGCTATGTCGACCCAGGGGAACTAGGGGCCCCAAAGCCTCCAGCGGGGTTTGAAACCGGGGCCCTGCCGCGCAGCCCAGCCGAGGAAGGACTCGATGAGCAGAGGCACTGGTGTGGGTGCAGGGGCTTTCTGCTCCCGCCCCGTGGCCAGATGCCGGGGGCATCGCACCCCCCCACGGGCAGGGCCGTGCCCTCCTGCGGCACCTTGCTGGGGGCTGCCTCTGAACCCCACCGCGGCCGGCTGCTGGCTGCGGCTTCAGTGCAGTGCGCTGCTTTGAAGGAAAACCAAGGTGATTTCAGCGAGGCAAAACACTTTGCCCGTATTTTTAAATCCGTAGCCATGACCCGTTGCTTTTTTCACTACAACCCAGTTAGGTTATTGCCTCTCCGATACGCCCTGGCTCTGGGGAATAGCCCCGCAGACCGCCGCGCACCGGGAGTTGACGGGCGGCTGAAGAAACCCCCGGGCAGCACACAGCCGCTTTGGCCTTTCGGCGTCCTGCCTTAAACCCACCTCCCGGGGGCGGCGGGCCCGGCCCGCTGCCGGCTGCGCGCACGGCGGGGCCCCAGCGCCACCGCCTGGGGGGGACGCGCCCGGAGCCGCCCCGGCCCCCGCTGCCCTCCCCGGGCCTCCCGCTTCCCCCCACATCCCCCCCGGCCAAGTGGGCCTTTGCTTCCCTTTTCAGCATCCCTCGTCTCTGCTTTTGGGGGGTTTAGCCCTGTGCGAAGCAGCCAGTTGCCGCGGGTGTGCCCCGCCGCTGGGAGCTGGGGATAGGTGCGGGATTGGGGCCCCGGCCGAGCCCCGGCTTCCCGGCAGCGCTGGCTCCCTTGCCCTGCTGAAAATGGCCAGGTTTGCTGACCGCCTGGCCATGCTCCAGAGCTGACCTGTTTGCTCAGCGGCCGCTGGGTTGTGCTCGCTACAGCCCCTTGCACGGCCGTGTGCGCGGCGCTGGTGCAGCGACGGGCACAGGGATAGTAAGGGCAATCGTGCATTTAATCACAGCCGCGCTGTCGCCAGGACACTTCTGCTAGAGTGGACCCAGGTCAAGCTGGTCGTGCTCTGCCATGCTGCTGCTGCAAAGCAGCCTGGCCTTGCCGGCACATGCCAAGTGTGCCAATGTAGCCCGTGAGCCCGCTGGCTGGCCATCACCCTTGGTTGTTTCCACTGCTGATGCTGTTGGGCAGAGCAACAGCCTGTCCTGACATGCACCCCAGCCCCAGCAAGAGAACACCGTCAACCGGTATATAGCACTTAGTCTGGAGTGTCTTTACTGACTGCTATGCAATCCTTCATGGTCAGGAAAATACTGTAGACACAGGTTATATTCTTCTTTTTACAGAGTGAGACCGTGCCCATGAACAAGTGCGAGGCTGGTTTTCCAGTGTGCCTCCTACCCCAGCAGCTGCACCAGCAATACAGGACTTTGCCTTGCGCTCTGATTTCCCAGTCTGGATAAGCAGGGCTCCATAAAAGTGGGATGCAGGCACTTTTCCAGTAAAGGACAATGTCAGCAGCTGGCATAAGCTGCTCCAGCATAACTCAGAGCAGTCCTGTGACATGCGTTCGGGCCCTGCACTGCAGGTTTCAGAGGTGGAGCTACTATGCCCAGGCAGGAACTATAATTTTGGGCTGGCTCTCCGGGCTCATGTGCTGTAGTTCCACAAAGAGCTCCTGCTCCCCACAGCTGGGGGATTGAGCCTCTGCACCTCTGTGCTGCCTCTTCAGCTGTGGAAAGAGGATATTTATTGGTCATTGCAGAGCCAGCTGCTGTGATACCCCGTGAACTCCCAGGAGGAGCAATATCTGCAACCTCTACATACCTGGAATTATCCCCCTATATCGCAGCACCCTTCCCCATGCTGCCTGCTTGGGAACCTGCTGGCTCCAGTCCTGCCTCTTCACTGGGACCAGCTCTCGCTCAGACTCCCCCAACCTTGGTCCCTCACCAACCCCTTCCTTCTCTGGCCTCATTCTCCCACACCCTCTGGCCCAAGACTGTCCAAGACCCCCATGTCACTCTGCCAGGTGATCACTAATGCTCAGCACTAGATTTTTTTCCTGCAGCACTTTCGTCTGCCTCCCCCTGTTCTGCTCTGTCCTCAGGGACACTCCTGACATCTCCAGGCCGCCTGCAGCGGCTGCTGGCCGTGCCAGTGCCAGCCCCTGCCAGGACCAGATGCTCTGCATGTGGTGGTCCTTTGCTCTTACTGCTGAAAATGCAGCGAGCCCGAAACACACAGGGGCTGGCAGGGGTTTGGATCATGCCAAATAGTTGCCATTTATCCAAAACATTTGTTAGAAAGAAGCCATTAAAAAAAGGCATATTTACAAAGATTCTTAAGCCTCCTGTTCTTTTAGGTAAAGAATCTTAACCTTTTTAGGGCTTTTTCTAAAAGACTCTGTAATTTTATTTGGTGTCATCTCTCTTCACATAAAAATGGGGTTTTGTTTCTTTGTTTCCTGATCAGCTCCAGCTCAAGGGAGTTACCTCCAGGAGGAAGGATGCTGCTGCAGAGGAAACCTTGAAGGAGAAGCAAGACATTCTGTAGCACAGACCTATCCAAATGTTGCTCATGCCAATAGATACTCTGAGAGCAAATTACCATATAACTTGAGTAACATGCCGCGGATGTGAGTACTTTATATCTGCTTATAATAGACTCCTCTTGTTATTTATTGTCCCTCTCAGGATTAGCTGAGGAAGGAAATGGGAAATTGTACTCGCTGGCATGTCACGAAGGTGGCTGAGATGCTGAGGAGGAAACGAAACAGAGGCCAGCGGAGAACAGCACCTTCCAGCCGAACCCCGCAGGGTGGTTTTGGCATGTGTGAGGAGCAAGGCAGCTATTGAAAGACTCAGCATTCCTCGCGTGAAAATTTAAAACCAAATCAGTGCAGTGGGGAGCATTTCTGCTGCTTCCTTCCATAACCACCAACCCCTGCTCAGCCACAAGTTTGGACAGAGGATCCCACTGTAGAGCTGAAGATGGTGATGGGCTCCCAGTTGCCTCAGAACGACAGTGACAAATGCGCCATGTTGTTCCCAAAAGCCAGCAGTGATGTGTCCCTCAACCCTCATGTGAAGGTCACTGCTGTCCTGCACACTGGGACACACAGAAAGGAGGGTCAAGCATGCTGCCTTTCTGCTGGAGAGGACATTTCCCTCCTGTACTAAATATGGGGGCAGATAAAAGTAACCCTCTTGTTCTTTCCAGGGTCAGCCGGGGCACAGGAAAGTCTGGAGGAGGCTTTTCCTTGGCTTCGGCTCCCAGCTGCTTCCCTCCCACTGCCGGCAGGGCCAGAGCCAGCGTGACGGGGAGGGCTGGCCTTTAACACCCAGCTGCTTCAGGAGTTTTAATCTTCCTCTGAACACTTACCTGAGAGCATGCCTTGCCTCCAGGCTGGCTCCCTGCAGAGGACATGGTGAGCAGTCACAACCAGATGTTCCTATGTGATTTCTTTCCCTATACCCAATGAATGTTTGCTGAAATTCTGACCCTGCAATGCAGTATAACCCTTGGCAGGGCAGTGATCACTATGGGTGTGAGCTCCTAAATCACTTACAGCAAGAAATAGGTGATTGCACTGCTTCAGCGGTCTTGCTGCGAGCAGTAGCAAGGCCAGTCCCACCAAATCAAGCATCATGGGATATCTGGGATGAACACACCACATTCACGCAGGGTCCAGGCATCCTCTCTGGGGTGCACCTCCAGCTCCAAGCCACCAGTCCTGGGCCGTAGCAGGAGCTGCTTCCTTCCAGCAGAACACTGGTTCTAAAATAAGTTACATCTCCTTCATTGTTTCTTGGCTCCAGCCTTTAAAAGTTCAAACTGTTTTTGTTTTTCCTGGTGTTAGTCATGCACACAGATTGGGAGCCTAACCTGTAATTCTGGCTCTGCTGCTGGTATAAAACATTCACACTGTGCTCTTCTAAACCAGGAGCAGAAACCTTTAATTTAATTCCACTAGAGGAGTTTAATCTAGGACTATGACATTTCAATTACTTAGTAATGCATATTTAACATTTAGCTGTATACATCCAAAATTAAACCAAGAGAAGGAAGAATGTTGTATATAAGCAACTACAAGGATTTTATTTAAAGCCAGTAAAAGCTGTAAATTTAGAACAAAGATCTAAACAAAGACCGTTCAGTAACCCCTTTTGCCTGTCAGGCTGCATGATTTATGGAGCTCTGTTCAAAACGAAATGTCTGAGATTTCCATTTCCCCCTGGTTTTGAATTTTTGGCTGACAAAGGACAGAGAAGTCTAAAATATTGAGAATTTCTCCAAGATGGGAAAACCATTTCTGTGGGACACTGGTCCTGGTCTGGAGCACACAGATGTTCCTCATCCCCAGGGGTTCAGCACAGCGACATGGGAAACCGCTCAGGTTTGTTCCCATTGCTGCCAGGTGTGCTGGTTTTCAGCCTAGCAGTCCATAAAATAACAGGATAAACAACACACTGGTAGTTTTGCCTTTCACACAAAGAACATAGGCTCGTTTTTCCCTGCTTTGGCTTTATCTCCTGGTATCTATAGGTCCTCTTTTGGTCTTCAGTGGGGCTGTGAGTTCCCTAGGGCAGGGTGTTTCTCATTGTCCCATGCTGGTGCAGATGCTGGTCCAGTGAGATTGCTCATCTAGAGCTTGGCATTACTCTGCTGCAGTACGTGAAGTGCACGATGGCTTGGCTGTCTTGAATAACTGCGTCATTAAGAAATATCTTCAGTTTTATATTCTTTAACATTGCTGCTTTCTGCATCCCCATAGATGGTTGTTTATTGCCCACTGCCAGAGAGGTTTTTGCTCCTCTACAAAGTAAGCACAATAAATCAGGCTCTTTTTAGCACAGGGTCAAGAATTCCCGGAGCAGTTTCAGCTCCTCCAGACCCACAGTGTGACTCAAAATGGCAAATGGAAAACCAGACTTTCCCAGTAAACCCCTGTTTCTACACAAAAGTTATTGCTGGATATGGTTTGGTTTCATTTCCATGGTGGTCAGTACTGGAGGTCCCCAGCCTCTGGCTTAGCCACTCCAAGCAGGGCATTGCAGGGAAGCAAATGGGCAGTCCTGGCCCCGGAGAACCCACAGAGTGGGTGCCAGGTGGGCTGGGGTGCTGGGTGAGCAGGGGACAGTTGATGAACAGCAAAGGGAGAAAGGAAGAAATCCTGCCAGGCTCCAGTGGTTTGGAATTAGCCCCTTGGAGGCAGCTGTTCAAGGGGGAGAGGAGTTTCCTGGCTTGGGCTTACGCACACACACTAGCCCACCATGTGCAGGACGCAGCTAGGTTTCTGCACTTCCTAAATATTTCTGGTATTATTATTACTATATTTTAATTAATGCAGGAAATTAAGGGAAGTGAGAATGAAAGTGCAGGCGTCAGCAAAGGAGCTGCTTTGTTATTTCTCACCCACAGCACAGCAGGGACCCGGAGCTGCTGGATAAGCCACAATATCAACATTAGAGTCTTGGAGCTGCTTTTACAAATGACTACTGATGTCTCTATCAGCTTCCACAGCAGATATCAACACCTGTAGAAAGAAAGAGATTTATCCCCACTAATAATGCATTCTCTGCTAGCAATGGAGACTAAGTCAAATACTGTTAGCTTTGTCTGAGAATAAAACATATAGGCCACATAGCGCCCTTTTAAAGCTCAGATGTGATGGTTGTGCTAAACTCACCACCCCTGAGATAGGCAAGCTGCTCTCCTGGCTGCCAGCGCATACAACGATGTTAATGTGGTCCTCAGCAGCCTTTAGAGGAAAAGTAAATACTGACTCTCATTAAATATAATAACATAAAATAACCTGATATTCATTTACTTAATGCTCATGCTATTAATAGCAGATATTGACCCAAATGTGGGCATAGCCTTATCCAATGTTCTATCATCTAACATTAATCCTTATCAGCTTTGTGGTTGTGTTCAGAGATCTCCCTCGTGTATGTTTCCTGGACACTATTAAACAAATAAATTGCTTCTGCTGGCTATAATTAAATAAATATATTCATCAGCAAAGGGGCACAAATGGAAGTGTACGTCAGGAATTTGCTGCACCCTGTGTTATCCTTCAAACAGAGCATGATGGCAGAATAAGACACACTCTCTGCTGGCAAGGAAAAAGCAGAAAAGAGAATGAGATTAAACACAGACTGGCTGCAGCGCTGTCTCTGGGATGCCCTGGAGTTACTGCAGCAAATACTTCTCTGATCTCAGAGGGCTCTGGCTCATTTGATGAAAGCACCTCTGTTTTCCACTGCTGTTATTCCAGCTTTTACTGCCACCCTTCATAGACACCTCTTTGCTACCACCTGGGGTTTTTTGCCTGTCTCTGTCCTCTGCCAACATCACTTCTTGCACCAGAGAGTACAGCTCATATCCAGGAACGGGGCACGTGATTCAACGAGTGGGTCTTTTGGTAGATTCTTTCCATAAAAGCTCAGAAGGCCCATTTCAGACTGATCTCCCACATCTGGCCAGCCAGGTTCACAAATATTCACCATGTGCTGTTTCTGAGCACTGGAGAGAGCAGCAATGGACTATTCAATTTCCTCTGGGACCTCTGGACCTTGGAATCCATCAAAAGAAAAAGCAGCAGAACAAGGCACTGGAAGTGAATTGTAATTATCATCAAAAGCACAGATATATATATATAAACTGGGGTTAAACTAATACTAGGGTAGAGGCAGAAAACCATGAAAGCAGGAGAATTCAAAGCTGGGGCTGCCATGGCAACCCTGACTCACGCCGGCGTGGTTGGGCATTACAGCATTTCCCGGGGACTTCTCAGCAAACGCCAATGTTTGCTCGGCATTTTGTGGGCATTTTATGGACAGGTAACGGAACTGCTGGAGAAAGCAGCTGGTCTATTTGTGGAAGAGGATGCGAGTTTTGAGGGAAGATCTGGAAACTCAGTCCTGGAGGGTGCAAATACATGCACTGGTGAATTTGGGCTCACAAGTGAGGTTGCACATGAACTCCTGAGCCCACAGCCCCAGCAAGCCATGGGACCACTAGAAGCTGGTCAGGAAAGTAAATAAAAGTTTTAGTAGTGAAACTTGAAATACCGAAACCCCAGGTGCAAGCCCTAAATCACAGCCAGCTCCAGCACAGGTCCTGGTTACAGAGCTACTAACTTCCAGGTCCCACTCTGCCTGGAAGATACCTCTGTGTGACAAAACAGCTTTATTTTTCTCCAAGTAAAATTCCTTATAGTCATTCTTCTCTCTTCATGCAACTGAGTCCCATTTGCAATTGTTCTGTGGAGGAATGGAGTCTAAACCAGAGACTGATAGCTGATAAAATCTCAGTTAAAAACAGTTTGACCTGCTGGTTGTAGCCCAAGAAAGTCTGGGTTCTCCCTGAGCCACATCAGAGAGGCAGCATCCAGGCAAGGGGCTGCAGTTATTAAACACAGGCGTGATGACCAGGAGCCGGAGAAGAAGTTTTCTTAGTACTGACTGGCTTCATGTTAATGGCATATATAACGTTATAACTTCCAGACACCACAGTACTTTGTGGTGTTATTATATCTTTAGAAATCTAACTGATTTTTGTGAGCATTTTTAGAATGCAGCCATTTTGGTGTGAATTTGGGTCCAATACAGAAAATGTATGCAATGTAATTCCTTCACTGTAACGTTATTATCTTTTCTATTTCTAGTTTCCTTTCAAATATAAATGTTCTGTAGAACCATGTTAGTAAAAGCTACATATTTGTTTCTCATTCAACACTTGGATGAATAATTTTGGATTTTTTTAAATCTTCACAAGTAGCAAATTACCTTTTCAAACCTGACAAAATGCAGTTCAAAGCAAGCTGCTCACAATTCTTCCTTACAAAAACAGCAAATGCACCCTCTTTTAGCATGCATTGCTTTGATCATGACTTCTGGTGAGCTGCAATGAAGAACAAAGTAGATCTCCAGAGGAAAGCATAACTCTACTCTGCTATAGGGTGATACACCAACTCTGATTCATAAACTAGCAGTAGGCTTTTAGGCATTTAGAGATGGAGCATAGAGAAAACAAAAATGTAACAAACATATATGAACGCACATGCATCCATTGAGCATCTTCAGACAAAAATAAAACAGGGAAATTTGGAGGACAGAGCATTTGCATTGGCAAAGGCTGAGACGCAATTCATCTGCACATGCAGAAATTGTCAGCGTGCCAGGAAGAATGAATAAAGAGCATGTCTGTATAATTAAATTGGTTTATTTGTAAGAGCAGATGATGTAGTGCAAGTCAGAGCAGCAGGAAAATTCTTTGAATACAAATCCATGCGCAGTCTGAGTTCTGGGAGGGCACCTCGAGAGACAGACAGGGCTTTCTCAACTGTTTCTTACTCCATTCACCAGGCACCGAGTCTGCACCTCACCTTCAATTTAGTAGCTGCGCTCCATCCTGTTTCACACTTTGGGTAGCTCCCCATAAAAATAACAAGGCTATTCCACTTCCAACAAACCAGCTTGATGCTCTGGTTCTGGAAGAAGGAAAAACCCCCAGACATTGCCCGTTTTTCTCAGCCCATCCTGGCTCCTCCTTGCAAGGGACCAGCCATCGCTGCTCAGCTCCAGGCACCATGTCCCCGCGCCTGAGGGATGGAGGCAGGGATGGAGGCAGGGATGGAGGCAGCGATGGAGGCAGGGTCCAGCCTGGGGTCTCCCTGTGCTGGGAGCAAAAGGGCACCAATCTCCCAGTGGACCTTAACCCCTCTTCCTCCCCCCTCTCAGGCCATGGGAAGGAGCCTCCCAGCTGCACTTTCCCAGGGTGAGACGGGCTTTTGCAGAGAAAAATCAAGCCAACGGTTTCAGCTGCATAAAACATACCCTGCTGAGCACCTCCGGGCGCGGAAAGCGCAGCCCCGTAAGGAAGGAGGCTGCAGCCCTGACTGACCGCTCCTCTCCTCGTGGCTGCAGGGCTGCAGTGGGACTGCTGAAGGACCAGAAAAGTTGTATTACGGGAAAGTCTCACCACCCATCTGCAGTCATCTATGCCCCAGGTTATGTCCTTCTGCGACATGACTCCTCCAGCCTGTCATGTCAGGAAAAAAGGGATATCTGTCGTTCCTGAAGTCCTGCTACTTCATCAGGGCTGCAAACAGAAGAAAA
Organism: Aquila spilogaster; assembly: GCA_024606505.1. Lineage (NCBI taxonomy): Eukaryota > Metazoa > Chordata > Aves > Accipitriformes > Accipitridae > Aquila > Aquila spilogaster. The sequence goes on along the minus strand of JANHGO010000044.1, from coordinate 12,062,899 downwards.
CCAGCACTAAAGAAGGATGCCGCAGCTTGTCTTGCTCACACAGTTCAGCAAGAGCCTGAACCCTCCAACATAATCAATTCTGCAGAGTCTCTTTATGTCAGAACACATTTTCCTCTTAATCATGGCAGGAAAAGACTATCCAGCCCATTGAGGGAAATTATTTTCCACATCTGCATTTCACAGCTATGTGGGATATTTTCTTTCCTACAGCATGCCTGGTGCTGAGCACTTCCCATGCTCCCAGGAAGGAAAGGCACATGTTATAGCACCGCGTGCTCTCTGCCAGCCTCATAACCTGCATGAATACAAACCTGTTTCATCACTGCTGGTGTAAACAGCCCAGGCACAGGTCTTGCAGTGTAACCTAGTGATCAGCAGCTGGCTAATTCCACTTTCTCTGTTTCTACACCTGCCACACACAGCAGCAGTTGCAGCCAACATTGCCACATCTCTCTCCCTTGCCACACCTTCTTCAGGAAACATTTTGCTTGACGTATTTTTGTCAGTGTGTTTGCAGTGATCTGATTTGGTATTTACGGGGGTTTTGTTGCTGTTGTTACCTGGATGCCCCAAGAGGGCTGCGTGGGAGCCCTCAGCTGGGTACGAAGCATTTCCCAGCACAGGTTTCCCACTCCTGTGTGCCTGGAGGCAGGTGCTGAGCCACATTCCACCGGTTGTCCCTGTGTTTGCATTTCTCAGCACATTTCTTCACCCCCTTGCAGGATGATTTGAGTTCCCCCATAGCATTTGGCTCCCTGCTTGAAGGGATCCTCCCTCCTTCCTCTAGTTTCCCCTGGTTTCTCTCACTGCCAATACTCTCCTGAAGCTGCTTGCCCCTCCTCATCCTCCTGTGACCCTCCTGGCACTCCTGCACTGTTTTGGGTGGTGGCAATTTCTGGAGGCTCTGTGACAGCCTGCAGTAACAGAGTATATCAGCGCACCGGGATAATCTGCTGGGCTTCCACCCGGGACCAAGGCAGGGGAGAAAGCAAGGGAAAGCAAAAGGAGATACAAGTGATAGAAATCCAGACCAAACATGAGCTCTGTCTGACTGCCCGAGCTGTGCACAAGCAGCAGTTGGATGGTTGTAGCTGGACCACAGCTCCCTGTGGTCTGCTCAGCCTCTGCTACATCCCGCACCATGCTGCCTTCCTCCCTGGCATACATTCCTGGCATGTCAGCTGTAACAGTGTGCTTTGCACATGTGTGTCTGCATACATACACATGTGTATGTCTCTGCCCCTATGCATGAGCATGCACACACAGGTACAGGATGCTATTTGCAGCAGAAGTCACAGGACACCTCTAAGGACAGGGCCAGGCTGTTGTAAGCTCAGTGCATAGTTAAACCTTATAATGTGTGAGCACCATTTGCAAAAAGCTGCCTGGGCAAGACAGTCGTGACCCCACCGAACCTCCCAGTGACCCCTCTCCCCAGCATGGCGCAGAGACCGGGGTGCCACGGAGTGACGGCTGCAGTGGCGGGTGCCAGGGGAAGCTGCCCAAGCGATGGCCGTGAGTCAGCAGCGGTTTGCAGCACTGGGAAGGAGCAGTTCTCACAAAGTGAACCAGAAATCATGATTTACATCAATAGGCTGTCAAACGAGTTGGCAAAGATAGATGCTCCTGCGTGGTGCTCAAGGTATGCAGCTTTTCCTGTTTTCCTGCTCCTCTTAGACCAGCACAGGCTTGGTGCGGAGGACTTCAAACCAGAAGGAATCACCCTCTTTTATGTGACCATTGATGCCATTCCCAAGCCACATCACAGCTCCACATAGTTGTCACCTCTGGTCATCTTTGTCTCTCCTACTTTCACCAAACTCGGTATCCCAGGGCAGCATGGTCACACAGATAAGCATCTCCAAGTCCTGGGATGAGATGAAGGAGACCTTGATGCAATTCTTCGTTCAGCCACATGTTTTGGGTTTGGCTTTGACTCACCTCTCCCCCTGGCTGATGCAGGACCAGCAGTTCTTCCAGCACATCTCCCTCTTGCCTCTCCCTGTGCCCAGGGCTGCACCGCTGGCTGTGCTGCAGGAGGGAACCAGCTCCAAGTTCTCTCTAAACATATTTCTTGCCCTTATTTTTTTAATGCAATGATAAAATATAATTTTGCTTTAAGAGCTTATGTCCCTAGGTGACCAGATGAATCAGGAGACTGGTAACATTTTGCAGAGGCTGCAAATCTACCCTATATCTGTCTGCGGTGAATATATTGTGATTTAGTGGGAGCAAGACTTATCTGCCAACATCAGCACTGCTAGCAAATGAGCTAGGAAACAACTGAGAGGGACTCCAGTGCTTTCTGGGCCTCTGAACTAGAAAAGCAGCAGCACCCTCACTTAAGCAGACACAACCCTTTATGCTAGAAGTCAGTCTGGCAGTGGCAAAAGACCTGGAAACTTCCACACATCAGTGGTGATTTTGGTAGGATGGTCCTGCTGACACCACAGGGTGCTCGGGACAAGCTGACATGTGAGCTCTGATTCACCGAAGTCCTTGGGGGAAGTCTGCGTCTAAGCCAAAGAAGATAAAAACTATCATCACCTAGTCAGGAGCAGAACGGGCATGTAGGACCTTCAGTGACCAGGCACAGGGCTCAGCCATGGGGTACTGGGGAAGCACTGGGACCAGTCTGTGCTCACTCGGGTGTGAAATGCATAGACTATCTGTTGAGCAGTACACAGAAGCCAGAAAGTAATTCAAGTAATTCAGTCGTGTATGATTTTATGTTAGGAAATCCTAGCAAATATACTATCTGCTATGCTAAAGAGTCTGTCATTCATAAAGATTTTTACCTATGATTTCCTCTTCTTCCTCACATGGGTTTGGCTTTTGGGACAACTGGCCCAGGGGCGATGTTGGGTATAAGTCTGTGGATTTAACAGCCCAGTCCTTACAGAGCCGGCCATTACAGTCCCTGCAAGCCAAAGCATGCTGCTTCCCTGGCAAGGTGAGACGAGCCCTTGCTAGTGCTCACTGCCACCCCGGTGCTCGTCCCTGCCTGCAGCCTGGGAAATGGCTGTGCCAACCCTGGGGAGAAAACACCCGGGTCATTTGTAAACACTAGTTATAACCAATATCTTTTGTCTCTGGAAACTTTGTCCCGGTTACACCCAATTGTCCTCTTGCCGATCTCTACAAGCAGCAAAGATAACAGCATTCAGCCCTGGCCAGGCTCTGCAAAGCCCCAGCAACACCCTGCAGAGTCAGGAGCCAGCGTAACCTCACCAGCACCTGCCAGCCAGCAATAACATCTTCTCGTTCAGGCTCTGTCTTGGCCAGTGGGTTTCCTGATGCTTACATGAGACCTTCATAGCCAATATTGTATGTCTCCGTGGACAAAGGCAGGCTGGGCTGTGTCACGGTGGGGCCACCGTTATATCCCTCCTGGTCTGGGGGCTCCACCAGCCTCTGAGAGGCCACTCCGATGTAAAAGGCAAGTGAGTTTGGAGTGGGAAGGTCAAGATCACTGCAGTTAAGCTGAATTTTCATCACCATGTAGACCTGACTAAATGCCAGAATTGGGCTTTTATTTGAATGTTCCTCAATTCTGCAACTATGTAATTTCCTCTGCCTAACAAAACATGAAGTTGTGCAGCTGCCCTCAGTTACTGACAAACTGATACACAATTCAAGATGCTTCTCAATAGCATTTTTTTCCCAGTTTCTAGAGCCGTCTGCCTTTCTAGCTACGGTTACATCATTGTTGTCTTTAATAATTTAGAGACTATCCTACTTACTCTAATGCAATCGTCGTGTTCGGCTGTCAGTTAGAGCAAGAACAGTGAGCAATGAATCACAAATCAGTAATTTTCTGTACTACTTATTTGCCCAAATTCTTCAGGATTAAGAGCTTAAGTTGTACGCTGGGCTCGTGTTTCCTTATTTTTAAGAGGAATCAGAAGGATTGCTCATGCGTTTCCAATTCACCTCCTTCCTGTCGTCCCAGCCCTTCTGCTGGTTTGGCTGAGAAGCTTCACGATTTTTTAAGGGAACAGGAGGACATGGCCCCACACCACATGCATGTGCAAGGGCAGGTGCGTGTGTGCGTGCCTGCATATGCACAAGCACCTCTATGTCAACCAATTTGACAATGGTAGCTGTCTCATATATATTAAACCTTTAACTGTTTTACAAAAATAAGTGCATAGATAGAGACCTCCAGTTTCTGTTGCTGCTTTGGGAAATGCTGTGCTTGTTAGAAGTCAGAAAAGACTCAGAAAAGAGCTGTAACCCAGCTAAGGGTGCCAGAGCGGAAGAGGGACGGGAGGTCAACACAGAATGTCGAGGGAAGCCTAAAGTTATAATCAGCCTGTCATTGTCACACATATTGCTGAAGGAATACTGCTTTGGCTCAGAAACAGGTACTTATTGCCGTGCAGATATTAAAAGGAAAAGCACTTTGGGTTTCAAAGGGAAGCCTCCCTCCTCCGTGAGTTATTGCTGTCTGATCATTCATAATTTGATGGCAGAAGAAAAATGACTGGAAGATCACATGGCAATTTATTGGAAGCAAAATACAAGGAAAAGCAAATAAGGAACCATATAATTTAATTCCTGCTACCGGTTCATTACAGAAGTTAATGGAAAAAAATCCTTTAAAAATTTCTTAGCAATTCATCTAATAGAGTATCCTAATTCTCTTGCCATCTGATTCCCACTATTACCTTCACTCTGGTTTCCCCCTATGGCCAGGCTGATGGGGAAAAAATCAGACTCCCTCCTTTCTTCTCTTCCACTGCATTTTTGTTTGCCTTTATTGACCAAGTGTTTTGAGAGCGTTTAACAGCAGGGCTAAATATTTGCATCAGATTTATGGACCTCGGTTAGCGCATCGCCTGAAAGGTCACAGTCAGCACGCTTTTGCTCCGGCAACCGCCTTGAACGAGCAATCGTGCGACAAGCAGAAAAACCGGGCCAAGTGCTGCAGAGCCACCGCTGCCCCGTCCGCCGCAGCCAGCGGGCGGCCAGCACTGTCACCCCCATCTCCCGCGCGTGACGGGTGCGCGCGGGGCGCGGCGCTGCGCGCGGTGCGCGGCCCTGCACGTGGAGCCCCTGGGAAGTATGGTCGTCATCGTCCCCAATAGTATAACTAGTAATAATAATCAGAAGAATATGTTAGTTCAAGGAAACT
>JANHGO010000044.1:11995318-12057610 GCA_024606505.1 Aquila spilogaster | reverse complement strand
GCCGCCTAGCCCGTCCTGCCCTGAGGTGGCGGCGGCCGCCCTGCGCTGCGCTGCGCTGCGCTGCCGGCGGCTGGGCCCGGCCCGGCCCGGCGCGGTCATGGCCTCCGACAGCGACACCGAGGAGTTCTACGATGCGCCCGAGGACGTGCACCTGGCGGGCGCCTCCCCCGCGCCGTGAGTCCGGCGCGGCCGCCGCCCTGCCCTCCCTCCCCTCCCCTCCCCTTCCCTCCTCTCCTCTCCTCTCCTCTCCCTCAGCGCGGCCCTGAGGGGAGGCGGCCGCACCCGACCGCCACGGCCGTTGGGCGCTCCTGGGGGGAGGGAGTGGGGGTCTGCCCCGATCCCTGCGTCCCCCGCCTGGAAGCGCAGGGCTCCGCGCCCGGGGAGCGAGGTGCTCGGCCGCCCTGGGCGCGGGCAGGCGGGGCTGCCCTCGGCGGTGGGTTGGTTGAGCGAGTGGCAAGCCCGAAAGTCAAGAGGGTGCGAAGAAATCGAGCAGTTCTCGATGTACTTTCTAAGGCTTGTGGGGATGGCAGTAGCCATTGTCTCGATGAGATCATATCTGCCTTCCTTGGGCAGGCAATATGTAGTTTTTAGAAAAGATGTGCGGAGGTGAAATCGGGACCGGCAGAACCAATCGCTGAAACACGATGACAGGTTTTCTGAGGAACAAGAAGAGAGCGAGCTTCTTCAGCAACAGGCTAACTGTTGCTGCGTGTGAAACAACTTCTAGTGTGCTCTGTCATTTGCTTGTAATGGTGTTGCTTTGATGCTTCTTGTATTTAGCCTGTGTATGGTTCTGTGTAGTGAAGTTTTAACCGCATTTTATGATGTAGATTTCTAGTGCTGTTACCTCAAAGCTAACTGTGTCACCATGTTGTTGATGTCGGCCAAATACGCTCCCTCTTTTTAAATTGTAAATATCTCTTTCCGGTTGTGGGCTAAACAGGTTATGGCTTGTATCAGTTCTGTTTTTCACGTAGTCTGTACCAAACCTCTCCATTATTTGACCTTGTAGGATGAGGTTTCGTGTAGCTTGTTCAAAGAGCAGTAAGATGTGGTTTGTAGGATCCATCCATCTGAAGCTTTAATAATTGACTAAGGGCTTGTTTTAATTTGCGTGTCAGTGGTCACTGGATGCCTAGAACAAAGGAAAGACTAGATCTTTTCTCCTCACCCACGCATCCTGTATCAAAGCTTTTCTGAACTTAGCTTTTTACGTAGCCTGGTGAAAAGCACAACTTAGCATACAGTTCCGCAAGATGTGGTAAGACAAATTAATAGTGCTTGTGCTGAAATGAGGTTTTGCTCCAACTGCTCACCTTGTTCTGGCACTAGTGATCATCAAACTCTTCTTTGAGTTGCTTTAACTCAAAGTAATTGAAAACAGCTGAAAACTAGAAACAGCAAAAACTAGTCAATAAGTTAAAACAGCTGGAACCTGTCAGGGTGGGGACGGGAGAGGGTGCAGGCATGGGATTTGTGTGGCTAGAAGCCACAAGCAGGAAGGGGGAACCAGACCTTTTGGTAGAAGTGAGCCATTAAATCTGGCTCAACTGCACATCCTACCTTTGATTTGATACAGATAACGCTGTATGTCCTGACTTGGCAGGTTTTGCCCACCTGTATCTAAGGAGAACTTGATAATATGAAGCCACTCACTAGAAATTAAAATGGAAGCTGCTTTTAACTTTTATATTGCTCTTCCATAGCCTATAAGGAAGCATCATTGACTCAAGTCAATAGAATTCTGTCAGCTTGAGTCAAGTAAGGAGGTGATCTCAGAGGGTTTAGTTTGCAATACAGATACTGAATCTGTAATTCAGACTGCTATTGAATCTGTGCTAATAGTATGGAGAGTATTTTCTCTAAAGCTTTGAGATTTCTTAAGAGCTAATTTCACATTTCCATTGGACACTTCTTGGAAGCAGGCTTGTAGATTGTAGTTTTGAGACCCATGCATGTGTAATGGCATTGAATTGGGACCCACAAAAAAAAAAAAAAAAAAAAAAAATCAAAACTTTGTTGTGGGAGAAAGGGCAACTGAAAACAAGGGCATGTTGCCCTCTGCAGTTTGAGGCATTTCCTTGCACTTTCAGTGTTATGATGATGAGCAAAGCCACTTGGGAATCCTTTTTGGCAGCATATGCTATAGCCAGTTTTTAGCAAAGTGGTGTGATATATTTGTCCTCATTAAAAATTTGGGTTTTGTAGCTTCCTCCCCCCTGTCCCGACTTCCATGTGGGGAAGTTTAATAACTGCTGATATAGAAATTCTGAAAGTGGTGACAACTGTTTATGTAAACTTGCTGACTTCTATGCTATTTATTTGTTTTATTAATTGTCTCGTGATGTGCAAGAGTGGAATTTTCAAGGTGGATGTTGGCTCCCAATTCCTACTGTCAATCAATAGGTACTGATGCTTAACCCCACCCCCCTCAACAAAAGCACCATATCTGCATCCTCAAGTACATATATAACTGGTGCCCTTTAAGAATTAATGAGAAAAAATTACAGAACTTGTTATAAAATGTTTCTTTCAGGTGATAATGGGCTGACAGCTCTCCTGGATTGATGACTTCCGTAAGGTGAAGTGTGTTTAAACCAGGTGTTTGGAGACTTGTGTCCCCTCTGGCTAGGCCTGTATGCTTCACTTCTGCTGTAGATCTTGGCTTTTAAGTGTAATTCTACTTCTGACAGAATGTGTGGAGAGTGTCCATCTGTTAGATAAGTAGGTCCCAAACAATGTCTGTTTCTATATGCTTTTCTAGATCCTTGAGAAAAGATCTAGGTGCCTTTGTGGACTGGTCAGTGAAGGCATCTATTTGTTGTATAGCTAGAGGAGTGGAGAGGCAGAGGTAGTGTGACAGAAGATGCCCTTATTTAACCTCTGTCACTCTGCTTTCAAAAGACTATAACCACAGAATAGATTTAGAAAAAGAGCCTGAAATTTAGAGGCATGAACTGTCCCATGAAGTAGAATGTCAGTTTTGAGAGAAGGAGAATATGAAGGCACACTTGTTTGGATGCAGGCATGTGACAGACCCTCTTATATTTTATTTGTAAGAAAAATGATCTACCCGCTCTGAAATCTAGAACTGCCAAACCTAATAGTTTGAACATCATATGCCTAACAGTAAGAGGCAAGTTTGTTTCTAGTGCACTCATATGCTAAAAATTATGAGAAACCAAACAAAAGGCACTGGATTCAAGAGTTGGTGTAGATAATGGGAAATGTCCTCTGGTACCTTAATTTAAATTACTGCATTCTAACTTAAGTAGTCCTGTCTTTTTGAAGTTGCTTTGATGCTTTTCCTGAAGAATCTTGTTTTCTTCTGGGTAGGAAGCTAGATAATGTTAAGTTGTGCCCTGTTGACACGTGGCACGTGCTTAGTACAACTTTTTTGTTCATGTATATTTTAGCCAACATGCAAAACCTATCTTGGCAGCAAACAGGTGGTGTGAAGTGTTAGTTATGTTGCTGTAGTGACTTGCAGCACTGCAGACAAGTTTCTGTGTTCTGAGTTAGCTGAAGTTCCCGGACGCTTTCCAAGGGCAGCCCAAACAGTGCATTGCAGTAATGAATCCTTGTGGTTTTGAAGGTGTGGACTGCCACAATGAGCTGCAGCAAGAATAATGGTAGCTTCCAGGCCAGCCATAGGTTAGAGGGAGGAAAACATTGTGTGCCTCTGCAAGCTGAAGGACAGCAGTAAATACAGTTATGGGCTGGTTGTTGAACCTGTATGTTCTGTACAGTGTACTGCTACTATATATACACTTTAAACCTCTTTCCATCTGCCTGTTAGCACACCTGCTTTGTAACAATGTACATCCTCCCAGGAAAGCAGGCAGTGTGGTTCTGGGATTTGACCAAGGCCAGTCATTCACATCATTGTGTTTTGTTTTGGTTTTTTTAAGGGCTAAATGTTTTATTTTCTGTCACAAAACTTAGCAACAACATGTTGAAAATGTGAAGCTTAGCTCGAGTAGGTACTAGGCTGGAGCCACCTGAGACTGGGAATGGCAGCTTCCTAGAGTCTGGTTAGTATTAGAATAAATTTGACAGCTGAATAAATAATAATAATAAAAAATTCTTCAGGAGTTTATTTGACTTTCAGATTAATGGGCATCTGGTTATATTTGTGCAGGTGAAATGGGATTTTTCTTTGAATTTTGTTTAATCTTTGTAGATAACCTTGAACCCCTCCTTTGTTAAACTGGTGTTACAGTAGTATCATGTAAGAAAACTTAAGTTAGAAGTATTTTATGAAATGCAGTCTACAAGATCTATTGTTATAAATTTTTAAATCCTACTATTTACCGAACAATCATACTAGACAACAAAATTAGCCTTATGTTTTCTGTGGCATATGTCAGTCTTCATGTTCTGCCTGATAACCCTGTAAACCTACAGATCTTTCAAAGCAAAATCAATGTTTGATCATTGGATTGATCTTCATAGAAAACTCTTCAGACACTTTTCCCACCATATATACTTTTTAAAAAATACAAGCATTTCAGATACTGTGTCCATAAAACTAGTGGCCTTGAAGTAAAACTGAGGAGTGGAGAAAGCTGGTGACTTCATGTGGTTGGGAAGGCAAGACCATTCCAGAGTAATGTTGAACTACAAGAGACTGAAGTTACCAAACTTATTCTGTGACTGACTTTGTCTTTATAAATGTAATAGCACATAAGCAATAACTAATCACGACTAAGGGAGTGATGGTGCTTGTAAACACATAGTTCAAATAATCTCAGGCAAGCTACTAAACTTACTTGGCTATATTATAAACTGATCCAAAAGTGGTGTTATTGCCAAATAGTTGTGGAAGCTTTGCAGTGGTTTAAAAGCATGTAATTTCAATGATAAAGCTTCACCTTAATGTAAGACATGTATGTGTGCTGTATCAAGCTATCAGCACTGTTATATTCTACACCTCCTAGCTCTGTAACCTTTATCACTTGACCAGCTTTTTCCCAAGGTATTTGAGTAAAGCATGAGAGTGAGAGATAACATCTGTTTTAGTTCGAGTGCCGATTTTCCACAAAACTAATTAGCTAAAGAAGACTGAAAGGGTAGCAATGTCTTTTGAAACTCATATTTTGTGTTACCAGTGGAGGAATGATTTGCCTGTACCAGAAGTGACCTGCTAATTGGTGGGAAGTGTCACAACAGAAAACTAAAATATCTATTTGCAGTTGAGGGATTTGTATTTTATTTAGGTCGTAATGTCTAAGCAGTGCCTTGTATGACAGGACCCTACATCTTGCTGTAGCCTAGGCATTAATGTTGTAATTATAAATATATTTCATTGTTAAAGTCATCTTGCGGACTTAATGAACTTGCACACATTTCTGCCACTATGTCTAAGGAAATCCAAGAGTTAATACTGGAACTGAAAACATTTCAGTAACCAGAAATTCAACACAGGCTGTGGCCTTTCCCAGCAATGTATTTTGGGAGACTAAAGATGTGTTTGTTTTTGAGGTCAAAATACTGATTTTGCTCTTTTTTTGCAGATTGGGGTTAGTGCCTCCTAGGATGATTATGCCTCAAAATAGTGTTACAGATATTGTGCATTTTAAGTGTCAATATCTGGACAGAAGCATCTAGGTTTAAGGTGTTAAATTAGTTACAAATGATACAGTCTTTATACACCAATCCACTGCACTTCCTTGTGTACTTACCTCTGCTGGATAAATGTGATCTTTTCTTTTTATGATGAAATGCTTTCAGACAGTAAAGAGAAGAACTGCAATTCTTAAAAATGAAATGGAAATAGTTTTCTTTTTGAGAAGGCAGTATCCCTTGAAAACATCGTTTTGGAGGCAGGAGGGGCAAATTAGACAGAGATTTCTATATTTGTCCATGTTGCTTGGTACAAGATGATACTCAAAGCTGTCGAGTGTCACTGACCTTGGTAGCCAGCTGGGATGCTTGTACAATCCAGGTTGTAGTTAATTTGGTAGTAAGCTTTTAAGGAAGTATTCTGTAACTTGGTCTCTGCTTGTGACTGACAAACTAATAGAATTGTAGAACAGCCCAGGTTGGAAAGGGGCCTTGAAAGATCATCTGGCCCAATGTTTCAACTTCTTTATATATGAGTAAGGTCCTGTAGTCAGAGTAAGCGGTGTGACTCAATATTTAAATGTCTTCTAGAATTCTGAAATTCTTGTGGAAAATGTAGGTTCAGGATATAGTAAGAGTTGACTGTTCACTGATTGAATTGAGTGGTGACCTGAAGAGAAGTAATTAGTTGATACCATTCCCCTAAGATACCCTGTTCTTTCATGTAATTAGTGAAATGAGAGGTTATGTGTCAGTGGATGCTAATGCAAATTCACTGCTTGAGAGTATGCATTTTGGCAAGTAGTGCAAAACTAGTTCCCTCCTGTTAAAATGTAAATACTTATATTTATACTAAGTGTCATGATTAGAAACAAGACCTTGCCTTTATTAGGGAGGCTGAAGGACAGAATGGCTACGATAGTGTTGACTCTACAGATTAGGGTTCAGGCACTTGATGTGCAAGATGCTAGAGCATTTGTAATTCTGCTTTGTGAGAGTTTTGGTTTCTTTGATGTCCACCCTGTGCTCCTGGTACATGCCGATTTTAAATTCTCTGTAATGCGAAATGTTTTTAAATGTGTACTTGGAATAGCATCAGTTTATTAGAAAAGGGTGATAGAAATATGATTTCTAGAAGATTCTGTTGAGAAACTTTCAGGGATTGTAGAAGCTGTGGATCTGTGCATTGTAGACAGTTGGGCACTTGGAGCCTTTTATGTAAAGGAATGATATGAGAAACATTCACTTTCTTGCTTGTCTGAAGTATCAAGTATACATTCACTGTAAAGGAAGACTGTACTATAGACTGTTTAATATGAAGCTTACTGTCAAGAGATTTTTTTTTTTTTTCCTTTGAGCTCTGCCTAAGTCTGTCTTCTCTTTCTAACAGGTCACCAACAAAAGTTGGAACCCATGTATTAAAGGTGAGTTTCTTCTTAAAATCAATCACATGTTTGTTGATGAACACAGTATTGAGCATTTCTCCCTAAAGTAGGTGACCTACGGTAGCCCTAACATCTGCACAGACAGGAAATTATAGGCTTTCCTTGTTGTAAGTAGCAATTGTTGTGCTTATGTCTCTTGAAGTTCCAACTTTACTTTTATTTAGGGTATGTTAACATGTCTTGAAGCTAATTTTATTCTGAAATGTGTATGTGCAATTTAATTGCACTCTACTTAATTACTAGACTACCCTCTTTCAAGTGATTTGTGAGTAGTAAGCAAGTCTCTGCAGCACTTTGTTTTTGGTCTTGAATTATGTGAAATAGTTGACTTTGCTCTCCTCTGTCTTCAAAATAAGAAAAAAATCTTACTGTTTGTACTTCAAAAGCCTCCCCTTTAGGTTATTTGAAGATAAAACACTATATTTAGCTTAATGAGACAGCGTTGCCACTTCCCACGCAGGTAATTGGTATGCTGCATCTGTGCATAGTGACAGTGCAGCTGACTCTGGCACACATTGAACAGGTGAGAAGTTGGAACCTTGTACAAATAACACTCATTTCCTGGTCTCAAAAGGGCCAAAGGTGATGCTGTGCAACACTTTTAGAGTAAAGAAGGCTTGACATTTTGTCTGTAAAGTGTTGGAAAATCATAGTGAAAATAATGTTTCTGATTTGTCAGCAGTACTCTGCTTTGAATCAATAATCTTTTTACAGAGATGCCATATCTTATGGTATCTCTTATGGAACAGAGACTTATTCCGTATTTTGTGTTCTGTTTAATGTCCCTTTAATGATTAAGTATTACATGTGTAAGCCTTTCAGATAATGTTGCTCTATCATTCTGATTAAACCCAGTGCAATCAATGAATTTCAAAACTAACGTCTTGACTGAATTATTAGCTGTGAAGGTCTGTATGTTGTTTGTAGGGGTTTTATTTTTTTAATTATCTTCCTAAGTCACTTGTTCAAAACCAAGTTTTTGAAGGTGGAAAAAGTAGTTGCTTCTCTGCTTGGTACTGTATCAGTTTAGTGAATGTGTGACTAATGGTATAGTTTGTCTAGGAATGTGTAAGAAATATTTCCTAAGTCCAAAGTTTAACAGGTGTGTGAGTTTAATGTCAGCAAAATTAGAAATTAATATAATGGGCTTCTGTAGACACTGATTACACTTAAGCATTTAAGTCATCGTACCTTTGAAGATAGATTTTAGTGATAAAGCAAAGTAGAACTTGCATTTAGATTAGAAAAACTTTGTGGAAGGAGGGGGAAGGAGTGGAGAGGGAGGAAGAATTTTTCTATAATTTCAGCTGTCTCTGCATGATATGCCATTTCTTGAGGTCAGAACTCTCAAAGATGGATGTCTAAAAGAGTTGTGTATTTTTTTCAAACATATTGTAGTATGTTAGTATTCCATAAAGGTTCTGTTTGACTAGCTGAGTGTTAAGAAATTTCTCCTTAGACTTTTTAAAAATATTTGTACTAGGTAGTCACTCTAAATCTTGTCAAGGTCCAAAAAAACAGGGGGAAGGTCTTCTAAAATAACTGTTTAATAAGGAGATTAGGTATCTTGTGCATATCCAAAGCTGTATAAGCAGAATTAGATTAATAGCCTAACAAAAATAGTTTATAATGGTAACAGCTAGCTTTTGGGGGCTTTAACATTGTGGGGAGACAGTTGAGGACAGTTGAGACTGCTGACCTCAACAGAAGAGAGTTTTGTATCTGTAGGCAGGAGGGAGGAGTAGAGCAGCAGTTCTGTATCTCAGCTCAGGGAATCAGTTGAGATGTGCTTGTTATTTCTTAGTGTTTTGAGCTAGGTAACTTAATTCTTTGAGCAGTTGTGAGGAGTTTGTCTCTTTTGTGAGACAAATACAGGCTTTTATCTGCAGCTTTGGTCACCAAATAGACTGTGCAGGATTGTCAAACAGTGGAACAAGTTGCATGGAGATGATGTGCAGTCTCCATCCTTGGATATAGTCAAAACCTGCCTGACTGGACACATCTTTGAGCTACCTTTTCTAGTTGGCTCTGCTTTGAGGACTACAGGATCTCCACAGGTCCGTTCCAACCTCAAGGATTCTATCAGATTCCCCTTCAGATATTGGTAATATATATGCTTATAGGCAATGTGATCAATAGTTCATGTAAAATAGAAGGCATATGATGAAGTTCCAAATAGACCATACTAACTGAGGTGAAAGCAGGCTTCTGGTTATACCTTCTGTGGTATAAATTAGGTGCTTTTCTGAACTGAAGATTTTTCAGGAATTGATGAATATGTTCACTCACAACTAGCATATTTTCAGTCCTGGTTTAAGACTTTGTATAGAATATCCATACCTAACATGCCCAAAGTGTAATCTAAAATTATACTATTCCTAGGGCCACCTATCCTAAGTATGATTTATTTAATTATTTTTTTTTTTACTAAATAAGACTTAAAACTGTTACAAAGATTTACTACATTATTTCAGCACACAAGGCCACCTTTATTGAATTGCTTTTATTAATTCTTTGTTTGGTAGGATATGCCAAAGTGTTGATGCTGTTTGCACATCTTGAAACCATACTTCCTAAATTGCAAGCTGACTTCACATCAGTAGTATAATATCCTGGTAGTGTTGATTATACATATATATAGAATGAATAGTATACTCAGCTTCGAATATTCATGCAGTCTTTCATCGAAATGTTCTGAAAATGTTCTTGGTTTTTGTTTAAATCCTGTCACTTCATTTGTTCTGCTGCAGATTATTTAGATTTCGGAAAGATCTGCATGCAGATAACTGATAGCAAAAATAGACAATGTGCACTAGGAATAATTGTAGAACATAAGATTCCATGTCAGAGCCTCAGAGGCTTATTTGTAACCGCTTGATAGATCTGCCTGACTTAACCTGGAAATTTCTAAAAAACTTTTAGTGATAATACAGTTCTTGCATCCTTTCCCACAACCCGATAAAGAACAAAATTTTTTAATATGGATTTTCCTTGCTGCAGATTATTAAATGTGTATGTTTCTCTAAACTTCATGCTACCTTAAATTTTATTTTAGTTGAGGCTGAAACCTTTTAAAAGAAGATAACTGTCTTTTCTGTTCAATAGTGCGCAGGCTTTCCGTATGGTTGTGTGAAATATTCTTGTGTACTGTGTGTTACTGTTTAAACATCTATCTGACAGCAGTAATGTGTAAAAATGTAGCAGAATTCTTGTTCTTTACACAATTTATATAGCTGATGTAGCTATATTTTTGTTAGATCATCTTACTGAAGGACTTAGTACCATCATCTTACGGTATCTACCATCTTTTTTCCATAGGATATGGACAGCAAGCTACAAAAAGCTGGAAATGAAACCTTTGTACAAGAAATGAAACAAGATGATTCAAAAGAGGTTAGTTAAATATTGCTTTGCACTTCCAGCATCACACTAGAAATATTAAATAAATTAATAACCAGTCTTTGTCCTGAAACTAACATAGGTTAGGATTTGTTGTTAATGTTAGTAAGAGTGTCCATCTAAAGGGTAAATATCAAACTAAGTGTTCTAAAAACATGTTTAGGATTCACCAGTTTTGAATTATTTGTGTAATTTACAGGATCATATTTAGCAGTGCATGAGAACTCTGAAGAGTGAACAGCTTTTGTTTCCTAACTTTCTCTCAAAGTATATTAAAGAGGAATGGAAATTAGTCACTTTGTTTTATTTTTCAGTTATGCCTATTTCTGCACCTAGGTCTCCAAAATTTTTAAACAAAATATATTTTCTATACAAATGAGTTCTTGTGAGTGTTGTACAGACTGACTGGTAAGTGTGCCCTAGAAATGCCTGCTATTTAACAGCAGAATGATTTTGGTTTTGTTTTTTAGATTATTGACAGTATTATAGAAGAAAGTCAGAAGGCACAACAACTGGATGATGATTCTTTAGCTTCTAGAGGAAAAGAACTGACTGTTCCAACTTCAGATGCAAATGCTTGGATTTCTGGGGCAGGTATCATTAGTAGTATTCCAGAAGTATTAGCTGATAAAATATCATTACAAGAAGACCCTAGAGAACCGGTGTATCAGAGTGTGTGTAAGGACACTGAATTGGAGTCAGGGAAGCTTTTGTTTACTTCTGAGCAACAGGAAACTCATAACCTAACAAAAGTAACAAATGCAACTGACCATAAAATGGATGAAACTGAAGCACAAGAAGAAACATCAAAAAATGAGGACATAACAGACAAGAAAGAGGCAAATACTTTAGAACAAGTGGCTTCAGATTTATCTACCAAAGACCTTTCTACAACAGAAATGCCTCCAGCAAAACCGCCAAGGCAGCTTACTGTAGAACCTGATATAGTTGCTAGCACAAAGAAGCCTGTCCCAGCACGGCCACCACCTCCAACAAATGTTCCTCCTCCAAGACCACCGCCACCTGCAAGGCCAGCTCCACCACCCCGGAAGAAGAAGAGTGAACTGGATTTTGAAGTGCAAAAACCTGTTTTAGAAGGCAAGTATTCTATTTTAGATGGGTTTAGTTATCTACATGGTTACTATTTTTGTGGTTTGAGTGAAGAATCATCCAATCTTGTGATTTTAGTTTAGTTGACATGTAAATGAGGGAAAAAAAATTCTTCAACAATCTTAGCTTCTTACAGTGGAGAAATACCCTTTTGCATTACAAGTGTTCCTAATTCATAGACTTTCTTGAAAACTAATGCTTCCTACCAAAATAACTACTTTTGTAGCAAGGAGAAGTTGCCTCATCAATACAGAAACTAAAAAAAGTTACACTCTTCAAATAAAATGTGTGCAATCTGTGTTTGCATAGAAATACAAGTCAAGATGTAGACTGAGGTCTCATGAAAATGCATAATCCTGGGTTACTAGGGAAATGACAAAAAAAAATTGTTAATAAAACTTAAGAGGACTAGGTGTGAAATTGTGCCTGTGCCTCCAACTATATGTGAAATATATAATTGATAAGGCAGATTTGGTGGCAGTTGATGTTTAAAAAGAATCGAGCTTGTCAGAGTGTTCAGGAGTGTAACTATAATGTTAAGATTCTAACAATCTGTAGCCTGTCTATGGCAAGTGTTATGCTTTTCTTTCTAATACGAATCTCTCTTTAGTTTCTCGAGAGAACTTCACAGCTGGTGGTCTTTTAACTCCAGGTGCAGTGACAGAGGGTGTGCCCAAAGATTCTCAGCCTTCTTTGGATTTGGCAAGTGCAACTAGTGGAGACAAAATAGTCACTGCACAGGTATTGGGAAATGGTTCTAAGTTCAATAACTGTAACATTTTCTATTACTTTAGTGTTACAGTAGAAATAATGTATTCTATGTCTGCAAAATTTCAGGAAAATGGGAAAGCAGCTGATGGTCAAACAGCAAATGAAGTACTTGGACCACAAAGACCCAGGTCTAATTCTGGAAGAGAGCTCACAGATGAGGTATTAATGAATGTGGTCTGTACGTAATACATTCTTGTGCTTGTTTTTCCAGTCTGTTGAATGAATTGGAATAGTCACACGTCACTCCTTGTTCTCTGAACAACTACATGCTGTGAGTAGGGATGCAAGTAGGAATGATGGCATGCTGGCTTTGTCCACCTAAGCACTTTGTGGTCCCTGAGTCGTATGTAGTATTAGCATTTGAAAGTGTGAGCTGTAATAGATCTGAAATGCTATGAGTTTGTGTCTGTAGCTGTGCAAACACATTACAAGATTTCAGTGTGAGGGAACACCAGCAAACTTGGTGTTTTGTCACACATCTAAAAGGGGAAGGAGTCAGCAATAGGAGAATGATTTTGCTAATATTAAAAAATAGTTTCTTCAGTTAATAACTTCCATTAATCCTGATGATGTTATTGGGCTGCTGCCAGTTTTTATTTGTGTCTATCTGTGTATAGCTTTTTTAACTATTGCTGAACAGATGTATACGTTCATGAGATGCTCCAAAAAAACCTTTTCCTTTGTAGTACTAGTTAGGTTTAAATGCTTTTTCTCTGTAGGTAAAGGTTGTCTTTGACTAAATCTAAAC
Source organism: Aquila spilogaster (assembly GCA_024606505.1). Taxonomy (NCBI): domain Eukaryota; kingdom Metazoa; phylum Chordata; class Aves; order Accipitriformes; family Accipitridae; genus Aquila; species Aquila spilogaster. Next base: position 12,044,572 of record JANHGO010000044.1, on the reverse strand, counting down.
TACAGCTGTTAGAATATCTGAAAGGGGAAGACTTCAATGTCTTTTAATTACATAATGTTTGATATTAGCATGGAACTTGTCAGACAGTGGCTGATGTCTAGCTGCATTTCTGATTTATGAAATTGAAGCTTGTGATGACATGTAATTGTTCATCTGCGTATAGTGGTTGATAATGTTTGCGCTAACACACTAAAGGCAATTTTAACTTAGTCTTTATAAAATAAGTATTTAGTGAGCTACAGAATTTCCTATCAAGATGAATAATCTGTAAGATCAGGTGATTTCTATTTTGCTCTAGGTTTTGGACTCTTATCAATCACCTTGATTTCACATCTTATTTTTTCCATAGGAAATTCTAGCAAGTGTGATGATAAAAAACCTTGATACAGGTGAAGAAATACCCCTGAGTTTGGCAGAGGAAAAGTTGCCAACAGGCATTAATCCCCTAACTTTGCATATCATGAGGAGAACTAAAGAATATGTCAGGTATGAATGATGATAGGTTTCAGCTCTTTGATACTGTTGCTGTCATAGTTTTTGCATACATGGAGGCTGCTCTTCTGCAAGTAAAGAGAGTCCCAATCCATCTGACTCATTTGAGTGCTAATTCCCAGTTCTCTGTGAACTAGGCTGTTTATTGAATTCTTTTAAGTTAACTAAAAGTTGATGATATTGCTGGAACTTGACAGGCAACTATGTCTGAAAATCCAGCTGAACTGCAGTTAGCACTTGATGTGCTAAATGTCATTTCTATACTGAATTAAGCACAGTTTCTGTTCAAGTATTATATGTTGTTCATGCTACCACCTCCTGTAGCTTTTTTCAGTGTTTAATTTAGTAGACTTTGGTCCTCTGAGGATCTGTTGTCATAAGTATAGCTGACTACTTTGAGGTTTTCCTGCTCTCAACAGAGCTTTAGGCCCTTCTAATGTTTAAAACTGAGTCTGTAAACTTTGATAGAAAAATACAGTTTCTTAATGATCAGGAAATGGTGTCAGTCTAGTTGTTTTTTTCAAAGGCCTAGATTTATGTGGACTTATACATCAGACAATTTTTAGGTTTTTTGCATTGCTGTATTATCACTGAAAAGCTCACTTCTGTAGAACTGTACTCTTCTGTTTCAGAATTAACCATTGTTAGTTTATTTCGTCTATAGAAAGCAACGTATGAGAGCAAGGTGGCATGTTACCAGTTCCTAGTAATGTAATGTATTTTGTCTGCTCTTAGCTTTCAAAAAGTCACAGTAAGCTTAAGTGTGATATTTGTGGAAAGGAGTAATGTATCTGTGGCATCTAGAGAGTGTATACAGTTTTAGTATCAAGATGCCGAAGAATTTAAAGATCTGTTTTATTACTTGATTAACATCACATCCGTGTTTTTTCCAATGTTTTACATGAAGGGATAAAGATGGATCCTGAAATGCAGATCTTGCTTTACTAATGTTTCATTCAATTTAGATTTGTTATGATTTTGTATTAAACAATCACTTCTGTATTTCCTAGTAACGATGCAGCGCAGTCTGACGATGAAGACAAAATGCAGACACAGCAAACTGATTCTGATGGAGGGAGGTTAAAACAAAAAACGTAAGATGCTGTTTCATGTCCCTACAAACAAAAGGCAGGTTTTGTTCTAAGCTGAAGCTTCTCTTCTGACTTCTGAACAGGTTACCTTTTAAGTACAAGTGATACCTGAATTTATTTAAGCCTCCTTGCTCTGCAGTTGAACTGAAGATTACATGACAGCTGGCAAATTAAATGCTTATTTTTAAGAAGCAGTAATGGAAAGAGATAATACTGCATTTCAAATCAAAACTATTGATCCTTAATAGCAAAAAATGAGAATATGCCAGTGTTATGTGTTGAAAAAGTGCTCTTGCTTTTTAAGGACACAGCTGAAAAAGTTCCTTGGCAAATCTGTAAAGCGAGCAAAGCACCTTGCTGAAGAATATGGTGAACGTGCTGTAAATAAAGTTAAGAGTGTTCGAGACGAAGGTAAGTGACGCTTTTTTTTTTTTATAGGATAGTCTGTTTATCCGTGGGCTTCTAGGAATCAAAGCTGTCTGACGGACATATACTGCTGTATTCTACCACTGTACACTTGATGATATGGCTTTTTAGAGTTAAAGCTTGTAGCTTGGTAGGCATTTTGAGACTAGCGGGTTACAAGGATGAATTCTTGTAAAGTAGTAGTTGAGAGACCTTTTCAGCTAAACCGGTTGGATACTATAATCTGTTAGAAAGCTGTCTAGATATCAAAATGTAAACTTTTTTGGAAAGTTATTCCAGCAAAGGTAGAAGTGGGGGTTGTCTTCATTACTTCAATACAATCAGATGGTTTTCTGACAACCAGTGCCACCATTAGAATTCTCATATAGCTTGAGATCCTGTTAGAAGATTTCCCAACTACAACTGAATTCTTCCCTTTTTGTTTCATCAGTGTTTCCTTCAGACAGACTTCTAGTACTGCAGTAAGCCAGTCTAACCACGGCCTGAGATAAGTGCCATAGAACTGCTGCACTGTAGCATCTTGTGTTGCTACTGGCTGTTTGCCCCAGCTCTTTTGCAATTCTTAGGCTTTGTGGGCAAATCACCAGGCCATTTCAGTGTATTCAGTTGGAAGAAACCAATACAATAATTTTCAGCACACATTAAACTGACAGAAATCACTTAGCGCAGGGTCTGCTGAATGCAAGACCCTGTGCAAAGAAAGGGGCAGAACAAAAATGGATAGCAGTTCTTATTTTGAGTGTTCAGTGTTTAGATTCACTGCAACACAAAATTAGTGTAGTTGTATTTTTAGACCTTGATGCAACAGTAGTTTTGTTTCGCTTTAAGATCTTAAAATTACCTATAAAAAATTGCTAATTCAAGACTAATCTGCTACCAGAAAAGTATTGGTAAATGCTTACTAGTAGAGTAAATGTGTGCTGCAATATGTACTGTTGAATGTGTGTTCCTCTTAGTCTTCCATACAGATCAAGACGATCCCTCTTCCAGTGATGATGAAGGGATGCCGTATACAAGACCCGTTAAGTTCAAAGCAGCACATGGCTTCAAGGGACCTTATGATTTTGAACAAATTAAGGTTGTTCAGGATCTCAGTGGAGAGCATATGGTAGGTTTCAAATTTTATCTGTGGTTTTGCTGAATCTGTTCAGCCTGAGATTCAACTTTTAGTTTTCATCTGCTTGGTGACCTCCAGAATGACTGTCAGGTTTATGCTTCTTGAAGAGCAGTTTCATTCTGGAAGACAATATTCTGGCAAGAAATGAAAATTTGGCTGGTTTGATGCGATCTTCAGAAAAAAAAAAAAGTCTGTAGATACTTCAGGGATTCTCCAGAGCTTTTCCTTGACGAGTTTTGGTATCAAGTGGTACTTGGTTTCTTGGTTCCTGCAATTACAAATTTAGGCTGAAACAGGCTATGTTCCACTACTGGAACTGAGCACAGAGCAGTAAGTTTGACTTACGCAGCAGCAAATAAACTAGTCTGCCTATTAGAATATGAACACAAGTATTGCACAGAAATACTAGACAGGTTCTGGAGGCAAAAGTGGGGAGACATTAATGGGGTATGTAGAGCAGAATGGTAAGGAGGGGAGAGATAGGGATATGATATTTGCAGAGATGCCTGTGGAGAATAAGGCAGAAAAACTACCTATTCATCACTGTTGGAACTGTGCATGCTTCCCTGCAGAGTCTGAAATACATTCTAGTATTCCTGACTTCCCAGATTCTTCTCCTGCCAGCAACTGTCTGACAACAATTGAAACAGTCTCCCATCTTTAAGTGTTAGGCTAAAGATAGTGACCTACAGCAATCAGTCTGGTGACCGGAGATTTCAGGCTTGTCATCCACAACTAAAGTTTCCCATCCTACTGGTAATCCATCTGTGTTAGTTTCCATCGTGCCAGTATTTGACTTTTTAAAACCTAGGAAATTCCCCAAAAGCATCCTGAAAGGATGCTAGGTTGGTGGAATCAAATGCCTAATAGCTGTTCATTAAGTAACAGGAGGAAATGAAATACTGCTTGTCTGGTACTGTGTTTTATTGACTACTGATTCTTCGGACTTTGCAGTGGAGAAATAATTGTTGTCTTCACAGGCTTTGCAAAATCCTTATGCCAATTCTGAATTTAACAAATATATGTAGTACTCATTTTGGTTGCCAGAATTGATGTAACCAAGCACAATTTCTATTAAAAAAAAAAAATAAAAAAATAAAAGTGTTAGCACAGCTTGTGTAACTTCAAGTGCAGCTACAAATCAAATAGCAGGTTATAAGTCACTCAGAACCCTGGCTGGCTGACTGTTAATAATCCTGCCAGTTTTATGTAGAATGCTGTAGTAGTGCTGAGCTCCCTTAACTCCTCTCCTACAGTAAAAGGCCCTGTGGGCTGTTTCTTTCAAACTGTTTTTGCAAGTATGTTACACAACCTACCAGTCTTAACAGTTACTTTTCAGTGTTTTGAGCTACGATTTATTTTAGTTGTGGTATCTTGTATATGTCCTAAATCTTGTCAGTTGACATTACAGAAAGGCTTTTTGGTACGGAAAAAGGCACTTAAACAATGATCTCTTGATTTTGACAGGGTGCTGTTTGGACAATGAAATTTTCTCACTGTGGTCGATTACTTGCATCTGCGGGACAGGACAACGTAGTAAGAATATGGGTTTTAAAGAATGCTTTTGACTATTTCAATAACATGCGAATGAAGTACAACACAGAAGGTATCTTTCTATACATTGCTCAAACTCTAAAATGCTAGAAATTCTAGTTATTTGGGAACTTAGAGTTGACCATGGTGTTTCTGCCTGTGTTCTAGGCCGTGTCTCTCCCTCCCCATCTCAAGAGAGTCTGAATTCCTCAAAGTCTGATACTGATGCAGGGGTATGTATACTAGGTATTGGGAGTGGAAGAGGTGGGGAGGGTCACATTGTTCTGCAGTGCCAGATCTTCATTGTTGCTTTATCCAAACACACATTAAAGAGTTCTTGGCTTGTGTCTTTGAGGCATGGACAAACTGTCTTATCAATAGCCATCTTCAGTCAAATACTGTTATCCCACGTGTAGGGGTTGCAAGCAAGAAAGTATGTCACCCAACTTAATGCATTACAAAATCTGCAGAGCTTTGTTGTGGCCTTCTGCCAGAGTAGATTTCTGAGTGAAATACTAAAGGAGAAAAAACCTACATTGTTGAATTTCCTGTCTTAGTGTTTTGCCTCGGAGCATTACTTATGGTTAATATCTGACTTGATGCTGTTTTTTCTGAGGAAGGTCAAACTAAACAATGGGATACTCAGAAGCATAATAAAACTTGATGTATTTAAATTTTTCAAATCCATGTAGAATAAAATGGAACATGACTGACGAAAATTAAGACACTCTTACCTGTAGGGTGTTCAGATGCTTTAGTAAACTTGCCATTAGAATCAATGTATTTAAGGTGGGTTTTTTTCTATTTTTGGTTTCCAGTAGTGTAAGAAACAAATGACAAAATCAGGGTTTAAGCAAAGATTTTAGCAGTAGCATTATTTAATGTGCCCTGTTTTGGTGGGGGCGGCCCAGGAATCTTTCTTTACCTCAGGTAAATGAATAGGCTTGCTTAGCCACACGCACCAGGGATGTTGTTTTGAGTGGGGTTTTTTTGCTGGAGAGGTTTTATATAGGAACTTCTAGGGTTTTTTTTATTTTGTACCTGTTTGTTCTGAAAGGGTCTTTTATGAGTAAGTTACCATTCTTGATGTGCACTAGAAACATGGAAACTTTAACTCACAGTTTATATTCTAAATTGGAATGCAGTTTTCAAGGTCGATACACATTGTTCCAAAAGCTTATCTTCAGATGTTTGCTTAAATTGCTGTCAAGCTTATCCCACTGAATAAATGCTGTATGGATGGAAAAAGTAAAGCTGCTTAATTTTGGAATTTCAAGATAATGTTTTACAGCCCATTGTACTTGAAATTTACTTTGGTTGTTTATTAGTGCAGTGTTGCTTATTTTAAAGTTATAAGAGTTGTTCTTCAAACTGTTATTGGCCCTGTACTTTTTGTAAGCGGTAATTGCTTTATTGTTAATTTTTCCAGCTAACATTTTGTAACATGTTTCTATACATTTCTCTGATAGATTTGCAGTGGAGTTGATGAAGACCCAGATGATAAAAATGCCCCATTTCGTCAACGACCGTTTTGCAAATACAAAGGGCATACAGCAGATCTTCTTGATCTTTCTTGGTCTAAAGTAAGGCAGCGTAATACAGACTACACAGTTCTCCTGTGTTTTCATTGTTTTATTTTGTTAATTGCCATTGGAACCATACATCTAAACAATTTGAAACAATCACTGAAGTTGAGAAGAGGTTTGTAGAGACAAAACTTATTCCAGCCAAAATAGTTGGTATAAAATGAACAAACTTCTTGGGCTTGTCTAATTAAAAGTCATCTTTAAAAAAAAAAAAAAAAAATCAAACTAATAACAATTACATTTGTGTATTCAATAGTGCAGTTAAATTGTTTACAGTTGGAGGAATTTCCATTGAGCTGTATGATTTCTCATTTATGGTATTATCACTTTCCTTTTCTTCAGTATGTTTCACTCTTTTTGGAAAGTGTACAGATTCTAAGTTGCTGAATATATATATATATATATATCTTAAAATTAGAGAATTACCTTGTGCTTAACTTTCAAAATCCTTCACATAAAGCTTATTCAATTAATTCTCCACGTTGGAATACAGTTGTAATTTTAAGAACGCAGTCTAGCTGAAGGATCTTAGGCAGGAGAGACTCTCACCCCTTCTCTGAAGCCTGTTGTGCTGTTTCTTCTCTGAATACTTTAACTACTTTCCAAGTACTCATTTCCATTGAGATTATTCCAGAAAATTTTCTGTGACTAAGCATCATTATACTGGTCTTAAGGAAAGCACCAATCAGTAATGATAATTTGGATAAAACGTTTTATCTGCAAGGAAAAAATGTTGCATTTCATGGCAACAGAGAAATTGGTAAGGCTTTACCAATCAGATTGCTTCTGTATTTTTCTGTTACTTTTGTGTCTGTTAATAACCATGGAATTCTCTTGTTTCACAGAATTACTTCTTGCTTTCTTCTTCCATGGACAAAACTGTCAGATTATGGCACATATCAAGAAGAGAATGTCTTTGCTGTTTCCAGCATATAGACTTTGTCACTGCTATAGCATTCCATCCAAGGGTAAGTGTAATTGCCCTCTCTCTTCTAGAGAGGCAGAATTTAAAATTACAAGAGTCCTTCCCCTTTATTTTCAATTAAAAAAAAAAATTGAATAATAGAGTTTGTGCACTGTAAAAATATCCCTATTGGATAATATTCTGGAGCTTGTAAGTGTTCATCTTCACTAAACTTCGCCAGGAGTGTCCATGTGGTTTAACCATTTGTAGGCATGATGTGGAAAGTTAATTTTCTATTGGCTATAACATCAAAGCTGGTACAGTTTTGTGTAACTTTGTGAAAAGTCAGAATTTCCAATGGGGGATGTTGCGATTAAATATTAGTGGAAAAAAAATCATAATGAAATTGAACAGATTGTCCAGAGGCCACAGAATGCTTGGGAATGTTTAAAACTTGACAGGTTATAACCCTCTACAGCCTGATAAAACTTTTGAGGCTGTCCTTGCTGTGAGCAAGGGAGGTGGACCAGAGACCTCTAGAGATCCCTTCCAACCTATCTTATTTTATGATTTTTTTTTTTTTTTAAATATGGTAATAAAGCTTCCTAATATTAATAAAACTTAAGTAGAGGAAGAGTGTTTTTCAGTGTTCCCTGAACATACACAACTGGTAGATGTATCAGGAACTCTGAAAGGAGCTTTTAACTCCTGGCAAGGTTAGTATTTTTCTAACTTATGTTGAGAGGGTAAAAGGTAACTGTGTTAACAGTGAACAATTTTCTAACTTGAGGTATTGTTGTGGTTTAAGCCCAGCCAGCAACTAAGCACCACACAGCCGCTCACTCACTTCCCCCCACCCAGTGGGATGGGGGAGAGAATCGAAAGGAAGAAGGTGAAACTTGTGAGCTGAGATAAGAACAGTTTAATAGGACAGAAAGGAAGAAACTAACAATGATGATAATAATAATAAAATGACAATAATAATAAAAGGATTGGAATATACAAAACAAGTGATGCACAGTGCAATTGTTCACCACCACTTGCTGACTGATGCCCAGTTAGTTCCCGAGCAGTGATCCCCCCCAGTTTATATGCTAGGCATGATGTCACATGGTATGGAATATTCCTTTGGCCAGTTTGGGTCAGCTGTCCTGGCTGTGTCCCCTCCCAACTTCTTGTGTTCCTCCAGGCTTCTTGCTGGCTGGGCATGAGAAGCTAAAAAACCCTTGACTGAGTATAAACACTACTTAGCAACAACTGAAAACATCAGTGTGTTATCAACATTCTTCTACTAAATCCAAAACATAACACTATACCAGCTCCTAGAAAGAAAATTAACTCTATCCCAGCCAAAACCAGGACAGGTATACACACTGCATATGTGTAATCTTGTCAAAAATCTGTAAGAAACTGATCTCCATTTACCAGTAATTTTAACAGGGTCTTTTCAGCCTTCTTAAACATTATGATCAACTCAGATGAGAGCTCTTATTTGGGAGGTTCTGGAGAGAAGCTGTTTGGAAATGGGACAGGAAGGTTTTAAGGAAATCAGGGCATCCTCATAGCACAAGCGGTGATTAACGTAGTGTGTCCTCTCAGGATGACAGGTACTTCTTAAGTGGTTCATTGGATGGGAAACTCCGTCTCTGGAACATTCCTGACAAAAAAGTGGCATTATGGAATGAAGTAGATGGGCAGACAAAATTGATTACAGCTGCCAACTTCTGTCAGAATGGCAAATACGCTGTCATAGGCACATATGATGGAAGATGCATCTTTTATGACACAGAGGTAAAGACTTTTTCAGGCTATGTATTTTTTTATGTTAAATAACAAATAGATTTAAAAGTCATGCTTATTTAAATATCAAGAAACAAACCTATTAAAACTTGAAACAAAATAAAGTTTTTTCACAATTATTTCAAATCAGGGTACATTTTAATATCTTTTCAGCACTTGAAGTACCATACACAAATACATGTACGTTCTACCAGAGGCCGAAATAGAGTTGGAAGAAAAATTACTGGCATTGAACCCTTGCCTGGAGAAAATAAGGTATTGTCTTTCAGTGCAACTTTGGCTCAGTACTGGAGTCTGATGTTTATATCTAACACTTAGTAAGTTTGTGCTAAGTCTTGTTTATAGTCACTGACTTAAATCAGAAGTCTTTTAACACTACTAAAATGAACACTACTCTTTGCTGATTGCTAATACAATACTAAATAGTGGTAAAATAGAATTTTTTTTTAAATTACGTTACACTGATTAATGCAAAGGTGAGAAAATGCTTACAGATGGCTTTCAGTGAAAACTTCTTTGGCATAACTAACTTCTCTCGAATTTAATATTCATTTAGAAATGTACTTTATGCAGAAGCTGAAAAAATGCTGAAAGCTCAAAAGCTGTTATCCAAACAAGTGTACTCTGTTCTTCACAATCAGTCCTTTTGTTTAGCTTCAGTCTAAACCGAAATCTTATGTTGTGAAAGGGTCAAATTCTCATCAAGCAAAGAAAGTGGTGTTGAATATTAAAGTTATAATCTAAAGCTGGAGACTTTCTCACTTGTATATAAAGTTTCAGGCGTGATGTGGGGTGAACAACTGGCTCTATTAGAGTAGTAGATCACCAGCTGTTATCACCTATATTGTACTCTTATCAATGACACAGAAATTACTTAATTCCAAAGACATGCAGAAGATTGAGAAATCAATAGTGCCTTTGGGTTTGCATCAGATGCTGTGTGTTGGCTTGTTAGATGATGTAGTAAAACACAGCTCAGCATGAGCTCTTTTGAAAACAAATAGGAAGTTCTGTAATCTGATGGTGTTCCAAGAGTTGTCACATCTTTGTTGCATAAATTATTAGATAAGTAGGGGTTGGTATTTGTTTGGCTACTCTGCTATATCCTTTTCCTAGTGTCATCTTGAGACTTATTGCTAACCTACAGTCTGCTCTGCTTCTAAGGTACCATGAAAGGGCTAATCAGCTGAATGCCCTTATGCATTTTGACAACCCTTTCATAGACTTCTGTGTTCCTTATAAGTACATTTAAGCTTCTGATCTGAAAAATGTGAAAAGGAAGCAAACTCACATCAACCAAGAAAAGCCCGGTTTGTTTACATAGCAGATAATGGCCTCTGATCTGTGCTTCATGACTGATAGGTCGTGACTCCAGAAATTTACCTCACCAGAATAGCTGCTCTGCTCTATTATTGTGGAATGTGTTCCAAAATACTCTTTGCAAACTGATGACTGTTCTTTGGCCCCACATTTTACTTCAGTAAATACAGCTGTTCTGGGTCAGGCCAGTCAGGATGATCTTGATGGTGAAGTTGTGTTCTGTCCATTGACAGAGGATGGGAGAGAAAAATGTCATTGTCCTAAATCTTGTTCTGCTTCTTTGGGCCTATTCTTTGTCTGTGTCACTTTTTTTTAATCAAAAGGACTGGAATTCTGACTGTTTGAATGAACTCTGTTGCTCCTTCTTGGACATGCTAGTGGTTTCCAATCCTAAATTTTATTTATTTATTTTCTAGATACTAGTGACATCAAATGATTCCAGAATCAGACTGTATGACCTAAGAGATCTGTCTTTATCTATGAAATACAAAGGTTATGTCAACAGCAGCAGCCAAATCAAAGCCAGCTTTAGGTAAGACAGTATTATAACAATGGAGTTGTTGGATTTGGGAAGTGCTGTGGCTGAAGGACAGAGGCTTTTGTTTAAATAATCTGTTTGCCTTGGTATGAAACTGAGCCTTTGAAATGTTACTTGGCTCAGAATACAAAGGTAACTAAAGTCTCTGGTCAAGAATGACAAAGCTGCCTATGAGCAGGAAGCTTCTGTGAATGAGTGAATCCTTTTGTATTGACAGTATGGTGCATGTTCATTACTATTGCTGTAAATGCAGGAACTGTGCTAGAACTGGTGGGGCTGGGACACCACATCTTTTCTCTCCTTCGTGATAAATAGGTTTTATTTCCTTGATTTTGTCAGGTATTGTTGCAGATGTGTTGGTCACCCAACTGTTGCCTAAGGCTGTTGGTCACTGCCTGTGTATCATGACTGTCAGGAAACAGCCTGCAAATCTGAGTTGGAATTCTTTTTTCTTCTTTCTCTGTGCTGGCCTAAGATGCTTTTCTGAGTTTGAGTATATTACTGTGACTGCCATGGAAATACTGGTTTTTAAGGTAGTAAAAGAGACGGAGTAGAGGGAAAAGAATATTTGTTCTATTCCCTCTTTGAGTGTTGCAGAAGCTGAAGGGAAAAAACGTTTGGGTATCTGTTTAATCTGGATGTTTGAGCGGAGGAGGGCGGCAGTGCTTAAGGAATAATGCCAAGTTTAATCTTGATTGTCAGCTGTTGGCCTTGGTCAGCCTTAAAGATCCTTTCACAGTATTTCACAGAATGGTTGAGGTTGGAAGGGACCTCTGGAGGTCATCTTGTGCAGCCTCCCTGCTCAAGATTTAATTTCCCAAATTAAGTCATTTCTACTTACAGGGCTGTAGCATAGTTAGCGTTAGATTTTAGATATGTGGTATACTCATGCAGTAGGTAAAATAAAAGTAAATATTTGAGTTGGATTTGCAGGTACTGTGTCTGTCAGTGTGTATTATACAGTCACATGGTTACAATCTCGTTGAGTGTCTTTTATTTTCTATCTGTGTGGGAGTTTTTTTGTCCATGATTATATTGTAAACAATTCCTGTTACACAGTCTCAGATGTTCACACAGGTTCCAGACTCAAACAGAGGCAAATTGCACTTAAAGTTTATGCCATTTTCTTGTTGCTGATTATAGCTGTTAGATTAACCCTCTTCTGTGTCGGAAGATGCAGGAGAACAGCTGCTCTGTGCTATTCATAAGAACTATTTTTTCTTCCAGAGGGAGAGCATCAGGAAGCTTGCATGCACATTCATTTAAGGACTGTGTATTTTTTTTGAGCTGCAGTCATGAAAATAAAGGATCAGTTTGAACTGTGAACTTAGCCTGATTGCACTTGTAAAGCTGCAGGTCATCTGGAGGGCTACTGTAATGGTAGTTTGAACAGTTAAGAAAAGTAATGTTTTTCCTTCTTTGAATCTTTAGCCATGACTTTACCTACATTGTCAGTGGTTCAGAAGACAAATATGTTTATATTTGGAGTACATACCATGACTTGAGCAAGTTTACATCTGTAAGAAGAGACCGTAATGACTTCTGGGAAGGCATTAAAGGTAAAATTCAACTTGTGATCTTTGTTTTATCGAAGCTTGTATGATTTCAAAAGTTAAATATTTTTATCATCTAGCTCTTTATTTGCTCAGCAGTGCTGTTCATGCAGTTTGAACAAATTCTTAGCAATATGCATTGTAATTGGTGGATTTTCAATAAGTGAACTGTCAGAAAACCTTGTCCACAGGAAACTCTCTACAGATGCATAATTGGAATGGCAAGAGACAGAGTAGCTAAGAGTTTTTGTCCAGCTTCAGTAAGAGATTCTGAATGAATGTAATGTTTTTCTGGCCGAACTTGATTGTGTAAGTGTAGAAATTAAAATAATTACCAATCCTTAGATCCTTTATGGAAAAGTGACTTTGAAAACAAATGCAAGCTTTTTTCTTTCATGGCAGGATTTAAAAAAAAAAAAACAAAAAACAAGCAACTCTTTTATCTCCTCCACACATACCCAGTTTTGGGGAAATGTGGAAATGTTTGGGCCATGTTTATATCAAACGTGTTGGAGCTCTTGCCAGTTAGTTTTGGGCACTTCCAGGAACTTCAGGGATCCCTAAGCTTATAAAACAATGACAAATGCTCCTTGAATGATGAGCTTACCTGGTGCCACTAGCACTGAGGTTCTTGGATATTTACTAAAATATTTATGCCTGCTATTCTTGTAAAATTAACAATTCCTTGAAACAAGGTAATCAAAATTGGATTGTTTTTCTGAAGCGCACAATGCAGTGGTCACATCTGCGATTTTTGCTCCCAATCCTGGTTTGATGGTGTCACTGGAAACTTCTGAAAAGCAAGAAGCTGAAAGTAAGGGAGAAGATTCTGAAACAACAGATACCATACCCTCTGGTAGGTGTTTAAGATAAGCTCTGCTTAATACCATGGTATGAGGAGGAAAAGATTATAAAGAATACTTTCAATTTGGGAGGAGGGTTTCTTGAGAAGAAAAGTCCTTACAGTGGCATGGATATATATTCCTACCTTAGCAGTTGAACATTTTAGCATCTGTTGCATTCTTAAAACCTGAGAGAATGTGAAGCGAGGGTCATAGCTGTTGTCCTGTGTACTTTAGGATTATTCTTTTTACACTTGAGCTGTTAGGAGGTAGAGCTGTACCAACATATAATGAAAAAGTCCCTTTCCTAGCAATGCAGATTTTTCTTCAAGTATTGGCTAGATAACAGGAATGTGATAGAGGAAGAAGGGTGTCACAGTGATAGCTTATCTTTTAATGAGAGCTTGATTTTTTTTTTTTTTTTTTTAATGAACTAACAGTTTATTCTCTTTCCTTATCAAGGAGCTTTGAAGACAGATCACACAGAAGTGCTTTTATCTGCTGACTTTACTGGAGCAATCAAAGTCTTCATTAACAAAAAGAAATATGTATCTTAGTTGTTTTGCAACTGACAGCATAAAGCTATGGTACTGTGGGATTAAAATTCCATAAATAATGCGGGCAAAAGTGAAGTATCTAATATAATAATGTTACAGGCTGATTTATTTTTTAAATCTTTATTTTAAGGCTACTCAAATATTGGAACCTTGGAAAGCAGTGTCTACCTATTAACACCTGGGCTTGTAGAATAGAAAGGAATGTGTAAGAATAATCCTGCCAAACATTAGACTCTAAACTTTCTATGAACAGTTGTTTTGCAACATAATTGTGAACCTGCACAGGTTTCTGCACGAAAACGTATTCACACATGTGTGTGCCTTTTGGTTACATGCACTAATTTGAACATATATCAAAAGGATTTTAGTGCTGCTTCTGGCCACTAGATGTCAGGAATGGGGATGGGAAGGGAAGGTTGGAGGTATGTCTGGAAAAATGCTGAATGATCTAGTCTGATCTTTGCACAAAATTCCATTTGAGAAAGATCTTGAATTTGTAGTAGCTAATGTTCAGAATTTTAAGTTATGCAAGTTTTTGATGGGTCAGCAATCATGTGTAAATGTTTTTATAAATTTCTCAACTTCAGGACGTGAAAATTTTTTTGTTGTCTTTTAATTGTTGTGGACTTTAGATTCCTTTCTTATATATAATTTTTTTGCACACTGGAGCACAATACTCGTGTAAAGAATTCTCTCATTCCTTGTTCACGGGCACCAGGATATATTCACCTTCCAGATAAAATTAAGCTGCATTAGAAAGTTCTTATATTTTACAACTATGTAAAATAAACTGTTTACATTTTTTAAGCATTGTAGCTTAAAATTTTAAGTTCTTCTCGTTTGTTTAGTGCCACTGAATTTTGAAAGTCTTTGTAAATATTCATATAAAACACCTATGAAGTAACATTCTGGGCATCACAACCCATGAAATGTTATTGATGGTCAAGTGTTTCAGAGAACAGATGTATCATTAAACTTGGTCACACACTTGGAAATTGTTGCTTCTCTTCCATTTTGATTCATAAATATGCCTTTTGTCTTAAGTGGTTTTGACATGTTTCTTGGATCATTGATCTTGCATGCACTTGTTAACTTTTGAGTTCTACTTTTCCTGATCTTGTCGCTTTTTTGATGACAGCTTTCTTTCTGAAGTAATGGGGAATGGAGTACTGCAACTGGATATTAAGCAGAATTAAGAGCAGTCATATGATAGTTTAGTGTGAGCAGGAGACTTCAATAGTGTGTAAGGAATCCTCTCCTTCCCATTAGTGGAAGACTGAAGGCATGGAAAGGCAGGAAATGAGTCTCACTCTTCTTTTAATTCTTTTTTACTTAGGTGAATTTGACCATGACTTTGTGTAAAATTGTCTTGAATGAGAAAGGCAGTTGCAAGGGGTATATCATCAGACAAAACAAATACAAAAATGGTACACACTATATAAAATTATTTTCAGTTGACACAGTTGGAGTAAGTTTGACTCTTAGATTTGAAAATACCTGTATAGATGAGAGAAGCTGAACTCTCTCAAGACTTTTTGTTACTTTGAGCTCCACTGAATTGACGGAAGTGAGGAGATGGCACAAGAAGACATATGGTTTGTGACTCCAAAAATGAGTTTCTGTAATAGGTTATATATGTAGAAGACTGTAATTGACTGTGATTCCCATGAGCTGATCACAGACACTTCTGGAGTCTGCTATAGATATTCTACGTATTTAGTGACAAATGCAAGCTAAGAAGCTGCTTTGTGCAGTGTGAACACCGTCACTTTGCTTACAGGTACCTTCTCTCTAGTGTCTTGGCACATATGGCCGTCCCGTCTCCGGAACTAGAAGCCCAGTCTGGAGAAAGAGGTGTATGGGCTTTGCATTGGTTTTTTGGGGGTATGCTTATTTTTTTAGGTCTGCTGCTGTGCTATTCCTGCTTTCCCCATATTATAGTTAAAACGGGAATTGCAAAAACTAGTAATGAGTAACAGGAGGAGGGAGCATTTATTAGCTGGTAAGAAATACAAATAAAAGGATGGGTCCAAGCCCAGATTGTCAGAGTTACTGAAGACCTGGGTCCCGTCAACATACAGTATTTGATGTAGATGTGGAACTAAGTGGGCTTCAGGAGAGATCCTGCAACACTAATGACATGCATCTTGGCAGGTTGTTTTAAACGTTCTACACAAAAAGTCTCCTCTGTAACCTCTTAACGATCTGAATGTTTTGGATTTTTTTTAAGTTTTAAACATGACTGCTTTGGAGACCTAAGCTGAAACGGTAGTTTCACCTTGTAGCTGCCAGAAGCTCTAGTAAGGTGTTGTGTTGGACCTGTTAAGTACTCAGGTGATCATAAAAAAGGTTATTGTTGTTGTTCATTATCCAGGATCTTGTGCAGGCAGTAAACAAAGCTGATCTTGAGGAAGATGTTTGACTTCCATTTATCTTGATGTTTAGCTTCTAATGCTCACAGTTCTGGTGCTCCTCTGCGGTGATCTAATATTCTCTATGCTTTTTCCCCAGTTGAACTGTTGCACGTTTTTAATGGTTAGGAAATCAGTGCCTTTTTCCCTCTCCTTCCAAAAGTTGCATCACTTAAGTGGTATTCCAGTCAGAGTGGTGCTGCGTCTGGTCTAATCTTGTCCACTGCTGGGTCTTAAGGCTTGTCTGGTACCTTACACAGCTGGGTTCTGCTTTTGTCTAGAGCACCCAAGTTCTCCTTGCAGGTAAATGTTAAGTTGCAGGTAAATGTCAGTTACTCTGCTGAGCCTGTTTTGTTCAGTCAAGTGCCTTCACTGTATGTGCATCAGGTTGTGCCCTTGCACTGGGAAGTGATGTTCCCTCGAGCACAAGCAAAGCATGGGTGGAAGTCTGTTAAAATAAAACACTTCCCTTTGTGCTGGGGGGTTCCTTTCTGGACTGCTTCTTCCAAGGGCCTACTTAACCTTTTGTTCTTTAACAGAAGTTGTTGACATCCATGTAATCAAAATTCTGCTTACAGAATATGGTTGAGAATTCTCAGGAGGCAGAAGCGAGGAATTGCCATTGTACAGAACCTTGATGCAGGAGATAAAATGAGCTGACTGGAGTGTTGTAGATCACTTGAACTCTTCCCTTCAACACCTAATTTCTACTGTAACTGGTTCCTGTCAGCTTGTTCTGGCAGCAAGCAGCTATGAATGGAAACAAAGCTGTTTCTCTGCTACCTTTGTCTCACTGCTGGGCACCAAGCCCAGTGCATGTGCAGAGGACAAAAACAACAGTTCAAGTAGATGAACAATGCTAAAATTTGATCTTTAAATGCTGCACAAGTCATGTTTTCTCCAGTTAAAAAGGGTGGGGGTATTTGTTTCTTTTGGTTGGTGACATTTTTTGTTTTTTTAACTGAAAGCAATGCCGAACTCAGCCACTGACATGATGCGAACACTATTAAATATAAGAACATTAGCCATAGATATGGCAGAATCGATTCATCAGGCACAGGGAAAGCTGCTGTATGCTTTTTTTTGCCTGCCATTAGCAATTTGCTGCACATGTGTTCAGGAAAATGTTGGAAACTGGCCACTCTTCAAACTTAACTCAGAATGAACTTGTGAGTGTAAGTGAATGCTAAGCTGCTGTCTTCTGAAGCAAACTTGCATGCTGCTTTTTACTGGAATATCAAGCAATGCAATATTTGTATTTTGTCAATGTCTGTTTTCTATGTGTTTTTTCTCTCTAGTTATATATGTGATAGATTATGTTGTTTGTTTGAGAACTGCATATAAGCACATTGCTTCATTTTGTGAATGTGGGAACAAACTGGAAGGCTGTAGGGAACTGTTGACTAGTTCTGAGGACATGGTACTGGAGTCGTGATTCCAGGTTCTTTATGCTAATAGCTATAGCTGCTACTTCTGCTTTCCTAGTATTTTGCTAATAGTGTTGGCCTGCTGCCAAGATGCTACAGAGGCTTTTTAGTTCACATGATTAGAAACTGGTCATTTCTTCCTGTATATGCTTCAGTGACAGTGCTTCAGGCTTCTGTGTGGAAATCTGATCAGAATATAATGCTAAGTAAATGGAGCATGAAAAACTAGTGAAGCCAAGTGCTACATACAAAAGAACAGACAAAAGGCCATTCAGAAAAGGACCTGAGTACTTGTTTAAGCTTGTGGGTAAATTTTTCTTCAACAGCAGTAAGTGAAGAGCATATGCTTAGAGGTGTGCAAATAAGTTTTTGCTTCCAGTAACTGCAACTCCTTTGACTTTTGTAGGGTTCATGCATAAATTTAAGCACACCCTTAAGTACCCTTCTGAATAAAGGCTGTCATTATATTATGGTGATTATCAGAACAGCTTGTTACAGAATCACACAATACTCAAGGTTCAAGGAGACCTCTGGAGCTCAAACCCCCCCCCCCCCGCTCAATTGGGGCAGAGCAAGTTGCACAGGACCATGTCCAGTTGGGCTTTTAATATCTCCAGGGGTGGACACTCCACAGTTGTTGCCCTAGGTAACCTGTCCCAGTGTTTGACTAGCCTCACAGCAAGTGTTTTCTTGTCGTGTGTCATTCTTTTTCTACTTACTACTTCTGGTTGTATATCTAAAACTTCTTCTGGTTGTATATCTAAATGTTCCAATGCTATTTTTGTCTTTTTAGTCCTACTGGGCTTTGCTTAGGTGAATTTGTGTTTAAGTTGCTCAGTTCTTCAACAGGCTCTGTTCTTATGGACATAACTGCTAAATTGTCTGACACAAAGCTGGGATCAGTGTTGATCAGTGTCTTTAACAGTCACTTCATTTTCATCTCTGGCTTTTCAGTGTTTTCAGCCTCAAGACTTAGCTTCAAGGAAACCGCTGAAAGACCTTGTGCAGTATTTTCTCAAACTCAGCACTGCTGGGGCTTCCTCTAAACTGTTGTCAGTTAAAAGGCTCAACAGTTGGAGGCCTCGTTAACTGTTACAGTATGTACTTGCTCAGGAAAAGCTCTTCTAAAACTTATTACAAATTCAGTAAGTTCTTACTGAGGTCACACTTCTTGCAAGATGTTATAGACACTCGGAATTACATTATCCACAGCGCTACTCAGATTGTACTTGGATTTGCTTTGGGAAAATTTGTGAAAGGTGGGGTTTAAGACTGCAGTGGAATTGGTTTTCCCCAGATTACATGGTGAGCTGGTAGGTTTTATGCTTGTACCCATGGTGATGATTTTTCTAGTACTAGAGGTGAGCACAGTGTCAAACATGTTCTGTATTTCCCTGGTATGCGTGCTACAGCTGCTAGGGTTGTCTGAGAAGGACATAGACTCCTCCAAAAATGCATAATATTTCTCTAGTTCTGTCATCTGTCACAGGTGTAGGTAAGATTTTTCTTACTTGCCACAAAACATGTTAGTATATTCCCAGTTATTATTTGGCGCTCTACTTTTAATTTCTTCTGTAACAGAAACAAGTAATAATTGATGAGTGAATGTGTGCATTTACTTAAATTTAAATTTGTTTTTCTTTTTTGTCATAGTAAACTGCTGGGTATTTGTGTTTAAAGTAGTCAAGCTTGGAAAAAATGTGATTTCAAATGAGAAATAGGCTAATTCAGAGCAGAAACAGACCTCAAAGACCTCTTGTACTTCAAGAAAGAAAACCTGTAAGGAACACTTCCTGTCAAATGTTGCTGAGCATTCTAAAAATCAGTAAGATTAGGTGGGCTTTTTTCTTAATTCTAAAGATAGGGCAGCTGATAGGAGGACATGCTTTTGGATCTCATTTTGACAGACAAAACTAATCAGGCACTGGACTGGAAGTTAGTGGTTGCCTGAGGAGCAATGATCATGGCCTGAATAGATTTATTGTGGAACAGCCAGTAACCTTGACAGCTAATACTTCAAAAATGGGTACTCTGCTTAAGCTGAGGAAAATTGATCGTGGGGATGAAGTTGTTATCAAAATGGAATCTTTGCTCAGTTCTGTCCAGCCATTGCTTCTGTCTGCTGTCTGGGCACTTCTGCTCATTTGGACCTCTCCTGATATCCAAATGCTATTCTTAAACCAGAAAAGCTTTTTCATAAAAAACATTTTTTATTTTTGGTGCACCTTGGTGTTGCCTGTAAGCGTAAAAAAATTTCTGTGGCATAGGATACAGTCTGAAGAGGGCAGCCACACAAGATGCTGGGCTAATTCAAAGCACTGAACAAAACAGACCCAGACAACAGGCTGGCGTTCTATTCCATCATTCTGTTTTGAACCCAGATGTTTTTATGGCAAAAGACCATTAACCTTTGGCTCCAGTGCCAACACAGGAAATTCTTACAAGGCTTTCAGAATCCAGGTAGCATTTGACAAGCCCTCTGTAATGTGAATTTAATGTCAGGCAACAGCAGGCTCTCTCTCTCTCCTCTAAGCTAACCTTTGATTTCATTGATTAAGAATCTAATCCATGAATCTGTGTTTTCACAAGTGTGAAAATCCTGTAGTTACATTATCCAGTTCAGTGGGGCTTGTCCTCCTAGACACTTGGGTGCTTTGAGAATAATATCTGCCTACCAAATCCTGAAGAACTGAAATAAGCATGTTGTCATCTGTGAAGCATGAAAGGTCATGGGGCAAAAAAGAAGAAAACCCCATCAACGGGTAGGCTTAACCTTATCAGACTTCCTCACATGAGAACAACCATCTTGTGAGACATGGGTGGGAGCTGCTGTCATACCTGCAAAAGTGCTCTGCTTTACTTCAGGACAGTGTCAGTTCTGCTGATGCCACTGAAGCTAGGGAAGTTTTTGTCTCTGGAAGGAGAGATGGCTGTCTGCAAGAATTCACTGTCCTTCTGTAGGAAAACCCCAAGCAGCCATCACTGTTCTACCTTTGAGGAAAGATGTGCAAAGCTTGGGAAGGTAGTGGGGGTGCTGGCCAAGACTTCATTCCTCCATGTGGAAAAGTAGCTCGAGTGACATGGAGTTCCAGAATAAATATCAATTAGACCTTCTTTTAGACCAGACCACACTGCAGCCTGTTCTGCCTACAGTTCTCTCATCTGTGATCAGCACACTTCTGAATACTGTGATAGAGCCAGGTCCCTAAATCAGCTAGTTCTTCATGCCTGCTAGGTCAAGTAGGTCAGTCTTGCTTCTGGGCTTGGCCAAACATTTGCCTATGAAAGCATCCCCTTCAGAACAGGACTTCAGCCCTGTTCCTGCTTTCTTGTCTTCGAGGTGAAGACAAAGCATTGTTCTGGCAGCAAGAGCTCTGTAATGGGTCTAGTGTCATACACACACGTTTACACAAGGCATTCAGAAAACAGAATTGGAAAGGCCCAGACCACTCCTCAGCCTGCCGTGGGCACAACCTCAACTCCTGGTTGCCGAAGGAGCAGGAGATCCACACAGCTGCCCTTGTAGCTCCTTGCTTTTGCTGTCTGGAAACAGATATTCAAGAACAGTAGCGCAGTTCAGAAATTTTGAAATGGTGAGAGATTCTTATATTGGCTGATTTAAGTGCAGTGCTTCGTGTTGTAGAGCTTACTGCGAAATAGATTTATTTGAACAATGGTGACCCCTTCATACGGTTTTCCGGTTGGCCTAGTATAGCTGTACAAGGAAAAAAGCATCATGGAGATTTTACCGCTTTTTTCTTCTGCCTTTTCACACGGACTTGTCCTGTAAAATACTGGGCTGAGACCAGGCAGCAATGGCATTTTGACCTCAAGTGGGATGTCCAGCAGCTGTGTATATCATCCTCTTAATTGCTGTCGTCTTTGTCCGAGCTAGATGCTCATGGGAGTTGTGTGAGATCTTAATAATCCCCTTGTGCGGCAGTTACTGTAAATGATCTTTAAAGACTTCAAGCAGAGGAAGATAAATAGGGGAGTACTCATAAGCTGGATTCTGCTTCATTACCATACAGCTCTACTTCTTAAACCAAATGCTGTACTTTCATACCATCACTCCCATCTGCTTAGTTGTAATCTGTAATGCAGAAAAGAGGGCCAGCATGAAGAGCCTTGCCAGCAGTTCAAGGGAGATGATCTTTCTCCTTTCCTCAGCACCGATGAGGATGAGGCCACACCTCTGTGGCCTCATCAGTGTGCAGTGCTGGCTTCCCCAGTATGAGAGAGACATGGATGTACTGGAGAGAGTCCAGCAAACGGCTGCGCAGATGATGAAGAGCTGGGAGCATCTGACACGTGGGGAGAGCCTGAGAGAGCTGGGGCTGTTCAGCCTGGAGAAGAGGCAGCTAAGGGGGTATCTTACCCATGTGTGTAAATTCCTGACAGGGTAAAGACAACTGATGCACACTCTTCTTGGTGGTATCCAGTGGAAGGACAAGAGGCAATGAGCACAAATGAAATATAGGAAATTCCATTTAAATGTGAGAAAAAGTGGGTTGGCTTTTTTTTTTCCTGTCAGGGTGGTCAAACACTAGAACAGACCCAAGCCTCTGCTCCTTGAAGTGTTCTCTGGTGGGCTCAATTTACCAGAAGTTGTTCTTGCAACAGGGAAAGTGTGTTTTTGCAATGCTTTGCTCACTAGGGTTAGGGATGGATGTCTCAGAGGCAGTGAGCCAGCTGAGGCAGTGCTGTTGCTGCTGTGTATGACCATGTTCATGAAGTGTTGGTGCAGGCAGCAGCTCTGCAGTAGCTGTTGGTACTCTCCACTTGGACAGTGAGCCCAGTAGGGTCCTGCTGGCCCTTGCCAACAACCGTGTCTTGGCTCCTCTCCCTTCCACTGTCTGGGTGTACAGAATACTTGAAGTGATTAGGGAAGGTTTTATCCCTGTCCAGTTCTCTGTGGCAGAAGAAAAAAAAAAAAGCCTCTTAAAAAAAAAAAATTAAGGGGAAATTTAGAGACATGCTGGAGTAGCTGTCCATCTAATTTGTAGTTCTGTATCTGAAAACAGTTAACACCAGGTGTTTGGGAAGCAACATGTCTCTCAGTTTCATTTTCTTCAATCAGATTTTATGACAAGGTATCTTATTTTCCAGGAACTAAACCTTGGGAGAACTTTTATTTGTTGTACTTCAACAAAATACAAAAATCTAGTGGCCACTGGGCCAATATCGTCTCTTTAAGTCTTACAGCTATGCTAAGGACAGTGTGGTATGTCAAAGGAATTCACCATTACTGGTGGTACCTCTTAGTGCTACTTCACTGACCCTTATTGCATGGAGGAGTTTACCCGTGGTCCCTGCAGACCCTTGTATGCTTTTCCAGGAAGGTGAGTGCTGGCGGGAGCTCCCAGGATGCACCAGCAGCCATGGACACTGTGGCTGCTGCAGCTCGCATCTCCAGGAGCTGAGGCAGGTGAACGGAAGGAGCACAGCAGCCCTGGCATGATGTGCAGTAGTGTTTGATCCTGTTGAGTTGAGTGCTCACCCGGACGGTGCCCTTCTGGGAAAGGCGGTGCTTGGACTTGGCATTCCTCCCATCTTTGAGGAGCTGTGCCCATGTAATCCTGGGTAAGTCAGCAGAGGGCAGCCCTTTAAGGGCAAGGACGTTGTAGCCCTGAATTAAGCCTCAGTTTACTGCTGCACAGCTGGAGCATGCTCCCTTCACAGGTGTAGAGAAGCCAACAATAAGTAGCTGCTTATTTACAGCCCCATTGGCAGCTCTAGTGGTAAGTGACACGAGTCAGTAGGCAGGACAGATGGCGCATAGGGAGTAACAGCAGTAGCTGTGAGTCCAAATGCTGCTCTTGCCATATCCAGCCTTGCGTGGTGTTTATAACTGTCCTGGTGCTACAACTGGACTTCTGGGCTCACCAGAAGTGCTGGCTGGCTGCATGTATAACTAAGGAGCAATGTCTGATCAGGTTACCCAAATACATAGTTTTTTCCCTTGCTTTGACAGGGGTCATGAGCTACACAAAAGGCATTACTTAAGAAGTTCTTCACTTGTGGAACTGGAGCAGTCTGTGTCTTGGCTTTCTTATCAAGAGTGGTGAATGTGCAGATGTGATTATCAGGCCACTTTTTTTATCTTGAAGTATTTAAAATACATTAAAACATCACAGCTATATCTCAAAGGAATTTTCAAGCTGGGAAACTGAAGAGGTAATAGCATTTATAATCTTCTCCCCAGCAAAAAGGCATGTCTGGATCTGGCTTACTGAGTCCTGCAGGTTTGCTGCAGGAACGCAGGCCCCTATCCAATGGAGTGAAGGAGGAATCTCCTGCTTAAGGTTAATCACATAGTTAAGTGTTTTTCTGGGATAGGCCCATTTGCAGGTGATAAAAAGGCCCACAGATAACCACTGAAGGCAGTGCAAAACAGGATTATTGTCTAATTGTATTTAGTGCCTTTTTTTTTTGATGGCTTGTGAGAAATGAAATCCTAAGCCTGCCACTAACCCTTCAACTTGTTTGGGATGTTTTCAGAGCTGGTCCAGGAGTCCCCTATATATGGTTCCAGATCTTATATCAGTGTGAGCTGCAGACTGATAGATGTTAGCCAAAAAAAATTTGATTCTTCCTTAATGTGTCCTCTGTGCTATGGTGTTACTGGTAAGTGGGAAGGATTCCACTATCAGTCTAATACAATGTCTTCTGCAAATTTTGTTTTCTTGTAGCGTGTGCTGTCCACTAGGCCTGGGGAGGAGGTGGCACACAATACCTTCCAGTGTGTTTCCTCACCTGTCACTGCACGCTGGTGCTGCTGCTCACCCTCTGATCAGCCAGGCAGGTGTGGATGCCCCAATGGCTTGGGAAGCAAACCCCAGGTGGTCTGAAGGCTGGAATGGATGTGGTTAAGAATTTAACTTTTTAGAAAGTTGTGTAAAGATGCATATGTCTCCTTTTGCAGTTATCTTGGGTTGCTGTTTTCTCTGGGAACACTAAGATTTCTGGGGTGAAAGGATTGTGTGTAGTATGGCATCATCCTTCCCTTCGTTTCAAATCTCCTCCTTGGCTGCTGGCTGAAGTAACCTGCACAGCTCTTTGCCCACACCCTGATATTGTGGGTTTTCACCATCAACACACATAATGCAAAACACTGAAATTTCCACTGTTTTTCTAGTGTCACGTCATTAATTCCATGCTTGCTGTAAGGATGGTTCAGTTTTTAAAAGTTGATAGTCAAAAGCTGTTACAGGCTGGGAGATTTGGATCAGCCAGGAGTTCCCTCTTGCCTGTGAACTCCATGTTGTTTCAGCAGATCGTTTTCCTCTCCCTTTTCTCATTTTTGTCCCTTTTCTCCTTTTTCTTATGTTTTATTGAAGTTTCCTTTTGGCTTGGGTGGGTCATAAAGCCTGGCCAGTAGCAGAGCACATTTCTGTTGAATTTGATTCTTTCCTCAGAAAGAGGAATTCCCTGTCTGAACTTGGTGAGTAGAGGGTGACAGACAAAGGAAGTGGGAAGAGCTGCCTGTCCTAAAGACAGTCTCAGCCTACAGCAAAGACTCTTTCTTTCCTCAGAGAATCTGGTGTTCACTGCTGTTCCTGGGCTTCCAATAAATGCATGTGCCTGGGAAAAGGGCAGTCAATCCATCAGCTGTAGCCCATCAGCTGGAGAGCCTGGTGCTCAGGGCTCTTGGTTGAATCTGCTAAAGGCAAAAGAGAAGCTGCAGTTGTGTACATGGGAAGAAAATGGAAGCGATTTCAATGATGCTTATGTTTTGGAAAGGCCTGGGATGAAAATGACATTGGGGACCTCAAGGCTCTAGTCTCAACGAAGAGGTGAAAATGTTAGTACAGTTGAGTCTGTGAGTTCCCTATGGCAGGCTGAATTCAAGAAAGCAGTTTGGTTATCTGAGGCAGTGCAATTCCTCAGCACCTCCAGAATGCCCCTGCATGTTCTTGGGTGGCTTTCTTATGCTGATAAACCATTACTGGCCTTACTTCCCTGTGAAGGAGGAGATGAAACCACAATCCTTGCAACCTTGGGTTTGTCTTGTCACAGTGGTGCGGTGGCTGCTGTTGTCTTGCCTTAGTACTCCTTGTGCCTGAGACTCTTATTCTGATGTTTGGTCTTCCTGAGAGGGAGTCACAGTTTTCTGCATGTTGTTTTCATGTGATGTGTCCTTCCCGTTGCTTCTGTTTTCCTTTTGTTTTCATGCTTAGCTCGAAAAAACAGCCTCACTGTTCACTGGTCTTCCATGCCTGCTTAGCTCAGTTGAGTGGGATGCCGATGGGCAGCTGATCACATGCAGCCCCTCGCTGGCACCAAACCAAGCTCATAACCTTAGTAGGAACTTTTTGCTTCTGACTGGATAAACAAGGAGTGGGTGCTCTAGGGATGATTTTATTTCTTGTCAAGTGACCCGTCACAGCGCTATTCTCAGCCCCTTGGCAAACACTCTGGTTCTTGGAGATGTTCCTAATGTAGCAGACCGAAGGCAGAAATGGCACTGCCATAAGTGTTGGCCTCTGATCATTTGTGTTGTGCTGGCTTGTGCTTTCCTGCAGTGCCCAGCCTTCTCTGAGGAACCGCAGGGGCCAGGGGCTCTCCCAAGCAGGCAGGACGAATAGGGCTACCCCATTCTGTGACACGCATCGTTGTGTTACCTGTCTTCTCGCAGCCAGGCAAATGAGACTTAATAATTTTACTTACCAGTATAGCCATAGCCCAGTTCATCACAGTGCAGTCACTGGAGCTGTATGGTGTAATGATCTAAAGTCGTTGGTAAAATCCTTGCAAGAATGTGCATGGGTGTGGGGGTAAGGAAGTGAACCTCAGTGCGCTGCAGCTGGAATCATGCGTCACAACATTTTTTTGCTGCTTAATTTAGACAGATTTGGAAAAGCTTTGTGAAAATGCTAATTCTCTGGCTCAAACTCTCATTTTTTTCTGTCCCTCATCTAGTAGATATTTGATAATTAACAGTAAACTTCTAGATTTGTTTTGCCTCTGGTGTAAAAAATCAGAGCAGTGTTTAATATGAAATGGTGTCTGCTGCCCCTTCAGTGAACTGCTAAAAAGCAGAACAATAACTGACTTGCATGCTTTGGAAGTCACAAATAACATTTTGAACAGTTTGGATCATAATAGCTGTATTCATTACCCCCTACAGACTGGCTCTCATAATCGAAACAATTTCTCTATATGTTGTGTGACTTACAGCATGCCTATAATTCCAATGAGGTCTTTGTAGATAGTATTTAACCAGCCGTATGGCACAATATGTGGAAGTTCCTTAAGAGGATGACTACATGGCAACTCTGTCCAATTTGGTACCTTGCTGCAAAGACACAGCACACAATGAAGTAAGTAAAAATATTTAAAAGTAAGGCTTTAACGTACAAAACATGAAGGATCGATGGCTCGCTCTACATCTATTATAATTTCAAAATCACCATCCTTAAAAACTGCACAATGACAAAGTAACAAGGACTAGGAATTAACTTCAGTCCTGAGGAACCTTCCTTCCACTGCCTTCCTTCTTGCCTTTGCAGCCGGGCAGGCATGTGGGATCATGGCCTCCATAATCAAAGCGCTTTCCTATAGCAAACCCTGCAGCCTGGAGATGCTCAGTAATAAGATCTTGTCCTGGATCCAGCTTGGCCTTACAGGAGCACGGCTAGTATAGCAGGGGCGCACCTTGGGCAGAGCCGCATGGAGACCGCCGCTCCAAACGGCCTGCTGCCCCGTATGAACCGAGCCGCCTCGGGCTGGTGTTGTGACAAACGTCCGGTAACTTCGGCTAGAGCCTGGCTGCCTTTGCGTGAGCCCCAGCACCAGCGGGCGACCAAACTGCTGCCGCTTCCCTGGAGCCCCGCCGAGGCGAGCATCCCCTGCGGCTGCGGTGGGGCCGGGGAGCACCTCCCCGGCGGCGGGCGCGGTCTGGCAGCGCCAGGCTCTGGCACCGCACCAGCCCGGGGGGCCGCTGGCTGCCTCCCGCAGAGCCCCAGCCCGGGCTTTGTCTGCCGGAGCGGGATGGGTGTGCGGAGATACCCTTCAAGGTGTGTGTGGCAGTTGAACTTCTGATTAAAAATGTATCTCATTTCTTGTTTGCAGGGAATTTTTGTCCCCTATGTGACAAATGCTACGATGATGATGACTATGAGAGTAAGATGATGCAGTGTGGGAAATGTGACCGCTGGGTACACTCCAAATGTGAAAACCTTTCCGGTAAGGCAAATTCTTATCTCTTCAGCCCCTAAGAACATGAGGCAGCAGCAAACAGGTCCAAAATGGGATTGCTTTAGTCTTTCTCCTTGAGTGTTGCATTAGCGCTCTCACTTGTGATCTGCTTGAACAATACCTGTAGAGTGAACTAATATCAGTGACAACCTGAAAGCTTAGGACTCACTTCAAATGCAGTATGAACGGTTGCACAAGATGCTTTAGTTACGTGAAGGGCATCTGATGTAAACAGTTGGTGCTGTGCACAGAGTAGGGCTTTTCCCCACATCTCTCCTTGAGTAAAGTAGTTCAGGTGATTATTTTCTTTTTTTTTTTTTTTTTGTCTCCAGATGAAATGTATGAGATACTCTCTAACTTGCCTGAGAGTGTAGCATACACCTGCATTAACTGTACAGAACAGCACCCTGCAGAATGGCGTCTTGCACTGGAAAAGGAGTTGCAGGTTTCTTTAAAACAGGTTTTAACAGCCCTGCTGAATTCTAGAACTACCAGCCACTTGCTGCGTTACAGACAGGTAAGCTGAAGCCTGAGACGTATTCAGAAATAAGACTTTTGGAAAAATGAGTTTGATCCTTGTATCTTGTCACTGCCCTGCTGTGTGCCTTACAGGTCAACAGCAGAAAGCTGTTATTTTTGTCCTTGTGTTCTGAACAGGAATTCCAAACTTGAGTCTCTTTCGTGTTAATGAGAATCTCTATGCTTATGAATGTGCAAGGGAGTACATCATGGGTAGCATCTGCACTTCAGTAGCCAATGTCTGTCTGTTTCTTGATACTGACAGGCAGCAAAACCACCTGATTTAAATCCTGAGACAGAGGAGAGTATCCCATCGAGAAGCTCTCCAGAAGGTCCCGATCCTCCTGTCCTAACAGAAGTCAGTAAACAAGAGGAGCAGCAACCTCTGGATATGGAAGGAGTGAAAAGAAAAATGGATCAAGGAGGTTACGTTTCTGTGGTATGTCAGAGTTCTAGTGCTCCGTTCTAATAATAGGTCCTATGAACTGCTTAATGACCCGTGGTATTTATAACTGAGCATGCTTAAGCCTTTTCTTTATGAACGAGGAAACAGGCTAATATACTGCTAAAAATAATTCTGTCTGGCACTTGTGTTAGTGTTGGCCCAAAGACATGTAATTTACACTGTTGTATGCCTCTCTTTAACTGGCAGTGATACTTGGTTAAACTGCTTTTGCTCTTAGTTATTTTTGTTCATGGAAACAGGATAGGTCATCCTTTATCTGCAGATTCTAGCAAAAAGCCTAGCGAAGTAACCCTGACAGTAGTCAGTTATCTGGAAACCAATAAATTCACGTTTGGAGGGGTGATCTCTTTGAGGATCATTGTTTAAAATGTTGACCAGATCAGTTTTCTTTGCAGGGAGTAGCTCTTTTAAAAAATAATAATGAATTACTTTCTTTGTCATTCAGAGCCTGTAATCTTGAGGAGAATGTGTGTTATGAAGTCCCACTGCAAACATGCTGTTGCCAGATTTTGGCCTAATCAATGCTTGTGAGGTAGCTAATGTAGTAGATGTAAAGTGTGTCAGCAGCCAGCTCCTGGTTAAAGAAAAAAGGGGAAAAATGACAAGCTGGTTTGTGCAGCCATTCTGCTAGCCAGTTTGCAAATACACAGAGCTGCTTGCTTCTTTACAGCCAAATTCTTGCAGGAGTCGAATGTTCTGGTTCAGTCGTCTGGAAGTTCACTTGATGCCTTAGAAGTTAATGGATGATGTAGCTGTACAGGAGACAATCCTGCTGATAAAACAACGTTGTGCTTTTCTTGCAGTTGGATTTTAGTGATGATATTGTGAAGATAATTCAAGCAGCAATTAATTCTGATGGAGGGCAGCCAGAAGTTAAAAAAGCCAATAGCATGGTCAAGTCCTTCTTTATTCGGGTGAGTGAGACTACAGTTATTTTGAAATCTACTTTGTGTCACACAGCTGTTTGTAGCTATTGGAATCTAAAGTGTCCATCATGCACATTTCTGAGAGCAAAATAATAACTTGTCAGAGTTGTTAGTGTTAATGAAATCTCACTGGTTGTGCATTTACAGTAGATCTTGGCTAAATATCTTTGAGTTTCTAGGTACATTGGATAACATTTCTAATGGAATGTTGTTTTCTTTCAGCAAATGGAGCGTGTTTTTCCTTGGTTCAGTGTAAAAAAGTCCAGATTTTGGGAGCCAAATAAAGTAACAAGCAAGTAAGTAGTTGTCCTGTGTCTGACTGTGACACCATATGTGGTTTGCCAGCTGTCCAAGCAAAAAGTATTAAAAGAGCCTGTTTGTGAGGTTGGCTTCTTTGTGATGATGAAGATGTTGTTTTTAAGAAGTAATTGCGTTCCCAGGTTTTGTATACACGTCACTGTTCTGAAGCTGAGAAATCAAAAGTGTTACTTAGAACTAAATATGCTGTGTGTTGGCTTGTCAGTCCTCTCCGTTCTTACCGTTCCTCACCCTCATCTGGTGTTGACCCATCTGCATCTGTTATCCTACAAAGAGACACAGCTGCATCACAAACGTTAAATTTTAAGTGATTGGTTGTAGCCTTTGTGAGAGCATGTGTAGACTGAAGGTAATTAAATACGTTGTCACTATGTACTGTATGTCTGTAGTGCTTGTATACAGTGCACAAGTTCATCTGGTGCAGCCAGATCTAACAGCTGGTTCCTTGTGTCTTCAGCAGTGGTATGTTGCCGAATGCAGTGCTCCCTCCTTCGCTTGACCATAATTATGCTCAGTGGCAGGAGCGTGAAGAGAACAGCCGCACTGAACAGCCTCCTCTGATGAAGAAAATCATTCCAGCTCCAAAACCCAAAGGGCCTGGAGAGCCAGATTCACCTACTCCTCTACATCCTCCTACACCACCTATCTCTGGTAAGAAAATAGATTGGAGCACTGTTAGCCCCCAGCCCAAAGTGCTTCATTTTGATCCCTCTAGTCGTAAAGAGACGGTGGTATTAGATCTTCATGTGACTGAGGAATTCTGGAGACCCGTGTGACCTGAAATTATTCAGAGACTGTTACATATTGATATGTTTTTGAACTGAGCTTTGGCCCAGAAACACATTTTCACCTGCCTCTCTTTCCGCAGGACGAGGGCTGTGTAGAGGCAGCTGTGTGCTTTTCCTTGCTTTACAAGCTGATTATTCAAACTCTAGGCTGCTATTTGGCTCTTCTGCCCTGTTCACTTACTGACAATTTTTCTAGATAAATTTTGGCCTTCCTGACCTTCAAGAATAAAAAGCATTCTTTCTTTTAACGATAAGGTTCTGACAGAAGCAGAGAAGATAGTCCTGAGCTTAATCCGCCTCCAGATGTAGAAGACAACAGGCAGTGTGCCTTGTGCCTGAAATATGGTGATGATAGTGCTAATGTAAGTATCTGGCATGCACCCATTTTGATAGTAGCTGACTTAAGCGGTATTACAGATTTAGTGCTCTGAATAGGCCAGATACGGGGCGGGGTAGTGGGTGTTGGGTTTTTATTTGTTTGTTTGTTCTGTATCTCGGTATGCCTTCTTTGAAATGAAAATGACCTTTAGCTGTTTGTTCTCCTGCCTAGAAAGTAGTGTGGCGTTAATTTTAGCCATGTCATTATGAAATTCACCAACTTCACATCAGTGCGTGAACTGTGTGCATTTCTTACGCTGAAGCTTCTTGCCATTTCTTCAAGGATAGAATTTTTTTCTTCCTAAAGTTGCTTTTTATATCATGTGTACTTAGCTGTAATCTTCTCTGCCTAGTTAACATTTATCTTTTAAACTCTGAAAGTAATGCTGTCTTGTTAAACTTTCAGTGGGGAAAGTTTAAATCCAGTGCAGTTGAAACCTACGAGGCTTTTTGTGCATTGCTGTGTCTTGTGAAACATTTAGGGGTGGGGAGGGGGGAAATGGAAAAAGGAGAAAAGGTTTCTTCCCATTCCTTAGGATGCTGGACGCCTTCTCTACATTGGCCAAAATGAATGGACGCATGTGAACTGTGCTTTATGGTCAGCAGAAGTATTTGAAGATGATGATGGTTCTCTGAAAAATGTCCACATGGCTGTGATCAGGGGAAAGCAACTGGTGAGTATGCGTTCTACCGTTGCAGAGGAAAACATCTGACAGTAATGGTCGCCTGATTTTAGAATAAATACATTTTTACCTTTGTTTTTGCTTTTGTAGAGATGCGAGTTCTGCCAGAAGTCAGGCGCCACAGTGGGCTGCTGCCTCACTTCCTGCACAAGTAACTATCATTTCATGTGCTCACGAGCCAAGAACTGTGTTTTTCTGGACGATAAGAAAGTTTACTGCCAGAGGCACCGTGATTTGATCAAAGGAGAGGTGAGATTCATCTTTCACGCTTGCTTTGCCTGAAGGTGGGAACAGCCTGTAACTATAAGTGTTTTTTAAAAGTTAATATTGAAAGCATTCCTTATGAACGAGGGCCTGACCACGGTGCTGTTAAAAACAAATCTGTGATATAACTGTCATGAGAAAGTTCGGCAAGTGGTACTGTGTGCTTCAAGCAGCAAACTGAAGACCACACTGAGGATCTAGTAAGATGGATTGCATAGCATGTTTCTAGTAGTTCCTTTAAAATTACTGAGGTGTTTTGTGGGTTCTTGCTCCAGGTGGTTCCTGAGAATGGGTTTGAAGTTCTTCGGAGAGTTTTTGTGGATTTTGAAGGGATCAGTTTGAGAAGGAAATTTCTTAGTGGCTTGGAACCGGAGAACATCCATATGATGATCGGTAAGATCTAGTCCCTGAACACTCATTTCATCTTTGGTGCTGGAACTTTGTTCATGGAACTTTTCTATTTCTCTCTCTGTATAGGCTCAATGACAATAGACTGTTTAGGAATTCTGAATGACCTCTCAGACTGTGAAGATAAGTTGTTTCCCATTGGCTATCAGTGAGTATAAGCTGTTTCGTGACAGTGTCTTTTACTGTGTCTGAAGTCAAACCAGCACTGAAGTAACATAGGTAGAAATCAACTGCAGCTTTCATAAATTGTTAAGGAATCAATCTTGTAACTGTGCTAGCTGTGCAGTATGTTATGCCAGAAAGCCTTTATCCTATGTAATTTCATCTATGTCTGAATTATCTTCCAGGTGCTCCAGGGTGTACTGGAGTACAACAGATGCCAGGAAACGCTGTGTGTATACCTGCAAGATCATGGAATGCCGACCGCCAGTCGTAGAACCTGATATCAACAGCACTGTAGAACATGATGATAACAGAACAATTGCCCATAGCCCAGTTCCCCTTACAGGTAATGTTTGAAGGACTTTCTTAAGGTATATATTTTCTACATGTTTTTGCTATAGTGTATTCTTACCAGAAAGTCAGGTAGTAACGTGGACTTTCTGTCTTTTAAATCTGATTTGGACTAGAATCCCTTTCATGATTCCAGTGTTGAGTGCGCTGACAGCTTGGTAAACAGGAGTCAAATAGAAACTACTGTAGTAGTGCTTTCTAGTCTACAGATCAGAGATTTTTCTAATCATCTAAAACATCAAATGCAAATTCTAGTGTCGGTGTTGATGTATATTTTGTGGATCGGTAGGTAACAAGTATTTGACAATGTTCTTGCGAAAAGAAAAAAGCCATCAGATGGCAAGGAAGCAGTAATCTTTGTATCTAACAAATACCCTCATTCCTCGTATGAAACCTGATGGCAGTATATACTTACGCTGATCATAGTGTTTAGGGTTCAGTGGTGACTTACGTTGTTGTTTCTCTTTTCTGCAATGACAGAAACTCTATTCAAAGACAGCAGAAATACACCTGAAATTGTAAACCCGCCATCTCCAGATCGTCCCATGCACTCTCAGACCTCTAGTTCCTGTTACTATCCCACTGTCTCAAAGGGTCTTAGGATCAGGACACCAAGTTATCCATCCACACAGAGGTCTCCTGGCTCTAGGCCTTTACCCTCTGCAGGTATTTCAAGTGTTGTTGACTTGGATTTTTGTTTTGGTTTTGTTTGCTTTGGAGATACTGTTGGTTGGTTGGTTCAGTGTCTTTTTTGACTGCGTTTAGAATGTGATGTTTATTTTTGTGTTTCTGAAGAATGTGGAAACGTCAATAAGTTTGAGAGAAGGAACGTTCTGAAATATATGTAGTAGAGATGACCTGTCAAAAAATGTATGATTGAAACAATTAGGTATGTACTGATTGTGAAGGATTCAGATCTCTTAACGGTCTTCTTGCTTTATTTTCTCAGGAAGCCCTACCCCAGTGACCCATGAAATAGTTACAGTGGGAGATCCTTTACTATCCTCTGGACTTAAGAGCATTGGTTCTAGAAGACATAGCACTTCTTCTTTATCACAGCAACAATCAAAACTCCGGATGATTTCACCTACACGAGCTGGGAATACTTATTCCAGGCACAGTCTGTCTTCAGTTTCCAGCATAGCGTCCTCTTCAGAACATGAACAGAGTACAAAAACTACTGACCACTTTGTGGGATCTGTGAATTCAGGTACCACAAGTGCTTCAGTTCAAAGCTGTTCTGCCAGTTCAGGCTCCCAGAAAACAGCAGCTACAAGTGGAACTAAAACTTACCAGCTGGATGCATCTCAGTCTACAGAAGGAAAACATCCTAGTAGTTCGGATTCAATAGCCAAAAGTGCACCTTCAAAGGGAGAGAAGATGAAAACGCTGACCTCAAGGGACCCCGATTATTCAACTCATAGTTTTCCTTCTGGAGGAAACTCCAAAACGTCAACTCAGCCAAACAGTTCATCGAGCACGGAAATAAGTGTTAAAATAGGAACTTTTCAAGAATCTGCAGGATCATTTTCTTCCAAAGAAACAGTATCCTTTCCATCTTTGCATCAGAGAGGAGCAAGGAAAGACAGAGATCAGCACTTGGAATCTGTACAGGCAGAAAAAACTACTTCACTTGATGAGATGGATGCAAAGATGCTGAAGTCTGCAGGAGTAAATAGCAGATCTCCTGCAGCAAGCGAGCAGGTAGTTTCCGCCTCCAGAGACAGGCGTCAGAAGGGGAAAAAGATAGTGAAAGAGAGTTTTAAAGAGAAGCATTCCTTGAAATCTCTTACAGATTCAAGTCAAGCAATAGGCAGTGATGAAGGAAATCTGACATCGGAATTTGGTAATCAGGGTTTGGTGACAGAACAAATTAATCAGAGGTTATGTAATAATATTCCTGCTGAAAAAAATGTTGAGAAGTCTCCACCTTCGCAGGGGTCTTCTAAAGGTTCTGCAGTGCCACCTGAAGTGGCCTCTAAGGAATCACAGGCACCTAGGAAACGCACCGTCAAAGTCACTCTGACTCCTCTCAAGATGGAAAGTGAAAGCCAGTCTAAAGCTGCACAGCAGGAAAGCGATGCTGAACCTCAGTCTGCAGGGGCAGAACTTGCCACTTCAACAGAGCCCTCCTCAAATTCTGAAAGCCCAGAAGATAACTCTGTAGTTCAAGAAAGTCCAAATAAAGCACCAACACAGGAATCACAAAATAATGCATATGAAAACTTGCCTGTTCAAGATAACAACTTGATGCTTCAGGATGGGACTAAAGCTCAAGAAGAAGGCTCATACAAGCGGAGGTATCCACGGAGAAGCGCACGGGCCAGGTCTAATATGTTCTTTGGACTGACTCCTCTGTATGGTGTGAGGTCTTACGGAGAGGAAGACATTCCATTCTACAGTAACTCAACAGGGAAGAAGCGAGGGAAGCGGTCTGCAGAAGGACAAGTGGATGGTGCGGATGATTTAAGTACGTCAGATGAGGATGACTTGTACTACTATAATTTCACTAGAACAGTGGTTTCCTCAAACACTGAGGAGAGGCTCACATCCCACAGCTTATTCAGGGAGGAAGAGCAGTGTGATCTTCCAAAAATCTCCCAGTTAGATGGTGTAGATGATGGGACTGAAAGTGATACAAGTGTCACAGCCACAACAAGAAAAGTAAATCAAGTGACGAAAAGGAGTGGTAAAGAAAATGGAACAGAAAACTTAAAGCTGGATAGAGCTGAAGAAACTGGGGAGAAAGTACAAGTCACGAAAAGCCCTGCCGTCCACAAAACTGATCCAAAGATGGATAATTGCCATCCCGTGAGCAGAGTTAAAACACAAGGTCAGGATTCTCTGGAAGCTCAGCTGAGCTCGTTGGAAACAGGCCGTAGGGCTCATGCAAGCACACCTTCTGATAAGAACTTACTGGATACTTTTAACACAGAACTTCTGAAATCTGACTCTGACAACAACAACAGTGATGATTGTGGAAACATCCTTCCTTCGGACATCATGGATTTTGTACTGAAGAACACACCGTCTATGCAGGCATTAGGAGAAAGTCCAGAGTCTTCATCATCTGAACTTCTAACGCTTGGAGAAGGTTTAGGTCTTGATAGCAACAGGGGCAAAGACATGGGTTTGTTTGAAGTGTTTTCTCAACAGCTGCCAACGTCTGAGCCGGTGGATAGCAGTGTTTCTTCGTCCATATCAGCAGAAGAACAATTTGAATTACCGTTGGAACTTCCTTCTGATCTCTCTGTTCTGACTACTCGCAGCCCTACGGTGCCCAGTCAGAATCACAACAGACTTGCCGTCATTTCAGAGTCTTCGCTGTCCTCTTCAGGAGAGAGGTCAATGCTTGCCTTGCCCTCCGCAGAATCTGGGGAAAAAAGAGTGACAGTCACAGAAAAATCTGCCTCCACTGAGGGCGATACAGCTCTTCTGAGTCCAGGAGTAGACCCGAGCCCTGAAGGGCACATGACTCCTGACCACTTCATCCAAGGTCACATAGATGCAGAGCATATAGCCAGCCCGCCCTGTGGCCCGGTAGAGCAAGGACATGGCAGCAGCCAGGATTTAACCAGGAACAGTGGGACTCCAGGTATCCAAGTGCCAGTGTCACCCACCGTTCCCCTGCAGAACCAGAAGTACGTTCCCAATTCCAACGACAGTCCCGGCGCCTCTCAGATTTCTAACGCTGCAGTACAGACAACACCACCCCACCTTAAGCCAGCCACAGAAAAGCTTCTCGTAGTCAATCAGAATATGCAGCCGCTCTATGTCCTCCAAACGCTTCCCAATGGCGTCACTCAGAAGATACAGTTGACACCTTCTGTTAGCTCAGCACAGAGTGTAATGGAGACGAACACTTCTGTGCTGGGGCCTATGGGGAGTGGACTCACACTGACCACAGGATTAAATCCAAGCTTGCCCTCATCTCAGTCCCTGTATCCTCCCACTAGTAAAGGATTGTTGCCCATGTCGCATCACCAGCATATACATCCCTTCTCCACAGCCACTCAGACTGGCTTTCCACCAAATATTGGCAGTCCTTCGCCAGGTCTCCTTATTGGTGTGCAGCCACCCCCTGATCCTCAGCTGTTAGTGTCTGAAGCTAATCAGAGGACAGATCTTGGTACTACTGCTTCAACACCAGCTGCTGCCCTGGGCAAGAAACGGCCAATATCTCGACTGCAGTCAAGGAAGAATAAGAAACTGGCTCCCTCTGGAACCCCTTCAGCTATAGCTCCTCCCGACATGGTCTCAAACATGACTTTAATTAATTTTGCTCCTTCCCAAATTTCCAACCACCCACTGGATTTGGGAACCATTGCAAATTCAACGTCCCACAGGACCGTCCCCAATATTATCAAAAGGTCCAAGTCTGGAGTAATGTATTTTGAGCAAACCTCTTTGCTCCCCCAAAGTGGGACTGCTACTGCAGTTGGCACGTCTCCTAGCGTTATTGGGCCAGATGCTGGTCACCTTCCAACAGGGCCTGTGTCAGGGCTAGCATCGAGTTCCTCGGTACTGAACGTGGTATCCATGCAGGCCACAGCAGCCCCCACTACTGGTGGGTCAGTTCCTGGCCATGTTTTGGGACAGAGCTCAGTAACATTAACTAGCCCTGGCTTATTAGGGGACCTTGGTTCAATAAGCAACCTCTTGATCAAAGCTAGTCAGCAAAGCCTTGGTCTTCAGGAGCAGCACATGACTTTACCACCAGCTTCTGGGATGTTTTCGCAACTGGGAACATCACAAACTCCATCTACAGCAGCGATGACAGCTGCGTCGAGCATCTGTGTTCTGCCTTCAGCACAGAGCATGAGCATGACAGTTGCCCAGTCATCTACTGATCCAGAAGGCTCTTACCAGCTTCAACATATGACACAACTCTTAGCCAGCAAAACTGGGATTGCTTCCTCACAGCTAGACCTTGGCGCAGCTTCAGCAACAGCTCAGCTGTCAAGCTTTCCACAGCTGGTTGATGTTCCCAATAGTACAGGACTCGAACAAAACAAGGTTTCCTCATCTGTGATGCATGCCAGTTCAGCATCTCCTGGAGGCTCCCCGTCATCTGGGCAGCAGTCTGCAAGTAGCTCTGTGCTTGGCTCATCAAAAATGAAACCGAAAATCAAACGCATTCAGCCGTCTTTAGAGAAAGGGAATGGAAAGAAGCACAAAACTTCTCACATGTGGACTGGTTCCTCTGAAGCACACGTTCCCGACAGAGGGACCATTGCTGCACCCCAGGTCTCAGCTGCACGGTAAGAGAAGTGCTTGTTTTGCTCATTCGTGAGATTTTGCAGCAATGTAAGAGAGAATGTTGCACCGGTTTCTACAGCCAATTTGCCTTTTGATCGATAGTTTCTAATGTAAAACCTCACCTGTAACTGGAAAGCAGATCTGTAAAGGTCTTAGAACTTTTACCTCTGGAAAGGGAAGGCTGAGGAACTTGAGCCTTTGAGGGTCAGGATTAGGAGGGCTTCTATTCATTGCTGGCACGCACCTCTGACAAATTAAAGATTGCACCCCTCATTTTGAGTTCTGGCTACATTAGAGGTTGGTCCAAAATAATTGCTGGTACTGAAGGACATTTGAATTTTGGTATTGCACGTGGCTTCTGTGATTACTCGATCATCTCTGTGTCCTGAAATAAGTCTGATTCTTAAACAGCTGATTCAGAACTCTTTAGATGGCTTAACCTCTTAAAATAGCTTTTTTTTTTTTGTGTTGTTGGTTACTTGCCAGTTTGTTTCAGTCTGTAAATATTTGCTGTAATTGTGTCAACGTTCCACTGTACATCACTTGACCTCTGAGCTTATTGCTTATGGTTGCTCGGAACTGTTTCTCTTGCAGCCAGATTCATGCTTCTTCCTCTTCATGTGCACGTCTTGAATCTCATGTAGTGCTGGAAATGTGATCTGTTTTCTCGTGTCATAGGAGCAGCTGTTGTTACTCCTTTTGTAGTTTTGCTGAACTGTCGAGTCACTTTTTGCAACTCCCAGTAGATCTATGAGTGCCTTCCAGTCTCATTTATAGCGCACGTGGTTTGGAGAGTAGTGTTAGTGTTCCTAACTTTTTTTTCAGGACTCCTGCTGTGAAGACAGATGTGCAGGATGCAGCCAGCATAGATCAGCCGTCACAAAAACAATGTGGCCAGTCTACAGGGTAAGCATAAAGCACACCTTTGCATGAGGTTTTACTGGCCTGATCTTAAAAATATTTGTCTGCAGAGTGCCAGAAGTCTTTGCTAACGGGTTTATCTTGGAAGTTTTCAGTCTGGAATGAGCGGTCATGTTTTTTAATTTTTTTTTAATGTAGCTGTGGGAAATGCATTTCTTACTCAAACAGTTTTGGCTGATGGTGTGTTAGCATACACCTTACTACAGAGTAGGACTAACAAGAACAACAGATCACGGGTTCTGTTAAATTAGACTGCTCTCTACTGACTGATAGATACCACGAAGATAAATGCTACTGAGTAGAATCCTTCTGTTTGTTTCCAATCGAGCTTACGTTAGAATGTATTTAACAGTGGTTCAGGTGTAATAAAATGAAAATGGAGTAGGTTATTAAGTATTCTTCAATTTCACTTCCTTCCCTCTGAAGGCAAACGGCAGTTCTCCCAGAATCTCAATCAACACAGTCCTCAACGAATGAGCAAGAAGATGCAGGTATGTTGCTTCTTCAAAAGCACCAGGTCCCGGGGTTCTCCGTGACTGGGAAATTAGTACCTTGTTGTTCTAATTTGTCTCTCTTGTTCTCACAGAAAAAAATCTCAGAGCTAATAGTCTTGTTATTCATGCCTTGAAGGGAGGAAAGGTTTGTTCACTATTAATAAAATCTGCTCAAATAGTTGTTTCTATTTTTAGCTTGTGGGAATTTCAGTACTTGAGATTTCACGCTCTTACTACAGTGCCGTATAGAATTTTTTCCTTTGAGTAAAATCTCTTCTTGAAATCTTGATTCTTAGAAAGCATATTTCAGTATGACTGCTAGATATGAGAGCTCCAAGGCATTTCTTTTTTGAATGCTTCAAAGTAAATCTGGAGATGTATACTGCTGTCTTTCATATCTTCACAGTCCATTGTCATTTACGTACAGTTGCAGTAGCGTGAATAGTTCTCACGTATAAAATAATAGTCTTCCTGCTCTTTGTCATTGCTGCAAATCAGTACTTCTGGAGCATGACTCTTGTGGAAGCCTGGTTCTCCTGTAACAGCTGTTTAGAAGCTACTAATGTGATCTGTTGTTAAAACAGCTTCAGAATGAATAAATTTTGTCTCTTCACCAAGATGTGAATGTTGGTAAATTTGTACGAGTCCTTACACGGGTGGAGTTGTAATTTGAGTGTTGTAGGTTCTTCTTAGACACATACTGACTTGCCATTTGACCACTGAATATAAGTAATTGATTCAGCTGTGGGGAAAAAGCTTCATCGTGCTTAATTTCCACCTTCATGCTAGCTTTTGTCTTTCCTAGGCTCAAAAGCTATCGAGGAAGAAGAGAGCACTTTCAGCTCCCCACTTATGTTTTGGCTGCAGCAAGAACAGAAGAGGAAAGAGTGTCTTGGTGAGAAGAAACCCAAGAAGGGTTTAGTTTTTGAGATCTCAAGTGACGACGGCTTTCAAATCTGTGCAGAAAGCATTGAAGGTGAGAACTGTGGTTTTTTTGTCAAATTGGTTTTCACTTTCCCCACCAGAAGTAAAATTATGACTTCTGAGAATGTTACTTATTTTTACAGATCTTTAAACAAGAAAAGACGTCTCCTGATTTACAGCCCTGGAACAGTCCTAGTTCCTAGCAATACCTGTATTCTGTTGAAAAATGCAATAAGTCACTATCCCATTTTGTTTTATCCGTTGACCAGTGGTTTTCAATCGTATTTGGTAAAGAAATAGCGCAACTTAGACAGTATGACATCTAGACTTTTCCTACAGACCAGTTACTGAAGAGGCTTATTTCCCTTTCTGCCACAGTGAGTTTTAGAGAATTTATAGTCCGTAGATGGAATGAAACTTTCATATTCTCCGGTTATCGTACTTAAATGTGAACGTTTTGTGGGAAAACAGCATACTGCACATGTACATAAAAGTCTACTGATGGTATACTGTTGCGCTGGAAACCTGATGGAACGTGCTAAAACAGCAAGGCACTCATTACAGCAGTCCTCAGTGCCCAGTGCTTGGATACTCTTTCACTGCTTTGTCTTCTGTTTGTGTAATTGCAGATGCCTGGAAGTCACTGACTGACAAAGTTCAAGAAGCCCGTTCCAATGCCCGCCTGAAACAGCTATCATTTGCAGGTAATGTCCAGTGCCACAATTGTTTTTAATGTGCTTTTGAATGTATAAGAACAAACAAGTCTTAGGATTCAGTGTCTTAAGAATTTCAGCTGAGCTGCTGGTTTTTTTAATGGAAAATAAATTATCCTAGTTAATTGATTAAAATTTCTTACCTAGAGTGAGCTAGTTAATTCAGTGCTGCTGTGAAAATTTCAGGCTAGCACAAGTTTTGTTTAATGGGCTGCTGTACCCTCCCGTTCACAGTATACTTGGTCATTTTTGTTTGTTTCTTTCATTTTTGTCACTCTTGTGCTCTGTTTCCTGTTCCAGGTGTGAATGGTTTGAGGATGCTGGGGATTATCCATGATACTGTTGTGTTTCTGATTGAACAACTTTATGGAGCAAAGCACTGCCACAACTACAAGTTCAGATTTCATAAGCCAGAGGAGGCCAATGAACCTCCTCTGAATCCACACGGCTCTGCTAGGGCTGAAG
Source organism: Aquila spilogaster (assembly GCA_024606505.1). Lineage (NCBI taxonomy): Eukaryota > Metazoa > Chordata > Aves > Accipitriformes > Accipitridae > Aquila > Aquila spilogaster. The sequence continues at coordinate 12,002,736 of JANHGO010000044.1, read as the reverse complement.
TCCACCTGAGGCAAGTGTGAACTTTGCAGTTGTTAAAGTTAACAAGGACACAAGCAAAAAATCTCGAGAGTGCTGAGAGCTCTCGGTTTGTGAGTAAATGTAAGCAACTTTCTCCTGTAAATCAATTATATTGCATCTTCTTAGTCTGCACATTTTGTTATGTGTTTCTTTGTTTAATAAAACTTTCCTGGCTGGTGCCTTTATTCACAGTTCTCAGAAAGTATTGTGTGTTATCCTGATGCATAGAAAGCTGTGAAAGAGGACAGACTGGAGAAGGTGTAGAACAGTGAACATGCCAAGCTGTTCTGCCAACCAAATGTTTACATTAATTTTAGTTAGTAACACAAACTTCCTTTGTTAAATTACAGGAAATCTGCATTTGATATGTTTAATTTCTTGGCATCTAAACACCGACAGCCACCAGAATACAACCCGAATGATGAGGAAGAGGAGGAAGTACAGCTGAAATCAGCCCGGTATGCGGTAGGATTTAAAGGTTTAAAGGGGGGGAAAATAATGCTGTGGTGTTAAAACTAAGAGATCGGGTTTAGTTACACGTTGTTATTTTTTGAGGTAGTGCTTAAGGCTTCAAAGCTATAAAGCCCTAAAAAAACAAGGGGGATTCCTACAGCCCTACTCCAGCTGAAGGTGGTCAGACATACCAGTCGTCTTTTCTACATTTCTTTTGCCTGCTGACATAAGACGTTTTGATGTTAACTTGAGGAGGGAAGAAATTATCTGCATTGAATTTTTAGGAAAGATTGCTCAGTAGCAATTATAAGTTTGTTTGAGTTAAGATACAGAATTAAGAACGGCTCTACCTTTTGTGTGTGTGTATGTACGTGCATTTTGATTGCGTTCTCAGTGGGCTGCAGCATCACAGTGATTGAACGTTTGTATCTTGGAAACTATCCCGGATATTTTTGAGAGCCCATGTCATGTACTGTCTTTGCTTAGTGGTGTCTCTTTCTTCTAGGAGGGCGACAAGTATGGATCTGCCAATGCCCATGCGATTCCGACACTTGAAGAAGACTTCCAAGGAGGCAGTCGGTGTCTACAGGTATGGTTTTGTTCTGACACTCTAAACTTGACGACTGGGACAGAGAAAGGTAAAAACTGAAAACCTGTAAAGTCAGACTGCAAAATAGGAAGGAAGGAGGAAGGGTGTTTGTTTTTTCCTTTTTTTTTTTTTAAAGATATATATATATATATATTTGAAAAGCAATCCTCAGCACAAACAACATATTCCTTCTGTCGTGCCTTGCTGACAGCCAGGGCATTTGCTCAGCAATGAATGGGAGAGACAGACCTACTGTTGTTCTCATTGGCATTACATTGTAGAAATGTAACAATACTGCTCTGGTCCCTATCATGAAATAACTTGTTTTGTGCAGCGCTGGTGCAACATTTTTGAGTTTCACTTGTATTATTTGAGTATTCTCTTACCCTGTTGTTTTTCTAGGTCTCCTATCCACGGCCGGGGCCTGTTCTGCAAAAGGAACATTGATGCAGGTGAGATGGTGATTGAATATTCGGGCAATGTCATTCGCTCCATCCTCACTGACAAACGAGAGAAGTACTATGACAGTAAGGTGAGTTAAGGGCTTTCACAGAACTTCTTAAAAAGCATTGTAAGCCCCTTTCCCATTCAGTCATCCAAGGAAATAGAGCAGACAGAGAACTTGGTTACTAATGAGGCTTTGGGATTACAGTTGTTTGTAACACTGACAAAAACGTGTGCTGAAGTTTCAAGTTCTAGGGCAGAGTAGTACTTCTCATGTACGGAGAGAGGAGGGAAAATAAAGTTGGTTTTTATGGTTCAGAGAGTTAGAGAAGCTTAAGCAGTTAAAGATCTACTCTGTGCCAGAGGAAGAAGTGGTGTCACAGGTGAGATCAGTGCTTGACGATTCACAGCATAAAAAAGTGTGTAAACCAGAACTCTCAAACAAAATCAAGAAGCTGATCAGTCTGCTCTAAATTAAAACCTCTTTGCTGCATAGTAACCTCCCTGCTACAAATTGCAGTTCTTTCTTGAAGCCTGTCATTCTTGAGAGAAGCATTTTGTCTAAACACAGCCAAGACAAGTATAATCACAGAATATATAGACTTCTCAAATGCTTTAAGTGTTTGTATTAAAGCTGTTTTCTGTGCAAAGAAGTGACATGTAAGACATATAAGATGAAACAAATTATTGTCAGACATGACTGATGAGGTTATTGTGTAGGGAGAGGAGCGTGGGAGAACTAAGAAGTGGCCCGGAAGGTAGGACAAGCATAGGCCATGTGAAAATTGCATTTGAGATGTCATGATTTGGGATTACAGACTTCTCTGTGTGTTTACCGTACTTGCTGGAGCTCTAGAGTCATTTTCTCCCATGGGCTGGGAGAGATATCAGTGTGGTCTCACATTGCAGATCCAAAGAGGACAGGGACTGAAATAATTCAAGCAGGAGCTTATGAAGGGCAAGGAAGGGTCGCAGATATTCTTAATGACTTGACTCTTAGCATGCAGTACTGCACGTTGCAGTAATTAAGCACAACTGTCCATTAGAGTAGCTGTCTCTTGGCTTCCCTGGCATAAGTGTCTTTCTGTTCTCTGTGCGTAGGGGATCGGTTGCTACATGTTCCGCATTGACGACTCTGAAGTGGTGGATGCCACCATGCATGGGAATGCAGCCCGCTTCATCAATCACTCCTGTGAGCCCAACTGCTACTCCCGGGTCATCAACATCGATGGCCAGAAACACATCGTCATCTTCGCCATGCGCAAAATCTACCGGGGGGAAGAACTCACGTACGACTACAAGTTCCCCATTGAAGACGCCAGCAACAAACTGCCCTGTAACTGCGGCGCCAAGAAGTGCAGGAAGTTTTTAAACTAAGAACTTCCACGAGCTGCAAGTGAGCCCTAAAGGGCATGGGGCGAACCAAAGCTAATAGCGAACCCCTACCCTGCCACTCGCGAGGGGAGGGGAAAGGACCGAGGCAGGAATGAAGATCGGCTGGGCTCAGGGACCTAACTGGCGGCTGTGTTTCTCTGTCGGAGTCCACATCTTCATGTCTTGCATGCGCACACTTACCCTTACGAAAGACACGGGCGACTGGAGAAGATCCTCAATGTGATTATGTTTTTGCTATTCTCTTTCCCGCCCCCACCCCCAGAATTTGTTTCTCAGAACGGGGCTAATGAGTGGGAGAGGGGAGGGAAGGCAGACCCGGACCCAAGTATGGAGGACTGATCGTGGATCCCATCCCTTTGACGTCTCTTGGCTCAAAGCGGTGAATGTGGAGTTGTTGTTTTCATTCGGTTGCTGTGTCATAAGTTTCGATAGCACAGTACGTGACTGCGCTTTTCTCCTAGGGAGAGAAACTGTACCCCACCAACCAGCTACTCTGAGAACTTTGTGTGTGTCTGTGGTTCCTTGTGCTATGCATCTCCAAAACACTATCTGTGAGTTGGTTGGTGTACCGTGTGGCGTAGGTGGCCTGCTGTGCCGTGTGGGTCCGGCTTATCTGTTTTAATCTAGGGAGACTGAATGGGGGAGAGGGTCGTACACAGCAGCCAGTAAACTGAGAAGGATTTGGATAGTGTTTCACTCTGAAATTCCAGCTGGAGTGCAAGGGGAATTCCTGGCATTCCTTAGCAGAGAAAGGGCTTGTGCCAACTAGTTACAGAGCTGTAAATCTTTGCGAGCAAAGGCTTTCTTTCAGCAGCACCCTCCCCCTGCTGTAAAGGAGGGAAGCAGCCTTTTCCCATGCTTCTGCCTTTGGAGGCTGCCTTTCTCCTTGGCCCCGGGGCCTGACGGGCTCCTGTGGTCGCAGCGGCGTCTGCCACCATGGGACTGCTCTCTGGGGAAAGAAGCAGTGATGCCGCTGTTGGCTGTAGAGGAGGAACTAGGGGGGGATTTGTGTGGAGGCTTCCCCGAGAGCTGCTCCCTTCAGCCCCACTGAACAGCATCCCAGGGAGGCAAACAAGTGGCTTCTGTAGGCACGTGCCTGTCTGACCCATCGTCAGCACGTCGTTTCATCACCTTCCATGAAAGGCACAGGAAGAGGCACCAAAACGGAGCGTAAATTCCCTGAAGGTGCAAGGCCAAACACTAAGCAGCCTCGTGCGCTCCGTGCGGCACTTAAAAATGCACAGGAAACAAATTGGCGATAGGCGCGGTTGAAAGATGGCGGTGGCTGAAGGGCCGAACTTCTTTTAAGCGAATCAAAAGACACTATGGTCCCGGTTCAAGCGAATGCTCCTCCCTTTTGGGTCTGCTCCACGCCTCCAAAAAAATAAGACAAAAAAATAATGAAAAAAGAAAAGAAAAAAAAAGAAAGAAGAAGCCCCAAGCCTAACAAATTAAGACATTGGATTTACTCTGTTCTGTTTACAGTTTAGTATTTAAGGTTTTATAAATGTAAATATATTTTGTATATTTTTCTATGAGAAGCACTTCATAGGGAAAAGCACTTATGACGAGGCTTTTTAAACAGTGGTATTATCCTAATTTAAAAGAATCTGTTTTTAATAATTTTTTTATTTTCATAGGACGGTTATAGGAAATACCTGGCTGGACACAGTCTGATCCTTTCTCCAGAGAGAGGGGTACACTTTATTTTTATTTTTTAATCTCCTTCTGCCTTTTTGACTTCGGTAACTGTTTCTGTGAGGTTTGGCTGGACCTTAAGCGTTCATTTTCTTGTCAAGATGGGGGCAGGAGGGAGAATTGCCCAGAGTTCTTGGAACTCTGTCTGAACAACTGCTCGTGCCCCCGGGCGGGAGGCATGATTCTGCCTTGCCACACACCAGTAATCCTGTGTGTATTTAAGGAAAAAAAGAGAGAACTGACCGTAAATAGCTTCACCCCTTTTGCCTGGTGTTCACAATTAGCGTTTCGGTGGGAAGCGCGACTCCTCTCACCCTGAAGTGTGGGGAGTTGGATGTCACGGCCCTGGGGGCAGCGAGGGGCTCTGGCCCATCCACCTGTGGGGTCTCAGCATCGCTCCTCTGTCCGGAGCAGCTTCCCCGAGGGAAGGCCCTGCCTTTCTGTTCTAGGGAGATTCGCATCTTTCTGGACACAGAAGCGCGGTCCTGTGGGAATCCTAGCGAAGCAATAGGGCCCCGGAGCTGCTTCCCAGGACAGCCTGGGACGCACACCCCTACGTGCACTCCTCATCCCAAAACCAGATACAGAGTGATTTTTCCTTGGAGTAGTAAATCCTTGAAGCACCCTTGCTTTTCTGAGCTGTCCCTGTGGGTAGGCGAGCTGGCAAATGGAAAGGCTGCTCCGAAACGGCATCAGCAGTTTGTAGGGAATGGACCGAACTGATCGATAACCCCAGTGCTCGCGATCTCACTCTCCGTTATCTGTGCTCTTCAGGCCCCAAGACCTCTTCCTCTGACCTGGGAATGAAATACAGCGCTCACAGGGTCGGGAACTGCTGGTTTCCTTTCTTTATTGCACTGTGTGATTATTATTTGGTAATAACTGTTGAAAGAAGAATCCCATTGAAGCTGCATTTGTTACTGAAATGCTTTGATGCACTGACAGTTTGGGAACGCACATACCTTGAGAAGGCCAAACGTGTCTGGGGGGGGGGGGGATCTTGGCCCTGCGTCCACAGACACGGCTGCTCTTTGTCCTTATTCTGTTTTTGTTTTGGACAGCAGTGCTTGGTGAAACCCGAGGACGGTGTTGGAGTCCGGTGCCTCGCGGCCGCGCTGGGTGGGAGAGAGCCCCGACACCGCTCCTATAGGAAACGCTGGGAGAGAGGGGTGGGGAGGAAAGCTGAGGGAGAGCCGTGGGGACCCCCCCTCCCCGGGAGCTGAGCACCAGGAAATCTCCTCCTGCGAGGACCTGCCGAGCAAACGGGTCCCCCGCGGACCCAGCTCGCTGTTCGCTTTGCTGCTATACCTGTGGCGGCCGCCGTGGCGGCACCGCCGTGGCCAGTGGAACTGTCTGTACCCAGCGGAGCTGAGCTGTGCTGGGCAGGGCCCCATCCTGCTCCCGTGGTCCGGCACGGGTGCTTGGGAGGAAGGCAGGGAGAAGCCTTGGCAGCCGGTGTGCGTTCGCCATCGGTCGCCGCGTGCCATGCCCTGCCCGGGCTGACGGTGAGCACAGCACAGCTTCCCAGTATATGAATGTATATTTTCTAAGGACTGACACAGATCACGATATCTGAAAAAAATACTACAGAACGAAACCTTTAGGGCGTTTGTTTTCTTTTTCGTTTATTTTTTTCCTTCTCCTCTTTCTTTTTTTTTGTAAAGGAAAAGCGGGTCATTGCAAAGGGCTGTGGGTATCTTTTCGTTCGTTGGGTTTGTTGTTTTTCTCCTTTCGTTTCAAAGCAATACCGGGTTCTTCAGCGAGAGATGGTCTTTGTGCAGAATCATGCCATTCAAACCCATGCTACTGGTCCACACTCAACACCTGCAAGTTTTTTTTATAACTATAAATACGATATATATAGGAACTAATATAGTAATGCACCGTGTAACGAAGCCTAGTTCAGTATCGGTCCATGGCTTTTAATTCTCTTAACACTATAGATAAGGATTGTGTTACAGTTGCTAACAGAGGCAGGAACAGCCCGGGCTGTGCGTTTCCAGGTGGAGGGCTGGGAGATGGGGCGCAGTGCTTGGGAACGGGCGGCTCGGGGGCATTCCTGGCCCTTATTGTTACCAGTCAGTACTTGTACAACTTGGTTTATTTCCTTTTCTTCCTTTCTTTTTGGTGATGAATGTTGGGGTACCACCAATGCATATAGGGGAAAAAACAAACAATGTGCTCCGTGCTTTCCTGGTATCTTTTTAACAAGGTACAGTAGCTTTGTCTATCAACCGAGAACTATACTTGTGGTGTTTCTTTTATTGAGCTTAACAGTCTCTTTAGTAAATACAGGTAGGTGAATAATTGTTGCAAAAAAAAATAAGGAAAAGAGAAAAAAAAAAAAAAAAGGTAAAAAAAAATAGAAAAAAAATAGAAAAAATAGAAAAAAAATCCGCAAAGTTACGTTGTAGAAATGCATTTCTTGACAACGTATCATGTATGACAAAACCCTTCGTTTTCTTTCTTTCTTGTGTTCCTCCGAGCTCCCGGTTTTCCTTTTCCTTTCTCTCACGAGGAAACGTTGTCTGAAGTACATCAGTGTTAACTCCCTGGCGCGGGGACGAAGGAAATACTTTAATAGTAAAAAAAAAAAACACACACAAAAAAAATGCTGAAAGCTCTGCGAGACTGAATGTAAAAAGAAAATAAAATGTACATAGTTGTAAAAAAAAAGGAAAAAAAAAGGAAAAAAAGAGAAAAAAAAGGAAAAAAAAAAACCCGAGGGGAAAAAAAAAAGAAAAAAAAAAAGGAGTTTTTAAACATGTTTATTTTCTATGCACTTTTTTTTATTTAAGTGATAGTTTAATTAATAAACATG
>JANHGO010000044.1:11983425-11995218 GCA_024606505.1 Aquila spilogaster | reverse complement strand
ACGAAGCGGCTCAGCAAGCCGGGCACGGCCGCCGAGCTGCGGCAGAGCGTCTCGGAGGCGGTGCGCAGCTCCTTCGTGCTGGTGAGTGCAGGGCGGGGAGCCCCGGTTCGGTACGGCCCGGTGCGGTGCGGTGCGGTACGGCGCGGTGTAGCTGTACCTCGGGCAGCTCCCAGCCCGGGGGAGCGGCGGCGGAAGGGGCAGAGTTGGGCAGGGGATGCTCAGAGCGGGGAAAGAGGAAGAGGAAAGGGATGGGCAGGGGATGGGGACCGCTGCGCGAGGGATGGAGTGCGCTGGGTGAGGGAGAAGGGCCGGGCAGGGCGCGGCTGAGCCAGGCGGGAGATGGGGGAGGGCAGGGCAGGAGCAGAATGCCTTCTTCGGGTACTCCTTCCCATGGGTTGTGCTGTGCGGTCCTGCCATCGCTGTGCCCATCTGAACGTGCTCCAGAGGTGTGAGATCGCAGGAACCGACACTTCTTGTCACCTTGGGTTAGTTAGGCGGTGGGAGCGGGAATCAGTGAGCAAACGGGTACTGGGGCTCATCGTGGTGGGGTGTGGGCAACGTAAGCTGGTAAACAACCAGCGTGGGACTGAAGGGCACAGCCTGGCAAGAGCCACGGGCATTGCCATAAGCTGCCCGCCTTGCGCATCCTAGGAACCGTGCCCTGACACATGGAATGAAAGCCACGTGCTTTATCGGATGCGTTTCATCCCTGCATGTGGGATGCTGCAGCAGGTTGCCTTTGTTGTGCGCACAGCTGTGCAAATGTTGGCTGTGGTACCCCGGGGGAATGCTGGGAGCAGTTCAAAGCCTCCCTGAGCTCTGTCGGATGTGTTTCACCATTGCTCATTGAATTACTCTAGCATGCAATCACACTTGACCTTGACTTTGATGGAAGGTTAGGAAACAGAGCATGGAGAAAGTGCAGTACAAGTTGAGTGAATAAATCCTGTTCCTTCTTAACTAGTATATTAAATTGCATGTGAGCTGAATAGATGGAGGGCTTTAAAAAGCTCATAGTAAAATAGAATTTTCTTGTAAATTTACTAATTCCTAAGGCCAAAAAAAGTCATGGTGACAATCCATGGTGTGGTCTGGTTTCCTTGTGCCAATTCTATTGTTTCCTATGTCCTTACAGGCTCCTGTGGGGTTCACTTTCACTCTTCCATCAACAATACATAGAGATAAATGCTTCATAAAAGCTGGTGGAACCTCTCATTTAGGACCTCAAGAGCTTTGGTATCCTATAGGCAAACGGTGGCACAATGCCTGTGCCATGTGCCCTCTGTCAGAGCCCAGAAGGATGGGTGGGATTGCGGATGAAAATAAATGAAACCCTGGGAGCAGCCTACAGGAGCTGGCAGGGTTCAGCAGCCACTCTCTTTCTGAGCCTCTCCAGGGTTTCATTGCCTGCACCACCTCTGCCAACTCCCTCTCATTCTCTTTCAGAAAGGCAAATCCCCAGAGCTGCTGCTCTGCTCGCTGTGTTTGCAGCCAAGCACCGGAGGAGGGTAGGGCAGGTGGCTCTGATTCCTGCTCTTGGCAGAGATTCCCGCTTTCGACAGTTCAGCAGCAAAGGGATAAATCCCAGCACTTCTGCATCCCTGGGAAGAGCCGTAGGATACTGCAGCATTCGGAGAGTGGGAAAGGAGGTGGTGTGAGCTTATAGGACTGTCTTGGTTAGCGCTTCGGACATCCTCAGTGATTAAGGGTGAGGAGCATGCTCCCCAGGTGGCTCCAAGGAAAAGGTGGTTCCTCCCCCTCCACCCTTTGTAAGGAAGGGATGCGATTGGTGTCCTTGATCTGGCTGTAGCTGAGTCCATAGGGAACTGTGGGGGTGAGCGTGGATGAGAGCAAAGTGTGGGGCTCAGAGCTAGCACTGTGTGCACCAGGACACTCATCTTCCTCTCCAGAGGGAGTGGGCACCATGAAGCTCCATCGCTGTGTGGATGCAGCTCAGCACTGTGGGCATCCAGGGCACTCCCTCAGGAAGAGGAACTGTCAGGAGTAAGAAGCCATTCGCAGTCTGTGGATGAAATACTGCTCAATGAAAACATCTCCGTGAGGAGAACCTTTAACGTCACGGAAAAGGTCAGCCTGCATGGAGCTGTAATTTGTGCGTTAGAAGAGATGCATCTCCGGGCAGGAACACTGCGCTGTTGCAAGGCAGAGAGGCAGCTCCCAAAGTGTGGTCCTGCGGGCGCAGTGCAGCTCACGTCGTGCTCTTTCTGTTCCTGGTTCCCCAGTTACACTGGTATAGCAGAAGGAGAATATTTATTCCTCTCTTTGGTGCGCAAACCTGGAGTTGAGTCAGTCGGGGCTCGGGTGATAGCTTCGCTCCTTTGTGTCTGTGAGATGGAAAGAGCAATGGGGAGCTGTCCCATGCTTTGCTCCCAGCCTTCCCCAGGTCTCCCGGGGTACCCGTGTCCCTCCTTGGCACCAGCTGCTGGGGTGCAGTCGGTGCTGCTCTTGTTAAAAGCGGAGCTGTAGTGCTGATCTGTAGCACCCAGAAGTGCTGCTTTCCCTTGGTGCTCTTCTGTTCCCCTTCCTGCGCTGCTGTTCCCAATGTCCTGGCTGGCGTTCTGGCGTTGCATTGTGTTCACAGGTGCACTGCGTAGAGGAGCTTTTGGAGAGAAAAAAGGCTTCAGCAGGAATCCCTTGAAAGCACACGCAGCCCTACAGAGCAGCACCACAAGAACCCTGACTTTTTCTGCCCACTCTTCTTTGCAAAGCTGCAGGGCAGATTGTATCTACTTCAGCTCTGAATGGTCCTTGATGCATGCTACTGGTAATGAATCAATGGGTGGAGGTTTGGCAGGATAACCAACAAACAAGGTCACTGTTTCGATAGACGTATTTACCAAAAGCGTTAAATTGGCTGTTGAGATAAATGGCACACGAAGCGATGAAGGGAAGCTTTAAGATTTGGTTAGAGAGAGGAACAGTCAAGGCCTAAGCACGATAACGTAAACCATTCTTAGCCATGAGATTACGTGCAGTTTGAACCTTGGGGCACCAGTTGTAAAATACGGCATTCAGACTATAAATTCAGAGCCGAAGTGTTGAACTCCGGGAGAAGGATCCAGGTTGGAGCTCAAGGAGAGCAGCCAGGGGACCTTTGGCAGTGAATGGACACCAGTGGTTTTGGCTCAGGCCTTCAATGAAACCTCCCTCCTCCCCTTCTCTCCACGCTTGGGACATTGCTATTATGGGAAGGGGGTGGGAACCCGCAGCGAGCTGCCAACCAATGCGGGACCCCCACAGCAGCGCCATGGGACAGAGCTCAGGCCGTGCCCCGGGGGTGTGGAGGTGTGCTCTGTGGTCTGGTGGAGGTGTCCCTGCACCTCTCCTTTGCCTCATTTTAGCTTTCCCCCAAAACTTCATGGGGTGGTGTAGAGTTGAGCAGAATGCACGTGAATGAGAGCAGTAACCTTGTGGTGCTGCTGCATAGCAAAGGCTCTGCCTTCTGCCTGGGAACCTGGACCGGCTGCCTGTGGTGACTTGTTTCTCTGGGTGAAGCATAGAATCATTCAGGTTGGAAAGACCACTAAGATCCCCAAGTCCACCCCCAGCCCACCCCACCGTGCCCATAACCACATCCCTCAGTGCCACATCCCCACGGTTCTGGAGCACCTCCAGGGACGGTGACCCCACCACTCCCTGGGCAGCTGTGCCACTGCATCACCGCTCTTTTGGAGAAGAAATTTTACCTAATATCCAACCTGAGAACATAGGGATGGGCCTTTCCTTGGCCTCCCTTCCTCGCGGGAGCCATGCAGTCGGCAGCAGCTGTGTACCAGTGGGAGAGGGTTGTCTCGAGCCTGTTGCAAGCTCTCCAAAGGTGCCATTCTCTGAGTTGTGACAGAGAAATGAAATGTGTGGCAGAGATGAGATCAGAGGAGCAAACGTTTGACAAAACGCAGACAATCCATTTTCCCACCGTGCTGTGAAGAGAAGTCATCTGGTGGCAATTTTTGGTCTCCCACGAGCGCTCCGCTTTTCTTTGGATCATTTCTACGCAGATTAACTGGAGATACAGTCACGGCTTCACCAAAGGACGCGGGCTGGGAGCACCGTGTCTGGGCAGCAGGCTTTCCCCATGCTGGGTGCTGGCCAGCTCAGTAGCGCTGCTTGGTGACGTGCATGCTGCGCAGTGGGACGTGGCTCCAGGAGTGAGCCCCATGGACCCGGGCACACTCCCAGCTTCGGCCATGTGTCTGCCAGCACGTCAGCTCCCAGCGACTGCAGCATGGGAGATATCTGCTCGCAAACTGCACCGGTTCTTGGCACCCAGGTGTGGGAGCGCCTTCTCTCCTGTGTTACGCGGTGCTGTGGGATGTGCTGCTGGCAGCTTTGCCATGAGGCTGCGGGCAGCACGCCAGGAGGAGATGGGTTCTGTTTGATCCGGGCTGGGCTGGGCTTGTATGTACCACTCGGTTTCAGGCAGACACCAAACAGGAGATGAAAAGCTTCCAAAGAGTGATGCTGAGGAGGTTTTGACTGGAAGCAAAAAGGCGCTTTGTTCTTGCTGTGTTTTTTTAACAGCTTAATCTATATTATATGCGACTGAACTTATATTCCTGCAGAGAAGATCAGCTTTCTGCATAGAATCCTCCTTTAATAAGCTAAATTCGCTTTGATCAGTGCGAAGGCTGTTTATATGCAGTGCTTGCAGTGATGTCAATGCTCAAGAGAGACGTGGAATATATGCTTGTTCCCCTTTGGGTGCAGTCGATATGCTGTGTTTGCATAACTTCAATAGCAGAAGAGACGTACTGGAGACATGGGAGGAAATTGTGCCCTTGCTTCAGTGGGAGCTTTGCCTCCAGAGTGCCACCACCACATGGTCAGGTGACTTCTGTGGAAGTGCTCACAGTGAGGTTATTACTCATAGAAAACAAACACATTCTTAAAATTAATCACATGCCTTCCTGAACTGGGGCTCTCGCTGTCAAGGACCGCATTTAGCTCAGTGCTAAATGGCCCTGGGCTGTGCATGCAGTGCAAGTGGTCGGGCCGTTCCTGCCTGAGAGCACAGCAATTGTGTTCTGGGTGAAGGGCATCACTTTGCAGAGGGCAGCAAGGCCCACGCTGCAGCACGCAGCTACCTGGGGCCGCTTCCTACACATCTCCAGAGCATCTCCCACTGACACCCAGTCTGGGAGAGAGAACAGTGTCTCCTTATGCTGAGAAATGGGCACTGTAGGAAGAACCATGGTCAGCGCGGCCCCTTCCTGAGGTTTTTGGGGGCTATGACAAGTTTCAGATAGACAGTAAGTATTATCCTTCCCAAAGCATCCTTGAAATAGGTTTCCTTGAGCTCATTAATGGAAGGCTCTGAGGATGTGAGCTCTGCACACACACCTCTTGCCACATCTTGCGAGCTCTGTGGCTGTGCTTTTTGTGCTCGTTGGGCAAGGCTGAGAGTGGTTCGTTCTGTGCCAGAGACAGTGCCATGGAAATGCAGGTGTCCTTGCACTGACAGCATCTGCCCCGACCTGCTGCTGGCAGTGCCCGGAGCAGATGGTTGTCACAGCAGTGCTGGTGGCTGACTGCCAGCAATGAGGATGGCGATTTGGTGCACTCAAAATGCAGTGAGGGGATGGCCGTGGGGCTTTGTTTCAGCCCTTTCTGGTATCTGGAGATATTTGCAATGTACTGCACTCGAGGACCCGGAGCATTTGAACTTGGGCTGCTGAGACGCGTATTATAGCATCCTTTTATATAGGCAGTTTGGTGGCTCTTACAGGATCCCATTTAGCTCTTTGCACGCTGATTTATCATCTCTAATGATGCAAAATTACACAAAGCTTTTGACATTTCTATGGCCTGAGAATGCAAATCGCAATCACACACAGCAGCTGAAGAGCAGCCGGTCTTAGGGCTGTGGATTTAGGTTTCCCTGCTTAATTGGCCTCCTCACTCCTGTTCTGGCCAAGGAAGAGAAGGATGGGTTTGTGTGCCTTTGTGGGCACAGCTGTTATCTTAGGAATACCGGAGTATGATTCCCCGTTGCCATCTTCCTCCATCTCTTTCATTCCCTTAAAAAGTACAAATCAAAGCTCTCCCTTGCTGGCTGCTCTTCCCTTCAGTGCAGCCCTGTCTCATCTTTACAGCTTTTCTCTGCCTCCCACTGCTTCTCTAATGGGGTCAGGTCTGCTTGTTCCTAACCCCTTTCTCACCCCTCTCTCCTTTCTTGCTGAAATGCGATTTCTTTCTCCCTCCTATTAATAACTCCTGTCACAGGGCTGTCCTTGGGGAGTGGCTGTGTGGAAGGAGACCACTGCTTGGGTCTAGAGCATCCTTGCTCCTTCCTCCTGCCCTAACTCCATACTGAGTGACATCCCCACCGCAGCAGCCTGGCCCCTCCATCCCCATGGCAAAGGTGCAGCTAGAAAGATGGCTTCTCTCCTGGACAAAGCTAGGACCTGGCCATGTCGTGGTGCTGTACCTTTTTCTCTGTGACAGCCATACTTAGAGCTGTATTTTGGTGGTGGCTGGGAGCCTGGAACGTGGGTTGGAGCTGTGGTGTTCTACGAGAGCAGAGATGGAGGGCAGGACTGCAGCTTGCACGCTGAGTGCTTGGGGTGGATGTACCCAAGGGACAATGATGTCTCGAAGTATAGCAAAAGCTGTGGTTCACCCATTTTTCAGGTGTTTGGTGGAAGTGGTGAATCCGTGAGTGCAGTTCAACCCCATGCATCTGCAGATCCACTGCATGCAGAGTCAGGAAGAGAGAAAGGAGCCTTCATCTCCTGGAGGAAGGTGGTGGAGAGGGCTGAGTGCGGCACAGAGCTGGATTTCAGGGAGGCAAACCCCACTCCCCCAGGAACCGGTTTGGAAACTTACATTCAACCTTTTCCCCTGTGCTCCCTCATCTCTTTGCATAATGCTGACATTCGTACGGATGTCGTCACCTGGGGGGAAGCTTGGAGGTGCCTCCACCAAGAGCAGCATTTTGGCTGGGCTGAAGCACTGCAGAGCCTGCCCGGCAGCTATAGAGCCTTAATAGAGTGCTTACTGGGGAGAAAACCATTTAAGTTTGCAGCTACCGCAGACAGAGCTGAGATGGGAGCTACGCAGACAACTTCCTGAGCTGTTTCAATCAACCACCGACATCTCTGGGGGTTGACTTCAGTGTTGTGGGTGTTCACCTCATTGCTAAGGCAACCCAAAACCCATCTGCGACTTCCTGCTCCAGTTCCCCCGCAGTGGTGCAGGGACTGGGGTGAGCCCCTGGCCATAGTTTGCCTGCAGGAATGGCTGCAGGGCTGGCTCTGCCCAGAGCACGAGGTTTCTTGAGTGAAAAACAAGGAGTTTTGGGAGCAGGCAGGAAAGGGAGGGGTTCTGCTGATGTGTAATTAATTGTTTTAAGATGTTCTGAAGTTGGATCTTCTGGAATTGGATGCTAAATATAAAACTCATACTACATAAATGAATGATGAAATAGCAGTGATATCTGAAAATCACTTCGGGGTGTTCCAGTTAAGAGCTTATATAAATAACACATATTATTGTTGTTGCAATTGCTGTTTCCCCTTTTTCAGCATGCCTGCGCTTACAGAATGTTTTAAGAATTCGTATCTGGCAGAAATGCAGCTGTCCCATGGAAACCAGTAGCTTTTTGCCAACTTCTATTAGCGCTATTATTTTCAGGGGAGAAAATCAAAGCAGCGCTGCGTTTCCATCTCTCTCATGCTCTGCAGCAGACGCTCAGCTGGATGCAGGTGCAGCTCCGCTGACGCAGGGATGGGCTGAGCTCCGCTCCTCGGGCGGCAGGGCTGGGTTCGAGCCAGGATGTACCCGTGCATGCAGGGAGAAGTGGGATTTGGGGCTTCTCTGGGGACTGGAGATGCTGTGGCATGTCCCAGCTACAACCATCCTCTGGTGGTGCGTTTCCTATTTGTCTGTGGTGTCATTTTCAGAGGTGACATGCACAGGTTGGCTGCAGACCCACCACTCTGTTGGACAGCTGCTTCCATTAGCTCCAGTGATTGTGCAAGTTTCTCAGCTTTCAGGAAAAAAAAAAAGCAACAGCGTTTCTGGCCCTCGTGGTTGCAGATCTAAGGTTCAAAATGTGATCTCCTGGAGACTGTGAAGTGTGGAGTCCACTTCTGAATAAGTGGAAGGGAAATGAAGGGCCAAGCACTGCTTGTCCTGACTTCCTATAATCTCTAAGCCAGTCTGAAGGTGCTTCAGACCCTAACTCACTTTTATTTGCCAGGCCTGAGCAGTAATGATGGGTAAATGCTTATGTGTCTCCCCTGACATCAGGTTTTTGACCATTCCATTAAGCTTTCTCCAAACTTTTATCTTGAACTGATGCTCTCAAAGACGATGCTCATAACTACAGACACTTCCTTTTTCATTAGGGAATTGGGCATAACACTGAAAAAGGGGACATCCAAGTTTCAAAATACCCTTTCAATGCATGGTTCTGAGCTGGGTTCACCAGCTTGGATTCAATCCCAAGTGAGTGCAAACTGGCAATGTGCAGTGACCCAGAACCCACCCTGTGCTGGCCCCAGTGCACGCAGCAAAAGTGGCCAGAGGTAGGGGGGAAAGGTTGCAGCGATTTGGTCTGGCTTTTTTTGCAGTAATCCATCATTAAAGCCTTTCATTTGGATGCGCCCTGTCCTGCAGAAGCAGAACGGTGTGGGCAGTGAGACTGCTTCGTGCAGCACTTGAGCTCTGCGCTTTGGTATGGAAAACATGAGTAATTTTGACTGCAGATGTTTTCTTGCAGGGTGCCAGAACCGTGCACCCATCCTCCCTTCCCCATCACTTGATTTTTTATTTCCGTGAGCACACCAGGCAGAGCCAGCCATCCCTGTTCAGTGCAGAGAAGGGGGAGAGAGGGGTACAATGGCCTTGTGTGGGATTGCTTGCTGAGGGAGCGCTGGGGATTGGGGAAGGAAGAGTCTGCTGTGGCTGCCTGAGCCAGGTCTGGGACATGCCTGTTTCCAGGGTATGGGATGAGCAGCGCTGGGGTACCCTGCTGAAGGCATCGCCTCGTGTCTCACCAGGGAGCCCACACTGCCACTGTTTGCTTCTGGGACAAGAGCAAACAGATGAGCAGAACCCCTTCCTTCCTTCCTCCCTGCCCAGTGCCTCCTTGAGCCCTGCTTTTCTCCAACCCCTGTCTCCAGACTCAACTCAACCTTCCATCCCCTCTCCCTGTAACCCCCTCATGTGCTTCATACAAAGCCCTCCGAGGGTTCTGGGTCAGAACTGTGGCCAAATCCTGCAGATTCTTCGTAAGACGCAGGGCTTTGTGCCTCCAGCCCAGATAGGGTTCCTGTCTGGGCATTTGCCTTGTGTTTTTAAACCTCCTTCTCTCCAGACAGCGTAAAAATACTCTTGGCCTGCTCATACCGAGCCGTATTGAATGTTTTTCCTCCCCGTGGTTTTACCGTAGCCCATATCTGCACAGCTCGCCCTGGACCCTGCTGTTCCATCCAGCTGACAGCCGGGTTTGCAGCACCATCCCATGGGAGCTGCCTCTTTGCCTCCCTCCTGGCTTCTCCTCTGAGCGTGGCTGTGCTGAGAAGCCTGCAAACCTCTTGGCAGCGGTGAGGCTGCGTCGTGTTGTGCGTGCTGCCGTCTGTGCTGACTAACGCTGCCGCCCTGCTTGCCCTTCCTCCCCTGATGCTCTGTTCCCACCTCTTCCCTCTCTCCTCTGCTTCTGAAGGCTTTGGGCCAAAGACGCTGTTTGGCTTTGCACTGGGTTACGATGGTTCCAGATGTTGGATAGGCAAGCAAAGCATTTCTCACTTTCTGTTGTTCTTCCTTATGCCCAGGCTCCTGGGATGATGAATGATGCGTGGATCTCTGCTTTTTTAAGTGAAGCGCTCCAACCTTCCTGCAGGCTGGAGCTAGAGCCTGCAACTGTGATCAGATGGCAGTGCTGGAGCTGGGGGCTGAGGAAGTGAAGAGCTACAGATGTGCTACTTGAATAAAAACCCCTCTAGGGCTGCATGGTCTGAGAGTGCCATGGCTGGTGGTCTCTGAACCCTTGCCTTTGGAAAAGCTTTTCTGTGGAGTGAAATCCCTCACTTCCATGTGCCCATAGAGGTTGCCAAGTGGGTTTCTTGGTTCCCAGATCCCATGTAAACTTTCCCATGACCTCCAGGTTTCATGAGCAGAGCCCTAACTGGGCAGTTTTCTTCTCTGTCCGAGTGGTCTCTCTGCATTTGCAGATGATGTGTTGTGGTAGGAAGGGGTCCCTCCCTGGGCTGCTGCTGCTCTCAGAAGCGATGTGTCTGTGGTTGGTATGGCCAAGGGGTGTGTGCTTCCTCTTCTTTGCCTCTTGAGCTTTGAATCAATTCCCCATTTTGAATTTGTCTCCTATTTTCTGTGTGTTTCACCCACTCGGTCCTTTGGGATTCCTTTTAATTCCTGTGCTTTGCTAGGTGTTGCACCTAAGTGTGTTACAAGGTTACAGATGAAGTAGTAAATAGGCAGTAAAATGCTGGCTAGCTTTTGGGAACAGTCAGACCATGCATTGATATGTACATGTGGTCCGTGCTGTTTCCTGCTCTTTCAGACACTTCAGAGAAGCACCGCTTTCAATATACAGGTCACTTGTGTCTCTAGCTGCTTTGTGAGCATGGGCTCGTGGCGCTGGGTCAAGCTTCACTTCTGAGGAATTGAAAAACCACCGTGTGCCGGGTGCTGCCGAGCCCTGGAGTGTTTTGGTGGAGGCAGAGATGGCCGTGCGTCATCCCCATTGGGGACCATAGGGGAGAAGTGAAAGCTGAGCGTGGTGCGGTCATTGTGCCGGGGCTGTGGGTTCTTCTGGAGCTGTGGGTTCTTCTGGGGCTGTGGGTCCTTCTGGAGCTGTGAGTTCTTATGTGGCTGCCTTGTGCTGAGCAGGGGGAAACGTGAGCCGTCAGCCCACGCAGGGTGGGTGTCAACGCAATGGGCAAATTGGTTAACGCAGAGCCAAACCAGCTGGGTTTGCCATCAGATTGCTTTCTTCTCTGGATACTGTTTGTTTTAAATGAGAGCCAGCCTGAAAGGGCTGAAAATATACCCATTTCTGATCGTTTTCTCCCGGCTACTGTTTTAAAATAACCTCGAATGAAACATTTTTCCTTCACTTTCTGTACAGTAGTGTCGCTGCGGTTATACCTGTCTGGGAGAAGGAGAGCTCAGAAAAAAACATTAATCACATAATAAAAGCGATACCACACTTGTACAGTTTAAATGCAGGACGGTAGAAGGCAGGTGGCCATTGTGTTCGGAGCTATGATAGTTGAAAATAGAAATGCCCTTTCCAGTTGAATGTGTGAACCCTTGCTTAGAAAGCAAATGTAAGGATTTTTACATGCTTTGCAAGTGGCTGCAGGCAGGAGACAGCTCGGGGCAGCGAGGCTGGGGACATGTCACTGGGGTTTTCCTGGGGCCTGGCTCTTGGTGCTGCCTTGCGCTGGCGTTCGTGGGCATGTTTCTGCTGAAGCAGTTCAATTGGATTTCCTGTTGAAATGCCAGCCAGCTTGCTTCTTGCTGGAGAGTCAGGAGCGTAATAGATGGGCTGTTGTTCTGCTCGTGCCGTTGTCCAAGAGCAGCTCGTGACCCGGCCAGGCCCTGCCGACCGCCCTTCCCTCGTGCAGGCTCATGCTCCCCGGAGCAGACCTGCTTGGGCAGCACTGCGTGTGTTTTTTCCTGCAGAAATGCATTGGGTTTTGTTGATGGACCGGCAGCTATTTCTTTGCATTTGAATATTGGCTTTCCCTGTGGAGGAATTTGTGGTTTCTAAGACTCTAATTGCTTTAGTGTAATAGTTCTTCCTCC
>JANHGO010000044.1:11963268-11983325 GCA_024606505.1 Aquila spilogaster | reverse complement strand
CGGCCGGCCCGCGGTGAGCGGCGGCGGGGCGCTGGGCGGGCAGCGGGGAGGCGCCCGGCAGCGGCCGGGGAGGGGGCAGAGTCGGGCAGGGGGTGCGCGGAGCGGGGGAAGAGGAGGAGGAAGGGGCTGGAGAAGGGGCAGAGCTAGGGCCGGGCCGGGCAGAGCGGGGGATGCGCGGGGCACGGCCGGGCAGGGGCTGGGAAGCGCTGGGCGAGGGATGGGCAGGGCGCGGCTGAGCAAGGCAGGGGATGGGGAAGGGCAGAATCGCCTCGTTGGGTTCCCCTCGGCGTGTGTCGTGTCGCGCCGTCCCGCCCTCCACCCCGCTCGCCACCCGCCGCCACCGTGCCCGTCCGAGCGCGGTTCGGAGGTGTGAGGATCGCCGGGAACCGGCACTTCTGCCGCCCGGGGTTAGGTAGTGCTTGCGTGGTGGGAGCGGGAGTTAAGGAGGATCTGTCCGTGCAGGGCACTGAGCAAACAGGTGACGGAGCTCACCCCGCATAGGGTGCAGGCAACGTAAAACCGGCGAATAAATAGGGCGGGACTGCAGGGCACGGCCTGGCAAGGTGAGAGGGAGGCATGGGCATTGGCGTAAGCCGCGAGTCCGACGTATCCCAGGAATCGCGCTCAAATGTCTGGGACGAAAGTCACGCGCTTTATCAGATGCATTTCATCCCTGCGTGTGGGATGCTGCAGCAGGTTGTCTTTGTTGTGCTCACAGCTGTGCAAACGTGAGCTGCTGTACCCTGGGTGGATGCTGGGGTCACTTCAAAGCTTCCCTGGGCTCTGTTGGATGTATTTCGCTGTTGTTCATTGAATTACTCTAGCGTGTAATCAACTTTGACCTTGACTTTGATGGAAGGTTAGTCAATGGGATATGGAGAAAGTGTGCAGGACAAGTTCAGTGAATAATTCCCATTGGTCCTCTACTGTCAGATTTAATGGCATGTGCTGTTAAATAAATGGAGGGGTTTAAACAATTCTTCTAAAAACAGAGTTTTCTTGTAAATTTACTGATTTCTAAAGCTGAAAAAAGCCATGGAGATGATCCAGTCTGATTTCCTAGTGCAATGGCTTATTGCTTCCTATGTGCAGTTGTTCAGGGATCCTTACGGGCTCCCATGTGATTGTCTGTCTTTCTTTCATCAACAATACATAGGGACAAATGCTTTGTACAAGCTGATGGAACCTCTCATTAAAAATGAAATTGTTTGTATAGGACCTGAAGAGCTTTGGTATCCTACAGGCAAATGGTTACTCGGTGCCTGTGCCAGGTGCCTTCTGTCAGAAAGGGATGGGATGGGTGGGACTGCAGATGAAAATAAGTAAAAACCTTGACAGCAACCCAAAGGAGCCGGCAGAGTCCAGCATCCATCAGCAGCCGCTCTCTTTCTGATCCTGACTACGGTTTCATTCCTCACACCATCCCTGCCAACTTCTCTCTCTTTCTGACAGGCAAATCCCCTTGAGCTGCTGTACTGCTTAGTGTGTTTGCAGCCAAGCTCAGGAGGAGGGTGAGGGCAGGTGTCTCTGACTCCTAGGTCTTGGCAGAGCTTCCCGCTTTCAACAGTTCAGCAGCAAGGGATGAATCCCAGCACTTCTGCATCTCTAGGAAGAGCCATAAGACGCTGCAGCATTCAGAGAGCGGGGAAGGAGGTGGCATAAGCTTATAGGCCTGTCTCAGATGGCATTTCGTCCGCCCTCAGTGATTAAAGGATGAGGTTCATGCTTTCTGGGTTGCTCCAAGGAAAAGGCGGTTCCTCTCCATCTACTAGGTCATCATCCTTGCAAGGAAGGGATGTCTATGTGCAGGTGTGCTGGCTGTCGGGAGGGTGGAGAGGGGCATCCCGGGGAACAATGGTGGGGAGTGGTGGCGAGAGGATGAGACCGAAAACCCTTAGTTTCTGATCCTGCTCCCAAGGTGAGGCTCAGCCTCGGTGCCGATGAGCTGGGCAGCTACAAAGCGTGGCGTGAGCGCATGTCCTACCCGTCTGCCCCCTCCTTGCCACGGGCAGAGTGGGGGAGACCGAAGGCCCCAGCATCAGGTGTGTGCCAGCAGGCTGCAGTCCCAGCTCTGCCTCACCCTGGGGCAGTGCCGAGCTCACCGGTGCCCCTGGGAGGCAGGGGGTGGTTGATGGGTACGTGGGGAGCAGGGGCTGGTGCTTGGTAAGTAGATGGAGCAGGCTGGCAGCGTGCGGTGCGGTGCGGTGTGTCCCAGGGTGCGGGGAGCTGGGGCTTTCTGGCAGTCTGAAGCAGACTGGAATCGCGCTGGGGACCTTGCTTGGCAGGATCCCATCCCCTTCCTGCAGCCTGGATGCAGCAGGTGTTGTTAAGTCAATAAAAGCATGTGAATAGTTTAATACTCCCCAAGCCCCTGGGGATACCCTGCCTGTCCCTCAATGATCCTGTCAGGTACCTTGGCTGTCTGCTTGCCTTGGGGCAATCGTAGCTGAAACCGCTGGTATCTGTGGTGGTGAGAATGGATGAGATGAAGGGGTGGGGAGCAGAGCTGGTGCTGCAGGTACCGGAGCATGCAACTTCATCCGCAGGAGGAGCGGGCTCTGTAGGGCTCTTTCAATGCATAGACTGAGCTCGGCATTTTGGGCATTCAAGGCACTCCCTCAAGACAAGACACTGTCTGGAGTAAGAAGCCATTTGTAGTCAGTGAATGAAATACTAGTAAACGAAAACATCTCAGTGAGGAAAGCTTTTAATGTCATGGAAGCGGTCAGCTTGTACGGAGCCATAATTTGTGCGTTAAAGGAGACACATCTCCAGCCAGCAGCACTGTGCTCCTGCGCGGCCAGCCTGAGCAAGTGTGATGTCTGGTATGATGCAGCTCCAAAACTGCCGTTCTGCAGGTGCAGTGAAGCTCATGTCATCTTATTTCTGTTTCTAATTTTCCGTTTACGCTTGTCCAGAGCTAGGAGAATATTTACGCTTCTCTCTGGTTTGCAAAGCTGGAGGGAAGTTGGTGGGAATTTGGTCGGTGACTTCTGGCAGGCCTCTGCTCCTTTGTGCTTGTGAAAGGGAAGCGTAGGATACGGTGGACATCGGCAGCAAAGGGAGGTTGTCCCTTTCCGAGGTGTCCTGGGGTACCCATGTCCCACCCATTGCCCTTTGGACCAGCTGCTAGGATGCAGCCAGTGCTGCTCCTGTCATGGCATAAGCGGAGCTGTAATCTGGAGCTGTAGCAGTAAAAGTAAGCTTAGGCTGTGGTGGGGAGCTCAGATGCACTTCAGGCCCCGTGGATGGGGAAGGGTGAAGCGCAGCTTTCACTTGGGGCTCTTTTGTTTCCTCTTATAGCGCTGGTGTTCCCGGCGTCCCGGCTGTCCTTCTGGTCTTGCATCACGTTCACAGATGGGCTGTGTAAAGGAGGTCTTGGCGAGGAAAAGGAGTTCAGCGGGAACCCCTTGAAAGCACGCACAGCCCTGCGGAGCGGAGTTGGGAGCGCTGAGGGGGCCACGGGCAGCCAGGGCGTGTGGGAACCCTGGTTCTCTCTGTGCACTTTTCTTTGCAAAGCTGTAGGGCAGATTGTATCAATTTCAGCTTTGAATGGTCCCTTATGTACACTACTGATTATAACTTACGGATGGAGTTTTGGCAGAATAACTGACAAACAAGGTCACTGTTTAAATAAACAGACAAATTGCACAAAAGTTGGCAGGTGGGATAAATGACACGCTAAAAGATGAAGGAAAATTTTCAGATTAGGTTAGAGAGAGGAACACTCCAAGCCTAAGTGTGATAACTTAAACCATTCTTAACCAAGAGATCACCTGCAGCTTAAACCTTGGGGCTCCAACAGTAAAGTACTGTGTTAGAAGTGCAACTTCAGAGCCAGAGTGCGAAGTGCTGGTGATACCTGGGAGAGACATCTGGGCTAGACCTCAAGGAGAGCACCCAGGGACCTTTGGCAGTGGATAGACACGGGTGATCTTGGCTCAGACCTTCACTGCGATCTCCCTCCTCCCATCCTCTCCACGCTCAGGATGTTGCTGATTATTAATGGGAAAGTCGTGCAGCGAGGCAGGAGAAACCTGCACCGCGGCGCTGGCCAACACGGGACCTGGGCAGCCACAGGAACGTTGCAGGACGGAGCTCAGGCCTTGCTGGCAGGATGCACACGCGTGCTCTGGTGTGCGGTCCCCTGCTCTGCACCTCTCCATCACCCCATCTTTGCTTTCCCCCTGAAAGCGCTGCGGGACATTGTGGAGTAGAGCAGTTTAAGAGCGCGCACGCGTGTGAATGAGATCTGTAATCTTGGGCCTTGTGGCACTGCCAGGAAAATAGCAAGGACTCTACCTTCTGCCTCAGGACCCGAATCTGCTGCACGTGGTCACTTTTTTCCCTGTGTGGATGTGAGGCCAAGGCTGAGCTGGAGCCTCCCCGCGCCTCCCCTCTCTCTCTGGGAGTGGTGTGCTTGGCAGCGGCTGAGCCCCTGCAAGGAGACAGCTCTGTCTCAAGCCAGTTGCAAGTTTTCCAAAGGTGTCATTCTCTGTGTCATGACAGAGAAATAGAACGTGTGGGAGACATGAGATCAGAGGAGCAAGCACTTGACAAAACCCAGACAATCCATTTTCCCACAGTGCTGCCAAAACTAGTCATCTGGTGGCAATTTTAAGTATCCCACAATTACTCTGATTTTCTTTAGATCATTTCTGTACAGATTAACTGAAGATACATTTACTGCTTCGCCATACAGATTTACAAACGATGCAGACCCGCAGCATCTTATCTGAGAAGAAGCAGCTGCAAAGGATTTGCCCACGTTGAGCGTCAGCCAGCTCAGTGGTGCATCCCCGGGCACCCCAAGGCACAGCTTGGTGGCACCCAGGCACACTCACAGCTCTCGGCCACACATACGCCAGCACATGAACTCCCAGCAACTGCAGTGTGGGAGAACCTTTGCCTGCAAACAACTGCATCGATTCTTGCCATAGAGAGGTATTAAAACTGAGTGTCTGCTCTCCTGTGTTACGTGGTGCTGTGGGACGTGCTCCCTGAAACCTCACCGTGAGATGGTGGGCAGCGTGCCAGGAGAAGATGGGTTTTGTTTGATCCTGGCTGGGCTGGGCTTGTATGGGTGGCTCAGTTTCAGGCAGATGCAAAAAGGAGATAAAAAGCTCCTTAACGGTGATATTAAGAAGGTTTTGACTGGAGGCAAAAAGGCATTTTGTTCTTTCTGCGGTTTTTTTTCAGCTTAAACTATATTATTAGTGTCTGAATTTATACTCATGCAGAGGAAATCAGCTTTCTGCATAGAATCCTCTCTTAATAAGCTAAATTCACTTTGATCAATGTGAAGACTGTTTATATGCAGCGTTTGTAGTGATCTTGGTACTCAAGAGAGACACAGAATATATGCATGTTCCCCCTCGGGTGTAGTCAGTATGCTGTGTTTGCATAATTTACATAGAAAAAGAGACGTATATGAGACAAGGGAGGAAATTCTGCCCCTGCTTAAGTGGGTGGGAGTTTTGCTGCCAGTTCAGCCAGGGCAGGTTTTGCCCACTGCGGCGGGGTGCCTCCGGAGTGGGCCACCACAGCTTGCTCGGGTGACTTCTGTGGAAGTGCTTATGGAGAGATTATTGCTCACAGGGGCTTATTCAAGAAAACACTTAAATGCATTCTTAAAACTAATCACATGCTTTCCTGAATTGGGGCTTGTGTAGGGCGCTGAATTTAGCTCAGCACTGGCTGAGTGCCATGGCGTGGCCCTGGGCAGCACGTGCCGTGGAAATGGTCTGGTTTGTTCCCACCTGAGCACACACCGGTTGTGCAGTGGGTGAAGGGAACCATTTTATGGAGAGGAGCAAGGCCCCAAGTACACTGTGTAGCTATTTGGGGCCACTTAGCAAATCTCCGGCATGTCTCCTACCAATACCCAGTCCCGAAGAGATGAAGCAATACTTTCCTCCCCCATGCACACCTGTGCGCTGAGGAATGGGTACTATAGGCTGAGCTGTAGTCAATGCATCCATTTCTTGAGGTTTTTGGAGGCTACAACAAGCTTTTGATGGGCACTAAATCTTATCCTTCCCAAGGCACCATTTAAATATATGTGTCCTCCTGCCCATTATAAGAAAGCTCTAGGAAGAGACCAAAGCATCCAGCCCTTACACTTGCTGGGCAAGGCTGGGAGTGGTTTGTTCTCTGCCAGGGGCAGTGTCATGCAAATGCAGGTGTCCCTGCATTGACAGCATCTGCCCTGACCTGCCACCGTCGATGCAGTGAAACGGCTGGAACAGATGGCTGTTGGTGGTGCCTGCAGCTAATGCCAGCAATGCGGTTGGGGATTTGGTGCAGTCAAAATCCGGTGAGGGGATGGCTCTCGGGCTTTGTTTCAGCCTTTGCCGCTATCTGGAGATACTTGCGGAGACCCCTCCCAGGACCAGGAGCATTTAAACCTAGACTACCTGCTGTAGTGCATATCGTAGCATCCTTTTATATATGCAGCTTGGTGGCTCTTATAGCATTTCACTTAGCCCTTTCCACCCTGATTTATTATTTCTAATCATGCAAAATTACACAAAGCTTTTGACATTTCTGTGGCCTGAGAATGCAAGTCACAGCCACACACAGTAGCTGAACAGCAGCCAGGCTTGGGGCACACGTGTGCTTTAGCTTCCCTGGTTAATTGGCCTCCTCATTCCTGTTCTGTCCAAGGAAGAAAAGGGTAGTTTCATATGCCTTTGTGGGCATTGCTGTCATCTCAGAAATGCTGGAGTATGTTTCCCTGCCACCAGCTCCCTCCATCTCTTTCATTCCCTTAAAAAGTACAAATCAAAGCTCTGCCTTGCTGGCTCCCCTTTCCTTCAGCACAGCCCTGACTTATCTTTACAGCTTTTCCCTGCCTCCTGCTGCTTCTCTAATGGGGTCGGCTCTGCTCGTTCCTGACCCCCGTCTCACCCCTCTCTCTTTTCTTGCTGAAATGCAATTTTCTCTCTCCCCTATTAATATCTCCTGCCACGGGGCTGTCCCTGGGGAGCGGTTGCGGCTGGAAGAAGACCCTGCCTGTTTCAGTCCAGAGCGCTCCCTGCTCCCTCATCCTGCTCCTAGCCCCGTGCTGGGTGACAACCTCGCTGCAGCCCGGCCGCTCTGTCCCCAGAGTGGGGACACTGCACGGGTGCAGCCAGAAAGATGACATCTCCCCTGTGCAGTATTAGGACCTGGTCACGTCAAAGCGCCGTACGTTGCTTTCTGTAACAGCCATATATATATATATATATATATATAAAACTGTACTTGGGTAGTGGTCAGGAGCCTGGGATGTGGGTTGGAGCTGCACTGCAGTGTCTGTGTGTGGAGCAGGGCACATCTCCCAGCAGGTCTGGAGCAAGCCACGGCTCAGGATGGCGACTGGCTCCGTGCCTGCCAGGGCTCTGCCAGCCTGCCAAACCCGCGGCTCTGCGGCTCGGCCCTCGTGGACACGGGCTTAGCTGGAGCGGGGGGACTCCAGGGAAGCGTTGTGCCAGCAGGAAAGGGGTGGAGGGGCCGGGTTTTTGGTAGATGCAGGTAGGAAAGGCACGGTCAGGAGAGGAGAAAGGAGCCTCCATCTCCTGGAGGGAGATGATGGTACTGGCTGGGGCAGGCAGAATGCTCACAAAGCTGGTTTTCAGGGAGGCAAACCCAGCTGCCAACAGACAGCGCGCTTTCCGTGGCAGTTTGGGGCTCCAGGAAAGTTGCACTGGACTCAGACAGGTTTCCCTCACAGTTCTGCCTTTTCTTCTGTGCCTGGGGAGCCCTAAGCACTCCCTTGTCCCTTTGCATAAAGCTGGAGCTTGCGTGGATGTCTTCATCTGGGGGAACCTTTGAGGTGCTTCTGTCAACAACGGCATTTTGACCGCGGGTGGGGTGAAGCATTGCAGAGCCCATCCGTTGCAGAGCCTGTCCACAGGCCCTCCTGCATTTGCTGGGAAGAAAAGAGTTTAACTTTACAGCCGCTGCAGCCATCTGCACCAGTGCCCGACGCCTGCAGCCCGAAGATGGAGCGTAGATGTGGGCTGCAACAAAACAACTTCCTGGGCTGGTTAAACCACCACTGACATCTCTGGGGTTTGACTTCACTGCTGGGGGTGTTCACTGTATTGCTAAGGCAACCCAAAACCCTCTTGCGACTTCCTGCTCCGTATTTCCCTGGCAGCGTTGCTCTCTGGGCTTGGGCAAGTCGCTTCACCGTTGCCCGGCTCTGTTTGTGCCCCAGCGAAGCCAAGGAGCGTTTCGCCTGCTCGCCTTCGGGCAGTGGCTGCGCAGTTGGCTTGGCACACGCACAAGTGGTTTCTTGAGTGAAAAACAAGAGTTTTTAAGAGCAGGCAGGAAAGGGAGGAGTTCTGCTTATGTGCAATTAATTGCTTTAAGATGTTCTGAAGCTGGCTATTCTGGAACTGGATGCTAAATATAAAACTGATGCTACATAAATAAATGATGAAATACCAGTGACATCTGAAAAGCGCTTTGGGATGCTCCAGTTAAGAACTGACATAAATAACATGTATTATTGTCATTGTAATTACTATTTTCCATTTTTAGCATGCCTGTGCTTACAGAATGTTTTGAGAAGTCATATCCAGCAGAAATTCAGCTGTCCCATAGAAACCAGTACCCTTTTGCCAATTTCTATTAATGCTATTATTTTCAGAGGAGAAAATCAAAGCTGTGCCATGTTTTCATCTCTCTCATGCTCTGCGGCAGATGCTCAGCTGGATGCAGGTGCAGCTCTGCTGATGTAGAGCTATGCTGATCTCTCCCTCTGTTCCTCGTGCAGAAGGGCTGGATTTGAGCAGGGAGGGACATGCGGGGCTTCAGGTGGTGTGTCTGGGGACTGAAGATGCCATGGCAGTCTGTACTGAGCTGTCACTGGTGTCTCTCACACAGAAGCATTCGGTGATCCTGAGGAAGGTCAGGGCACAGGGGACAAGGGTACTGAAAGCAATCTCAAATGCTTGCCCTAATTCACTGCCCTGTGCAGGAGCGGTGCTGGATCACCTCAAGTGTGTGCTTATGCCAGAGATGGGCCATGCCCCCAGCTACCGCTCGCCTCTGACGGTGCTTTTCCTATTGACTCTGCACTTATTCAGGGCACCATTTTCAGAGGTGATGTGTGAAGGTGAAGTGCATGTGGGCTGAAGCGGCAGCACTGCCTGGCAGCCTGGGCCGCTCACAGGTTGGCAGTAAACTCTCACTGCTTCATTGCAATGCAGCTTCTTTCTGACGGCTGTTTCCTTTGCTTAAGTGATTTTGCAAGAATCTCAAGCTTTTAGGAAAAAACAGCCTTCCTGGCCTTCATGGCTGCAGAACTGAGTTTCAAAATGTGATCTGCTAAAGGCTGTGAAGTGTGGAGTCCACTTTTAAGTAAATGGAAGGGAAGAGCCATACGCTGATTATCCTGACTTCCTGTAATTTCTAAGCCAATTTGAAGACATTTCAAGGCCTGAATTAGTTTTATTTGCCAGGCCTGATAATGACAGGTAAATGTTTGTATGTCTACACTGACATCAACTTTTGGACTGTTTCTTCAAGCCTTCTCCAAGCTGGTGTCTTGCATTGATGCTACACCACTCTCGGAGACAGTGCTGATAACTGCAAACACTTGCTTTGTCACTAGAGAATTGGGAGGAGACATACAAGTAACAAAATACCCCGAACCCAGTCTGGGTTCGTAGTGCTCAGGTGAGGTTTTGCTGCCACGCAGGGCCATCGATGCAGGAGGAGAGAGGTGTGGGTCAGTGAGATGCTTTTTGCACAGGACTTGAGTGGGGTGGAGGGAAGGAAGCACAGGAGAGGAGGCAGGCTCTTGCTCTGCGCTTTCAGATGGAAAGCATGAGTCATTTCCACTGCAAGCGTTTTCTTGCAGGGTGCCAGGACTGTGCACCCATCCTCCTCTTCCCGGCCACATGCCTTTTTATTTCTCTGAGAGCTCCTGTCAGATGCAGCCATCTCCATTTAATGCAGAGCAGGGGTCACGAGGGGTACAGCAGCCTTGTGCTGTCTGTGCTGTGTTTCAGAGCTGGAATGTGGCACAGACTGGCATATAACTCCTGTATGGAGGTGGGAGTGCAGGGACTCTCACCCAGACCCCTGTCTAATAAGACCCCTAGAACTGATGCACTTGCAGCTGTGTCTACTGCTGTCCAGCCGTTGGGTTCCCTTTGCCCCGTGTACCCATTTCTGGGTGTAAAAGAGACAAAGCGAGTCCTGCAGCTTGCTGTGGGGGTGCTGGGGACTGGGGAAGGGAAAGCCTGCTTGCCTGGACCGCAGCTGGGGAAACATTTGTTTCCAGGGTATAGGATGAGTACTGCAGGGGAAAAAGGAGGTGCTGGGTTACACTGCTGAAGGCATCACTTAACAACTTCTCAGGGACCCCACGCTGACCGAGGAAGGATCTCTGTGCTGCTGGGAGAGGAGAGCCCTCGGAGGGCCGGCGTGCCACAGATCTGCTCCCATGTGTTGGTCTGGCCCGTGCAAGCCTGTGTCCTGCTTTCCTCTTTCTGGGCCACAGAGCATCCACGTGCATCCACATGCTGTGAGCATCCATGCAAAGGCAGTGCTTCCAGCTTCACTCTGGGATGCAGGATTTGGGTGAGCCGGGAGTGGGGTGCGGGAGAGGCTGCCCTGCAGCAGGCAGTGCCTGCTGGGCAGGCTGGGGCTCTGGGAGCATCGCACTGGAGCTGTCAGCAGTGTTTTGGAGGTTGCTCACCCGCTGCCCGCGGGAGGGCTGTGCAGAGCGTTGCTCTGAGCCGTGTTGGCACGCAATCCCTCCCTGTCAGGGCCCTTCTCCTCACCTCATCCCTCTTCCCTTCCTGGTTGCCCGTGGGGCTCCTCTCCCCTGTCTGCAGTGCACACCCTCTCCACCATCCACTCTTGGCCTCCCTGTCCCCATCTGCCGCCTTTCGCAGCTACAGAGCCCCAGCCTTTGCACAAGCCTCTGCGCTCACCTACCTCCAGCGTGGCCCCATCCCCAGGTGAGCAAAACCCGCATCCCCCATCCCAGCTGCCCTGCACCACCTTGGACCAGCTCCTGCCACCCCTTCCCTCTCCCTGCTTCCCCTGCTCCTCCTCCTCCTCCTCCTCGGGAGGTTTTCCTCCCTTGGCATTTCACAAAGTGCTCAGTGTGTTTGTATGTCCGTCTTACAACCCGTCTCTCTCCCCTGTCCCAGGTGTAGACGTTTCCCCTGTGGTCTCAAGCTCAGCGTTTTTGTGCCTTCAGCACAGCCAGGATTCCTGTCTGGGCATTCCTCTTGTATTTTTAAACTTCCTTCTCTCTGGCCAGTGTAAAAATAGTTTTGGCCTGCTCATACCCAGCTTTATTGACTATTTTTCATCCTTGTGGTTTTACCATAGCCCATCTCTGCGCATCTTGCCCTGGGCCTTGCTGTTACATCCAGCTGAGTGCTGGGTTTGCAGCAGGCTCATGGGCACAAGCTCCCCATCACCTGGTGAGAGCTGCTTCATTCCCTCCCTTCTAATTGCCGCCCAAAATGTGGCTTTGCTGAGAAGCCCACAGACCTCTTGGCAGCGGCAAGGCTGCGTTGTGTTGTGACTGCTGCTATGTGTGCTGACTCACACTGTCTCCCTGTTTGTCCTTTCCCCCCCCATTTCTGTTTCCACCTCTTCCCTCTCTCCTGTGCTTTTGAATGTAAAGTCTTTGGGCTGCAGGCTTTATTCTGGCTTTGCACAGGGTTAAGGCAGTTCCAGGCACTGGATAGCCAAGCTCACGTTTCCCACTTTTCATTGTTCTTTCTCATGCCCAGGTTCCTGGAATGATGAATTATGTGTGAATCTCAGCTTTTTTAAATGAAGCTCTGTAGCCTTTCTGCAAGCTTGAGTTAGAGCATGTAAATGGGATCAGATGGTAGTGCAGAAAAAGTGAGGAGTTACAGATGTTCTATTTAAAAAAAAAAAAAGCTCTTAAAGACTACACAATTTGAGAGAGCCCTGACCTGAGATCTTTGAAACCCTGGTGTTGGAAAAGCTTTTCTATGGATAGAAATTCCTCTGTTCCATGTGCCTATACAGTTTGCCAAGTGGATTTTCTCATTTCCCAATTAAATTCTCCCATGTACTGTCAGGTTTCATGAGCAAAATAAAAAATGGGGGGTTTTGTCCACTGTCTGCAAGGTATCCTCGCATTTCCAGATCATGCATTGCAGTGCGAAGTGGTCCCTCTCTGCCCTGGGCTGTTGCCAGTCTCAGAAGTGATGTGACTGTGACTAGTATGTCCAAAGGGTAGTTGTACGCTTCTGGTTTTTTCCCCCCTTTAGCTTTTAGTCA
The DNA here is from genome assembly GCA_024606505.1 of Aquila spilogaster. Lineage (NCBI taxonomy): Eukaryota > Metazoa > Chordata > Aves > Accipitriformes > Accipitridae > Aquila > Aquila spilogaster. The sequence goes on along the minus strand of JANHGO010000044.1, from coordinate 11,971,055 downwards.
ATTCCCCAGATTGACTTTGCTTCCTATTTTCTGTGTATTTCACCTACTTGGCCCTTTGGGTTTTGTTTTAAAATTTGGGCTTTGCTAGGCTTTCCACGTAAGTGCATTATAGCATTGCAACAGATGAGGCTGTAAAATTCTCGCTAAATTTTGGGGAACAGTTGTACAGTCTGAGACAATACATTTATATGTACATGTGGTCCGTGCTATTTCCTCTTCTCTCTTTAGCTGCTGTAAAGAACCATCCCTTTTAATATATGGATCACTTGTGTCTCTCTAGCTGCTTTGTGAGTGTGGATGCATGCACTGGGTAGAGCTTCATTTCTGAGGAAGTGAGAAAACACCGTGTCCCGGGTGCTGCCGAACCCGCAAGTTTTTTTTTCAGTCGAAGACACAGAGGAAGCGCTGCAGGGCTGGCTGCGTCGGGCAGAGATGAAGCAGCGTGTGTGCGTGTGTGCGCTGGCCGTTAGCGCTGTGAGAAGCGAAAGTCGAGCATGGTGCAGCTCTTGCGCTGGGCTGGGGGTTGCTCTGGGCTTGGCTTCCGCCGTGCAATGGGAAACTTGCGCTGGCAGCCGACATGGGGCTCGTGTCAACGCAAAGGGATGAGCAAATGGGTTAAAGCAGAGCCAAACCAGCCAGGGTTGCCATTTTCTTCCCTGGATGTTGTTTTAAATGAGAGTCAGCCTGAAAGGACTGAAAACACAAAGGCTTTCTGACAGTTTTCCTTTGGCCACTGTTTTAAAAAAATCCTCGAATGAAACATTTTCCCTTCACTTTCTGTACATTCACATCACTTGGATTATACCTGTTGTAATTCGGGGAGAAAAAGATTTCAGGAAAACATTAATCATATAATAAAAACATTGGCACATTTGTATTGTATACAAACGCAGGACACTAGAAGACAGGTAGCTACTGTTTTTCAGGCAATAAAAGTTTAAAATAGAAATGGCCTTTCCTGTACTTCCCCACATGAATATCTCCAGCTGTCATTGTGAACCTTTGTTTATAAAGCAAATATAAGGAATTTTTTAGGCTTCGCATATGGATACAGAAAGGAGACAATTTAATCTGACTTCTTAAGATTCCCCCCCTCTTGGTTAATGGGTAATTCCCTTGCTAAACCATTTCCTTGAAACTGTGGTGGTTTCTATCCAGTGGGGGTTTGCGCTCGGGCTGGCAGAGGGCAGCAGGACAAGCAGGGCACTGAGGATGAGGACCTTTACTTGGGGTTTTCCTTATGCCGGGCTCTTTGTGCTTGCGCTTGGCCAAAGGCAGAGCCTTGCGTTGGTGTTTGTGGGCATGTTTCTGTTGAAGTCATTTCATTGAATTTCCTGTTAAAATGCCAGCTGACTTGCTTGCTGGTGGAGAGAGTCAATACTCAAATAGATAGGCTGTCGTTTTGCCTGTGCTCAGGGGAGCAGCCGTCTCAGGGCAGAAGCAGAAGGACGGAGTGCAACGTGGTTTTGGGAACAGGCTGGTGTGCGGGGCTTGAACCTGTGGGGTTTTTTAAGAGAGGTGAGTGGGCTCATCTGGGAGGGTACACTGCTCTCCTGTTATCTTTTGATTTAAATGGTGTTTATGTTTTTCCACTATGAGGTCTTTCGCACAGGTCATGATTTTTATCCCAGTGCATTGGGCCGCGGTATTTTGGGCGAGGAGCTGCTGCCGAGTGTGCTTGGGGTGCTGCGAGCGCAGGGGCCACGGGAGAAGGCAGCTCACCCCAACCTGCCCACACTGCTCTTGCGCAAAAGGTCAGAGGAACCTGAGGAGCATCACAGTGCACCCGTCTGCCTGCCCTGGGTGAATAGCTGCTGCATGTATGCCAGAGAACAGGATGGCTTTGGCAGCACTGCATGTTTTTTCCTGCAGAAATGGGTTGTTTTTGTTGCTGGACTGGCAGCATTTCTTTGCAGTTGGATATTGGCTTTCCCTGTGGAGGAATTTGTGGTTTCTAAGACTCTAATTACTTTAGTCTAATAGTTTTTCCTGTGCTTTCGTAATGACTTTGGTGGGTGCCATCTGCTGTTGTGACAGCACTGGGCAGTGCGAGGCTGAGCCCTGGGTGCCGGGAGGTGTGTGCTTTAACCAAGCTCGTCAGAAAAACTAAGAATTTGAAACCTGATTTTCAGGGCTTAAAGCTTTACCTCCAGCCCTGTTGGGACACTGGGCACTAGGGTGGGCCAAAGGGTGAAAAATACTGTGATGGCTCCCTCCTTACTCCGCAGGTCTGTTTGCAGAGGCGTGGGCTTGTCTGGCCCCACTGGGCAGCCAGCACAGTTTGGGATGGATGGAGAAGTCTGTGTTTCCTCGATGGCAGGCAGGGGACAGGCCACATCCTTTCATAAGCAGCTGCTTTGCTTGCAAACAGCTTGACCTACCTCTTTTGGCTTCACTTTAGAGATATTGCTGTGGTTCGTGTTGTGGCCTGTGACAGCCTGGCTGCATCGTGCCGGGTGCGAGCACGGCCGGCGTAACACCGTGCTGCAGGTGACAGAGGGCTGCTGTCTGCTGAAACAGGGAAATCCCACAGCTTGGGTAAGGAGAGCTCTAGGGACTGCATTTCGAACAGCTTCAGAGGAGAAATGCCTGTCTGTGGGTGCTGCAAAGCCCATGTGGGTGACAGCCCTCTGCAGCCCTGCAGGCGCACATCCATCACCTCCTGGAGCTCCCTGGGTCGTTGGCCGTGTGTCCCAGGACTCAGCATGGGATACAGATCACGGCACCAGCCTGCACAACGCTTTTTGTCCAATATCGCTAAATCCACAAGAGTGGAAAGGCTGTGGTGAGTTATTTTAAGGAGCTTTTTCATATCTGTGGTGGGCAGTGCTGTATGGGTTTTGAAGCCTCTCATGTGAGGATGTGGGATCCTTTTCAGTCCTTACCCTTTAATTGTCATCAAATCTCATGAGGGTCACTGCCAGGACTTTGTCTTGCTGGTCATCAGAGATGTCAAAGCTAGAAAAGAAATGTTATCAAGAACCCAACTTTTTAAAAGAACGACTTTAGAAACAGAGTCCCGGTTTCAGGACCATGCTGCAAAATAAAAAAGGACTAAAAATGTTGTGTAATTGGAAGGCCTGAGTTCTGCATACCCAAAGCCACTATTTAATGCCATAGCCATGTAAAAGGCTCTTAGAGTGAATCTAATTTACCGTTACAGCTGCTGCTGGGGCAAGGTGAGACGGGGAGTTGGTGTAAGCAGTGCTCGGGCTCATGGCACTGCTTTAACCAGCTTACGCTGCTGAGTTTTGCTGGGATTGCTGCAGTGATTAGCAGTGAGAAAAGTAAATTGGACAGGTCGGCAGAGAGCCGTACACCTCGTCTGTAGGGTCCTGCCTGGTCTCATGGGGTGGCCAAGCTTTGGGGATGCCTGGCCCCAGACCTGCGAATGGGAGAGCAGCTCATGAACGTCCTGTTAATTCACATTAATTTGCAAAGCTTGGCAAATTTTCAGAAGCGCGTAATGTTATCCTGAAATAACACCAGTGTTTCATATGATTAACCAAATTCAATTAAGCATTTAAAGAGCATGAGACTAACTGAGAGAAAATGGGTTCCTTTTCTCCATCTACCTGTTGGGTTTTTGGGACTTCTGTTTTTCAGATGATCTCTCATTTTTTTTTTATGAGAGTCTCGGGTCCTGGAGCTCCACGTGCAGCGAGGCTGGCAGCACGCAACACTGGGGCTGGCAATGTTCGCTACCCCATGCCCCAAATCCCCCATGGCTGGGGGAGCCGAGCAGCAGCACCCGGCCACTCTGACACCCAGTGTGGGCTCTCTGCCGAGTGACCTGTGTCTTTCCCACCGGTAATTTGGTGGGCTTCTCCTGCGACGGCTGCAGTGCTTCTGCTGGTGCTAACATGGCGCTGAGGCTTCCAAGGTTTCTTTCAGGATAGTGCAAGCAGGGAAGCAAAGTTTCCAGAGGGCAATTAAGTGGGAACCATTTCAGATACCTGAGCTAATCCATGCTGGATTCCTGCAGCGTGGAAGAGACATTTTGAATGCAAAACTGTCTGGGGCAGGAGGTATATTTTCCCCAGCCAAGAGTAAGAGTTCTTTGTGGACAGCCAGAAGCACGGCAGAGCGGGTGCTTGGTGAAAGGCTGTGCAGAAATTGCTCTGCCCAGAGGCTTGCGTGGGACCCAGGCGTCGCTTACATTAGCAAAATGGGCCTTAATTGCACAGAGGCTCTGTGCTGTCCTCCATCAGAGAGATGCTGGGATGTCGTTCTGCTGCTGGGATGCGGTCCTGGGAAACACGACATGAAAGGTACCTGCCTTGCATTTCTGAAGTGCTGTGGGGAAAAGCTTTCATCTCAGTTTTGCTTTCTGAACGTATTAAAAGCTCACCTGTCGTGCACCTGGGACAGAGGAATGGCCTCTGCTCAGTGGGGCTGTTCCTTTGGGTGAGAAAAGCCAGAGGCAGCCTAAGAGAGACGGCTGCCTTCGCTGCTCCAGCCCAGAGGACCATCCAGGTTTGCTACAGACTCTGGATTTTTATTGTTTTTACCATGTACCAGAGTATGGCAAAAAAAGAAAGAAATTTTTTTTCTGCAATTCTTTGATTTTTTTTAAAGGTGCTGGTGTCTGAAAAGATACCACCATACAAAGATTTTCTGCAACATTTCAGAAAAAGATTAAAACAAGATTAAAATATGACCATCCCCAAACAGCTCCTGCCTGGGGCCGTTACCCCCTTGCGTGATGACTGCCTCCCCAAAGTCCCAGCACCAGCTCCACTTCAATGCAGGAGATGCTCAGTTGTCATTAAAGCAAAACCCTGGCACACCTTTGCTGCAAAGGGCTGGAAGACATTACTTAATGCATCCCAGAGACTCAGGAGCCAAAGGCACAGCACAGAAACCTATGGCTATGATTGGCTCTGATTGGTTTTGGAAGAGCAATGTTGATTTCTTGGCTTATCTCATGTCACAGGCAATATTGAGCTGTTTGGATGCTTGGTGGTGTGGCTGTTTACCCACTGGTGTTATATGATGCTGAGCTGTTGGTACTCATTTTGGACTCATTTTCTTAGGCTGCAGGTTTTGCTGTCTTCAGCAAGAGACCTCGTACCGATCTCATTTTTAACTCAGGGCTATGTGAACAGTTCATCCCAGCAAACCCATTCAGCTGGGGGGTAAATATTGCTGCCAATGGGGAAGCATCCGATGTTCCTCTTCCAAGGGAGGAGAGCCCAAACACACCATCCTACAAGGGTGTTTTCACCAGAGGCACGTGCCATCCTGGCATCACGCGGCTGCTAGAGGAGTTTGATAAACACTGTCCATGACATGGCCAGGCATCAAGATTTTGGTCAAGATTCAAAACAAGGCAAAGCTGATTTATCAGAATTTGCTTCCCGTTTTATTGTGACCATTCACATACAGAGTCATGGGTTTGCTTTTGGTGTGAAGTTTAATTTTCACAACTGCAGTGCTAAGTGCCTGACTCTTGCTTATGAAATCTGAAGCCTAGGGCTGGGCAGCTGAAATGACATTTGCCTACTTCAGAAGTTTCCCTTGTGTTTTTCTCACATTTTTTTAAGTTCTGTTTTCTGGCCTTGTAACACGGACAAAAGTAATGCAATAGCAAATGTAATGGCGTTCTCCTAATAGTTTTTACTTGTGACTCCAGGGATTTTGGAGAAGTTCCTCTTGCTTCCCAGAAATGTAAGTGAGAGCAAAACCAGGCCCCAGATTTTTCCAGCCATCGTCTCTGGCTGAGGTGTGATTTATGGAGAGGGCTTTCCTGCCTTTCTAGAGGGATGCTGCTCTTCATTCCACGGCGTGAGATTCCTGCTCTGGAGGTCATAGCAGATGGCTTGCTCTCATCTCGCCAGCGGCACGTTTCCAGAGAGAGCACGACTCTCATCAGCTCCTCTCGCAAACCCAGCTTTGGGCTGAGCAGAGCCACTGTAGGAGGCCTTATTTCTTCTGAGCTGGACGGATGAGCTGCTCAAACATAAATATGCTGAAGCTTGCAGCTGTTAAAGCTGTGGCTTGTCCAGGAGGATTTCTTGCTCCATTAAGAAATTGGAGACTGTGCTTAGACCAGAGCAGCACAGTGCTTTGTTTCTTCCCGCAGCTTATTACCAGGCACAAATAACTTAACCCCTCATTTCCCTCTCTGCAAAACATGCACATTGGTGGTTACCTGCATCACATGAGTATGAGATTGCTGAATTAACGAGCGGTCCATTGGTAACACAGTTTGAAATTGTCAGGCTAAATTAAGCATAAGATGTTAGTTACTGGTTATTTTATATATTATATATATGTAAATGTTTTCATCTTCTGTTTTTCCTGCAGGAAAAAACCAAAGTGGTTGAACCCTTGGACTACGAGAACGTGATCCTTCAACGCAAAGTGCAGATCTACAGTGATCCCCTCCGGGACCTGCTGATATTTCCAATCGAAGATGTATCTGTGAGTTTGTGCTGGCTGTTTCTCATGTTTGTGGCTCACTAATCTCCAGTCCTGCTTACCTTGGAAAGTTGCCACTGTTAACCACATGTTAATTTTGGCTGCATTTCTGACACAAAAAACCAAAATGACACACTGGCCATTTGGGCCCACCACATTTATTTAAAGTAAGGATCAAGCCCTGAAGACCCAGGTTGCACTGAAAACGTGTTCTCCTTTTTGCCACAGATCTCAGTCATCGGTCGACAGAGAAGGACTGTCCAGTCGACGGTGCCAGAAGACGCTCTAAAGAAAGCTCAGAGTCTCTTTGTCAAAGAGGTGGGGGCAAAAGTCCACGCAACGCCTGCCTTCAGCACTTTCTCCCTTAGGCAAGATGCTCTGCCATAGCTCCTCGTCTGTGAGGTTGCAGATCACTTAATTTTTCCTGTGTGGGAACCACCGGTCACTGGCAGGCTGGCTGCACGAGATAGTTCTCGCACGTGCCTCTTGTGCGATGCTTCTTTCCAGTGGGTTTTGTACGCAGACGTGGTGTGCGGCTTTGCGCCGCCTGCCTGAGCTGCAAGGTGTGGGCGTGCAGCAGGGCAAGGGCTGGCCTACACGGCCTCCCCAGAGCATCTGGGGTGCCACGCGTTTGTTCTGTAAAGTGCCGCACTCTAGGACCATTCCCTCCAAGTGCAGTGGAACTAAATGCCAAGCGATGGTCAATGATAAGTTAGAGGCACTACATTTCCGAGGGCAGAAAATTGGTGTTTTCTGGAAAACAGTCCCCTCCCAAATCACTACTCCTTTTGTAAAGCCTTGGAGCGATGAAAATACAAAGTTAGTAGCTGTGTGGCAGGCCAGATGCTGTGTGATTTTGCCTCTGTGATGAAAAGGTTCCTTATGAAATTCTGTATTGCGACGCAAAACAAGTGAAGCAGCTCGTTCAGACCCTTTCCACTTGTGCTTACCTCACCCAACAGTCTGTAACCTTTCAGACTTGTGCATGGTTTTGTTTTGCTTGGTGTAGCTTTCAAAGAGCTGTATTGTTTTCCTTTCAGTGCATTAAAACCTACAGCTCAGACTGGCACGTGGTGAACTACAAGTATGAGGAATACTCAGGAGACTTTCGGATGTTGCCATGGTAAGTGTCGCGCTCCCTTGGAATACTAATGCATGGTCACAGGACTGGGGTTTGAGCAGGGTTAGGAGAAACAGTCTGCCCTTCTTCCTGATGCCTGTCCCACAAGCAGCCTCCCCTCCAGAGGTATGTCACTGAAGGTTAGAGAGCCAGAGGTTCATGTTATCATGCCATCATCACTCAGCTCTGTCAGGGAGATGCTGACAATATTGCCAGCATAGGTCGTTTCTTCACATCCTGCCCA
>JANHGO010000044.1:11950018-11963168 GCA_024606505.1 Aquila spilogaster | reverse complement strand
TTGAATATTGGCTTTCCCTGTGGAGGAATTTGTGGTTTCTAAGACTCTAATTGCTTTAGTGTAATAGTTCTTCCTCCGCTTTCATAATGGCTTTGGTGAGTGCCATCTGCTGTTGTGACAGCACCGGGCAGCAGGCCTCTCCCGGAGAGGTGAGCTTGAACCCTCCTCATCAGAACAACTAAGACCTCAAAATCTGCTTTTCAGGGCTTAACGTTTTATCTCCTGCCTTGCTGGGACCAGAGGGGGAGCGGGGGCTCCCTCCTGCCCTGCAGCTCTGTTTGCAGGGCCCTGACAGACTGACGGAGGTGTCCGTGTTTCCGTGGTGGCAGGCAGAGGCCACGCCACATCCTTTTCTCAGCAGTTGCTCCGCTTGCATACAGCTTGACCTACATCCTTTGAGACGTTGCTGTGGTTCCCCCCTTGGCCTGTGACAACTAACTCCATTATGTCACGCAGAGTGCACTGTGTGCAGCATTGTCTTGCACTCGTGCTGCAAAGGGCCGTTACACAGCTGAATTCGGAGTACCCAAAGCCACTCCTTAACACCACAGCAATGCACGGAGGTATTAGAAGGAATCTAATTCACCCTTACCGTAGGGCAGGGTGAGATGGGGAGCTGGTGTGAGTTTGAGCAGTTCACACTGGGAGTGCTGCTGGGATTGCTGCAGGGATGGCAGCAGAGCTGTTGAGATTTAGGGACACCAGACCCTATGCCTGCAAATGGGAGAGCGTTTTGTGAGCATCCCAGTGTGGTAATTCACATTAACGTGCCAGGCTTGGCAAATCTGCAGCAGCACGTAGCATTGTAATGAAATAAGACTGGTGCTTCAGATGATTAACCAAATTCAATTAAGCATTTAAGGAGTGTGAGGCTAACTGAGGAAAAACTGGATTCCTTCTCTCTGTCTTCCTGCTGGGTTTTAGGGACTCCTGTTTTTCAGGTGGTCCTTTTCTTTTACGTGCAACTCGGGTCCTGGAGCAGAAGCAGCGCTGGGGCGGGCAGCTCTCACATCACAGACCCCAACAGCCTGGCACACAGCATGGGCACTCTTTGGGGCCACACTGCCCTTCCCCAGCCGTGACCCAGTGGGCTGCTCCCTGTGATGCTGCGGTGCTGCTCAATAGGCTCTGCAGGTTTCTTTTAGGACTGCATTAGGAGTGAGGCAAAGTTTTCCAAAGAGCGATTACGAGGGAACCGTTTCAACTATGTGAGCAAATCCCTGCTGGATTCCTGCATGCGTGGAAAATAGACATCTTGAATGCGAAGTTGCCTGGGGCAGGAGGTGTACTTTCCCCAGTCAAAAGGAAGAGATTCTCTGCAGACAGCAGGGCAAAGCAGGAGCCCCCGACCAGAGGTATCACTCATGCTGGTAACACAGGTTTGATTGCACACAGGCTTCATGCTGTGCTTCCTCAGCGAGCTGCTGGGATGCCATCCTGCTGCTGGGATGCAGTCCTGGGAAAGACGGTGTGAGAGGTACCCTCCTTGCATTTCTGAAGTGCTTTGGGGAAAATATTTCATCTTGTACTTGATTGCACGTATCACAAGCTTGCCAGGTATGCGCCTGGAATGGAGAAACATCCAGGGAGCTATGGAAACAGTTCATCCAAGTGAAAATATTCAGTTAAGTTTGCCTATGATGAGGGAGATTCCGACATTCCTTTCCTAAGGGTGGACAGCCCCACCTGTAAGGGTGTGCTCTCCCAGGGGTACGTGCCAGCCTGGCATCACACGTTAGAACCATCCGTAGCATGGCCAGGCATCAGCAGACTTTTGGTTGGGATTCAAAGAGAGACAAAATTGATGTATCTGAATTTCCTTCCTCTTCTATTATAACTGTTCTTCTGCATGTGGTGTCATGTGTTTGCTTTTGGTGTACAGAGTAATGTTCTCAAATGCAGTGCCTGATTTGTGTTTACGAATGCTGAAGTGTAGGGATGGAGAGCTGAGATGATGTTTTCCTGCTTTGGAAGTTGCCTTTGTGGGTTTTTTTAAGCTCTGTTTTCTGGACTTGTCACATGAACAGAAGTAATACAATAGAAAACGTAATGGCGTTCTCCTACTCGTTTTTAATGATGACTCCAGGGATTTTGGAGAAGTTCCTCTTGCTGCCTAGAGATGTAAATAAGAGCAAAGCCAGGCTCCAGAGTTTTCCAGCCATGGGTGTGGTTTATGCAGAGGGCTCTCCTGCATTTCCAGAGGGATCTTCCTTCCACAGAGAGAGATCCCTGTGCTGGAATTGCAGGCAACTTGTTCCCATCCTGCCAGCAGCACCTTTCCAATGACTCCCATCAGCTCATCTAGCAAAACCAGCTTTGAGCTGATGCAGGAGCCCGTGTTGCTGCTGAGCTGTGCTCATACTGGAGGAAGCTGAAGCTTACAGCTGTTAAAGCTGCAGCCTGTCCAGGAGGATTTCTTGCTCCATTAAGAAATTAGAGACTATGCCTGGGCAAGAGCAGCACAGGACTTGCTCTCTTCCTGTAGTTTGTAACCAGGCCTGAATAACTTAACCCCTTGTTTCCATCACTGCAAAGCATGCATGCCAGTGCTTCCTTGCATCATGCGTGCATCCAATTGTTGAATTAATGGACAATCCATTGGTAACGTGGTTTGAAGACATCTGACTAGATTATGTACAAGATGTTAGTTGCTGGTTATTATGTATATATGTAATTATTACTCTCTTCTGTTTTTCCTACAGGAAAAAACCAAAGTGGTTGAACCCTTGGACTATGAGAACGTGATCCTCCAACGCAAAGTTCAGATCTACAGCGATCCCCTCCGGGACCTGCTGATATTTCCAATCGAAGATGTGTCTGTGAGTTTGTACTGGCTGTTTCTCCTCTTTGAGGTTCATTCATCTCCAGTCCTGCTTACCTTGGAAAATTTCCACGCTTGGCCACATGTTGATTTTGGCTGTGTTACTGACACATAGAAGTGAAATGACCCCCTGGTGATTTGGGCCCACTGCATTTGTTCAAAACAAGCATCGAGCCCTGGAGACCCAGTTTGCCCTGAAACCGTTTTCCCCTTTTCCCTGCAGCTTTCAGTCATCAGTCGGCAGAGAAGGACTGTCCAGTCTACAGTGCCAGAAGATGCTCTCAAGAAAGCTCAGAGTCTCTTTGTCAAAGAGGTAGGGGCAAAAGTCCACGCAGTCCCTGCCCACAGCACCTTCTCCCTTAGGCAAGATGTTCTGCTGTAGCTGCTGGTCTGCAAGATTGCAGATCTTTTTTGCCTGTATGGGAAGAGCTGATTGCTGGCAGGGTGTTTGCGCTAGCTAGTTCCCATGTGTGCTTCTTGTGCTTTGCTCCTTTCCAGCAGGTTTTGTACTCAGACAATGCATGTGGCTTGAGCAGGGCAGGTGCAGGCGTGCAGCAGGGCAGGGGCTGGGCTGCACAGCCTCCCTCGCTGCATCCTGAGTGCTGCAGGTTTGTTCTGCAAAATGCTGCTCTCAAGGACCATTCCCCTCCACAGGCAGTGGAAATAAGTGCAAAGTGATGGTCAGCATTGAATGAGAGGCACTGAAGTTCTGAGGGCAGGAAATTGGCTCTTTCTTGGAAAGCAATCCCCTCCCGTATCACTGCTCCTTTTTTAAAGTGTTGGAGCAATGTAGATTCAAAACCAGTGTCTGTGTCTAGGAGATGCCGTGTGATTTTTGTCTCCGTGCTGAAAAGGTTCTTTTGAAATTCTGTGTGGCAGCACAAAATAAGTGGAGCAACCCTGCTTACCTCACCCAGCAGCCCGTAACCTTTTGGACTTGTGCATGGCTTTGTTGTGCTCGCTGTAGCTCTCAAAGAGCTCTATTGTTTTCCTTCTAGTGCATTAAAACCTACAGCTCTGACTGGCACGTGGTAAACTACAAATATGAGGAATACTCAGGAGACTTTCGGATGTTGCCATGGTAAGTGTCATGCTCCCTTGGAATACTAATGCATGGTCACAGGGCCATGGTTTGATCAGACTTAGGAGAAACAGTCCAAGTAGGTTTGTTCTGAAGAGCTTGCAGGGAAGTGAGGCAGCAGTAGAGTGACAGTGTTGATCAGATCGTATTAAAACTTGTGAATAATCTTGCAGCCTGATCTGGCTTCTCTTTTAGCAAGATGGAAGACAGATGGGCCTGCTGCATCCCTGTGCTGCACAAATGCAAGTCAGCAAAAACTCTGCAAGGACAAACAGCGGAAACAGGGGAAGCTAGTTACGTGGTCTTTGCACTTAGCTTCCACAAGGTGCGCTCAGAAGTTGGCTCTCTCCAGCTGTAAGGGGTGGAGGTCTCCTAGCATCTTCCGCAGGACTTGCTAGTGTATCTGGCACAGGATAGCTGGCGTGGAGGATCCTTGTTTCCCAGTCATTAACAATTCAAATGTGTTGTGATTTCAGCAAATCCTTCAGGCCAGACAAGATTCCAAGCCATGTGTTTGAAATCGATGAAGACTTTGAAAAAGATGAGGTAAGGAGAAAACGTTTTACATATTCCACTCTAAGATCTGTTAAAAAGCAGATTTCATAAGGCAAAGTCAGAATTCACTCCCCAGGAGTGATTTTCCGGTGAGGTGCTTCGTATTGCAGATATGGGGCCAAAATTGAAACATTAATTTAATTGAAAGTGGGACAAGATAATCTGCTGGAGCCAAGAGTCTCCTATATTAGGTGGAAGATGAGCCATCAAGTTTTTTTTCATGGCTTTTCCACTTGATCCAGTGCAGCAATGAAAGAGAGAAAAAAAAAAAAGAAGCCAACTGACAAAGTAAAATTCTTGATGGCCATAATTTAAAGCAGACAGTTTGGTTTCCAGCCGCATGATGACACAACTGTATCAGGGTCCTCTTCTTAAGAAGGTTTGTGCTCTGCCTCATAATCTGCAGTTCTTACTGTGTATATCTCATTTTCTGCAGAAGGAGGGTAGCACTTTCCTGTGACAATCACTATGTGAAGTTTAGTTCACACACTTGGCATGAAGAATTCTTAGATTACAGTGTAAGGAGTTTAGCCCAGCTGTCTGAGATCTGCATGGCACTGAGATGCTGCTGCTGAGGAGCGGGCTGAGGAACAGGGAAGTTTCTTTCTTGCAAAGCTGTAGTTCTGGAGAGTTATTCAGTGTGCCTTTAGTAATTGCTATATATGCCCCAGCACACTTCTTGTCTGGACCGAGATGGCTTTTTCCTAGATGGAAATGTATTGTCAAATCTGGCCTTAATTTTTTGACTGTGTTGTTAGTTTGTTGTTCACTTGAGCTGTTACCTCCTGAAGGTGTCTACTTTTGGCTGGAGGCAGAGCTGTGCGGTATCTTATCAGCATGCCTCCGAAAAAGTAGAGAGACAAAGAAATGCTATCCAAATGTGGCGGAGAGCTTGCTTTCTTCTGATCGATGTCCCAAATACACAGACAAATGCAGTTACCCATGTTGGTAATGGAAGAGTATTCCAAGTACCTTGGCAGATATTTTGGCATTTATGTCTTTTGGCTTGGCCGTATCTAAAGGATTCTGTTACACTTTCCTGACAGAACATCTACATGAGGATATGCAATGGAAATTCAAGTAAAAGAATTCTCTTAATTCTCTGGATGAAAAAGGCTGAAGCATTATGAAGGAGAAATCATGGGTTGTTTTACCCAGGGAAATAAAGCATTAGAAACTTTTTTTCATTGGAAGTATGGCAAGGAATGAGTTGAAAAGCTGCCCTTTCGGATGCCAGAGGTGATATAAAGCAGTGCCTTGATAGCTCAACGGCAGATCATCCAGGTCCACCTCTGCTGCTGAGTCACTAGAAGGGACTGGGCAAGTTTCTTTCATCTCGTTTCCCCCTGCCCCTGGTGGAAGTCACTACTGGGTATGGGTGAGGGCTGCTCTCCCTTTCTGGGTGCACAGGGCAGGTCCAAAGATAGAAATCCCAGCCAATGTGCCAAGAACAGTGCAGCTGGGTCACCTGAAACTTTTTGGTTTGATGAACGCGAAACATGTCAGTTACATCTCGGCTGTTTGGGTTTGGTGTTCTTTTACCTCAATTTAAAATGGAAAGTTGATTTATGCAAAAGGAAATGATGAAATAAATCTGAAGTGCTGCATTTTGCAACTGTCCGAACAGACCATTTAGAAAACATCCTACTTCCCCAGGTTTTTGAAATACTGCCTAGGAACCAACATGCGTTTCCTCATTGCAAAATCCCTATGCAGCTCTGTCAGCACAGATGTATTTTTTCCTTTGAGAGGTGACCCAATCTAGCTTGTTTCACTCCTTTGTTGGAAAGAGATGACTCTGAATTTTCTTCTGATAACACTGTACATGTTAAGTGTGCGTTCTACACTATGGGGTTAACTATGTCGCTGTGGTTATCAGTACTGCTTTCCAGTGCAGACATACCCTTGTGTCCCAGGGGAATTTGACATGGGAGGCAGTTAAGCTGACCTGCTCTTTTTCTGGTCTTCTGCTCTCTTTCAGGATTCCTCATCATTGTGCTCCCAGAAGGGCGGTGTGATAAAGCAAGGCTGGCTGCACAAAGCAAATGTCAACAGCACAATCACTGTCACCATGAGGGTGAGACTGATCCCGTGTTAGGATAATCGTGAACAACACACAACCTCTTTTAAGCTCAGATCGCATCTCTAAAGGCAGTGGGAATGCAAGGATGGTGTCAGGTTTGGGTGTGAGGGCATCCCAAGGTGGGTTGGAAAATGCAGTCTGGAAACAGCTTTTGATCCTTCCCTTCCCAGAATTTAAGCCCAGTGCATTTCAAATCAAGACAGGCAAGCTGAGAAAGAAGGCAAAGTGTGCTCAAGTAAACCAGTAATGTTTTCACAATGAGCAGCAGAGGCAAGGAAGAGGAAGGCCATTTAAATAACAAACAGCTGTCCTGCAAAGAAGACTCTCTAAATTGATAGTTTCCTTACTGGTAGGAAATATGTACAGAGAGCAGCTTTAAATCGAAATGACAAGTCTTTGCTTTAAAAGCAGGGATGATGTCACTGAGGAGAAAGAGCACTGCTGACCTCAAAGCAACAGCTGCCTTCTCTCTTGTTCTCCCTTGCACATAATCTGGCCTGACATTGCTTGGGTTTTGCAGTGGAAATTTTTGGTAGTTCCACTGCAGGTTTTTGCCGTGGCAAGGAGCCTGTCCAATGTTCCACCATGCAGCTGCCTTCTTACAGCACAGAGAGAATACTGTGTAGTTATCCTCAGCTGTGCAGCTGAGGGATGGCTGCAGTGAGGTTCTTTGCTTTGTAGGTAATTACAGTCTCTGCAGCAAGCTGCTCATCTAAATGATACCAGAGGATACCATTCAGAGGGGTTAAGCACAGTGCTCCCTTCCAGTTCCGTGCTAGTGAGCAGGTGGTTGTATTGAACATGTGATTGTGTCAGCAGTGATGGGAGCACAGGATTACTGGTAGTCTCCTTTCTGGGGTGAAAAATGTTGTGTTCCTTCATAGCTCGTCCATGTATTCAGTACAGTGGGAACACTCAGAGCCTTGCAATGCCGCTCACCCCTGGAGTGCTTTGTGGTTCTGCTAAGAGTGATATCCAGCCACCGTGAGATGCCCCCTGTGCCTCACACACCTGCCAGCATATGGTGCTGTCTTAATTGCTGCCAGAATGCTCTCATGAATTATAGTCCAGTGCCTACAGGCTGACAAGTGTGAAGGAAGGTGTTCTGAGAGGAAGCTGGAGAGTGTGTTGGTTAATTAATTAATTAAGTCTTCATAACCATAACTCAAACATACAAATACCTCTCCCAAACTTACTGCATTTGAGGTGAGAACTGAGCACGCTAAGTCAAAGCCAGTTCATGAAAACAGATGTGTTAGAAAAAAACGACGACAACACAAAACCACAACAAACAAAACCACGGGCACTCACATGGATTGCAGTGTTCTTTGGTTTGTGTATGAGTGCTTGGAATTTCCACATGTCTGTTCCAAAGTCTTCTGGAGACTTACTTTGTAATTCTGAGGTCTTTATCAAAAAGACTCTGGAAATACCTGCTGGAGGGCAGGATGAATCTGATGCGCTGATCTGGATTTGCCATGTGCAGATAACTGAGGCTGGAGCCAGCTGAGAGAGGAGCTGGAAGCCCTGGGGCTTTGCTTTAGATGGACAAACCTATAATAACAACAAAGACATTAAAATTAAAGCAGATAACAAAATCTCTCATTACAAAACCAAGTCATTCTCGAAGGGGTGCATCTGCAACACTCAAGGGTCATCAGTGCTTCTTGTTATGATATTTTCTCAATAGCAGGAGGGCAGAAACTGAGGCTGTTGCTTGTGGTATCCAGCAGAGTGAGTACTTGCATGAGTGAGACATTGTACTTTTGCAGGTATTCAAGAGGAGGTATTTTTACCTGTCACAACTCACAGATGGCTCCTACATTCTTAATTCCTACAAAGATGAGAAAATTTCAAAAGAATCCAAAGGCTGTATTTTCCTGGATGCTTGCAACGACGTTGTGCAGGTAGGTGTGCCTGTACTCGGGTTTATGCTTTGAGAGCTCAGAGATGGAAATGCTCAGTCTGTGGCATCAAGAGGTGAAGGAAAAGACTTACCAACTAACCCAAACGTGCAGCCCTTTGGGGGTACTGCTCCCAAAGTGCCTGTAAGGTTTTAGGAGAAGGTATTTGTACTGGGCTTAAACTTGGCTTTGCCAAGAGCAGAGTGAAGCAGCGCATCGCTGCTGTGCTTTCTGCTGTTCCTGTCAGTGCTGAAGCTCCAAGCACCAAGTGTGGCAGAGCTGATACACGGCAGCTTGAATTACTTCGGCTGTTTGCTTCAGCACCGATGAGTCAGAGCTGTGCCTTTCCATTTATCTTTCTGAATACAGCTAACGCATTAGCGAAGATGTCTTGGCGATGTACAGGATGTACTGCCCAAGCTGCATCAGATTTGCCTGAGTTTCTCATTGGGAAGTGCTGTTTAAAGACAGAGATCACAAAATGATATTGAACCACTTGCCTCTAAGATAGATTCCTCTAAATGTGCCGCATTACTTACTGTGTTGGACAAATCCATCTCCTGGCTTCTCTGGATAAATATTAAAGGTCTAATGACATAGGAGGAAGCTTGCTGCTCTTCTTCAGTGTCTGTGGTTCATTCTGGCTTAATTCCGCTCTCAGAGTAACTGGCAGCTGTGGAGTGGTATTATATATGTAATATATATGTATGTATATCGCAACCATACAGCCCTCTGTGATTACTGCAGCAGAGGTGCCAAGGAGGGTCCTTGTGTGGTGAGGTGGATCTTCTCCCTGTCATAGTATTTCAGTTCAGGATGCTTTTGCAGAGAGGACCTTTGCAGAAAGTGCCGTGCTGATTTATTGAGGGAGGTGTAACACCAAGCTTGCCCTCTCTTCTTTGTTCAGTGTCCCAAAATGCGCCGCTACGCTTTTGAACTCAAG
This sequence comes from Aquila spilogaster, assembly GCA_024606505.1. NCBI lineage: Eukaryota > Metazoa > Chordata > Aves > Accipitriformes > Accipitridae > Aquila > Aquila spilogaster. The sequence goes on along the minus strand of JANHGO010000044.1, from coordinate 11,953,781 downwards.
ACGATAGATAAGTACAGCCACTATCTCGCAGCTGAAACAGAACAGGAGATGGAAGAGTGGCTGGTGACTCTGAGAAAGATCATTCAGAGCAATACCGAGAGTTCGGTGCAAGAGAAGAAAGATACTGTGGAAGCTGCACAAGGTCAGTTTATAAATCAATACCTGCCTTCACCCTTCTCTAGCAGGAAGCAAGCAGGGTGCCTGCAGAAGCATCCATTTTTCTTTCTGGATTAACAGCAAGAACTGTGGCTGACACATGATGTTATGCCAAATGGCTTAGTGTAATGCAGACAATATTCTGAAGGATAAAAGTGGAGAGAAACATGACCCTTCCTCTGGATGGGAAATCCAGGGCAGTGTTTCAAGACCCCTGGAAAGTTGGATCTGAGCTGAAGTTCTGCTTTGGAAAAACCTAGCAGGCTGTTAATGGTACATTCTGCTGTCAGTAACGTATGGAAAAATCTTACATCCAAGTGGAAAAGTCTCTAGAATTTATCCATAAACTATTTTTGTGCTATTGTAAGCAAATATTGCAGGATGTTTTCTGGCAGAGGAAGATAGAATGGTGCTCCTGCAGTTGTTTTGAACATCTGCTTTTCGTGTCCTTGCAGATGATGAATCGAGCACGCAGGGAAAATCAGAAAACATCCTGGAGAGCCTGGAGAGAAGCATGCATCCAGAGCTGATGAAGGTATTGTGTTTGCAGGGATCGCTCTCCCAGCCCCATCTCTAGCTCTCTACACCACGCCTATCTCCTGCACGATCCAGAGTGCAGCTGCCTACTTCTGTCTACTTCCTCAGTCAGCAGAGCCCCATTGCTTTACTCTGTGTGGTGTTGGTGGATACAGATGGGAAGCCTTGCACCATCACAAAGGGAACCTGAAAAATATTTGTGTTATTTTGCTCCCATTCTTTCATTTAATGGATGTGAGGCCGGGCAGTAATATCAATGCTTTTCTTTGTCCTAGTATGGAAGAGAAACAGATCAGCTCAACAAACTGAGCAGAAATGATGGAAGACAAAACCTCTTTTCTTTTGACCCAGAAGTCCAGGTAAACATTCCCCGCTGGCAAATGTGAGATTTTGCTCCCTTGGCATCATGCCTCCCCTATTTCCTTAAACAACCACAGCATTTGCCTGCAGATACAGCATGTATTTTGGCAGATTGGAGAATAGGAGTTCAGCCCACGTCCCTGTCAATGAGGTCTGAACAAATCAGTGCTCACCTGATAGCTCAAATAGGCCCCACACGTGGCCTCCCTCCAGCTTTGCTGGCTTCTGCGATGCATCTTGTTGTTTCTGCACCTCAAACCCATCATCTGGGCCTCTGGGGGGTCCCATGTTGGGGCAGAAGCAGCAGAAATGAGATTGCAAGGAGAGCTGCAGTGCTGCATGGGCTCAGCGCATCTGGAGGAGTGAGCAGTGATGCTAGAGGCAAACTGCAGAGTTTTCAGATCTAGGGAGGTACGAGCAGAAGAAACTCCACGCACTGTTCTCATGCCCAAAGTAGGGGTTTGTGCGCTATTTGGCTTGGTTTCTGCTCAGCTTTGACCTCTCTGCTGAGCTCTCTGCCAAGCCCCAGCTGTGGGATTTCAGTGGAATGAGCTGCAATTGTTAACACGGTTTCAGAGAATTGTTCCAAGTCCTTTCTTCGTTCCTGGTTCCCTTCCTGGCACGCTTTGGCTTGTTCACACCTGTGAAAAAAAAACATCCCGGTTTAGCAAGGAAATGTAATTAGGCTTTAAAAAGTTTAATTGTACTAAATGAGCTTTTCTCCTGTCGCTTCTTAAAGGTATTTCGCAGACAGTCCTGAAGCATCCAGGAGAGATTTGGGGTTTATTTTGAAGAGAAGCTTGAAGAAGTTTCCTATTATTTAATCAGATAATAAAAATGAAAATACCATTCAGTGTAGCGCACAGAACAGCTAAGATTTTTTTTTATTTATTTTGGCTGGATTTTCTGCCCTCCCTACAGACACAGAGCTCTTCATCATGGCATGGGGCAGTCAGGTCTGCTCTAAGACTGCACAACCAAAATCACCTCCCCAGTCAGCGCAGCGTGTGTGTGCTTGTGTGCCTGCTGCGAAGGAAACTGGGAGCAGGAACATACACCCGCAGTGTACTTCCTCATAGAAGGGAAATGGAGAAAACAGTGGGAAGAGTTCCTCAGAATCAGATTAACAATTGCACCTTATTTTGCACAAATTACTTGATTGTGAGATATCTTGTCCCCCTTTTGCAAGCAGGTTCTGCAGAATTTGAGGAGGAAAAAGCTAATAGAACCGTGCCAGGTTGTCACCGAGAGATGTGCTGGTGTTTAGGGGGGTTTGGTAGCTGTGTCCCTGGTGCCCAGGACAGTGGGAGCGGTGAAGGTTATGAGCGTTTCTCTGGCTGATGGTATTCTGGCCACATATGTGCCTGCTCTCTGAGAAGGGTGGACACTGAGGAACTAACTAGCCATGGGTGTGCTGGGTTAGGAAGGACGTGATTATAACCAAAGCGGTTTGGATTTCCTAGCCAACTCTGCGGGCAGCCCTTGTTGTTGCTAACCATGCCACTTATTGCTGCGTATCTAGAAGTGCCTTCAGTTCGAGATGTTCATGATCCCAAAAGCATGTGCCTTCTCTCTATTTCAGGCACAGGGACCATCTCTTAAACTAGTCAAATCTTCAAAGTGGAAGATACTTTTCTGAGGGTAACGACGGCTTATATTCCGCTTTCTTCCCCAAGCTCTAAGTGGTGTTTTGGGAAGATCCCCAGGGTTACAGCAAAGCAGGAAGGAACTGAAATCGTTCTGAGGTTTAGTTTTCTGTGCTCTACAAACCAGATTGCTAAAAATTGATACATCCCCATGAATTCATGTCTTGAACACATTTGTGTGACATCACAAAATGGCACTCATTTGTGAACGTCTTGTACTTTTTGCACCACTTCAGCAAAAATGGTTAAGATTGTACTGGCTGTAATGTGATCCCTTAACGTTATTTGGGGGTGTATTTTCTTTTTCAATGAGACCGGATTTGTTTGTTTGCTGTTTAGAGGTTAGACTTCTCGGGGATGGAGCCGGACGTGAAGCCGTTTGAGGAGAAGAGCAGCAGGCGCTTTGTGGTCTGCTGCCAAGATTTGTCCCTCAACCTCCTCGCTCAGCTCAGCGACCAGTCCGAGGGAGGACCCACCAATGTAAGGAGAGCTCTGACGTTTCCTGCTTTGTCTATTTTCTCCTCACTGTCAACAAGAACCTATGGCAGGTTGATCTGGATGGATAAAGGAGTATCGTTCTGCCTTGAGCTGTGGGGCCTGGGCAGGTGGTGTCTGCTGGCCCAGGTTCTTTGTGGAGTTTGTCTGCCTTGGTATTCTGGTGTTTCAAAAATATGTCTTGGGATGGAGTTGCCCTAACATACCTTGGCCTGCCAGGAACTGGGACTACGAGGAAGCCAGAGGTTCAGAAGCACAGGGAACAGGGAGTGTGTCTGCAGTATTCTGGGTCCCTGTGAAAGTCCTGTTGGTAAAGGATTAATCTCCATCTCCAAGCCACCCACTGCTGTGTTTTATTTCATTTCCTCTAATGGCAAGGGATTTCCCTGTTCTGAAATCTCCCGTCTTCCAGACCAACAGTATTCACAGCCACTTTATTATACACATTTGTTATTGTGCCAAAGCTGTCCCTTAGCCTAAAAAGCTTTTCCTGAGCCTTCAGCTCAGAAAATCGTAGCCAGCAATTGTATCTCCCCTCTGTCTTTGGTCTGCCAGACTTGAACAGACCA
>JANHGO010000044.1:11935002-11949918 GCA_024606505.1 Aquila spilogaster | reverse complement strand
ATGCCATCATCACTCAGCTCTGTCAGGGAGATGCTGACAATATTGCCAGCATAGGTCGTTTCTTCACATCCTGCCCACCAGCGTGCAAACGGCCCCCTCCATCCAGGACGAGGACAGACTACAGTCTGGGCACCTGGCAGGATAAATAGTGTTGGCAGTGTCTGCTCGTCTCAAATTGGGAGCCTCGTTGTCCCCCTGGGCTGATGTTCTCTGCGTGCTTGATACAGCGTTCCCGTGCTGAGCAGATCCTCTTTGTGCCCCTTGTTCACTGGGCTGTTGTTTTACACCTCCAATCCGGTGGTGTAGTATCGCTACTAATGCTGGCAGTGCTGGAGAGTTATGTGCTCTGAAATGCTGGCTTGTGCCAGTGATTCCAGCCCCAGAGCTAATCAGGTTTTTCAGACAGGCGTATACATCTCGGATTTCTGCTGGATTGTTATTTTCTCAGTGGTGGCGCCTGCTCTGCTCTCGCTCCCCATGCTCTGTGCATGTCCGGACCACTGTTCAGACCACTCGTGTGCTAGCAGCTTGTTAAGTGCATTTTCTTGTTAATTGGCTAAAGTGGGTCTGTTCTGAGGATCTTGCAGGGGTGTGAAGCGGCAATGGGGCAACACTGTTGATCAAATCGTATTAAAATTTTTTGTGAATAATCTTGCGCTCTGATCTTGCTTCTTTTTTAGCAAGATGGAAGATAAACTGGCCTGCTCTGTCTCTGTGTTGCATAAATTCAAGTCAGCAAAAACTCTGCAGAATCAGAAGGCTAACACAGAAAAAACTAATTGCATACTGCATGTTCTTAATTTCCACAAAATGCATTCAGAAGTTAGCTTTCTCCAGCTGTAAGGGGCTGTAGGTTTCTTGAAATCTATCTATCTTCTGCAGAAGGACAGTTCTGCTGTGCTCTGTAGTCTGCAGTTTGGCTACTGCTTCTGGATCTAGCATCAGCTGCTGGCTTGGAGGACACTCATGTCCCAGTCGTTAAAAATGAAAATGTGTTGTGATTTCAGCAAATCCTTTAGGCCAGACAAGATTCCAAGCCATGTGTTTGAAATTGATGAAGACTTTGAAAAGGATGAGGTAAGGAGCTTTTTTTTAAAATATTCTGCTCTAAGATCTGTTAAAAAGGAGATTTCACAAGGCAAAGTCAGAATTCAGTTGCCAGGAATGGTTTTCTGGTGAGATGCTTTGTACTGTGAAGATGGGACCAAAACTGAGACAGTGATTTATTTCAAAGTATGACAAGATAATCTCTTGGAGCCAAGGGTCTCCTAAATTAGCTGCAAGATTAGCCATAATATTTTTCATGGCTTTTTCACTTGAAACAGTGCAGCAGCGGAAGAGAAAAAAAGGAAGCCAAACAATTACTAAGTAAAATTCTTCATGTCCAGAATTAAAAGTGGGCAATTTGGTTTTCAACTACACTGCAATATCAGGGTCCTCCTCTTAAAAAGCTTTGTGCTCTACCACATAACCTGCAATTCTTAATCTGTCCCTTCTACCCAATATATTCACAGCGTGTCAGTCCCGTTCTGTATATGCTATGCAAATGTTCCGAGGCATTTGCTTCCTCTGGAAGTTAGCATGTTTGTGCTCAGCTGGTTGCAGGGAAGATTTGCAGCCCTGGAGCTCTTCCATGGGGGTGAGCTGGGGGCTCTGACAATTGGGACATCTCAAACCTGGTGGTCATTTTGGAATATGCAAATGCCATGTTTCCCCTGTGCATATCACATATACAAGAGGGGTAGAATTTTTCTGTCTCAAGTACCACATGAAGCTTAATTCATGCACATGACATTAAGAAGTTTTAGTTTATGGTGGGAAGAGTTTAGCCCAGCTGTTTAAACTCCTTGTGGCACCAAGATGCTGCTGCTGAGGAACTTACAGAGCAAAAGGGAAGTTTCTTTCTTACAGAGGTGAAGATTTGAAGGGGCTGTTTCACGCACATTTCTTACAATTGCTATGTGTGTCCCCGCACACCTCAGGTCTGGACTGGGATGCCTTTTTTTCAAGTTTGGCCTTAATTTTTTTTGACCGTGTTGTTGGTTTGCATTACATCATTAACTTGAGCTGTTACCTGTTTAGTAATATCTAATTTGGGCTGGAGACAGAGCTGTGCAGTGTGTTATCAGCATGCCTCTGCAAAAAGCAAAAGGACAAAAATATGCTATGAAAATTTGATGGAGACCTTTTTTCTTCTGGTCAGTGTCCCAAATACTCAAACAAGTGAAGTTACTGATGTTGGTTGTGGAAGAGTATTCCTGGTGCTTTTGCAGATATTTTTGGCATTTATCTCTTCTGGCATGGCCATATCTAAAGGATTCTATTACAGTTTCCTGATGGAGTGTTTACATTAGAATTATGTAATGGAAATTCAAGTAAAAGCAATCTCTTGATGAAAAAAAGGTGAGCCATTATAAAGGAGAAATCATGGGTTGTTTTACCCAAGGAAATAAAGCATTAGACAATTTACTTTGTTATTGGAAGTTTGACAAGAAAAGAGTGAAAACCTGCCATTTGGGGTGCGGGAGGCAATATAAACCAGTCCCTTCATAGCTCATCGTCAGGCAGTCCAGGTCCCCCTCTGCTGCTGAGTCACTGGAAGTCCCAGGATGAGTTTTTTTCACCAGTCTGGGATCTCATTTCCCTCCCTCCCCAGTGGGGGTCACAGTTTAGGTATGGATGGAGGGTTGTTCTCTCTTTCTGGGACCACGGGACAGGAGCAGAGATGGAAATCCCAGCTGGTATGCCAAGAACAGCATGGTTGGGTCGCTTGAAACTTTTTGTTTTGATAGGTGTGAAACCAGTCAGTTACATTTCAGCTATTGGGGTTTGGTGGTTTTTGCCTAAATTTAAAACGGAGAGTGGATTTATACAAAAGGAAATGACAAAATAAGTCTGGATCTCTGCATTTTGCAACTTTCTGAACAGACCATTTTGAAAATTTCCTTCTTCCCCAGGTTTTTGAAATACTGCCTAAGAACCAACATGCAGTTCCTCATTGCAAAATTGCTGTGCAGTTCTGTCAGTGTAGATGTAATCTTTCTTTTTTAAAGATGACCCAAACTAGCCTGTTTTGCCTGTTTCTTGGAAAGAGAGAACCCTGAAATTTTTTGTGATAACACTGTACATGTAGCTGTACATGTTACACGTACATTTGTTCTACATGTTACTGTATTGCTGTAGTTAAAGCTGTATTGCTTTCTAGGGTGGACATATGCCTTGTGTCCAAGGGGAATTTTGCATGGGAGGCAGTTCACCTACCCTCCTCTTTTCCTGACCTTTTGCTCTCTTTCAGGACTCCTCGTCCCTGTGCTCCCAGAAGGGTGGTGTGATAAAGCAAGGCTGGCTGCACAGAGCAAATGTAAATAGCACAATCACTGTTACCATGAAGGTGAGTTTGATCCAGCGTTATGTTAATCATGAACGAGGCGCGAGGTTAAGTTCAGACCACATCTCTAAAGCTAGCAGGAGTGCAATGGGTGGGTATGGATTTGGATGGGCATCTGTCCCTCTTGTAGAGTATCCCTAGGTGGACTGGAAAACCCAGTCTGGTAACAGATTTTCACCCTTCCCTCCCCAGAATATAGGAAAGACTGGTGCACTTCAAGTCATGACAGGCAAGCTGAACAAAAAGGCGAAGCATGTTCTAGGAAACCAAGATTGTTTTCTGAATGAGCAGCTGAGGCCCAGAAGAGAAAGGCAATTTAAATAACTGGAACAGCTGCCTTGCAAAGAAGACTTTCTGAATTGATAGTTTCCTCACTGGTAGGAAATATGTATGGAGGCCAGCTTTAAATTGAAAGGGCGAGTCTTTGCTTTAAAAGCAGGGGTGATATCACTGAGGAGATGGAGCATTACTGACCTAGAAGCAACAGCTGCATTGTCTCCTGTTCTCCGCTGTACATAATCTGGCATGACATTGCTTACATTTTGCAATGGAGGTTTTTAATAGTTCCACCACAGGTTTTTGCTGTGGCAATGAGCCTGTCTGTTGTTCTACCACGCAGCTGCCTTATTACAGCAGAGAGAGGATATTAGGGAGTTATGCTCAACTGTGCAGCTGAAGGATGGCTGCAGTGGGGCTGCTTTGTAGGGATATTAGTAAATCTCAAAAAGCTCGGTTGTTCTGAGGCTCGATTCAATGAGTTATGCTTTCATGAGAAGTGGAACAGGACCGTTCATAGGGCTAATTTTAATTTGAGTTTTTACAATGACTACTCATGAGCTTGAAGGTGATAGACAGAACAGGATTTTCTGATCCTCTGCTTTTCTGAGCAGCAAGTCTGAAGCCATTTCTGCTCCTGTAACTTCTGGAGGAGGTATCATACATGATCAAAGCAATCAGCTGGGTCTGTTCTTAACTGAGCCTCTTGTGCTATTTTGGCCTCCATGCCCAGCACCTCAGACCCACCTTTCAGAGATGTTATCTGAACTACACTGGCTTCGGCTCAATTAATAAGATCCACAGTCTCTGTGAAACTCGGTATCAAAGTACCAAAAATCAGTAGCCATTTTCTGAGCTGGTCCTGGTCACTTCTGTGTCTTACAAAACATCTCCTAAGGCACATGTGAGAAATCTGAGGACTTGGAACATCTTCAGCCTTGTCAACACTTTGAGAGGCTGCTGTGCTTTTGCGGAAGCAGACACGACCATCTTTTGAGTGTTGGTTCTTTCATTGCTGTGATGTGCTGAGCTGTTGGTACCTCACACTGTTGCTAAGCACGTGCAGAGCGTATTTTGTGGAAAGGCAGCCCACGAGCAAACTGTAATTAGGCTACAGGTGCCAACCTTTATTTCAGAGTAACCTTCCCTTTGCAGAGAACTTCCCTGGTTTGGCCCAGCTCTCTTGCTGTCTGTTTTGCAGCGTGGTGGTGTGCTGCATTACAACCACAGTGTGAGGATTTTCTCTCTTTCTTTCTTCGCTGCCCGAATGGACTTCCCCAGTTCTCTAGCCATCCCTCTGCAATTGCAATGCCCACCAACAGCATCTGTAGCCTGATCAGAGGAGATGTTCCCTCTGATCTTAGGTTTATGGTATTCATTTCAAATGACCATAGTCTTCTGATGATTATTTCTGAGCAGTGCTTACAAGGGGAGAAGATCATAGGAATAGTGTTTGCTGCTTGCTTCTGCATTTCCTTTTGAAGAGAATTCAGAAGATGCAAATGGTTTAGCATGAAATCCCATACCCATGAGGGATGTCAACCCTGTAATATCTAGAGAGAGATCTATCATGGGTTTCTGTAGCATCCACTGCCAAAGTTTCTGGGGTTGATTCAGTGAAGTGCTAAATCAGTGTTTAAATTGGTTTAACGCTTAGCATACGTAACTTTCCATGTATTTTTATGATTTGTTGAACTAAAGGTTTAGTTAAATCTTATAAAACTTAAAGCTCAGCAACCTTTGGAGCATCTCTACCGCTAAGTAGTCATCTAAATGATGCCAGAGGTTACCTTTCAGAGGGCTTAGGTTACCATTCAGAGTACAATGCTCCCTTCCAGTTCTGTGCAAGCGAGTGGTTTTATTGAACATGCGCTAGTGTCAGTAATGATGGAAGCAGGAAATTACTAGTAGTCTCCCATGTGGGATGAAAAATGCTGTGTGTATTCGTAGATCTTCCAGATATGCACAACAGTGGAAATACTCACAGTGCTGCTTGCCCCAGCTTCCTTTGTGATTCTCCTAACACAGATATCTAGCAACTGTGAAATGCACCCTGCTCCTTACAGACCTGACAACATATGGTGCTACCATAATTGCTGTGAAAATGTTCTCCTGAATTATAGTTCAGTGCCTTTTGGCTAACAAACGTGAAGGAAGATGTTCTGAGATACTGGACAGCTTTTTTTCATAAAAATCAGTAGCTCAAACATAGGAACGCTTCTCCCAGACTTAGTGCTTTTTGAGGAGAGAATTGAACACTAAGCCGAAGCCAGTTCACGAAAATAGGTTTGTATAAAAAAACCCCCAACAAACTCACAAAACACCAAGCAGTTGAATGGATTACAGCGTCCCTTGGCTTGCATTTGAGTGCTAGGAATTTCCACATGTCTGTTCCAAAGTCTTCTGGAGAATTGCTTTGTAATTCTAACTGAGGTCTTTATCAAAAAGGCTCTGGAAATACCTGCTCTAGGGTGGAATGAATCTTCAAGTGATGTGCTGATCCGAATTTACTGTGCAGCATTACTTTGTAAAGATAAATGAGGCTGGAGCCAGCTGAGAGACAAGCTGGAAGCCCTGGGGCTTTGCTTTAGATAGGCAAACTTATAATAACAAGGACATTAAAATTAAAGAAGATGACGAGTTCTCTCTTTATAAAACCAAAGGGGTGAATCTGCAACACTCTAGGGTCATCAGTGTTTATTGTTACAGTATTTTCTCAATAGCAGGAGGGCAGATACTGAAACTGTGGCTGTGGTTTGTGATATACAACAGAGTGAATACTTACATGAGCAAGACTTTGTACTTTTGCAGGTATTCAAGAGGAGATATTTTTACTTGTCACAACTCACAGATGGCTCCTATATTCTTAATTCCTACAAAGATGAGAAAATTTCAAAAGAATCCAAAGGCTGTATTTTCTTGGACGCTTGCAATGATGTTGTTCAGGTAGGTGTGCTTTCTGCGCAGCTTTACATGGGCTTGTGCATTGCTAGCTCTGAGACAGACATGCTTTCTGAAGGTCTCTGCCACTGAAAGGGTGAAGGCATGGATTTACAAACTAACTCAGAGCTGGTTTGCTCTGTCAGCTAATCTGATTAAAAGTCAGGCAAGGCATTTCATAAGGGTTCCATACTTTTTGGCCAAGAAGACAGCAAGTGGAAGAACTGCTGTCAAAGTAAAAGGGAAGCATTTCATCGTTACCTCATCCCCTGCCTCCCTGCTCTGTCCATCTCCTTTACCTGGTTATCGTAGGTCAGGTGTCTTTCAAGACACCCTGAGTGTTGAAGCCAGTAAGTTATTGGTGTGACTTAGTCTTGGGCACCTTCCTCCTCCGTTTGCTGCTTGAACCAGCTTCTTGTTTCTTAAGTTACATCCTGATAAGTCCATGCAAACATGCAGCCCTTTGGGACTTACGACCTGCAAAGGGCTTGTAAGGTTTTAGGAGCAGGTATTTGTACAGGGCTTAAACCTGGGTTTGCTTTGTTATGCTGAGAGTGAAGTGCAGCAGTGGATTGCTGCTGTGCCTTCTGCTGTTGCTGTCTCTGCAGAAGCTTCAAGCACTGAGTGTGGTGGAGCTGGTACAGGGCAGCTTAAATCAGCGGTTTGCTTCAGCAGGGATGAGTCAGAGCTGTGTGTTTCCGTTTATCTCTCTGAACACAGTAAAAGCAGTAGTGCACACGCCTCACTGATGTACAGGATGTACTTCCCAAGTTACATCAGATTTGCCTTGGCTTCTGGTTGGAAAATGCTGTTTAAAGGCCAGCAGAGCTCAGAAAAGTTGCATTGAACCACTTGCTTTTAAGATAGATGCTTCTAAGTGTCCTGGAGTGCAACATTACTTACTGTGTCAGACAAATCCAGTTCTTGGCTTCTCTGGGTAAAATATTAAAGGTCTGACAACATAAGAAGGAGCTTGCTCCTGCACCTCAGTCAATGTCTGTGGTTGAGTCTAGCTTTCTTCCACTTTCAGAGTAGCTGGCAACCATGGAGCTGTGTACTGCTTGATCGCAGCCGTGAAGCCCTTTGTGATTACTGCAGGAGAGGTGCTGTGTCAAGGAGGGTGCTTGCATTGTATTTCATGGAATTTCAGTTCAGGATGCTTTCACAGAGAGGAGCCTTATGGCAAGTACTGTGCTGAGTTGTTGAGGAAAATGTAATACAAATCTTTCTTAATTGTTTGTTCAGTGTCCTAAGATGCGCCGTTATGCATTTGAACTGAAGACAATAGACAAGTACAGCCACTATCTCGCAGCTGAAACTGAGCAGGAGATGGAAGAATGGCTGGTAACTCTGAGGAAGATCATTCAGAGCAATACTGAGAGTTTGGTGCAAGAGAAGAAAGATGCTGTGGAATCTGTGCAAGGTCAGTCTATAAATAAACACCTACCTTCAGCCTTCTCCAGCAGGATGCAAGCAGTGCGCCCAGAGAAGTGTATACTTTTCTTTCTGGATTAATAGCAAGAATTATGGCTGACACATGATATCATGCAAAAGGGCTTAGTATAATGTAGTTGATAGTCTGAGGAATGAAAGTGGAGGGAAACATGACCCTTCCTCTAGATGGGAAATCCATGGCCAACTTTCAAGACTCCTGGAAAATTGGCTCTGTGCTGAAGTTCTGCTTTGGAAAGACCTAGCAGGCTGTAATAGTACACCCTGGTACTAGTAATGTATGGAAAAATCTTACTCCTGAGGAATGGAAAAGACTCCATAAACTGTTTCTGTGCTATTGTAAGCAAATATTGCAGGATGCTTTCTGGCAGAGCGGTGCTCCTGCAGTTGTTTTGAATATCTGGGGTTTGTGTCCTTGCAGATGATGAATCAAGCACACAGGGAAAATCAGAGAACATCCTGGAGAGCCTGGAGAGAAGCATGCATCCAGAGCTGATGAAGGTACCGTGTTTGCAGAGATCGCTCTCCCAGCCCATAGCTAGTTCTCTCCACCATGTCTGTAAAAGGGGTTTTCCACTTTCTGTGTCTTCGGCTCTGGGGGAGCTGGGCAGGCACCAAGTGCTGGTGGGGTCGCTGTTATCTCATCTCTCTGTCTCACGGATGGAGCTCCATGGTTTGGGGCTGCATGCTCCTTACCTCCAAGCGTGGGGCCCTTAAGGAAGAACCAGACTTAGAGCAAATGAAGGGCTGTTGTGGTCAGTACTGCTCATTCCTGCTCAGCAGAGGTGACCGTCCTGGCTGTGAGAGCAGAGGGACAGTTAGGTGGCAGCCACCTCCTATTTATGATCCAGAGTGTGGTTGCCTACTTCTGTCTGATTTCTCATTTAGCAGAGTCATATTGGTTTACTGTCGTTGCACCATGTTGGTGGCTACAGCTGCATCATCTCACATATCACAAAGGGAACCTGAAAAATATTTATTTTGTTCTGCTTCCATTCTTTCCAAGCAACGAATGTTTGCCTCTGTGTGGCCAGGCAGTAATATCAATGCTTTCCTTTGTCCTAGTATGGAAGAGAAACAGATCAGCTGAACAAACTGAGCAGAAATGATGGAAGACAAAACCTCTTTTCTTTCGACCCAGAAGTCCAGGTAAACATCCCCATGTTTGCAAATGTGAGGTTTTATTTTCTGTTCATGCCTCCCCTGTTCCCTTGCATGGCCACAGCGTTTGCCTGCAGAGGCAGCGTGTTTTTCGGTGGACTGGAGAACAGAAGTGCAGCCCATGTCCCTGTCAGTGAGAGCTGAACAAGATGTCAATGCTCAGGTGATAGCTCAAATAAAGGGAAGACTCGCAGCAGCCCCGCACATGGCCTCCCTCCAGCTTTGCTGGCTTCTGTGTGATACATCTTGATGTTGCTGGATTTCAAACCCACGATCTGGGCCTCTGGGAGGTTCTTACGGTTGCAGAAGCAGTAGAAGTGGTATTGCAAGGGCACCTGCAACGCTGCATGGGCTCAGCATGTCTGGAGTAGGGAACAGTGATGTTAAAGACCATGATAGGGGTTTACAGGGAGAGCTTCAGTCTTCAGGGAGTTTTCAAACGTAGGGGACCTACAAACAGAAAAAACACCCCAAGCAGTTCTCATGCACTGGATTAGGGGTTCATTGACTATTGGCTTGTTTTCTTCTCGGGTTTGACGTTTTTGCTGAGCTCTCTGCCAAGGTCCAGGTGTGGGATTTCGGTGGAATGAGCTGCAATTGTTAACACAGTTTTAGAGGATTGTTCCAAGTTATTTCATAGTTTCTGTTTCTCCTTCTGGCATGCTTTGGCTTGTTCACACCTGTGAAAAAGAACGTTCTGGTTTAACAAGGAAATGTAATTAGTCTTTAAAAGGTTTAGTTGTACAAAATGAGCTTTTCTCTTGGCACTTCTTTAAGGTCTTTAACAGGAAGAAGATAACCATCCGGGAGGCCCTTTTTTTTTTTTTTAAGAGAAGCTTTGAGAAGTTTCCTATATTCTAGTCAGATAATAAAAATGGAAATATTATTCAGTGTGGAGCATCTAAGGTATCTTTTTTTACCTAACCAAATGGTTAGGCTGAGTTCACTGCCCTCCCTCTATACCCAGAACTCTTCATTCTGGTGTGGGTCAGTCAGATCACTCTGGCACTGGGCTTTCAAAATCACTGGGCATTCAAAATCACTGCCCTAGTCAATGCTGGTGTGTACGTGCACACTTGTATGCCTGGTGCTAAGGAAGCTGGGAGCAGGAACGTATACCTGCAACGTACTTTCCTCATCAAAAGGAAATAGGGGAAACAATGGGAAGAGTTCCCCAGAATCGGATTAACAATTGCAGCCTATTTTGCTGAAATTACTTGATTGTGAGATATCAGCGCCCTAAGTTTGGCATGCAGGTTTCTGCAGGATTTGAGGGGAAAAAACAAACAGGACTGTGCCAGATTGTCACGGAGAGGTGTGCTGGTAATTAGGGGTGTTTGGTAGCTCTGTGTCCCCAGTGCCCAGTACGATGAGTATGGTGAAGGCCGAGGGTCTTTATCTGGCTGATGGTATTTTGGTCACGTACACGTCTGCTCTCCGAGAAGGGCGGATGTCGAGGCACAGACTAGGCATGGGTGTTCTGGGTTAGGAAGGAGGTGATTATAATCAAGACTGTTTGGATTTCCCAGCTGGCTCTGCAGACAGTCTTTGTTGTTTCTAACCATGCCGGTTCTTGCTGTGCATCTAGAAATGCCTTCAACTTCAAGATGTTGTTCGTGATCCCAACGGTGTGTGCCTTCTCTCTATTTCAGGCACAGGGACCATCTCTTGAACTAGTCAAACAAAGTAGAAGATACTTTTCTGAGTGTAACCATGACTTATGTTCCGCTTTCTTCCCCAAGCTCTAAATGGGGTTTGGGAAGATCCCCGGGGTTACAGCAAAGCAGGAAGGAACTGAAATCATATTGAGGTTTAGTTTTCTGTGCTCTGCAAACCAGATTGCTAAAAATTGATGCAACCCCATGAATTCATGTCTTTAATACATTTGTGTAACATCACCAAATGGCACTCATTTGTGAATGTCTTGTACCTTTGGTACCACAAAAAAAAAAAATTGGTTAAGATAGTATTGGCCATAATGTGATCCCTTAACATTATTCAGGAGTTTATTTTCTTTTTTAATGAGACCAGATTTGTTTGTTTGCTGTCTAGAGGCTAGACTTCTCAGGGATCGAGCCAGACGTGAAGCCATTTGAGGAAAAGTGCAGCAGGCGCTTCGTGGTGTGCTGCCAGGACTTCTCCCTCAACCTCCTTGCTCAGCTCAGCGACAGATCGGAAGGAGGACCCACCAACGTAAGGGGAGCTCTGGCATGGCCTGCTTTGCGTTCTTTCTCCTCACTGGCAAGAAAAACCCTCAGCAGATTAATCTGGGTGGATAAAAACGTCTCATTTTGCCCTGAGCTGCGATGGGACCTGGGCAGGCGGTGACTGCTGGCCCAGGGTTGTTGCAGGTTTTGTCTGCCTTGGTATTTTGGCGTTCCAAAAATGTGTTTGGGGACAGGGTCTGTCCTGACATGCCTCAGCCTGCCAGGGACTGCTGGGAAACCAGCGGTTCAGAGGCATAGGGAATTGGGAGCGTGTGTCTGCCATGTTCTGGGTCCCTGTGAAAGTCCTGTTGGTAAATGATTAAGCTCCATCTCCAAACCACTTACTGCTGTGTTTTATTTCATTTCCCCTAATGGCAAGAGATTTCCCTGTTCTGAAACCTTCTTCTGACTCCCAGCCTAACTGTATTCACAGCCACTTTATTACATGCATTTGTTACTGTGTCAAAGTTGTGCCTGAGCCTAAAAAGCTCTTCCTTGTATTTTCTGAGCCTCTGATGTCTGTAGACAGCTATTACGTCTCCCCTCAGCCTTTGTTCTGCCAGGCTGAAAAGACCAGGCTCCTCCAGTCTTTCCTGCCAAAACATAGTCCCTATTATCATGTCCTGCATTTGCTCGGGCTGGAGGCAACCCTTTATGCAAGGATGCCAGAGCAGCAGATAGCATCGCAGGGGAGGCAGCGGCACTGGCACTGTCCGATCTCTGCTGATGGTACCTTGTCTGATGCCTGTTAGATTTGCAAAGGCTTTTTTGTGGTGGTTTCATATTGGCAGCTCAAAGCTAGTACACCAGGCTTGTTCTCCTCGCTAACTCCCAGCAGATGAATGCATCGCTGATAGCAGAGATTCTTGTTATTCATCCTTAATCAGGCCCAGAGTCAGACCTAATCAGCACATTTTTAGTATTGATGTAATGCCTCGAAGTTATGCTGTAATGTCTCGGACACAGTACAGTCTTTTCTTTGGGCCTTCACTTTTATCTTTACATGGATGCATGCCTGCTAGGATCTTTGAATTAAAAATACATGGAATTGTTGCCACTTGCCTTGTGCTGTCAAGGTCAATAGCTACAAATGAGTTGGCAGATTTTGCACATGCAGTTCCTCAGCAGTGTTAGTCTTCTATTTGAGCTCTCCTGGCTGGGAGAGCTAACTTTGCTCCTGTGCCACCCGGCATATAGCAGCTGAGGAACATTTTGAGAGTCTTGCAACTGGGCCATCCGGAGCTGATTGACTTTGGACAATAGGTGAAGTGGTCTTTAGCATGCAAACATAAACACTCTTAAGTTGATTTCTTTCTCATTGCAAAGGATAAACAGCTCTGAAGGATTGGGGTCATCTTTTCTTCCTAACTTCATAGTTTATCACTTATATAAAAAACCCTATGGATTTCATTCTTTACATTTCACTGATGGTTTTAAAGTAGCTTTGTTCAAATTGACTAGATCAAAATCCAGGAAGATGCAGGAAAAAAATGGTTTTATGTATTTATAAAGCAAATAAATATGGATTGTCTGTAAGAATTCTGTAAAATGCTGGTGTACAAAACTAAAGGAAAAAATGGATGCAGAAGGCAAACCAGGCAGGGAAGGCAATGCATGTTGATACTCTTGAGCCTGTACCATGCATTTTTTTTTGACACATATATTCCATCAAATTTCCAGGTTGAGCCCTTTTTCCTAAGCTTGGCATTATTTGACCTGAAAAATAATTGCAAGATTTCAGCTGACTTCCACGTGGACTTGAACCCTCCATCTGTCCGTGACATGCTGCTGGATAACTCTGCGTCCGGAGCGGAGGGCACCAAGGGACGTTCACCAGGCGAGAGCCTTGTGCATGGGGTCCCTGAGTCTCACCTGCACTACATAAAACGGGTGAAGAACTGACTTTCTCCTCATTCTGTATCTCTTTTGAGGCTGTGGCTGTTCAGTAGCTTTGCAGTGTGTTGTTCTCCACTGTGTGGAGAAACAGAAGTCAGCTTTTCTCTTGAGCTGTGGGGTTTTGGTCAGTGTCTCATGCCAATTGCCTCTTCGGGCTCACTGGCAGCGATAGGCAAAGCACCGGGTAGAGTTTTTCAAGACTTGACTATGCTCAAGCCTTGTGAGCCCCTGTGGCCCATCCGCAGCAGCAACCAGCGCGGGTCTGTGTGGGTTGTGGGAAGGTACAGCGAGATGATCGGGGCCAAACCCAGCGGTGCAGGTAGGGTGTCCTGCTCTCTGACAGCCTACTGTCTATCTTATTGCAGGGGGTTTTCTCCGTGACTGACCCACATGTGGAGATCTTCCTGGTGGCCCGTGTGGAGAAAGTGCTGCAGGGCAGCATTACACACTGTGCAGAGCCGTACATGAAAAACTCGGACCTGGGGAAGGTATTGGATGGGCCCGTGAGAGTATCTGCTTAGTGATGCTGTCTGCTGCTGCAGGGAGTAGTGTGGTCAGAAACATGGGTTGTTTCTGCTGCCCTTTAGCTTCTTTCTGGCAAATACTGGTCTTCATCCATTCTGCTACTTGTGCTGTTCCCAGCCCAGCTTCAGCTGGGCTGTCCTGGGAGATTTGGTTCCTTCCCCTGGAAAGAGGCAGAGGATTTTTAGAGAGAGCCAAGCAGTTGGGGCAAGGGGACCTTTTTCTGTTACACTTCAACGAGGCAAAGCCTGTACTGATAGCAAAAAAGTGGGACTCTTCATCCCCAGAGAAATGGGCTGCACTGCTACATGGTGCTACACGCAGTGTCTTGGACTGGTCCCAGCTCACTCCTGCTGGGAACAGCGATGTTTTAGTAGGAGCAGAACATGGGCTTCACCCTTTGTTCTGCTCGCTCTGCCTCTGTCTTGCTCCATGCAGAGTGCCATGATCATATGGGGGAACTTACGCAAAGGGTGGTCAGGGAGAGGCCCTGGTGCTGCCAGCATCAGTCTCTGCATGCCAGGTGGAATTGATGCTGCCTTGCTGCAGCCGGTCAAAATTAGTCCCTGGAAAATCAATGCATGGAACACCTGGTATGTGATGGCATTCCCTCGGCCCCCTTCTTAAGTCTGTATAGGATAAGCCAATTACAGTCAGTTTTGGAAAATAAACTAATACCCTATGGCAAATAAAATACTAATACCCTGACAGTTTAATGCAGAATCAAGAGGAGTTTTAATATGACTGTGCCCACAACATGTTTGCTATTGCTTTGCAAAAGTGATAAATGTGCATGGCGTGAAGTGTCAGACAGGGATGTCTATCAGCTGCTTCGGCAACTGTTGCACTGTGTGCCTGGGGAGCTGCGCGTTGTGGAGTACGGACAGTTTCTTCTCCCTGGAGCGTGCAGCGCTCTTTGCTCCTTTTCCAGGGCAGCATGGAAGCCGTGGCACGCACTAACCTCTCTTGTGTTTTGCAGACTGCCCAGAAGGTCCATAAGGTGGCCAAGCAGGTGTGCAGCCGCCTGGGGCAGTACAGGATGCCCTTCGGCTGGGCTGCCAGGTTAGTCACCTC
>JANHGO010000044.1:11916479-11934902 GCA_024606505.1 Aquila spilogaster | reverse complement strand
AAGGTGGCCAAGCAGGTGTGCAGCCGCCTGGGGCAGTACAGGATGCCCTTCGGCTGGGCTGCCAGGTTAGTCACCTCGGACCGCGCTTCGGCCGTGGTGGGAGCTGCTGCTGCGAGTTATCCGGGATGTGATCCGGCCGGGCGGGTGAAGGGCCAAGTGACCGAAGTCAGTGAAGTTGCAGCCGGGGGCAGAATCTGGCTCCAGTTCCCAAGACAGAACAGGGGTTTGGCCTGAAATGCTCTGTCTAGAATTAGAAACAAAATATTAAAAAGTAAACAGTGCTGGGAAGACAGTAACCTTCCTGCTGACCTGTAGCTACTGCTATCAGGGCAGAACGTTCCTAGGGACGAATTACACCGTCCCGTGCTACCGCGGGATTTGGCCGTGGGATTTGGCGCAGAAATTCCTTCCTGGCACCAGCCCTTGCCAGGGACAGGATGAGAGTGGAGGGCCTCCTGGCCTGGCGGTGGCAATCAGCTGGGGTTTGTCTCTGCTCTGGGGTTTGTTAGACTCTGCTTTAATTAATGTTCTTGGGAATGACTGGAGATAGTGATCCCATTCCCTCGCTGTTCTTTTACTGGGACTGATAAAAAGTACGTCAGTGCTAACTCCCTTAAATCTCACATCAGAGGAGGGCCTGAAGGCGAGTTCATCCCTCTGCCACCGCCTCCTATTGCTAAATTGCTCTTTGGTGCTGACAAAAGGTTTGGTAATGACATGGCAACACCAGATGACTGTCACAGTGGGCTGGGATTTGGTGGTATATGGCTTGCAATGTGTATTCTTGAACTGGATTTTCCTGTGACACTGGCTGCTCGGCTTCCAGATGGTGTTTCTGGGATGCAGCTCACTCCTGGGAGCCAGCACACAGCCTGCACCGTGCCTCAGCCTAACGGTGGGCTCTGTGTGGGCATTGACTTCGACGGGCTTCAGATTTGTTCCTGCTGAGTAAAAAGCTGCATTTGGCAGTTGAGTGGCCTGGTGTGGGGAGCTGTGTTGCTCTGTGTCCCTGCAACAGTTTCCCTGTGGGTTTCAGAGGAAGGTGTTTGACAGAAAAGGAGTACGGGTGCTTTAATGTTCTTACTGTACGCAGACACCCGCAGCCTTTATACTCAAGAGCAAAGATGCTGGTATTCGTCCAGGGCAGAGTCCAATCTCTTGCTCTGGGTTCAGGAGGAAGCTGATGCATGTCCTGAGACTGGTCTTCATTGCACACTCCCTTCCTAGGAGGATTTCCGTGCTCTGACCCCATGCGCAACTAGGAAGATACTTTACCACTTGGTGTTAGTGGGAGGGGATTGAAGGGCATTCATGATTGTGGACCAGGCTTGGAACTGAGCTGGGTCTGTCCTCACCTGGCTGGAGAGAAGGGAAATGGGTGATATCCCATGCAATCTTATGTGACGCGGTGGACTGCAGTCTGCGTGGGCTCTAAGCACCACGTGAGGATGGGAGAGTGTTCGGGAGGTCTGGTGGTGTTCAGAGCAGTCACAGGCCAGTGAACCTCTCGCCTGATAAACTGCCCTTCAGCCTGACATGTCAAAGACCTCAATGTCTGCATATTTACCAACATTTAAGAAATATGTCTCTTCTTTTCTGCAGACCAGTTTTCAAAGACTCGCAGGGCACTCTCGATGCTGAAGGAAAATTCTCGCCTCTCTACAAGCAAGACAGCAGCAAACTCTCAAATGAAGATATGCTGAAGCTTTTAGCAGAGTATAAGAAGTAAGTGTAAGAGACTGGTACAGAGTCTGAGCAGGCATTTTAATATACATTTTTAAACAGTTAAGCATAGGCATGAGATGACAATTTCTAAAATACTCAGAGGGTAACAAAAAGCGCTGCTGGTGTGTTCAGCATCTGAGCTTTCAAGATTCACACCCTTGTTCCTTTCTCCCTAATGCAGACCAGAGAAGACAAAACTACAGGTCATTCCAGCCCAGTTAAATATCGTCATCAAAGACATCCCGCTAGACTTCACAAGTAAGGATCTTGGATCTTAAAATAAATGCTGATGGCTCTAGCCTCAGGAGTTAACGCTTCCAATGGGGAGTTTTGCTGTTTCATTAACAAGAGTATCTTGGGGCTGCAATGAGAAGTGAGTAATTCAGCACAACCACTGACTTGTAAGTCTTTCTGATGGATTCTGTGGAAGGATGTGGTCCAAGTGCAGAGGTTTACCTGAGGGGTGCATCTACTTTGCAGTTTGGCCATCACATCCTAAATCTAAAGGAAGCTACCTGCCTGCTTTTGCTGTTGTTATTACACCAAACTCATACAACATTTTTGATCTGTTAACACCACAGGGCTTCACAAACATGGTCAGTGTGATTCTTTACTTTGCATTTAAAGAAACTGAGGCAAAGAAAGGACTCGAGATGTAGTCAGCGTCACTCCATGGGCCTTTGGCAGCTCCTGTCACAGGTTCTGTAGTCTAGTCCCCTGTCTAAAAGGCTTTTCTAGTGGACTTAATTTTTTCTGTTCTTTGAAAAGTCATCACTTGAGATGAACTCTCCCTCATGGTGGATGTGAGTCCTAGTGAATTAGGCAGGTCTTGTGGACTGATATTTGGAGGCAACATAACCATCAAACGTCTTTCTGAAGCAGAGAGTGGAAAAGGACCGATGCAGTGAGACTGACGCACTTTGAGATGTCAGTCTCAAGTCATTGTCTCAGTAGCCTGTCTGCTTCAGTCAGGTGATGTTTGCATGATTTATAAAACAGTAGCGTAATGGGTCAGATTCCTGGAAGATTCAAGGTGCAGGTCCTGGGCAGAGCGGCTGTCCCTACCCAGACATGGGTCATTCACAAGACCCTTTGACTTTGCCCAGAGCTACAGGAAAGTGCCACTTCTGCAGTCCCCACTGTCAAGAAGAGCAGAGCCCCATGGTGCCTGCGCACCCATCTTTTCTCAGTATTGCTAATGCAGTTGGGGACCACAGATGTTGCATGATCAAGGGAAGAATTTTCCCTTAATCATGTCAGTGGGAGTGGTCCAAGTCCTGCTGCCTGGTCAACACACACGATCCTCTGATGTGAAGGGAACTGGATGCTTGAGAGCAATGGCAGAGTTTCAGACCCACGAATTTCCTTTCCATGGCTGTACTTCCCATGTTCATGGGGTGTGCGCTTATCCAAGCTTCCCTTCTCTTCCAGATTGTGTCACAGCTTCTTATATTCCTATAAAGCCTTTTGAGAAGAGCTGTGAGGACATTGCAGTTGAAGTGGAGGAGCTTGTCCCAGAAGTTGCAAAATACTGTTATCCCTTCACTGTCTACAAAAACCACCTCTATGTCTACCCCTTGCATTTGAAGTATGAGAACCAGAAGGTGTTTGCAAAGGTGGGCAACCTGAAGAGCAGGCTGCAGCCAGACTCAGTGTGGTCTGGGATAATGCTGCTGACCTGTAGCAATGGCTCATCCTCCTCTTCTCCCCCGTTTCAGGCAAGGAATATTGCTGTCTGTGTTGAGTTCAGGGATTCAGATGAAGCTGATGCCAGGCCGTTAAAGGTGGGTACCTGTTAATGGGGCTGCCATTTGCTCGCTGCTGTGTACTGTGTGCGAACCAGGCTGAGCAGGAAAATAGGAAAGCACTGAGTTTCCGTGCTCGCTGTTTTAATTTGGCCAGCTAATTTAGGGTGGCAGCAAGCCTGAATTCAGCTCTTCATTTGTGTTTCCAGTGTATATATGGCAAACCTGGAGGCCATCTCCTGACCACAAACGCATATGCTGCCGTGCTGCATCACAACCAGAGTCCAGAGTTCTACGATGAGGTAAAAATGAAATGGTGGGAAGTAACAAATTTTCCTGAATGCTACAAAGCCAAGGGGCCTTTCAGGATACCTCTTTTTCCAGGGATGGGTGAAATACGGGTAAAAATAATCACCAGCCCTTTGCCTCAGTAGAAGGGCTCAGCAAAGCCAGAGACTTTGTCAATTTTTTATGCCAGTTTTTCTGCTGTCTTTACTGTCACGCTCTGTGCACTCCAATCACACACCCCCATTAATAAATAATGTGCAAATGTGATGAAAATGTTAGCCACGAGCTATTTAAGGTGGGTAGGAATGTGTCTTGTGTAACTGCATACAACATAGCATTTGTGAAATAAAATAGAACTTAAACTATTACTCCACAACTAAAAATACAGTCTTATCTATCATGATATCATTTTAGATTAAAATTGAGCTTCCAATTCACCTCCATCAAAAGCATCATTTGCTTTTCACCTTCTATCATGTCAGCTGTGAAATTAATACAAAGGCAACATCGAAAAAACAGGACACCGTTGAAACTCAAGGTATGTTTAATGCTTAAATTACTTCTGTTGGAGTGTAAGAGTCCAAGATAAAATGAATGTAAGGACATGAAAAAGTATTCGATTAAAATACTAGCCTATCTGAATTTTCTTTTTTGAAAGCAACAATACAAATCATAGGTCTAAACTGGAATAAACCACAATTTTTTTAGTGTGTACTAAAGCTCACATTTTTGCTGCAATCTGACAGCTATTTTCTGCGTGTTCATGACTTGGCTTGCATGAATGGGCTATCATCAGTCAAGTCACCAACAAAAACTTGACGTGAGATCAGGGCCTCAGGGGCCGATCCTGCCAACACTAGGCATGTGTAAGAGACTAAGCACACCCAGGTCCCACTGGTTGGGATAATTTTCCATTCAGCCAGTCCTCAGGTGACTGAAGGACCCTCATCATGGTGCACAACTATGGTTCACGCACTGTTTCTGCCCCTCAAACCCACTGCTAATCTTGGTTGTGCTGTGTCTGAATTTCACTCACAAAGTCACCAGGTAACACATGCTTTAAGAAGGCTGACATGGTCGATCCCAGCCTTGTTGAAGCCTCTTGCATAGCTGCGAGTTTGATCTTCTCAGGGTGAGACACAGCTCTTTTTGGAGCTTGAGCTAAAGATGTATCACTGAGTGTCTGCTAACTCCAGTCCACTGGTTGCCTCTGCAGTGGGATACGCCTGGGTCCCGTTGCTGAAGGATGGACGGATTGTCACCCTGGAGCGGCATTTGCCGGTTTCATCCAACCTTCCACCTGGCTACCTGGGTCTTGGAGACACAGAGTCACGGAAGGTAGGAAGGCCATTTAAAATGGACTTAAATGTAAAAGGAAGAGGAAAGCTGACCTTTTGTTATCAGTGTAAGTTCTGGGCTTCTGTTGGTGCTCTGCTCAACTGGAAAGATCCCTACTGCAGGGCAGCCCCCAACGCTTAAGGTTCTTAGGGGTGGGAGACAGAACACTTTTATTCCACTTTCTGTGGTTATATAGGTTGCAGAGAATATTTTTGTGGCAGGCTGGACTGGGCTGTTGCAGATGGCGCAGAGCAGGAGAGCGGGCACATGCTCTGTGTGCTCATTCTCGCAGGGATCCCTCTGCCCTGCCACGGCTGCAGTCATGTCACCAGTGTGTTTGTGTTGGGCTGGGGGGGGAACCCATTCTTCCACCCCAACCCATACCTTCTGGCTGGGTGTCTGTCTGCACAGAGCCACCTTCTCACCGCAGGCTGAAACCAAGTACTTGAATGTTGTCTGTTCACAGCAGCCCAGCGTGGATGCAAAGTGGGTGGATGGAGCAAAGCCACTGTTTAAAATCAGAATCCATTTGGACTCAACCATTTACACCCAGGTAAGTCGAGCACCTCGCTCTTAAAGACTTCCAGCACAAATGCAGAGGCAGCAATTGCTGTATCTCTACTACTGCCATGCTGTAGGTGCTGTGGGAAAGAGGTACCTGTGTTTGCAGAGTAGCGCTGAGATACTTCTGTAGCAGTAGTTCTGGGATTACTTGCAGGGATCTGCTCCTTTGCCTGGATGTGATGAGACAGTTGTGTGAGTGAACGAGCCTAGGGAGAGGCTGATGTTTTCTTGGCCAATTGCACTGTAACTGGCAGGACCAAGGAAACATTTGAGCAAATGAGCTGCTTCGATGACGCAAAAGAGAGAAGAGCTGGTGGAAATGAGAGGTGTCCTCAAATATTAGACTGTTCATTAGGTTTAAAAAAAAAAAGTTTTCTGACAACAGCAGACACAGGAAAACAAGATTCCTGATTTCCCTTTGAAACCAGTTCAGGCTGTTTTACCAAGTCCCCTGTGTTCTGCGATCTTATGGTAGTGATGGACTTCCCCAAGCTTCATGTGATATACAGCAAAGCTCCGCAGCACATGGTTTGGGGCACCTCCGGTCAGCACTGCTCACGGGGAAATGCCCTTGGCAGGGCTTGTCCTGTGCTGGATGTAATCAGCTGCATTTATATTCACAGCAACTCGCTTTCAGCATCATCTAAATCTGGTTTTGGGTCTTACTGACTCTGTGCAGCACTGAGAGCAGCACAGTAGTTCCACTCTCCACCAAATTACATTCCCAGATGCTTTTCAGGGTTAAATAACCCAGTAATTAAATTTAACCTTGGAGGAGGAGGGAGAGGAATGGGAAGGAGAGTCTCCTCGGATGGACAGTAGGAGGTCGGTGAGGCAGATGGTGAGGCAGTCTCGAAGAGCCGCAGCTGGGAGAGGCGGGCTCCCGCTCCTCCAGGCAAGTGTTGAGTGGGGATTGGGGCTCAGGGTAGCGCAACCACAGGAGATTTTTAACACTGCTGGCAGTTTTGTGCTTAATCTCAAGATTAGTTGGGAGCCAGGGGATGGGCAGTGGCTGGGTACCTTGGAAAAGTCAGGGAGCAGTACTGTAGTCCTGGGAGAAGGCCGCTGGGGTCCAAGAGTGCCACTGGTAGTGACGTGGGGCTTGCTAGGGACATGGCCTACTGCCGCAGGTAAGTCAGCAGATTTTTGAGTCTAAGCTGCAGAGTAAGGGCTGGCAAATATTGAGGCTGCTGCATTGAACTTGTTTGTCTCTTCCAGGACATGCACTTGCACAAATTCTTCCAGTACTGCCAGCTGGTTCAGGCGGGAGCTAAGGAAGTCCCAGGAGAGCTTGTTAAATACCTAAAGGTGAACAGTGCCTGTCGGTGGGCTTCGTTTATGTTTTTACAGACCATCAGTAAATACCCAGACCCCTGCCCTGTAGGAACCCGCACTCGCTGCAGCGCTGGGACCGGTGCGTTGTGCAATATCCTTACCTTTGCTTACTGACACAACTGCCTGCTGCCTGTGTGCTGCTTCCCACTACCTTTCACAGCAGGTAAAACAAGTAGCCAGCATCGCTCTGCCATGCTCATGGCAAATCCTCCTCCTGGTGGGCTCGCACACTCCTCCCCTGCTGCCCTACCTTTAAACTGTAGCACAACTCCTTGTTTTCAGGATTATCCATTCAAAACAGGAATTTTTTTTCAGGATGAAAAAGATCTGTGAGATTATCAGTCAGTTAAATTTGACCACAGATGACCTGTGACCCAGACCCAGCTTTTTGGCAATCGTTGCAGCATGAGTAAGGGCCTTGGAGCAGGTCCAGCAAAGGCTTCTGCAGTGAATATATTTCTTAGCGGCTGTTTACTGTCCTTGTTTTCTTCCATAACTGCCTGTTTTTGAGAGCGCTGCCGTAGCAACAGCTCCGCTTCCAGTGGTGGGGATTTATCATCACAAAGTTACTGGGTGTGTTTCAGATAATGTATAAATATTTTAAGAAATAGAAATAATGGCAGTTTTGAAGCCAAGCACTAAAATAACACTTGCTTTTTTGTAAGCATTTTGTCAAGGCGCTGGGTAGGTCCCAGCCCTGCCCAGCCATAGCGACCTCGCTGCAGCCTGCAGACAGGGAGACATTTACATGCTAACCACAAGTGAGGGCTTCTTACCACCAATACCTCAATAATTTCAGTAATTTAAATAACTAGATACAGATTTAAGAACCTTTCGTTAGATTTGCAGGTTTGAAAACTGAAAATGAAATGCACTGTCTTTCCTAGACTCGTATGGTGAGATTCAGGCAAAAGAGGTCTATGAGATGGGTGGAGAGTCCATGCACCAGTTGATCTTGACCTTCACCAAGTTACTTAAATGCCATTTCCAATAGCAGGCTATGCTCTTTGGAGAAAAGTCTCACTGCAAGTCGTCGGGCATCAGGTTTCCATGCTCCAAAGGCATTTGTGAAAATAGGACTTGGTCACTTCAAAAAACTGGCACAAGTGACGAGAAGAATTGGGAGCAAAACTTCAGCCTTAAATTCTGGGTTATTGGGGTCAAGTAGTGGCATGTGATCTCTAATTAAGTCATAGCTGCCTGGGCACATCTGAGAGGAGGATTAATACCTGCCACGAGTGATTCATGCTGCTCCCCGAAGGCATGCAGCTGGGATCTGTCAGCTGGAAGGCAGGCAGCGAGTGCTGCTATGGGTCCAAGTTCTCCTGTCCTCTGGCAGGCTGAAGCCCACACCCTGAAGCATTTGCTAATGCCTGTCCTGTTGCCACAGAAATGTCTGTGGACTATAATATTTAACATCTGCAAAATGTTGAACTAAAAGTGTCTGTGTTTTGAACATTTGTTTTAGTGTTTGCACGCCATGGAGATCCAAGTAATGATTCAGTTTCTACCTGTAATTCTTATGCAACTATTTAGAGTCCTTACAAATGTGACCCAGGAAGATGAAGTAGCTGTCAACTGCACCATGTGAGTGTCTGGTAAACCATCCGGGTTTCTTCAGTTACAAATGCAAGGCCACAAACTGCAGTGCAAAGCAGGGTGTGCTTTCCCAGTACAAGGTGCTAAGTGACAGCACTGGCTGTCCGCTGCTGTTTGCGCCCCTGATCCTGCTGTGAAGCTGCTGTCTTCCCCGGCACGCCTGGGTGGCGCGGGGCATCGTGGGGCCCGTGTCCTGGGAGCTGTGTGGGGAAAAATGTGGCACTTTAAAGATACTCCTGGGTTTGTTTTTCAAAAGAAAAAAGGTTTGCTGGCAGGGATGGCTCTGGGAGCCAAGTTATTGGGGCATCGCAAGGCTCCAGAGGGCCCAGGCACGTCCCAGCTGCGGACAGCAGATGTGGTTTCCCCGCGGGAGCAATGACCCGCTCTCATCCCTGCACACCAGTCCCCTGTGTCAGAAGTATTGCTAAAAATCCCCTGGAGCTGGGTGTGTTACGCTGCAGAAGTAGCCGCTACATCTGTGTTGGCTCGGAAGATACGGCCAGAAGCGGGCAATGGTTTTTTTAGCGATGCTCTGCCATGGCTGCAGCCCCAAGAGGGCAGCACCGACCAGGGAAGGTTCCTGCTGTGCGCAGGCTTGTGCGGGCCCGAAGGGAGCAGAAGGTGCAAAAGCACCTTCCCTGCCTAGCTCTGGCCACGACACCCCTAAAATGATGAATGCATTAAAACATCCATCTTCCTCCCGTGGTTCTTCCTCTGTGAAGTGCTGCGGTGCGAAGGGGGATGCTGGATGCCGCTCGTGGAGATCTTCCTCTGACTCCAGGAGGTACCGTGCATCCATGTACCAAAAGCATCTCGCTCCCATGAAACCGGAGGTCGGAGGCTGAGCCCTGGTCCCCCAGGGATGTGGCGCCCATTGCAGTCGCAGTCCTGCACCATGTGGTGCAGGTCGTGGGGACTTCTGCGCGGAGCACTGTAATCCCACTCTGCTTGAATCACCAGAGGGCAAGGACAGGGGAACAAGTGATCCCGGCTACCTGCTGGGTGACCCGCTCCCACCTTCACTTCCAGAGATTTTTTTTCAAAGCTTGGCCTGATGCTTTCCAGTTTGTCAATAGCTTTCTGTTTAATGACAACTGTTTTCTCGTCCAGACTTTTGGAGTGGAATTTAAAACCCGCTTTTTCTGATAAATGGCTTGTAAACTCCTCCCTGTGGTATGGCCTGTGGCATCTGTGACAATGTGCAATAGTTTGTTTTTCCCTCTGGCTGGGACTGGAATGTAAATCCCCAATGTTGGATGGGGAAACCAGGCGCTTGCTGCCTTCATCAGCCTCCCGGAGTGCTTCCAGAGGGCTGGCTTGTTCTCCAGGGTCTGCCTGTCCCCAGTGCAACAGCCCAAAAATAATCCAGTGCATGTAAAAAGGAGCATATGATGTAAATTCAGTAAAATAGAGCATTCCAGAATTAATAAATTCAGGGGATATCAGGGCATAACAACGATGGAGAATTTTTTCCCTGCTTCTCAGCAGAGATTCTGTGGGGTTTTTGTGTTGATTTTGCAGACTTGATGTAGTATTATAGTTGTTCATTGTCACTTGTATTATCATTAGGAAAGGGCTCCCAGTGAGGACAGACTCAACAGATGATAAACTGTACAGTGTGGATGAATCTGTAGCGTGTGCAGGAAGGGCAAGTGGGTTTGCTCTCCATATAGCAGGTCCGTAGACACAGCCAAAGAGAACTGGGTGCAGAGCAGATTAATTTAATATTTTTGTTTTCGACTTATCTAACACCTGAGCATTGTTCAGGTGCCTAATGCAACGTGAATTTGAGTAGCGGCAGGCTTTAATCCTGGCATGCACGGACGCCAAAGAATAGGATACGTTCCCTGCAGAGAAATGCTCCACCTCGCCTCCTGGTGCAGGGAGCCTCGAGCACTTGAAGGCACCTGGTCTGGGTGACGCCTGGACCAGCACCAATGTGGAGAAGAGGTTTCGGCCACCTCAGCTCTGAGTGCTCTGTCGAGGGGCTGTGCTGTGGCAAGGACGGTGCAGCCACAGGAGCTGTGAGGGGTGCTAGCTTGCAAGTACTGGCTCTCTGCAAATCAGGCTGTGCCAGCAGTGAGGCTTTTGGGGTTAAGCAGGGTAGGACACAGATGGTGTCCGCTTTCATGAGCTGGAGGAACTTGCATTGCGTGCTCTAACAGAAGCACCACATTTCTTCCCAGGGTTCTTCTGCACATCGTGTCCAAGTGCCATGAAGAAGGTCTAGACCACTATTTGCGCTCCTTCATAAAGGTCAGTCATGACACACCGCTCTGCAAAACTCCCTGCTGGGAGCAGGCACACTGCTGACACTGTTCCTCTTGCCTCAGTACGTCTTTCGAGCTGAGAAACCCAGTGGCACACAGGCGAAGATGACCCATGAAATCCTCGTCCTTTCCATGGCCACGATCTTGAAGCAGTCGGCAGATTTTCTAGCCATCAATAAGCTACTCAAGGTGAAGTATTGGCAGTACTTGGCTGCCAAAGGTGGAAGGGAGGAAAAGGGGGTCTGGTATAAAGCCCAACATTTTCACCTATCCAAACCCACCGCAGGAGCAAAGCTACCAGGGCAGCTCCTCGCATCCACATCCTTGAGATTGTCCCCTTACAACAGAGAAGAATTCTTGCAGGGAACCTGGCTGTGTTGAGGCTCATGGCAGGACACAGCAAAGGACTTTTCATTTTGCCAGTTTTATCTATTTTCTTCAAGCTACGCGTGAGGGGTGACTCACAGGAGGCAGACTGAGTTTCTGCCGCTCTGCGCCTTTGCAGGGCTTGCACCCCAAACTCTGCTGGCTCCTTGCAGGGTGCATTGGGGTGCAGAGGGGATGGAGCTATTCCCACCCCAACATCGGCAGGACTCTTCCAGGGAACAAAGGCACCTGCACCAAGCTAGCTGTGCAAGCACAGCTGTGCTTACGAAATGCCATTTGAGTGTGAGCTCTCCCTCCCACTGCTGCTTCCCCACATAGTAAAACATGTTTAGTCCTGCTGAGAAAAATAATAGTATTCTTTGTTCATTCTAGTACTCGTGGTTTTTCTTTGAAGCACTGGCGAAGTCAATGGCAATGTACTTACTGGAAGAAAATAAAATCAAGGTAAAAATAAATTTGTTCGATGCTGCATTACAGAGCCATCACAAACAAACTCTCTTCCAAAAGTTTTTCTGAAAAACTATGTAACTCTTTACTTAAAAAAACCCTGACAAGCTGAACAGCTAGCCAGATCTTTCCTTTTTTTCAACTTTACTTACTTTTCCCTTCTTCCTCTTTTCACTCTCAATTGTAATTTAAAAATTCCAGGTCTTCTTATGGCTCGTGCAGCTTCCTTTTCTGTTACTAGCTACTGCAGTTTCAGCCAGTGCTTTCTTTGTGCCAATGTGCTGTTAGGAAACAACATAAACAAATGCTAAAGGGAACTTGTGCCTGCACCCGGTTCTCCCCAGCTGCTGGCTTGCAGCACTGAGTGTAGGACATGCTTTTGGTTTCAGCTGCCCAGAGGCCAGAGGTTCCCCGACTCCTACCAGCACGCCCTGCATTCGTTGCTGCTCGCCATCATTCCTCACGTGACCATTCGCTATAACGAAATCCCCGAAGAGTCCAGGAATGTCAACTTTAGCTTGGCTAACTTCCTGAAGGTCAGCAGTTTCTTTCCTTCTCCCAGGCTTTTATCATAAAAAAAAGAAAACACAATTCGAAATAAGCAGCAAGCAAACGAATGTGTTTGTACTTTATTGTCTCTTTGTTTTCTTCAATGATGAAAACTCTGGAGGGGATAAGCTTTCTTAGGAAAGAAACTTTCTCTTTCCAAGAGAGAGACCATAATACTCTATATATTATCTAGGGTTTTCAGTCATGCCTAGCAACAGTTCAAAACCTGAGAGGAAATATGTGTACTCTCCTTTTAAATATTTCTGTTGTCCACTGGAGACTTCATCCAAATAATCTCAGAGAAACAGGATCACATACATTTTGGAAAGTCAACAGCAGCCTGGAGGATCAAATCTGGCTGCTGGCAGGACAGTAGTATGGAGATGATTTAGGATGATTGCTTTTATTTTTAATGATTGGTTACATCTTGCTATTTTTCCTCCAGCGTTGTTTGACCTTTATGGACAGAGGATTTGTTTTTAACTTGATAAATGATTACATTTCTGGATTCAGCCCAAAAGACCCTAAGGTAAGCAGTATGTTTCTTGAAAGGTGGCTTGCAGTTGTAAATATCTACATCAGTCAAAGCTCTGTAGTGATCATTTTATATGACTCTTGGAGGCCTTTTAGACGCTGTTCCTGCAGAGTCTTCTGGAGGCAGAGACCCCTTTGTCTGGGCCAAGAGCCTATATGCAGCTAAGCTTTAGAATAATGTAAAGAGTCAGAACTAAAGGAGAGATTGGTTAATAGGCTGGATGAAAAAGGTAAAGATGACCCAAGTGACAGCTGCAGGCACTGACATTTAGGGGAACAATGCAAAAATTTGCCAATTATTACTGAGTTTCAGCAAATGCTATTTAGATTCCCCAATCCTTGGGCAACACACACACTGAACTGGAAGGAAATGAGTCAAACTGAAAACATAATTTGTGTTTGTCTTTTTTTCCTCAGCTGCTGGTTGAATACAAGTTTGAATTTCTTCAAACCATTTGCAATCATGAGCACTACATTCCTCTGAACTTACCAATGACCTTTTCCAAACCCAAGCTGCAAAGAGTTCAAGGTATGTCCTTTCTCAAGAGACTGGCTAGAGACCTATAATTTATTAGTCTTGATAGCTTCTGACCAGATGGAATTTGGTTTGGTGTCAAGGAAATTTATGTCCTGGTTAGACTGGTTTACATTAACCTCAGGAAAAGATGCCATTTTGGCAGGTTTACATCATTTTGCTCCAGAGTGGTATACAATCAGTCTTTCTAGTATTTTCTCTATTTACGTTTGCATGGGACTAACAATATCTGAAAGAAGTGCCCCTATTTCAGTAAATACACAAATTGTGCAAGTGTAATCCTTTGTTCCCACAAGTGTCAGCATCCCCTGAGAAGCAGGGTGTCTCATCGATAGGTGCTGTAGAGAATGGAGATACAGGAGAACAGATTGCATTCACTGCTCCACTGCCAGTTCTCTTTGTGGCCACAAGAAGGTGACTTAGGTTACCTTCTGCCTTCAGTTTGAACAAGAGTATAGCAGTGTACAGTGCGTTCAAGCTTGTACTCAAACCTGGGCTGAAGGCAGCCAACGGAGAACTTGAGCCCACGCCAATCCTTAGCACGTACCAAGGGCATACATACCGTGGCACTGCCACGTATCCAGGCTGCTCTCGCTGTCACACCATGCCCCCTTTGGTCCTGATGCTGCTCATCGCGGGGCAGATGGGGTTTGCTAGGGGCTGAGCTGGGGCACTGTGCAAGTGTGGATGGCTGCAGCTCTGCTACTGATGACAGTGTGGACCACAGCGCTGAGCCTGGCAGCATGCCTCGCCGGACTCCAAAGGTTGCTATAGACATAGCCTCAGTCTCTCTGGGTCCCAGTTTCTCATCTGTGCTAGATAAATACAGGAAAGTTTACCAGGTTTGGGTGCTAATAGCCTGGCCAAGTTAAGTACCAGAGAGGAGACTGAGGTTTGGGATTCCCCCATGTGAAAGCCCAGTGGATTTATGATTCTATGATTTATTCTGATGGAGGCAAGGGGATGTTTGCTTGTGCCTCAGGGTGCAGTCATACGAGTCCCAAAGTGGCTCCACACATGTCCGGGTAGCAAAAGCAGCAGTAACTGTGAAGTGTCCCTTGTTTTGGTATATTTCTGACTGCTCAGAGCTTTCTGGACCAGCTGCTAATCTCTTGCATCGGTTTGGCTACTTGCCTGGCATAGTTTAACAAAGTGCACTGCTAGAAATGGCTGAGAAAAACACAACCACAGTGCCTCCCCATTGCTTATTAGTGGCATGATAACATAAGGATGCCCTTTCTTGGTTAACATTCATCTTTGCATTTGCGATGGTTAAACTGAAAAGCTGTAAGAGCAGCTTATCTTTCCTCCTCTGTTTTACTGTGACTAGGACCTACCAGCTGAGGTTCACACACATCTCTTGACAGTAGAGCAGCCTATCCTCAGGGAGCAGAAGTGCCTTTGCAGTGTGCTCTGTCTGCCATGGTAGAGACGTGTAGTGATGCAAAGTCAATTGCAAACTTTTCTGTTTTTATGGACAGACCTGTGATTACAGGGACAGTGGGCTCAGAGATGGGGAGGTATGATGTGCACATCACCAAGGAGATACCCTGCTGGCATGCCTCACCTCTTCATCAGCTTATTTGGATGAAGAGAGGGGACGTGCCCAGCCCCCCACTAGTCTGTTTCTGGGAAAAGAAGGAATACCCCCCCCCAGGAAGGTGGATAAAGAGGGCTTCTGCAGCAGAAGCTGGTGCAGATGGGCCCGCAGGCAGAGCACATCCCTGTGACCACATCCTGTTGAGTTGGAGCGTTGCATCTTGGAGCAGTTTCTCCGAAATGTCTCAGCTAATAAGGGGATGGTTACTGGTCTGTATCCCAGCTGCCTCACCTGGGGGATGTGTTTTTCATCAACCAGGGCAAACCCTCAAGCCTGTCCTCAGAACCAGCAGCACAGAATTGTTTTTGCAGTCTTGTGATAGCAAAGAACCCAAGAGGTTGACAGAAGCTGGGAGTTAAGCAAGAGCCTTACAAATAATATTAAAACGTGACATACTGTCCTGTTTCTCCAAGATTTAGAGCATTACTTATTCCTGTTTATTTTTGCTGTCTTTTTATTTGTCCCTTTTCTTTTTACACATGAATTAGATTTTTTTTCATTTGCTGTGGAACGGTTCACTTCAGTAGGTAGGTCCAACTGAGATCACTGAATCCTCAAATGTCAAATTAAATACACAGCTTCCAATCAATTAGCTTGCATCCAACTAATGAAATAACCGTGATGTGTGACACTTAAGCATATGCTAACATGACTAACAATGAAAGCTAGATAATGCTCCAGATTGCTTTCTCTTTCCTCTGAATCAGACTTTCACAAACGAGTAAATGCTACTTATGAATCAACGAACTTAAAAATATCTTCTGCAGCAACAGAGCTGTTGGAACCCTTTGGCTGGGATTTTCAAAGCTGGGTGTATGTACTCTGCCTTACCACAGAAAAACTTTCACACCTGTGGGGTTTTAAAAAAATAAAAAGTCTGAGCTGAGCACACAGCACTTGTAAACTTTGGGGGAAGAACACACAGCTTTGGGGTTGTCCCTCTGGGAGGCTTAAAGCAACAGTCATTCTGTGCCTGTCGCGGCTCTGGTTAGGTGTATGGGTTGCCTGACCAAGATAACAGTGTCAGGGCAAGGTCATTCATAGCAGCCCGAGCACACATGCACCCTGCACTGAAATCTGTGTCCCTGTCACTTCTCCGCTGCATTATCCAGGCACGTCAGTGGAAAAGATGCCTTACTCTTGTAGCAGCTGCTCCTTTGATCACAGTGCATAGCCCAAATCTATGTGACATGCAGAGTACAAGTGAAGTTAACCAAGTTGGTTAGGTACTGAGCTGCCTTTCTCCTGGCCGTCAGTGCAGCTTTTAAGGAGCTGTGTTCAATATCTGCTGGTGGGAAGCTAAGGGAGCCTCACAGTTCCTGGCAAGCAGCTGCCTGGAACCCTGCCCTGGCTCCCCGGTCCTTGCAGTGAGGCTGGAAAGCCCGGCTGTGTAAACCACTGGAGGATGCAGTAGCGGTCACTGGGCACCATGCCCTTGTTTGCATCCCTCATCCCAGCAGAAGTATTTGCCTTTTCTCCGCCCTCTGACCTGACAAGAAGCAGTGCAGATTTCACAGAGGATGTGGCACAAGCTGCAGAGATAGCACTGCTAGGGCTGGGCAGCTGTGATAAACGCAGCGTCTCCTCCGCTGCCCTCCGCTCGCAGCTGCTCTGTGGAGGTTGGAACCTCCGCTGCCTGGGCAGTTTGGGGATTTACAGGATAACCCCAGTCAGAGCAAAGCAGCCCCCTGGCAGTAAATTGTGCTGTCTTTCCCTGTTCCATCCATCTCTGACTTTACAAATTACTTTTTGGAGCACTAAGCTTTGTAAAGCATCACTCTGCAGAAATCCTTCTTTTAGCTGCTCCTGAAACGGTGAGGGCTGAAATTAATGATTAGCCTGAACTGGAAGATGCCAAGTTCTTTGATATGACTTAACTCAGCGGTGGAGAAAACTGTAGTCAGTTCAGGCTTTATTGAAGGATCAGTGCACTGTAGGAGAGTGATGAACTGTACTCAGGACTGTTGTGGCTTGCGTGACCATTATGTTATGTCTTGCTCTGAACAGATCCTCAGAACAGTTCCCTTAACCATTGTCTTGTTCTTTCTTTCAGATGTAAATCTTGAATACAGTTTAACTGATGAGTATTGCAGGCATCATTTCCTGGTGGGGATGCTTCTCAGAGAAGCTTCTGTTGCCTTGCAGGACAACTACGATATCAGATATACAGCCATCTCAGTCTTAAAAAATCTCTTGATAAAGCATGCCTTCGACAACAGATATCAGCACAAGGTCGGGCATATTTTGTTGGCTTTTAAACAAAATGTTCTTGAATTGTATGAAAAAACATACGTCAGAATTTTATATCTTGCATGGTGTACCAAGGGTATTCTCATTACTTTTTAGGGAACTGTTGTAAGTAACTGATAGTTATGACATAACAGTAATAGCTCTGAAAAATGATCTAGGAACACAAACAATGCAGCCAGGTAACTGCAGCGCTCTTATTCATGCTGAGTATTTAGATAATACAGCCCTGAGCCATTAAGGAACTTGAGAGTGTTGTTAGCCGAGAGGCTGTTCAACAGAATTAAGCAACATCAATGTTCTTCTGGTCTTGGGCTTAAATTAATATCCTGCATTAATATACTATAATTGGGAAACAGGACTGATCTCTGTTACAAGTCAGCTGCATGTTTTGCTAATTAGTGAATCAGAGGAGAGGCTCTGTGGATTCTCATGAGATGCTGGATTTCCACTGGGTAGCTTTCAATTTTCTTCAGTCAGAGGCTCAGCTGAAAGAGCCTGGAGATGGGCTTGTTTTCTTTCTTGATGCTGCTCCCTGCTGACCCATATGTCCTTGAAAGTGCCCAGCTACCTGTGTAGACACTACTTGTACTTGTTGTAGGCTGAAAACATGCCTCTGTTCAGAGTTTAGCTCCTCAAATTGCTCCTAGTGTGCTGCATTCCTGAGTTTTATCTGGGAATGTGGATAGCCTCCTCGGCATGAAGGGTGGGAGAAGTGACCCGAATGTGCACTGCGCTCCTGCTGTGACCAGGGTTCCTGTGCTCTGCATGGACCCAGAGCCAGCTCCTCTTCTCTCCCATCTCTGCCTTTTTGGAAGGGCTGAGCAGGAGGTGGCCTTGCTTTTCTCTGCAGTGAGGATCCATGGTGATTTGCACAG
Organism: Aquila spilogaster; assembly: GCA_024606505.1. Taxonomy (NCBI): domain Eukaryota; kingdom Metazoa; phylum Chordata; class Aves; order Accipitriformes; family Accipitridae; genus Aquila; species Aquila spilogaster. The sequence continues at coordinate 11,916,861 of JANHGO010000044.1, read as the reverse complement.
CCTGGAAACAAAACTGCAGCCCATGGTGTTTGGCAAGACTTGATATTTCAGGAGAGATTTGCCAGCTCTCTGCCAAGACTGGGTCAGAGGCAGCCTGTTTCTGCTCTTCTGGGTGCCTGAAAACCCTCACACTAATTCAGGAACTCTTTTCCCCCTCGGCGTGCAGCACTCTCCCTGCCTCCTTAAAAACACCACCTGTCTTAAAATTGTCCCACTGGATTTTTGTACATTTGTTGGGCTCAGGGCTGTGTGACCAGGAAATTGCCTGGAGCCAAGGCAGGATGCTCAGCTGGAGTCCCAAGACACCAAAGCAAAAAATAATGTCATGGGCAGGACAGGCTGAGCATGGCAGGGTCTGTTGCTGCAGTCTCATTCCAGCCAA
>JANHGO010000044.1:11873769-11916379 GCA_024606505.1 Aquila spilogaster | reverse complement strand
GCCCAGAAGGTCCATAAGGTGGCCAAGCAGGTGTGCAGCCGTCTGGGGCAGTACCGGATGCCCTTTGGCTGGGCTGCCAGGTTAGTGGCCTTGGACTGTGCTTCTGCTGGGTTGGGAGCTGCTGCTGTCAGTGATCTGGGACAGCATCAGGCTGAGTGGGCAAAGGGCCAAGCTGCTGAAGTCAGTGAGGCTGCATGGAAGCAACAGAGGTCAGAATCTGGCCCTGACTTCTCAGGCAGAACGTGAATTGGCCTGAAATACTCTATCTAGAATTAGAAACAAAACATTAAATAGTAAACAGTGCTGGGAAGACAGTAACCTTCCCACTGACCTGCAGCTACTGATTTCAAGGCAGAACATCCCTGTGGCTGAATTAACCTGTCCTGTGCTACTGTAAGAACTGGTGCAGAAATTACCCCCTGGCACCATACATTGTCAGGGAGGGAACAAGAGTAGAGAGAATCAGCAGAGTTACACCTCCATCTCTGACTCTGCTTTAATTAATGTTCTTGGGAACGACTGGAGATAGTGACCGTATTGCATCACTGTTATTTCAGTGCTAACTCCCTTAAAACTCATGTCGAAAGAAGGCCCTACAGGCAAGTTCAATTCTCTGCCACTGCCTCCTGTCGCTAAATTGCCATTTGGTGCTGACGCAAAGGACAGTAATGGCATGGGAAAATAGGGCGACTGTCACAGCAGGCTGGGGTTTGGTGGCATGCAGCTTGCCATGTGTATTCAGAAGCTTGATTTTCCTGTGGCATTGGCACTCTGCTTCATTCATGAAAGCCAGCCTACACCCTGCTCAGTGCCTCAGCCCTTATTCTAGTCCTCCTGTGAGCAACCAGGAAGATACTTTACCATTCAGTGTTAGTAGAAGGGGATTGAAAGGCATTTGTGACTTGGAGCTGGGCTGGATGCATACATCTCACTTGGATAAAGAGACAATGGATGTCCCATGCAATGCTATGTGACAAGGTGTATTACAGACTGTGGGGTCTGAGCACCACATGAAGATGGGAGAGGGATCAGGAGGTCTGGAGGTGGTCAGAGAAGCCCTCACCTGATCAACTGCCCTTCAGCCTACTGAAGACCTTGGATGCCTGCATCTGTACAACATTTAGGGAATGTGTTTCTTCTTTTCTGCAGACCGGTGTTCAAAGACTCCCAGGGCACCCTCGATGCCGAAGGAAAATTCTCGCCCTTGTACAAGCAAGACAGTGGCAAACTCTCAAATGAAGATATGCTGAAGCTATTAGCAGAGTATAAGAAGTAAGAGCCTGGTGCAGAGGCCGAACAGGCCTTTCAACATACATTTTTAAGCAGTAGGTGTAAGCATGAGATACCAATTTCTAAGATACTCAGGAGGTGACTAAAAGCCCTGCTGATGGGTTCAGCACTTGAATTTTCAAGGTTCACCATCTCGTTCCTTTCTTCCTAATGCAGACCAGAGAAGACAAAACTGCAGATCATTCCAGCCCAGTTGAATATTGTCATCAGAGACATCCCGCTGGACTTCACAAGTAAGGATCTTGGATCTGAAAATAACTGCTGATGGTGCTAGCCTCAGGAGTTAGTGCTTGTATGGGGAGCTTTTCTGTTGCGTTAGCAAGAACATGTTGGGGTTGAAATAAGAAATCAGTAATTCAGCACAACCACTGACTTGTCTTTCTGATGGATTCTGTGGAGAAATGTGGTCCAAGTGCAGGGGTTTACCTGAGGGTGTCACATTCTGCTTGGCTGTCACATCCTAAATCTAAAGGATTTTGTCATTATTATTACATTGAGCTCAGATAACATTCTTGATCCATAACACCACATGTGCATTTTGATTCTTCACACTTGTGATGTGTTCACTGTCACATCACGGGCTCTTCCCATATCCTGTCATGGATTTTGTGGTCTGGTTCCCTATCTGAAAGACTTCTTGGCAGGCTCTCTTTCTTCTCCCTTTCTTCTTCCAACACCATCACTTGAGTTGAGCTCTGTCATGATGGAAGCAGAGGGTGAAAAAGTTCTGGCGCTGTGGGACTTGTGCACTTTGAGAAGTCAGTCTCAAGCTATCATTTCAGAAGTCCATCTTCTTTGGTCAGGTGGTATCTGCGTGTTTTATAAAACAGTAACTTAATAGGTCAGATTCCTGGGAGTCTCAAGATGGGGGTGCTGAGCACAGCAGCCATCCCTGCCCAGACATGGGAAGGCCAAAAGGCCCTTTGACTTCCTTTCCTTCTCTTTTAGATTGTGTGACAGCTTCTTATATTCCTATAAAGCCTTTTGAGAAGAGCTGTGAGAACATTGCAGTTGAAGTGGAGGAGCTTGTCCCAGAAGTTGCAAAATACTGTTATCCCTTCACTGTCTACAAAAACCACCTGTATGTGTACCCCTTGCATTTGAAGTATGAGAACCAGAAGGTGTTTGCAAAGGTGAGTGACTCAGTGGGATCTGGAGTGATGCTGCTGACCTGTGGCTGTGGCTCATCCTCCTGCTCTCCTCTAATTCAGGCGAGGAACATTGCTGTCTGCATTGAGTTCAGGGATTCAGATGAAGCAGACGCCAGGCCGTTAAAGGTGAGTTCCTTTTATTTCTAGTGACCTGGGGCTGACATCTGTTTGCAGTTTTGTACCATATGCCAACCAGGCTGAGCAGAACAATAGGAAAACAGTTTCCATGATCACCGTTTCCATTCGGTCACCAATTTAGGGTGGCAGCAACCCAGAACCCAGCTTCTCATTTGTATTTCCAGTGTATCTATGGCAAGCCTGGAGGCCAGCTCCTGACATCCAACGCGTATGCAGCTGTGCTGCATCACAACCAGAGCCCGGAGTTCTATGATGAGGTAAAGCAAAATGATGAGAAATAAACTTTCCTGGGCGCTACAAAGCCAAGCGGTTTATCAGGATACCTCTGTTTCCAGGGCTGGGTGAAATATGGGTTAAAAAACAAACATCAGCTCTTTGCCCCTCAGTAGAAGAACCCAGCAGAGCCAGAGATTTTATCAATTTTTAATGCCAGTTTGTTGTCTGCTGTCTTTACTGTCACGCTTTGTGCACTCCAATCACATACCACCATTAATAAGTAATGTGCAAATGTGCTGAAGATGTTAGTGAGGAGTTGTTTAAGATGGTAGAAATCTGTCTTGTGTGACTGCATACAATGTAACATTTGTGAAATAAAATAGAACTTGAAGTATTATTCCATGATTAAAAATACAGTCTTACCTATCATGATATCATTTTAGATTAAAATTGAGCTTCCAATTCACCTCCATCAAAAGCATCATTTGCTTTTCACCTTCTATCATGTCAGCTGTGAAATTAATACAAAGGCAACATCGAAAAAACAGGACACCGTTGAAACTCAAGGTATGTTCACTGCTTACATTACTTCTGCTGGAGTGTAAGAGTCCAAGATAAAATAAATGTAGGGACCTGATGAAATATTTGGCTAAAATACTCGCCTATCTACATTTTCTTTTATGGGAGCATCCTAAGACAAATTGTGGGTTTAAGCTGTGAATAGTGAAGCTCAAATTTTGCTGCTGGTTTTGAACATTCTTGACTTGACGTGTATGAATGGGGCAATAGTCAGTCAAGTCAATACCAAGCACTTGGCACAAGATCAGGGCCTCAGGGGCCACTCCTGCCAACACTGGGCGTGTGTAAAAGACTGAGCGTGCTGGAGTCCCCCTGGCAGGGATGCTTCTCCTTCCAGCTGGTCTTTGGGCAGCTATAGGACCTTGCCACTTCACTCAAGGCTCGCACATCATTTCTCCTCCCCAGACCCATTCCTGATCTCGGTTGTGCTGAATTTTGTTCACTGGGTCAGCAGGTAAAATATGTTTTAGCAAGGCTGACATGATTGATCCTTGCCTGGTAGGAGCCACTTGCACAGCTGTGAGATGGATTTTTGTAGAGTGAGACACAGCTCATTTTGAAGCTTGAGCTAACCATATACCACTGTGTATCTGCTAACTTTGTCCATTGGTTGCCTCTGCAGTGGGATACGCTTGGGTCCCGTTGCTGAAGGACGGACGGATTGTCACCCTGGAACGGCATTTGCCTGTTTCATCCAACCTTCCACCTGGCTACCTGGGTCTCGGGGACACAGAATCACGAAAGGTAGGGAAGACATTTAAAATGGGCTTAAACATAAAGGGAAGAGGAAAGCTGAGTTTTTACTGCCCCCGTAAGTTCTGGGCTTGTGCTTGTGCGTGGCTGGAAAGATCTTCACAGCAGTGTAGCCCTCAAAACTTGTGGTTCATAAGGATGGCAGAAGGGACACTTTCATTCTACCTTCTGTGCTGTGTAGGTTGCAAAGAATATTTTTGTGATAGGTTGGACTGGGCTGTTGCACATAGTGCACAGCAGGAGAGTGGGCATGTGTTCTGTGAGTGTGTTCTCACATGGACAACTCTGCCCTGCTGTGGTTGCAGTCATGTCATGCCAACCTTACCTTCTGACCCAGTGTCTGCCTGCACACAGCCACCTTCTCCCCACAGTCTGAAGCCAAGTGCCTGAATGTTATCTGTTCACAGCAGTCCAGCGTGGATGCGAAGTGGGTGGATGGAGCAAAGCCACTCTTTAAAATCAGAATCCACTTGGACTCAACCATTTACACGCAGGTAGGTTGAGCATGTCATCCGTGTAGGCTTTTAACACAAATGCAGAGGAAGTGTGTGCTGTATTTCTGCTGCTTCTCTGCTGCCAGCAGAGCAGCACTGAGATACTTCTCTAGCAGCAGGTCTAGGGTTCCTTGCCTGGGTTTGCTGCTTTGTCTGGGTGTGAGGAGACAGCTGTGTGAGTGAATGAGCACTGGGAGGTGCTGGTGTTATCTTGGCCAATGGCTCTGTAACTAGCAGGACAAGGGAAACATTTGAGTAAATGAGCTGCTTCAGTGACATGGAAGAGAAAAGAACTGGCGGAGATGGGAGATTTCCCCCAAACATTGGACTGTTCATTGACATACCAAAATAGCAGTTTTCTGACTACGGCAGACACTTTTCACAAGAAAACCGGATTCCTCATTTCCCTTTGAAACCAGTTTAGGCTGTTTAACTTAGTCCTTAAATGTTCTGCTGACTTACGATGGTGATGGACTTCCCTAAACTTTGTGTGATGTGCAGCAAAGATTCCCAGCAGATGCTCCAGGGCACCGCCTGTCTGCACTGCTTATAGGGAAATACCCTTGGCAGGGCTCGTTGCCCTGTGCTGGATGTGATCAGCTGCATTTACATTCACTGCAACTTGTTTTCAGCATGATCTAAACCTGTTTTAAGGTCTTACTGATTTTGTACGGCACATTATCTCCACTTCCCTTCAAATTACACTCACAGATCCTTTTCGGGATTAAATAACACAGTAATTAAATTTGGCTTGGGAGGAGGAGGGAGAAGAATGGAGAAGCAATGGCAGTTGTGAAGAGCTGCAGAAGTGCTGTAGTCCTGGGGGGGTGGCAGCTGGGTGGCACCAAGAGTGCCACTGATACTGACAGGGGGCTTGCTATGGACATAGTCCTATCTCACTGCTGTGGGTCTGTCAGCGGAGTTTCAGGTGTAAGCTAGGACATAGGGACTGGCAAAGACTGAGGCTGCCGCACTGAACTTGCTTTTCATCTCTTCCAGGACATGCACTTGCACAAATTCTTCCAGTACTGCCAGCTGGTTCAGGCAGGTGTGAAGGAAGTCCCTGGAGAGCTTGTTAAATACCTAAAGGTGAACAGTGCCTGTCAGTGGGCTTTGATTATGTTTTCCGCATCATCAGTAAATACCCAGAGCCTTATGCTGTAGGAACACGCACTTGGACAGTGCTGGGATCGGTTGTGCAAGAGCCTTACCTTTGCTTACTGACACGACCTTCTGCTGTCTGTGTGCTGCTTCCTGCTGCCTTTCCCACGAGATGAAACAAACAGTCAGCATCACCCTGCTGTGCTCGTGGCACAGCCTCCTCCCAACAAACCTGTATGCTCCCCCCTGCTGCCCTATATCTGATTGAAGCTTTTAAAGCTGTAGTGCAATTCCTCTCTCAATCAGTGAGATTGTAGCTCAGTGAATTTTGACCACAGATGGGCTGTGACCCCAGACCCAGCTTTTTGGCACTCGCTCCATCATGAGTAAGGGCACTGAAGCAAGCCCAGCAGAGGCTTCTGTAGGGGAAGTGTTCCTTGGCTCCTTAGTGTCCTTGCTTCCTTCCATAGCTGCCTGTGTTTGAGATAGCTGCTGTAGCAACAGCTCCACTTCCAGTGGTGGGGATTTATCATCACAGCGTTACTGGGTGTGTTTCACATAGTGTACAAATACCCCGAGCAGTAAAAATATGTCAGGTTTGGAAGCCAAGTGCTAAAAGAACAGTTGCTTTGACCTCACTGCAGTCTGCAGACAGGGAGACATTTCCATACTGACCACAAGTGGGAGCTTCTTACTTCTGAGACATCAGTAATTTCAGCAATTTAAATATTTACATACGGATTTAAGATTTAGATGTGCAGTTTAAAAACTGAAAATGAAACACATCATTTTTCCTAGACTCATATCGTGATACTCAGGCAAAAGAGGTCTATGTGATGGGTGAATGGTGCATGCACCAGATGATCCTGACCTTCACCAGATCACTTAAATCCCATTTCCAGTAGCGAGCCGTGCCCTCTAGAGAAAGGTCTCACTGCCAGCTATCAGGCATCAGGCCTTTGCAAAGGCATTTGTGAAAATAGGACTTCATCCCATTAAATGGCAAGAAGAGTCAGCAGCAAAACTTCAGCCTGAAGTTCTGGGTTACTGGGGTCAGCTTATAGCATGTGACCTCTAATTAAGTCACAGCTGCCTTGGCACATCTGAGAGGAGGCTTAATACCTGCCAGGAGTGATTCATGTTGCTCCCTGAGGGCACACAGCTGGGATCCATCAGTTGGATGCAGGCAGTGAGTGCTGCTCAGGGTCCAAGTCCCCCCGTCCTCTGGCAGGCTGACGCCCACACCCCCAAGCATTTTCTAATGCCTGTCATATTGCCCCAGAAATGTCTGTGGACTATAAATATTTAACATCTGCAAATTGTTGAACTAAAAGTGTCTGTGTTTTGAACATTTGTTTTAGTGTTTGCACGCCATGGAGATCCAAGTAATGATTCAGTTTCTACCTGTAATTCTTATGCAACTATTTAGAGTCCTTACAAATGTGACCCAGGAAGATGAAGTAGCTGTCAACTGCACCATGTGAGTGTCTGGTAAACCATCCATCTTCGTTTACAAATGCAAAGCCACATGTTACAGCGCAAGTCAGGGTGGTTTCCCAGTGCAGGGTGCTAAGTGACAGCGCTGGCTGTCCATGGCTGCCTGTTGGCACTCGCACAGCACATCCAGATGGCACAGGGCAGTGTGGGGTGTGGGAACTTCCTGGGGGAAATGTGTGATCTTAAAGATAACTGCTGAGAAGGAGAGGTGGGGATAATGAGCAGATGAGGGGACACACCTGGGAGCAGAGGTTGGATTAATTGGATTATTTATTTGTGGCTCAGAGGTTTCATTGCAGAGGTTTCAGGCTTCCCTCCAGCAGGGTTTGCTGCTGGGGTTGTGCGGTGCCTGCAGCCCCCAGAGGGCAGTGCTGCCTTGTGCCCTGCTGCTGCTCCCAGCAGAGCAAGAGCTGCCAGAGCACCTTTCTGTCCTACCTGTGGCCCCTGTGCGTGTAAACTGGTGGGTGCATTAAACATATACCTTCCTCCTATGGCTCTTCCACCATGAAGCACTGCATGAATACTACAGAGGGGGATACTGGGTGCCACTCCATGGAGGTCTTGCTCCAACTCCAAATCACGTGCAGCCAAAACATCTCCCTCCAGTGAAACCAAAGGTCAGAGGCTGAGCCCTGGGTCCCCAGGGATGTAGGACCCGTTGTGGTCACAGTCCTGTGACGGGGGCTGTGGGGACTCCTCCTGTGAGGAGCACGCTCCCACTCTGCTAAGGACAGAGGCCACCTCCTGGCTGATCTGCTCCCATGTGTCCCTCCACCAATTTTTTCAAAGCTTGGCTTGATCCTTCCCACTTTGTCAGTAGCTCTCTGTTAATGACAGCTGTTTTCCTATCCAGGATTTCAGAGTGGAATTTCAAAACCCGCCGTATCTGATAAACGGCTTGTAAACTCCTCTCTGTGGTTTGGCCCGTGGGGTTTGTGACAGTGTGCAACAGTTTGTTGTTCCCTCTGACTTGGACTGGAATGTAAATCTCCAATATTGGCTTGGGAAACCAGGCGCTTGCTGCCTTCGTCAGCTGCCTGGAGTGCTTCCAGAGGGCTGGCATGTTCTCCAGGGGCTGTGTGTCCCCAGTGAACTGCCAGACAACAGCTTGAAAATAATCCAGAGCGTGTAACTAGGAGCAAAGGAGGATACGTATGCTGGTTCAGTAAAAAAGAGCCTTCAGAATTAATAAACCTGGGGGACTGGGAAGAATATAGAGTTTTGGGGTTCGGAGTTTAACCACCATAGATAATTTTCCCCCACTTCTCTGCATAGATTTCAGGTTGCTGTTGCTTGGTTTTTTGTTTGTTTTGTTTATTTGCATAGGTGTTTTTTTTATGTTTGATGTAGTGTTGCAGCTGTAATAGTGACTCTTACCAGTATTGGGACAGGGCTCACAATGAGGAAAAACTCAGTACACCATGAACCTCTCAGTGTGGATGAATCTGCCGTGTGTGCAGGAGGCAAAAATGGGCTTGTTCTCCATGTAACTGCTCTGGAGATGCAGCCACTGTTGGGCAACACCAGCCAAAGAGAACTGGCTGAGAGCAGATGAACTGCATACTTTCATTTCTGACTTACCTAACCCCTGAGTGTTGTTCAGGTGCCCAATGCTCACTGCAATATGGGTGTAAGTAGCTGCAGGCTTTCATGCTGGCATGCATACAGAGTAGGATGTGTCCCCCGCAGGGAATCCTCCACCTCACCTCCTTGTGCAGGGAGCACCGAGCACTGAAGGCAGTGGGGCTGGGTGACACCAAGAGAAGAGGCTTTGGGTGCTCAGCTCTGAGTGCTCAGTGGGGAGGCAGAGCTGTGGCAAGGATGGTGCAGCCACAAGAGCTGTGAGGGACACTGGCCTGCAAATACAGGCTGAAAAACCAGTGGTGAGGCTTTGGGGTGGAGCAGAATAGGGTGTACGTGGTGGCTGCTTTTGTGTGTGGGAGGAACTTGCCCTCACGTTGCATGCTGATCACATTTCTCCCCAGGGTTCTTCTGCACATCGTGTCCAAGTGCCACGAGGAAGGCCTAGACCACTACTTGCGCTCCTTCATAAAGGTCAGTCACGGCTCGCTGCTCCTCAGGCTCCGTGCTGGAGCAGGCACACTGCTGACACTGTCCTTCTTGCCTCTCAGTATGTGTTCCGAGCTGAGAAACCCAGTGTGACGCAGGCGAAGATGACCCATGAAATCCTGGTCCTTTCCATGGCCACGATCTTGAAGCAATCAGCAGATTTTCTCGCCATCAATAAGCTGCTCAAGGTGAAGTGCAGGCAGTGCTTGGTTGCCTGAGGTGGAAGGAAGGAAAAGTGGATCTGGTACAAAGCCCAACACTTCCACCCATCCAACCCCACCACACAAGCAAAGCTACCAGGACAGCTCCTCGTATCTGTGTCCTTGAGGTCCTCCCCTTACAACAAAGACAAATTCTTGCAGGGAGCCCACTGTGCTAAGTCTCATGGCCAGCCACAGCCAAGGGCTTTCCATTTTGCCAATTTGACTTCTTTTCTTCCAGCCAGACAGGGGAGGAAAACTGAGCAGCTGCCCCTCTGGGCACGGCTGCACCCCCAAATCTCTGCTGGCTCCTTGCCTTGCGGGGTACAGAGGGGATGGAGCTGTTCCTACCCCAGGTAGCAAAGCATGCTTCCAGGTCCCTTCCCAAGCTGAGCTGGCTGCCGAGCACAGCTGTGCTTGCAAAATGCCATCTGAATGCAAACTCTCCCTCCCACACTGCTTTTTCCCCACACAGCCTAGCGTGTTCGATCCTGTTGAGAATAGTAATAGTACTTTTTGTTTGTTCTAGTACTCGTGGTTTTTCTTTGAAGCACTGGCAAAATCCATGGCAATATACTTACTGGAGGAAAACAAAATCAAGGTAAAAATGAATCTGTTCAACGTTGCGTTACAGAACCACCACAAGCAAACTCTCCTCTGAATTTTTTCGCCTGACACTTTTGCTTTCAGCTGCCCAGGGCCCAGCGGTTCCCAGACTCCTACCAGCACGCCCTGCACTCGCTGCTGCTCGCCATCATTCCTCACGTGACCATACGCTATAATGAAATCCCTGAAGAATCCAGAAATGCCAATTTTAGCTTGGCCAACTTCCTGAAGGTCAGCAGTTTCTTTCATTCTCCCAGGCTTTAATGAGACTTTTATATGTATATATAGAAAGAAGTAGCACACAAACATATGTGTCTGTAGTGTCTCATCCCTTACGTTTCTTCAGTGATAAAAACTTCAGGGAGTTTCTTCCTTTCCTAGGAAAGACACTTTATCTTTCTGATAGACTATGACACTCTATATGCTATCTAGGGTTTTCAGTCCTGCCCAGCAACTGTTCAAAACCTGAGATGAAATACACATTCTAATTTTACATATTTCTGTTGTCTGCTGAAGATTTAAGTGAGGTCATCTAAATAATCTCAGAGAAATAGGAGCAAGTAAATCTTGGGAAGTCAGCAGCAGCCCAGAAGATCAAATCTGGCTGCTGGGGGGGGGCGGTGGTATGGAGATGATTTAGGATGACTGCTTTCTCTTTTAATGATTGGTGATGTGCCACTATGTCTTCTGCAGCGCTGTTTGACCTTTATGGACAGAGGATTTGTTTTTAATCTGATCAACGATTACATTTCTGGATTCAGCCCTAAAGACCCCAAGGTAAGCAGTACGTTTCTTGGAAGTTTGTACACATCTGTCTCAGTCAAAGCTCTGCAGGGATTATTTCATACTGTGCTTGGAGGCCTTTTAGATGCCATTCTTGCACAGTTTTCTGAGCAGAGACGTCTTTTTTGGGGCTGTGAGCTGAGCTTTAAATCCACATAAACAGCCAGAATTCAAGAAGGGACTTGTTAATAGTCTGCATGAAAAAGGCAAAGAAGTCCCAAGTGACTGTTGCACACTGTGACGCTTAAGGGGACAGCACAAAAGATTTGCCATTAATTACAGAGTTGCACTAAATGCTGTTTAGATTCCCCAGTCTTTGTGCAGGAGACACCCTGAACTGGAAGCAAATAAACCAAACTGAAAACATATTTTGAGTTTGTCCGGTTTTATTTATTTATTTTCTCAGCTGCTGGTTGAATACAAGTTTGAATTTCTTCAAACCATTTGCAATCATGAGCACTACATTCCTCTGAACTTACCGATGACCTTTTCCAAACCCAAGCTGCAGAGAGCTCAAGGTATGTCTTTTCTCAAGGGACTGGCTAGAAAGCTATGGTTTGTCTTTCTCTATGGCTTCAGAGCAGACATAGCTTGGTTTAGTGTCAAGGAAATGTATGCCCAGGTTAGCCTGACTGACGTTAACCTCAGGAGAAGATGCTGTTCTGGCAGCATTACCTTAGTGAGCTCCGGAATGGTCTGCAATCGGTCCTTTCAGTATTTCCTACATTTAAGTGCGCAAAGGATTAACAATATCCAAAAGAAATTGCCCCTATTTCAGTAAGTTCAGGTTGTGCAAATGTAATCCTTTGTACCCACAACTGTCAGCATCAGAAGGGTGTCCCATCAGCCAGGGTCACAGCGAACAGCGGTACAGGAGAACAGACGGCATTCACTGCTCCGCTGTCAGCTCCCTTTGTGGCTTTCTGCTTTCGGTTCGAACAAGAGTGGGGCTGTGCTCAAGCCTGGGCTGAACGCAGCCAGCAGAGGTCTTGAGTCTGTGCCAGTCCTCAGTGTATACCATGTTTATACGATGGCACCGTGCACACCCAGCCCGTTCTCACTGTCACACCACAGCTCCTCCGCTCCTGGCACTGCTCTCTGCACGGCAAATGAGGTTTGCAAGTACCCAAGCTGAGGTGCCGTGCAAGTGTGGATGGCTGCAGCCATGCAGCCACCGTGCTGAGTGCAGGACACGCCTCAACGGCCTCCTGAGGTTTCTATAGACAGAGCTTCATGCTCTGGTGGTCCTGGTTTCTCACCTGTGCTAGATAAATACATACAAATTGGCAGCTCTGGGTGCTAGTAGCCTGACCAAGTGCCAGAGAGAAAAGTGAGGTTTGGAATTCCCCGTGTGAAAGTCCTGTGGATTTGTTTTGGTGGAGGTGAGGGCATGTCTTGGGTGTGCCTCCAGGTGCAACCGTGCAAACCCTAGAAGGGTTCCCTTTGCACCCAGGTAGCAGAAGCAGCAATAACTCTCAGGTTTCCTTTATTCTGGTACGTCTCTCATTGCTCTGAGCTTTCTCTGGACCAGCTGCTGATCTCTTACATCAGTCTGGCTGCTTGACTGGTGTAGTTTAACAAAGTGCACTGCTAGAAATGGCTGAGATAGAGATGAGCACACAACCACCACAGTGCCTCCCCATTGCTTGTTAGCAGCGTGTTAACACAAGGGTGCTCTTCCTTGGTTAACATTCACCTCTGTGTTTGCAATGGTGAAACTGAAAAGCTGTAGGAGCACCTCGTCTTTCCTCCTCTGTACTGCTGTGACTAGGACCTGCCAGTCGAGGTTTTGTTTTTAAAATATCCTCAGGTATTTGTGCCTTTGTGGTGGTGCCTACGGTCTTCCTGCCGTGGCAGAGCCGCTAATCCACTTGTGGAGCCACAATCGTCCATGGCAGGCTGGTCCATCTGTAAGGACAGACCTGTGCTTTGCAATTTTGTGACAGCAAAGAACCCACGAGATTGGCAGGAGTTGGAAGTTAAGCACGTGCCTTGGGAAAAACATTGAAGCATGACATACTGTCCAATTTCTCCAAGCCTGGAGAAATTTTACTTACTCCTGCTTGCTTTTGCTGTCTTTTTATTTGTCCCTTTTCTTTTTACACACAAATTAGATATTTTTTCGTTTGCTGTGGAACGGTTCACTCCAGTAGGTAGGTCCAACTTGGATGACCGAGTCCTCTAATGTCAAATTAAATTAAATATTCAATCTCCAGTCAGTTAGCTTGTATCCAACTAACGAGGTAATCATGATGTGTAATACTTAGGCATTTGCTAACATGACTAACAGTGAAAGCTAGATAATACTCCAGATTGCTTTCTCTTTCCTCTGAATCAGATTTTCACAAGCCAGTAAGGGCAACTTATGAATCAGCCAACAATTTGAAAGTATTTTTTGCATGGAACAGTACTGTTGGAGCCCTTTGCTGGGACTTTCAAAGCTGTGTGTGCACACCATAGAAAAGCTTTCACACCTGTGGGGTTTCCAAAAACATATCTGAGCAGAGCACATGGGGTTTGTACCGTCTGGGGGAGGAACACGCAGCTTTGAGGTTATCCCTCCAGGAGGCTCAGTGCTGTAATGCAACAGTCAGACAGTGCCTGTCGTGGCTCTGATTAGGCATATGGGCTGCCTGAAAGAGATAATGGTGTCAGGGCAAGGTCATTCGTAGCAGCCCGAGTGCACACGCAACCCGCACTGAAATCTGTGTCTCCGTCGCTTTTCCGCTGCATTATCTGGGCAAGTCAGTGACAACGATGCCTTACCCTTGTTGCAGCCGCCTCTTTGATCACAGCATAGATACAGCCCGAATCCACGTGAGACGCAGAGCGCGAGTCAGTTCACCAAGACGATTAGGTACTGAGCTGCCTTTCTCCAGGTAGTCAGGGAGCTGTGCTCAGTGTCTGCTGGCGAGGAGCTAACGGAGCCTCCCAGCTCCTGGCACACAGCTCCCTGGAACCCTGCCCTGCTTCCTGAGTCTTCCAGCGGGGCTGTGTAAACTGCTGGAGGTCACTTGGCACCTCGTCCTTGTTTGCATCCCTCTCTCCAGCAGAGTGTTTGCCTCTGCCCCGCTCTCTGACCCTGGTGATAGCGTGGGGTGCTTGGAGTTGTGCTGCCTTTCCCTGTCTCATCTGTTTCTGACTTCACAAACCAGTCCTCAGAGCACTGAGCTTTGCAAAGCGTTGCGCTGCACAAATCCTTCATTTAACTGCTGCTGAGATGGTGAGGGCCGGAACTAATGCCTCGCCTGAACTGGGAGATGACAAATTCTTTCATATTGCTTAGTGGTTGAGAAAGCTGTCATCGGTTCAGGCTTCATTAAAAGATCACCGTGCTGTACGAGAGTGTGTGATGGACCATACCTGTCAACTGTTGTGGCTTACTTGACCGTTCTGTCTCAGTCTGAATAGATCTTTGGAACAGTTCCCTTAACCATTGCTTTGCTGTTTCTTTCAGATGTAAATCTTGAATACAGTTTAACTGATGAGTATTGCAGGCATCATTTCCTGGTGGGGATGCTTCTCAGAGAAACCTCTGTTGCCTTGCAGGACAACTATGATATCAGATATACGGCCATCACGGTCTTAAAAAATCTCTTGATAAAGCATGCTTTCGACAACAGATACCAGCACAAGGTCAGGCATATTTTGTTGGCTTTTAAATGTAAAGGTCTGGAATTCCATGGAAAAACATCAGTTTTAGATTTTGTTTGGCGCACTGAGGGTGTTCTCATTACTGTTCAGGGAACTGTTTTAAGTTACAGTTACGGCATTACAGGAATAGCTCTGAGAAATGGTCTAGGAATACAAATAATGTGGTGTGATAACTGCAGAGCTCTTATCCATGCTGAGTATTTAGATAATAAAGCCCCAAGCTATTAAAGGACTTGAGAGTGTTGTTAGCCAAGAGGCTGTTCAAAGTTAAGCAACGTCAATGGTCTTCTGGACTTGGACTTTAATATCCTGCATTAATATACTATAATTAGGAAGCAAGACTGATCTCTGTTACAAGTTAGCTGCATGTTTTGCTAATTAGTGAGCCAGAAGAGAGGATCTGTGGATTCTCACGAGATGCTGGATTTCCGCTGGGGAGTTTTCAGCTTCCTTTGGTCAGAGACTCAGCATGTGGTATTGCTGAGAGCTTGGAGATGGGCTTGTTTTCTTTCTTGATGCTGATCCCTGCTGAAGCATATGCCCTTGAAAGTGCTGAGCTACCAGTACAGACACTACGTGTCCTTGCTGTAGGCTGTAAACATGCCTCTGTTTAGAGTTTAGCTCTTAAAATTGCTCCTAGTTTCTGCATTCAGGGTTTTACGTTGGAATATGGGTAGCATCCTGGGCACGAAGAGTGGGAGATGTGACCCACATGCACCAGGGACTCCTGCCCCTCTGCATGGACTGGAGCCAGCTCCTCTCCTCTCCCTTCTCTGCATCTTCAGCAGCGTAACTGGAAGGGCTGAGTGGGAGGTGGTCGTGTTTCTCTCTGCAGCAAGGATCCCCAGTGACTCACACAGCCTGGAACAAACCACAACACGTGCTAGCTGCCCAGACTTGGTGAAACAGGAGAGATTTGCCAACTCTTGGGCACAGCTGTGTTCAGAGGCAGCCTGTTTCGGCTCTCCTGGGTGCCTGAAAGCCCTTATGCTAATTCAGAAACTGTTTGCTTCATCAGCATGCAGCACCCTCCCTGCCTCCTCAAAAACACCACGTGTCCTAAAATTGTCCTACTGCATTCTTACATACAAGTGCTCTGGGCTGCGTGGCCAGGAAGCTGCGTGGAGCCAGGGCAGGATGCTCAGCTGGCGTCCTGGAAACCAATCCCATTGCAGGCAGGAGAGGCTGCGTAGGGCAGCATCTGCTGCTGCAGTCTCGCTCCAGCCAAGGAAACCTCATCTTCATCAATGGCTGAGAGAGGGTTTGCTGAGCCCATGGGCATTTTCAAGGTTTCTCGTATCTTTTGCCATAGTGAATCAGAAGAAAATATTGACTGCTTGTGTCAAAATGTGCCATTCCATTTAGATACCTTTCTGTCGACTCCAGGATAATCGTTTTTTAGCAAGAAAAGAACTGGTTGCCAGAGAGCCTTGCATTTAGAAAAGGCCAAACAGACTGCTTTTGATCATCTCAAAACTTTATAAACAGTCTGTATCAGTTAATTCAAGTTAATCCCTTCCTCCAAACTGTTTTCACTAGAAGTGTTTGCTGTGGAGAATTCCCAACTGGAAGCAATAGTCAGCACCTCTCAAGAAGCAAATGTTTTTATTTCATTACTTCTGTGTGCTGCACTTTAAAATGGAGCTGCGCAAGCGAAGTGCCAGTTAAAGAGTTAGGAAATCCGGGATTGTGTGTCCAGGCCTGGGGCCCCCAGCGCAAGCAAGGCATGGAGCTGTTGGACCAGGTCCAGAGGAAGCCATGACGATGCTCAGAGGGCTGGAGCACCTCTCCTGTGGAGAAAGGCTGAAGGAGCTGGGCTTGCTCAGCCTGGAGGAGAATCCACAGAGACCTCAGTGCAGCCTTCCAACACTGAACAGAGCTCATGAGCAGAGGGGAACTGATCTTTTACACAGATTGATAATGACAGGAGAAGGGGGAATGGTTTTAAATTAAAGAGGGAAAATTTAGGTTAGATGCTGGGGGGAAATTTTTCACTCAGAGGGCAGTGAGGCCCTGGCACTGCCCATAGCTACGAGCCCTGGGCAGCCTAAGCCGGTGCCTGCTTCTGTGGGTGGCAACCTACCCATGCCAGGAAGGTTGAAATTAGATGATCTTTATGGTCCCATCCAACCTAAGCCATTCTATGATTCATTCTATGATTCTATGGTTTGTTTGTCATGCTTCCTGTATGACTGGGAATGTCATTCAGCCCCCAAAATCCCTCATTTCCCAGAGCTCATTGCCAGAAGGGTAATACCCCCTCTGATGGCATATACCCATTTTGGCTGAAGAGTTTCCTTTTTTCACTATGTGGAAACCCTGAGCTCTCGCTTCTGTTCCTCTCCCCTTTTGCAGAACCAGCAGGCCAAAATCGTGCAGCTCTACCTGCCGCTGCTGGGGCTGCTGCTGGAAAACATCCAGCGCGTGGCCGGCCGCGACGTGCTCATCTCCTGCGCGGCCGCCTCCAGCCCCGTGAGTACAGCCCAGCGACCCAAGTGGGCATTTTTCCTTCCCCCCATCCAGTAACGTGCTTGTTTATTTAGTTTGACCTTTCTCCTGTGGCATTTCCCTATTTGCTGTGCTGCTGCTTTCCTTGCTATTGTTTAGTGTATTCCCTTATGGCACGCATCGTGCCGTGTGGAGAGGTAAGTCCCTCCAAGTGCGATGAGCTGGAACAGGGCTCAGCTCCCAGCAGCTTTTCTGGGAGCTGCCCATCTGCCTCCCAGATGGGCTCAGGCTTGCAGATGAGGCTTCCCTGTTTGTTTAGGGCAAAGCAGCAACAACAACAACGAAAGTCTGAATAAAAGTAATGTCAACTCAAGCGATGAAAAATGAAAGGGAACAAGCTGCCATCACTTCCTTTAACGTGCTTTGCTGTTCTTTGTACTACTCCCCAAGGCAGTTGTTTCCTTCTTAAGGACGTAAGGAATTTTCACCTGCATTTTAAAAGCTGCTCTATTTTTACTTTTTATTCCATTATTCTCTTCTATTAAAGAATAGGTGTTATCTTCTGTTGGTCACAAAACCCTCATATTGCTTTACAGGCATCCAGGGATGAATTCATCTGCAATTTTGCATCCCCCTCAAACAGATCCAGCCTGATTGTGGACAAGGATTCAGGTAAATCAACTGTTCTAAAATTCTCCTTTTGCTTTTATTTTCAATGCAGCCACCACCAGTCCTTGGCAGTGGGGTGTGTTGAGGAGTGTGGGTGCAAACCATGTCGTTTGAGATCTGTGTTCTTTCTCAGCAGCACTTCCAAATGGCCACGGGATGAAGCGAGAGGACTCGAAAGGATCCCTGAACTCAGAGGGGGCAACTGGTTCCCCGGATCAGAGTGAAAATGTAATGTATCTGGAGTTAGAAAGGACAGTGCTCGCTGCACCTACCCGCGGGCCATGCACACGCTGTGTTAGAGAAGGGGGAGAGGAAACAATTGGGAACAATTAGAAAAACAGCCTGTAAATACCTCTGTTTGGAAACAAACAGATCCGACTTAGCAGAAGTTAGGCTTACTGGTCTGGTATGCTTTCCCTCTTCAAAAGTCTCTGAGACAAAAATATAAATGCTGACAAATTATTTATGAATGGCAAAATCCGTGGGGAAATTCTCTGCTCCCGCAGTGCACGTATCTACACACAGATGTGTCCTCTGTGCTCGGATAGGGCTGAGCCCGGTCAGCACCCAGTGAGCGGTGCTGGGAACTGGTTCCTGCGCACAGCTGGGAGGCAAAGCACCATGATGTGAGAGCTGGTGACTGCTGACGCGAGAGATGAGGTATTGGTAGGGAAATCAGCACAGGGTAATACTCACAGTCATAAATTTGCAGAAGGTGACACCACAAAGAGGTCTGACCGCAGTGTTCAGATGGTGTGTGCTCTCTTTGTTGGCAGATCGCACGCATGGAAATCAGTATTTGTGCAGACCAGCTCCTGGTTTGCCTTCAGGTGCTCTCCAGATGTG
Source organism: Aquila spilogaster (assembly GCA_024606505.1). Lineage (NCBI taxonomy): Eukaryota > Metazoa > Chordata > Aves > Accipitriformes > Accipitridae > Aquila > Aquila spilogaster. The sequence goes on along the minus strand of JANHGO010000044.1, from coordinate 11,897,884 downwards.
TTGGGTTGGCATGAATCCGTGATACAGCTTTGAAAATGCTGGCCCTTCCAACAAGCAAAGCAAAGTAAAGCTTATCCAGGCTCCTGCTGGCTGCGTCCTGACACGCTCAGGAGAGGTGGGGCTCCCCCGCAAGAATCTCAAGGCTACAAAACCAAGTGCAGCCAAACGCCTGAGTCTCACACTGCTCACATTCAGCAGAGCTCAGAGCGTGTGCTTCCACCCTGCAGGCAGCAACACCTGGCTGGGTTTGCAGAAAGCATTTGGCTTTCAGCTCACCTCATCCCCGCAGCCAGGCACATTCATCCGTGTCCTTGAAGGTACATTTTTCAGAGTAGTGGAAAATAGCTTCTCTGTCAATGCATATAACTTCCTCAAAGCCCTGTAAGAGCAATGCCGTGTGAAGGAGCACAGCTTTAAGGCTCTGCATGGGAGTAGACATTGTTTATCATGGTGCTGTTGGAGTGTGTGCTGTCTGGACAGTTTGGCGTGGTCAACAGCACAGTTCTGGCCATAGCACTGTATCTCCAGCCCTAATCTGAATGTTTAATTCTGTGTTCTTATGACTCACGTCCATAGCCTGCCCCAGAATAAACAACACATACGATCTGCGGGTCAGTTTCCAAACATGTGAGGCACAGCTTTAAGAGAAGCATCCTCCTTAGAGCTTAATTGTATCCGTTTGTCAGAAGGTATGACTAGGGCAAGCACAGAGAATGCCAAACGAGGTGGTACAACTTTAAAAGTTCCCTCTCTCCCACCACAGAACGCCCAGGCCTTTCTTTCCCTCCAGCACTGACAACAGAAGGCTTTCACTTGTTTTTGCCTAACTCACGAAAGAGGGGAAAAAAGACAAAAGGCACTCCCAAAACTCAGGAGGAAAAACCAAAATGGTTCTTTTCTCAAGTGGAAAGTTCCTGTTTCTTTAGTTACTGACATTTCGGTTTGATGCGCACGTATTTAACAAAGAGATTCTTGCTTTAAACCATGAAAGCTAATGAATTTTGTTTGCAAAAACTGACTTCAGAAATGTCACAGAGCTCAGATGCTGTAGCGAGCAGGAGCGATAGCAAGGCTGCCACAAGGCTGCCACAAGGCTGCCACAAGGCTGCCACGCATTTTGCTGGATAGGGCATCCTTCTCTGCCCAGACATTTGTTTCCTGGCAAAGAAAGGTTGGGCTGGATTTCCAGGCTGCCCATCCCTAGATGGGTTGTGTCCAATGTCCTACGAGGTGCTGTTGGGGACAGGAGGAGTGCTGGTGCATCTGGCACGTGCCAGGTTTGTTGTGCCTGTGCCCAGGCACATCCCAGACACCCATGGCCACTGGGCCTCCATGTGACATTCTCATCCCATTAGATCCGCAGAAGCTCCACGAGGAGCAGCGTGTCACACTGCAGCCGCCTGGACCAGTTTGAGATCCGCACACTCCTGATGTGCTACCTCTACATCGTGAAGATGATCTCTGAAGGTTGGTGGCTCTTGCTCCCTATGGGGTGTACCGGTGGGCAGCCAGAAAGACAAGAGGCTGCCATGGGCTGCTTGGGTCCGTAAAGTCCCTTTTCTATAACAAGAAAAGAATCTCAATGTATTTCTTTCTCTCTCTCAGATACACTTTTAGCCTACTGGAACAAATTCTCACCCCAAGAGCTGATCAATGTCCTCGTGCTTCTGGAGTGAGTATCACGAGGCTGCACTTTTGTGCTGACAGCGAGGAAGAAGAAATGAGTGCAGCTGCCTCTCAGGATGCACAGGGTCCTGCACAGCACTAGAGGTGTCTGGTCAGGGTGTGACGAGCTAGCACAGCAGCAGATAGCTGGGGAGTCAGTGGTGCACCAGGGAGTTCAGAAGCAAGGGTCTGAGGTCGTGCAGTGCGTGAATATAGACACCAAACTCTCATGTGCAGAGAAGTGTGTCCACAGGCAAAAATGGGGAAGATTTGAAATGTTCTGATTGTTCCTGATCTGTAGCATCTGTAACGTTTTTCTTTCTTTCTTTCTAGAGTGTGTCTATTTCACTTCAGATACGTGGGGAAGAGAAATATCGCCAGGTACTGTGCTCTTCCATCCGGTGTTGGGAGCCCTCCCCACTCTCTCTGCTGCGGCTTGGGCAGGAAGGGAGCACTCACACCCACATTGGGCAAACCCTAGCAGGCAGGAAGTCTGTGGGGCCACGCTGGGACTCAGCTCAGTGCCATGCAGCGAGCAGAGTCCTCTCCTTGTAGCACCCTTCCCTGCCCCTTCCCTCCCTTCCAGCTCCTGCATGAGACCCCCAACCCCAGGCACTCCCAGCTGCCTGCTCAGGTTTGCAATGTCCCCTGCAGCTGGCTGCAGGTGGGACATGAGGCTTGGCTCCATCCTGGCCCTATGAGCAGCAGCTCTGCTGTTCCATTAGCTCTGTGGCAGTGTGAAGCAGGCAAAAGTAGCCCAGTCAGTATTGGGATGAGCCACATTAGTGCATCAGAGGGAGGCCATGTCTCCAGGCAGGTGCCTCAAGTGTCATAGAATCACAGAATGGCTGAGGTGGGATCAGTGATCTTTAAAGATCATTGAGCTCCAACCCCCTCCTGTGGGCTGGGTGCCCCTCACCAGGTCAGGCTGCCCGGAGCCCCATCCATGTCTTTGAGTATCATCAGGGATGGGGCACCCACAGCTTTCTAGGCAACAGTGTCGGTGCCTCACTGTCCTCAGAGCAAAGAATTTCTTCCTAATATCTAGCCTAAGTTTTCCCTCTTTTAGTTTAAAGCCATTCCCCTTTATCCTATCACTATTAGACCATGTAAAAAGTCTGTCCCCCTCCTGCCTGTCAGCTCTCCTCAGGTACTGAAAGGCCACAATGAGGTTCTCCAAGCTAAACAAACCTAGCTCTCTCAAACTTTCTTCATAGGAGCGGTGCTCCAGCCCCCTGAGCATCTTTGCAGCCCTCCTCCAGACCCACCTCAGAGCTCCACATCCTTCTTGTGCTGGGGCCCCGGGGCCTGGAGCAACCCTGCAGTTGTGCAGCTGCTGTTCCTTGTCCCATCCCACAGCCTTCCTTCCCCTTGCAGGGTGCATGACGCCTGGGTGTCCAAGCACGCAGCGGCTGATAGGAAATCGCAGACGATGCCAGCACTCCGCAGCAGACCTGGAGGGATGCAGGCACGGCTTCAGCACCTGGGCAGCTTGGACACATCCTTCACGCTCAACCACAGTACGTACAGCAGAGCGAGGTGTGCCCATGCCATATTAGCCTGTTGGAAACTGCATGCGTCCGTTGGTCACTTGCTCCTTGTTGCCCAGGGATGCGTAAAGGAAGAACCTCATCTGTATCAGCATTTAGATTCTGTGGGAGCCAGAGTGCTGAGCACCATTTCCTCCTGATTTGCTTTCCATCCGCAGATGCAGGCACCTCAGAAGCAGACATTGTGCACCAGGCGCTGCTGGAGGGCAACATAGCCACCGAAGTGTGCCTGACGGTCCTGGACACCATCTCTTTTTTCACTCAGAGTTTCAAGGTCAGCTTTGAAATCAAAAGTGCCATAGAACAGTGTGCTGTGTTCCTGTGTGCCTGTTGCTTTCAGCGATCCGTTCTTTTAGACTGACAAATTGTGGAAGCGTTTACAGAAGTAAATCATTTGCAGCTTGTTTATGTTCCAGAGCATGGAGTGTTTCATGGGCTTGCCAAGCAATTATGCAAGATCTCATAATTCCTTCAAAACTGCAAGAATGGAGAAAATTATGTGGACGTTTGGTCATGATTGTACACATTAGAAAAATAGAAAAAGAGGAAACCACCATATAGGGACCAGCGGAAAGGGAAATGAAGGTCTGGCATGCTTTGAACAGTCCCTGCTTTGTACCATTAATTGCCTAGATTTAGATTTCTCTATGTTGCTATAGTGGATGTCTCTGGGGCTGAAGCATTCCAGCTGTACTTGACAGTCCAAATAGCACCAGTGCCACTGGTAGAGGTCTTCCCCTCCATGTAGTGATTCACATTTGTGGCAGTCACTGACATCTACAAGAATCAGAGCCTCTGTGGTGGAGAGAAGCCCAGGCTGGCAACCAAGTACCAAAATACTGGTCCAGAAAAGCTCTTCCTTGAAGTGTGGTTGGAGGAACTCTGCTCATAGCAGTGTTGCAAGAACAGCTCTGTATTTCAGAGTAAGCACCACAAAGATTTCATTTTCAGATGTACTGAACAACACGAAAACAAAGTGCATCCTCTGCTTCTGCTGCAGAGCAAAAAGGCCATCCTGGTGCTAACATCAAATTGCTCCAGAGTAGTTTGGCAGCAGCAGAAGGACTTAGATGCAAGAGTTAAAGCTTGTATTATTTTCACAGTTGCCTCTTTTTTAATATAGCTGAACCACAAAACAACGTGATTTTCAAACCACAGGATAGGCTGGATTCCCTTCCGCTTTAATGGGCTTCTGCTTTGCTTTTACGGACATCCAGTGTTACCACACAGAAGCGTGCTCTGTGCTGCAGTAAAAGTGCTGATGCTGTTCTTATTGACAGCGTAAATAATCTCAGTGAAGAAGTGTGGATCGTAAATAAAGCACTTCTTGAGACTCATGGAGTGAAATGGAAAAAAAACAGTGTGTTACGTTGGTAAATGCTTGTTTTGTTTAGAACATCTCTGGGACATTGGTGAACATTTCACAGAGCAATGTCCAAAACCTAACTTTGTTTTGGAATTAGTGATGCAATAGTGACAACACGGTTTTGTTTTCTTCTCTTCTCTTAAAATAGCCTCTGACCAAATACTGTAGGTTTGTACTGATTGTCACGGTTTCTGGTTGTATTTTTACTGGAGGCTCTACTCCACATCTGGATTAAGAACTGGTGCGATTAATGACGCAAAATGCTCTCTGTCATTTTCACCTTCGGGCACAACGTTGCTGCAAAGTAAATTCTCTCGTTGCTTTCCAGTCCCAGCTCTTAAGCAACGATGGCCACAATCCCCTCATGAAGAAGGTCTTTGATATTCATCTTGCTTTCCTGAAAAACGGGCAGTCAGAAGCAGCTGTTAAGCACGTGTTCGCCTCCCTGAGAGCTTTCATCAGCAAGGTACGTAACACACACCTGCGGGATTTCTGTAGGCATGGCAGAGGAGACCAATATCTCCCGGCCTTGGCTGCATGTGGGAGAGGGTAGCATGGCTGAGCCAATCCCTACACTTTGCTGAGCTCAGAGCCCTGGAACACAGTGAGGCTGCCCAACCCCCTGAGCTGAAAGCCTCAGCTAACCACACCAGAGCAGTGACTGATGCTATTGCTGGCATTTCCTTCCATGTTTGTCACAGCATACCACTTCTCTTAAGTACGTTTTCGATACCAGAGGTACACGCAAACTCCGTTCCTTCCAAGCTGCACAGTTATAATAAAATGAATGAAAAGCTCTGGGGTCACTTGAATGCAACACTTCAGGAATGAGGTACATTTGTGTGGCTTGAGATTGCAGCCAGGCAGCCCAGCGTGTGATGGATATGCAGCAATTATTACCAAAGGAGGTCTTGCACAACTCGCTGAACGAAGTTCTTTATAAGAGACATCTAAAACTGTTGTTCAAAGGTGGAAAAAGCACGTGCTATGAATATTTTACCGTAACCACATGGCAAAGCTAAGAGCTAATATGAATATGTCTAGGGCTGATGTTTGGTTTGTCCTGAGCAGATAGACCAAAAGCAGCAAATGCAGAAGTCTCGCTAGCTAGCTGGCTCCAGACAGCATGGTTTCCTACATGAGGTTTTCCATGGGGCACCTTAAATCCTCCCAGATTGGCAGCTGGCACCAGCAGGAATCACTCCGTTTCTCTGCAGGGTCTAATTCATGTTTATTGCTCTGCCTTTTCCTGTGTCTATCAAGTTTTGTTTGGCCGTGGACTGCGTAGCCTTGCAATACATCTTGATGCAGATCTATACACAGCCCACATGGACAGAGTGTCCCTGCACCTCTCTCCCCTTTATTAGCTGAAACTTTGTTTAACCGTAAAAAAAAGACATTCTGCCTATAGCAAATAACAGATGTTCTTTGCCTCCTTGGCAATTTTTCTGTGGTTGTTTAAGCGTGCAGCCAAACCTACACACCTATTCCATATGATCTCACCAACAACCTTCACAGCCTGAAGCTCTGCGGGGGTTACATGCTCACTTTCCAAAACACTGATTGCAGCAGTGCAGGCTGTGCTCAGAGCTGCTGCAAGGACGGGGGTTTCCTTGGGTTTCTGCCAGGTCAGACCCACAATGGATTTGGCATTTAGGGTGGTGAGTCACTGGCACGGGCTGCCCAGAGCTGGGGGCGCCCCATTGCTGGAGGTGCTCAAGGCCAGGTGGGGTGAGGGGCACCCAGACCATGGCAGGGCTTGGGGTTGGATGACCTTTGTTGGACCTTCCAACCCAAACCATTCTGTGATTCTGCCATTCTATGCCTTACTGGTCCTGAGATCTGCAAGATTCATTTTAGTTAATTTCTCACATTTCCCCAATGACAGGACACAGTGTTGCTTCTGTAAAAGCAAGATATGAGCCCAGCAGATGGTATCTATAAGGAAGTGATTTCTTTGCCAACTCTGTAACCGCATGGGTCCCAAACTTCCTTTTAAAGTTATCTGAAGGGCTTTTCTAAGACACAAAGTGACAATTAAATAACTGGGGGTGAGGGTTACAGCATTTCACAGCAAGTGCAAGGATGGCTTGTTCTGCCAGCTTGTTTTGTAATATAGAAATCGTGCTGTTTTGTTATGAGTTGTGAATCATGGCTAGCTATAAGTTAGTGTTTACTTCGAGAAAGCCAAAACTGCATTTTACCTTTGACACAGCTGAAATAGACAATTTCCCATTCCTTATGGCCTTCTGCAGCTAACAATTACAATGAGAAGAATCCCCCTTTTATCTCGTGTCACAGCAAATGATTGTTGGAGGGAAACACTGAGAGGTATTTCGCTTCCTAAAAAATGTCTTAAAAATACCCTTCTTTCTTCGCTGAATCTGGTCATCTGCTAGGCAGGAGGCTTTCAAAGGATACATCGCACGAAAGCAAAGAACAAATGAAGTCTGTAACTGTTTGCATGTTTGGTTTTGGGTTTAAATGGAATGCTGCTTGCATTCACGCGTGTTGGGAATTTGGGAAGGAAGCGCTCTTTGCTTTGCTGGCTGCAGTAACGTGTCAGAGGCATCACCAATCCCAGGCCCTGAAGGATCAGGGCAGCAGAGCCTTGCTCTTTTCCTGCAACAGCTGATTGTATCCAGCCACAGCAAGCCTTGCTTTCCCTCCGTGTTAGTACAATCTCACAGCAGCAGGCTGCGAACCTCACTATCTTCCAGGCTGGAAAAGGCTGAAAGGAGCATAATGCTGTCTGCCCTGCTTTAGTGGGGTTTATAACAGCCCCTGGCAGCTGTAACTCAGCAGCTGACCAGAGCTGTGGCAAGCAGAAACCCTTTGGGCGCTGCCTAGGTGGCAGGAGTGATGGCATCTGCTCAGGATCGGTTTCCAGCAGAGAGTTGCCTGGTGGTGCAGGCTCACTATGAACAGGGCACAGGTTCTCCTCTTGGAGCAACACAGATAGAAATGCACAGAGAGAGGACTGGGGCCTGTTCTCCAGCAGGTTCTCAGGCAGATTTGTTCCCTAGTACTGGGTTGGAAGTGTCTGATAAGTCTTTGCAGGCGATCGATGATTCATGCTGAGAGTCAATGCCAGCCATATTCCCTCGAGTATCCCTGTGCTGCCCATGCATTCCCAGTCTCACATCACTGCAGCCAGCTCTGGGCTAATCCCAGTTCTGAGCATGACCCCATCTTGCTATGGGACAAGGATTGCATTACAACAGACAGCAGTTACTTAATAGCTCCTTGCTCAAGTGCACACTTGATCCTCTTGGCCCTGTTTTATTCAATTCTTTTCTCCCATTTTTTTCCCTGTAGCTATTTTCAGTGAGCGGCAGAGATCACCAAGTATTGGAGCAGTGCCTTCACAGTGACTTGTAACTTGTGTGGCTCAGTGCAATGGTGGACTACACCCAATGGAGTTATCTTGCTAGGCACAGCTCCTAGGTTCCTGTTTTAAAACCCATTTACCAGCACGCCATGGTGGTGGCACCAGCAGTATGGCTTAGTTTGGAAGGGACCTTAAAGATCTTCGAGGACCTACAAGCTTTTCTGAATCACATATATTTAGCATAAAAGATAGAGGGCCAAGGTAACAGCTTCAGGTTCTGATTTGGAGGATGTGAGGGAATACTTTGGCAGTATTTACCGTCATCTCCTATAAGGAGAAGGCAGTAGGACAGAGAATTGGTTCATGGACCATGTGCAGGAGGACATGAGCTGAGCAAACCTCTCCACTGCATGGAGAAGACCCATGGTTATCTCTGTGCCAGGAAATCCATAAGGCTCAGAGTACCATCTCCACTCCTCCGACAGGCTCTGGTGTCACCTCCTGCAGCCACATCCCTGCGGTGGCTGCGGAGGCAGCTGCATGCCAGCACCAAACCCTTCCTTCTTCTGCTTCCCTGTGCCCAGCCCAGTGCTGTGGGGGTGGAAGGAAGCAGTGTGCAGTGTCCCCACCCCAGCAACCACCACACCGTCCGCAGGCAGATGGATGTTCCAGCGAGCCTGGTGTAGAGGTCTGCAGCTCTGAAACAGGTGTTTGCTCAGGGAATGCATGTACTATGACAGTGTGGGCCATTGGTCTTCCCTTTCCAGTGCAAATCCCCAAGCCCTGCTTCCAGCTGAGGTGGCTCACACTGCGGTTTGGCTTGATCCTGCTGCTCCCTGGGGCCAGCTCAGTATGGGGGGCCAGAGCATGAGTCACTGTGTATGCTATAAGCGCTCCGGGACAAGCGTGTCCCTTGTTTGCATTCTGGAATTCCTCAGGGAAGTTGTGCCTTTAGGCACTTTTGTTTTGGGACATGTGGAAGTAGTGGTGCAGGCATCCCAGGTCGCGTTTCCCAGCAGACCCTGTCGGAGGGCTCTGGCATATATTCTGATGTCTCCCGCAGCAGCCTTTGGTGGGACCTCTTCTCTCTGTCCTGCTGCCCACGTTTAGGGCTTTTGTAAGGGCATAAGACAGAATTCTGTCTGTCTGATGTGCTGAGAATCTGCCACTGAACCCAAATGTCGTTTGGGGTAAGGATAGATGGACGTGTACAAGCACATCCCCAAAAAGCATGTCAGCTAAGGACGGCGAGGAAACGTGGCTAAAAATAAGCCCTGAATGCATTCCCACAAATAAGTTTTGAGCACAGTACTCTGGCAGAAGTTTTATTTAGGCTTTCCGAGCTTGAGCCCAATGTACTGCCCCATGCCCTTGCCCACCTGAGCCCCGTAGGTGTAATTTGATGGTGTATATTCTAATGTTTGCCCACTTCTTGTGAAGTTTCCCTCAGCGTTTTTCAAGGGAAGGGTGAACATGTGCGCTGCCCTCTGCTACGAGATCCTGAAGTGCTGCACTTCGAAGGTGACGTCCACAAGGAACGAAGCCTCCGCTCTTCTGTATCTGCTGATGAGAAATAACTTTGAGTTCACCAAAAGGAGAACATTTCTGAGAACGCATCTTCAGGTGAGCAGCTGGGGGGAGGAGGGCAGCGGGATGCCTCAGATGTAGTGAATGGTAAAAGGAGCGATCTTATATATGGACAAAAAGCATCTGGATTTCCAGGCGTTGCCTAATGCCTGTTTTTAGTGATTGGCCCCAGGCCCTTCGGGTGCAATATGCTGCCATCAAGCACTCCGCGTTGTTGTTTATTTGGAACTGAAGCTATAAGACACACCTCTGCCTTGGGTGCTGGCTGGGATGGGGTGGGAGGACGGCAAGAGAGACACTTTCAGGGCAGGAGGAGGGATTTTGCTGGAGCTGCTTTTGCAGTGTTATGTTTTTGAAGCAGATTTAGATACCTGGAGGTGCAGATGAACGTTGTCTGGATTGTGATAAAACGGGGAAGATGATAACTGAGGTACTTACTTCTGCATCAGGATTTGTATTAAGACTGTTATCTTAATTCTGTGAACTTGCTCTTCAGCAAAGCAGTTTGGTCCTCTGAGGAGCGTTTGTCCACAGGAGATCAGACAGTGAAGCCACAACAACAGCCCTTGCTTACACTGTGGGAAAGATACGATGTTCTGCATGAGCTTTTTATGTAACTGTGACAATAAAACTCTTCTACTGGGCTTGTTTAAATAATGCCCCTTTGCTGTCCCTACAGATAATAATTGCAGTGAGCCAGTTAATAGCAGATGTGGCACTCAGCGGTGGGACGAGGTTTCAGGACTCCTTGCTCATCATTAACAACTTTGCAAACAGTGACAGGCCTATGAAGGTAGGTTAGAGAAGAGAAATCACATCATGTACTATCAGCCATTAATGCGAGATGGGGATGCACTCAAGAAAATCATGTTTAGCGTAAGCCCAATTAGTTCTAACTGCATAATTTATAAGCCTGCTCTGGGCTGTTTGCTCAGTAAAAAAGGATTATGTCAACAGCAATAGGGACAGCTGCACCATGTCATGTTCCACTGCGATGCCCAATGCCAAGAGGAGGGAGCACCACAATTCAGGTTACACCTTGCATGGGGTGCTCCTTTCAAGAGTATGCAAAGAGCTTTCCAAGAATTTCCAGCTTTGACAGGAATGGCAGGGGAGGACCTGTTGCCTAAAGGTCATAATTAACAGGAATTGGAATTAATTATTTGATTGTAAGTAATATTAAGAAAGTCTTCTTTTGTAGACACTGATGGTTGTATTTCTTTGGAAACTAATTGTCTGCCTTTGTGCTGGAATAAACAGCTTCTACCCAATCCACTGAATAATATATTATCCTTACAATTTGCTCTGTTGCACACAGTGTAGCTGCCAATGCCGGATTTAGAAAAACAGGAAAAGTTTTACAGCTCTGTGACCTTCCTATGAGCTAAAGGAATGGGAGCCTCAGTTAAGTGTTGAATTGTGGTATAACAAAATTACAGTTCGGATATACCTGACAGAACCTCTGGTCTCTTCTGCACACAGATGTTTATAGGGGTTTCACTGATCTTATTTTACATCATGAGACCACTGTTATATCCAGATTATGTACTTACATAAGAGCAGGAGTACAGGAGAGATCTCCTGGTACAGGAGAGATTCCAGGACACTGGAGCAGGTGCCGTGCACAGCCTCAGGCATAGCTGAGGAGCTGGCACGTGGGGGAAGTGAGCCAGGCTCAGCACAGGGAAGAGAAAGATGAAGAGGCATCTAACTGGAGGTTTTAAAGAAGAGGAAGTCAGACTCGTCCCAGAGGTGCAGAGGGAGAGGACAAGAGGCAATAGGCACGAGATGCTACAAGGGAAATTCCAACTTTACATAAAGAAAAATGACTTCCCAGAAACGTTCCCTTTTTGGAACAGAGACCAAAAAGGATGTTAGATATTTTTCCTTGGAGATTATCAAAACTTGGCTGGACAAGCCTTGATCTAACTCGACGCTGGTCCTGCTTATAGCAAAGGATCTGCTGGAGCCTGTGTTTCTTTAACACATTCCTGTGGTGGGAATGCCCATGGGACTTCAGGAATTAAAAGAGTGACCACATCAGACAGTAACAGTCCAGATGGTGAACTCAGTGGAAAATGCTTCGGGAACAGTTTATGGTTCCGTTCTGTGGCGTTCGCATGCAAGGAGCACTTCTGTCCCACCCTCACCCAGCTCCTCAGGTTGCAGAAGTACCTGCTGCACTTCAGCACGGGAATAGCCAATGTCTTGTGCGTGTCCAGATGGAAATACTTCTAATTGCATGTTAAATACTGTACACTGCATGCACTGTGAGTTCAGTAGGTAAAACTGCAGTCAGTGTTATCTCCTATACTTTGCTTTTTAGATTGGCAGTCAGAGGAGTTTTGGCTCATAGGTAGCAACAGTCTTTGAAAGAGCCTGCCACACTTTCTGTTTCTAATTAGATTTCTTTTGTGTCAGGCAACTGCTTTTCCTTCGGAAGTCAAAGATTTGACAAAGAGGATCCGTACAGTGCTTATGGCTACAGCCCAAATGAAAGAACATGAAAAGGATCCAGAAATGCTGATAGATCTACAGTACAGCTTAGCTAAATCTTATGCAAGTACCCCAGAGCTACGGAAAACGTGGCTGGACAGTATGGCAAAAATACATGTGAAAAACGGAGACTTCTCAGAGGTAATTCACATAATTAAGAACATGGTGATTAACAAGGCAGATGTGGAGATGCTATTTTAATTTTCCCTTTCTGCTTTGCAGGCAGCCATGTGTTACGTTCACGTAGCAGCCCTCGTTGCAGAGTTTCTGCACAGGAAAAGTAAGTGTTTGCTGTTTGAGGGGCACAAGGCAATGCAGTGATGAGTGACAATTTGGTAAATGGTTATTTGTAGATCTCTTCTGAGCAAGATAAAAAGGAAAAAATCGTATGTATTGTGGCATGATGAAGGTATAAGATGATGAATATTTTTAAAGAAAGTAATCCAGGCGTTACTGAGCTGGTCAGGTCTTCTTAGATAGCCATGTTGGCACTTTACTGAGTAAAATAAGGACCGACACGTCATGTCTCGGTTTAAATGTTTGGATGTATTTCACAGTAGGAAATGTGCTCATGGGGGAAGCCCATGTTAAAAACTGTCTGCCAGTAGGTTCATCAGAAGTATCACTATAGTCAATATAGGAAACTATAGGAGAAAGCAGTCAAAATTTAGTCAAAAAATGAGGCTGTAGCCAAACTATACAAATATGTAACCTAACTATACAAATATGTAAAGAGCAACCAGGAAAAAAAGAGAGTGTTGTGGTTTAATGCAAAACAGGAAGCAAGGACAGACTCACGTGTTCTCAAGTAACAACACAACGTTTTGCAGGTTTTCTTGTATATATTAATTGTCCAGTTGATATACTGACCACGTTTCTCATCTCTGTGTGAGGAAGTAGTGCTAAATGGGACTTAGCTTTCTGCTGCTTTTAATGTTAGGCTGCACAGAAGATGACTACGGGCACTGTCTTGGCAGGAAAGGTCTCGAAGGGCCTTGCTCAGGGGGCTGGAAGTCCCTCCACATTCTGTACTTGGTGTTGGCAAAGTGGGAAGAATCAGGGCACGCTTATTTGAAACGTATACAAACTTCACATGGCTGCAGAGGGGAAAGCAATGAAAGTGGTCATTCTTCATTTGTGCCCCGGAGGCTGCTGACCACAACCCCCATGTGGTTGTCACCTCTTTGTGATCACGGTCACAAAGGAGAACTTGTGAAAAAGAAGAGGAACAAGTCAAAAGGAATATCAAGTGAATAACTTGAGTTATTTCTGTCACTGACCCTCTTTACATATATATGTGTGTAAGGCTGGAAATGGTTCAGTACAGGCTGAACTACTCAAAGCTTTGGAGTGCATCAAGAACTGTGCTTTCTGCTTGGGGTGTACAATCCCAGTCACTTCCTACCCAGCTTTCCAGCATCTCACGGTAGCTTTCTTTTTGCATCTTCTGTGCAAAAATGCACAAAATACACCCTTGCCTTCTCTCCTGACTTTCAGTCAATTGCAGGCTGTTAGGTTGGTCAAAGATGGCTTCTAGATAGCACACCGGAAGATCTGTTGTGCTTGGTGTTAGTCACATATCAGGAAAGACTCCTGTGGCAAATGGCTGGGCAGATTCTGATGTGTTCAGTCCTATTATAGCAAATGAGCAGCAAAAATGGGAGTCAGGTCCTTTGCTGCTTGTAGGACTTCATTATCAACTGGACTGCTTCCTTGGCCATTGAAGCAAGATATATTTGAAATAAATTATTCCTTGAATCCATTTGCTTTTGTCTGCTACAGAACTCTTCCCCAGTGGATGCACTGCATTCAGGAAGATCACTCCCAACATTGACGAAGAAGGTGCAATGAAAGAAGATGGCGGGATGATGGACGTACATTACAGTGAGGTGAGGTCACGTAGCACAGACTGACAGTTTTGAGAACCAATTAGGATTTAGTTTTAGACTCATGTGAGCTGTAACAAATGATAGTTGTACACTGGCATCTGCATAAAAGACTGTTCCATGGCAATTTCCCAAGAGAAATCTGCACTGATGGATTTTTTGTGTGCAATTCAGATACGTAAATCTGATGTAGCTTCTTGGTTCCTTTGAAAGGCTTTTCTAGTCCTGAGACTGAAAAAGCTACACCGCAAACTTTGCTTGCCATGTTATGCAAATGCTAACTCTCGCCAGCACAGGACAGCACAGCATAGTATTTTCAAGGAGGCACAGAAGGTTAGAAGTCATGCTCTGCTGAGCAAGAAGTCAACTCAGGTTCCCCTTGAATTAGGGCTGTGCTGCCATGACAGCAGAACAATCCAGAAACCAAAGCAGAGCACAGGAGAAGTGAGAAGATCCTCCTGTAAGTTAAGAAGACTCACAATTACTTCTGCACCACCCCTGTGCAACTGTGTTGGGTGGGCCATGTGGCTGAGCAAGATGGCCCTGCAGCCCAGGCTGCTTGAGTGCCCATTCATCAATGCTGGGCTTGGGGATCCTCAGCAGCACATCTCACTGCTCTTGGACACCTGTTCCTCAGATGTGTTTCTTAGATGTGTACCTCTCTTTTCCAACACTGTCATGTCCGTACCCTCCCAAAGCTTTGGCATTTTCTTAGGAGGTACCGAAATAACCAAGGCATACTTGCTTACTATTCTGCAAATGAGTTATAAAGAATTAAACTTTTTAAAAATTGCTTTTTTTTTCATCCAAAATTTATAGGATACCCTTGGAAAGGGCAGGAGCACACAGTGTTTAAACTTCTGTAACTATGGTCACAATAGTGGGACTTATTAAATTATGTGAAGCTCAAATGATGTATCTTCTTTTTGACTTAACAACACCCATTCGGTTGCTGTTGTAGGAAGTCCTAGTGGAGCTGCTGGAGCAATGTGTAGATGGTCTATGGAAAGCAGAGCGTTACGAAACAATTTCCGAAGTTTCCAAACTGATCATTCCTATTTATGAGAAGCGGCGTGAATTTGAGGTACACATTTTGAACTTGTTTGTACGTGTCGGGTCATTTCACAGACTGCTCGGAAAAAAAGCAAGGTGCTTATATTGCTGATGGCGTCAGCGTAGCACACACTGTGCTTCAGTGCTGGTCATTAAACAAATCAGTGAAAGATAATGCAGTGAAAGGAATTAAAGCTTTGCTCCTTCCCAGCACCTGCTGTGATCCGTGCTCTGGTAAGGTTCTGCTGCTAAGCAGTGCTCCCCTTTCCCTCCCTCTCCCATGACCCCTCCACATCAGGACAGCATCCAACTCTGTAATAGAAGTTAGGAGAAGTCTTGATCTATTTTTTTTCATCATAAAGCCGTTTTTAATTAGAAAAAAAGAAAATAATCACTGAGTAAAATACTGCTAGTTTCTCTACCCTTAAAGGCTTAGTCAGGGAACATGCTGAGACTGTAGGTTCAGTCTTCTCTCTAGGGACAGTGGTTTTATTGCAGCCTGTGGTATCTTTTAGGCCTGAAGCCTGAAATTCTGGTTTGAATTCTCCAGAGGATTGTGTTCAGATATTTCAGTAGCTTCCACTGTTAGTTAGAATTTCCTACTTGAAGTTCTGCTTTAATGATGTCAAATTTTGCTTTCCAGAAACTTACTCAGCTGTACAGAACACTTCATGGGGCATATGCTAAGATATTGGAGGTGATGCACACAAGGAAGAGGCTTCTCGGAACCTTTTTCAGAGTGGCATTTTATGGACAAGTAAGTACAGAGGCTCACCAGCTACCGCTCACCTGGCATCCTGCCCCATTAAGCTGCTGCTCAGGCAGTACTTAAGCTGAAGAGCCTGATAGCTCCAAAGCAGGGGGTTGGTGCCTTTAGGGTACCTTCCAACCCAAGCCATTCTGTGATTCTGAGTAGTTGGAAAAATTGAGAAGATCTAGGGCTCAAAGTCCCAAGAAGGAGTATGATCTTACCATATCTTCTGAGCCTAAAGGCAGTTACACAGTGTTGTTACTTTTCCAGCTAATCTAATAAAGTGTGTTACATCTCATCTCCCATGCGTCTTTGGACAGTCCTCTTCTACTTGTGGACTCATAACTCTGGGGGAAATGCAGGTCAGCTCTCTAGAAAATGCTATGTAAATGACACTAGCCCTGCCTTTCCTGGTTC
The DNA here is from genome assembly GCA_024606505.1 of Aquila spilogaster. Lineage (NCBI taxonomy): Eukaryota > Metazoa > Chordata > Aves > Accipitriformes > Accipitridae > Aquila > Aquila spilogaster. Next base: position 11,881,782 of record JANHGO010000044.1, on the reverse strand, counting down.
CTTCTTTTAGAGCAATTAATGCATACCCCTGAAACCATCCTGGGTTTGTACCTTTGAACACCACTGTCACTTCACACACAACATATCTGATCACTGACTTCTGCTGCAGCAAACGTTTTGTCCCAGACTTCATACTTCTGATAAGCAAAAAGTAAACAGGTCAGCAACAAATTAAACAACTGCTCATTTGGTTTTCTAAAATCTACAGGAATAACTGGATCAAATTACACAAGGTAACATCATCCTGACAACCAGTACTCGATCCAGTTTTGCACTTTAGAGCTTTGCCAGCTTTATATTGTCAGCTGCACGAGATCCTTTTAACAGTCTGTCACAACTCCCGACCGGAGCAGCTCGCCAAAGCATGAAGCTTTCACACTGTTTCCGTTACAGGAAGGACTGGTGATGCAGGCACAATCTTTGCTGCAAGTTTTTCTCTACTTACCACAAATATTCAGAGTTCCACTTCCCTGAATACAGGAGAAATCAAAGCAGCGGAAACACGTTTCTTCATTTATTGCTTGAAGTCCCTGCTGGCTTACACAAAACACTCTTATTTCCAAAATTCACATGGCTCTGCTTTCAGGGCTTAGAACATTTGTTTTTCTACTCATTCTCTATGCTTTGTTTTTGTGGGTTTTGTCCTGGTTGCCTCTTTCCAACCTTCCTCACAGACAACCTTTGGCCAAACCCCTCTGCCACACTGTTTGGATTTCTTGTTAGTCATACTAAGGCCTTTGTGCTTGACGATGATGTGTTTGTATTGGTCGAGGATAACATTCCTTTACACAGTTTTTGAAGGAATCTGTTAGACAGACCACACAGAGACTGTGTGCAAACCGTAGCCTTCTAAACCTTACTGACGTTCTGAATTGTTAGTAGAAAGTTGCTTTCAAACTAGCAAATCTGAAACAACGTTTTCCAAGCAAAGAAACTCATCTGTTCCTCGTGACTTGTTTGTGATTAATGCTAGACGTTCTTTGAAGAGGAAGATGGGAAGGAATATATCTACAAAGAGCCGAAGCTGACAGGCCTTTCCGAGATCTCCCTCAGACTTCTTAAGCTTTATGGAGAAAAATTTGGCTCGGAAACTGTAAAAATTATCCAGGATTCTAACAAGGTAAAATTAAACTGTGTGAACAAGCTAGTGAAATGCAGTGAACATCAGGGCTGCTTAGCGGATGAGTGTGACATATTTATTGTTCCCCAGGGCCTGGGACTACATTGCTCTGATCACTGGGCGTAGAATATCTATTTATGCTCACTGCAAAGGGCTGTACACACCCTTCGGTTGCAGCTATGGATTCATCTGGGTTACTAAAGGCAATACTGGAGACCTCAAAGGTTTTGTGCAAGCCTGCAGATTTGCATGCTGCAGCACAGTGCTGCATGAGTGGTAGTAGCTCATGGCCTGGAGTCAACATGGTTGTATTAGAAGCACTGAGTAACGTGTGAATGTGCTGCACTGATGGATAGTGTGATATGAGTGCTCCTGCCAGGTACACCTTGTTTGGCACCAGATGAGGTATTTCTTGTTCCATAACCTCATTGTCTTGTGTGTCTACTTGCTCATGGTCTAGCCATCCCAGCTGAGGTCAGAGGGAGTGCTTGATGTGCCATTCACACGTGTGCAATGGGGCTGGGGCAGCAGGGAATCAGAGTGTTCATCAGGTCCCAGGAGATAAATTAAGCAATTCTAAGTTACTAACTTTTGTTCTTCTCGTTACTCTCTTGTTTCTCAGGTCAACATTAAGGACCTTGACCCTAAGTACGCTCATATTCAAGTGACTTACGTGAAGCCCTATTTTGAAGACAAAGAAATTTCTGAAAGAAAGACTGAATTTGAAAGGAATCATAATATCAATAGATTCGTATTTGAGACTCCATACACTTTATCTGGAAAAAAACATGGCAGCGTGGAAGAGCAGTGTAAAAAAAGGACCATTCTAACCAGTAAGTTAAAGCATATGAACGTAAGGCAATGGGTATCAGCAACTAATTTCAGACTGTTTTAGCTCATTAAAATATCCCAAAAGAGTCAGAAATGCTCTCCACATCTTAATCAGAATTGTGGTATAATAATCTGGTTGGGAGGGGGAATTTATCCTACATTTCTGTGGGCATATTTTTACAAATGAATAAATGAGGCCATTAAATTAGAGCCTTGTTCAGAATTTCACCCATGCCAAGTAAAACTGAGGGCGAGGATCTATCTGTACATACTTCTGTTTACTGAACAGCCTTTCAATATATAAACTTCTCTTGTTGTTTCTGCCAGCGTTGAACTCCTTTCCATACGTAAAGAAGAGAATTCCAGTCAATTATGAGCATCAGGTTAATTTAAAACCAATTGATGTTGCAACCGACGAAATAAAAGACAAAACAGCAGAGCTGCAAAAGCTCTGCTCTGCCAGTGATGTTGACATGATCCAGCTGCAGCTCAAATTGCAAGGCTGTGTTTCCGTGCAGGTAAGGCTTGACATCTCTTCAAAACTACATCGACTGACACATCTCACTGAGTCATCTTTTCACAGCACATTTGCTTACTGTAAATGATTAACTACCTGGTTTGCAGCACTGCAGCCATCAGCCTGCCACTCACACCAATGAGTGGCTCGAGACAATAAGCATTTTGTCCAGCGGTGTTTGCAGTGCTAAGTGTAACTGTATATTAGCTGGCCATGGAAGAGTGTTAAAATAGACAGTTCTTTAAGATCGCACTGTAAATATCAGGCAGAAATAACCTCTCTGTGAACCTGACTTTTTTCCAGCCAGATATATGACTTTAAGACTCAGACCATACCGCTTGCCAAGCAGAAGTAAGAGGAAAGTATGAGGAAACAGACTGCCTTCCTCTTCTTTATCTCCATTTATCTTTTGGGCTTTCAAAACCTATACAGGAAAACTAATACTCAGGTTTAGAGACCTCAGTTTGCTCTGCTGATATTCATAGCGCAGAGCTGGTGGCATTCAAATAACCTGCTAATGGTTTTCAAGTCTTAAAAAAATGTGCTCACCTTCAGAAATGCCCTTAGTGACTCAAAGTTGTGGCATAAATGACTTTTTGCTTCTTTGGTTCCAGGTTAATGCTGGTCCCTTGGCCTATGCCAGGGCTTTCCTAAGCGACAGCCAGTCCAGCAAATATCCTGCTAAGAAGGTGAACGAGTTGAAAGAAATGTTCAGGTAGGATTTCTAATGTAATAACAAATAGCAACCTGGCTGGAACACAGTACCAGTTTTTTTAGGTGTGTTTTTGTGTGTCCCCAAAGTCAGCAGATGCTGCGTGCTCAGGTGTATCTTACAAAGATCCATGTGTCACAGGCTGCTCAGACGTAGGAAAAAAAGCCAACGTAACAATGTATGTCAGGTCTTAGGGTTGTGATTTCCGTGCTTGAATGCCTTCTTCAGTTATTTGCATTGGTATTTGAGGTGATAGCGTGAAGAAAGAATGTTTGAAAACCAGAGGCCTGATGCTCATGTTCAGGGCTTTCATATTGTGCATTGTTTCCCCATCTCTCCAAAGGGATTTTTAACTTCATAATGATGAACTTGGACTATTTTTAAACAAATTCCTTTCTAGTCTGTGGGAGACCATCATTCTCGATTCTGTTGCTAATTTTGGACACTACATGGCTTGCACAGGCATTTTTCTATCTCTGTCCAGTCCCTCACAGTAGGTGCTTTGAACATGGCCCACTTTACCTCCCACTTGAAAGTGTCCCCCAGGACACAATCAGGTGAAGCTCTCGCTATACCTCAGGACTACGTGTGTCCCCACACTTTGCCACACTACCTTCTGGATCTCCCAGCAGCAAGCAGTTGCCCACCAGCCCCTACATTCATTGCTTGGTGCTGCTGACTCCCATTTCACCCACTGGTAACTTATGGGCAGAGCAGCATTTGGGTCAATCCCATTTACCTTCAGTGTATCGAGTGAGCAAGCAAACCATGGAAGGAAGAAGTAAATAATCTCTGCAAATCCGCTGTGCATGGCTGCAGAGCAGACGTAATGTTTTTCTTTACTTTCCAGCCCTGCTCTGCACCCAGGAAGAGAAACCAAACATAATCTGTTTTATGCACACACACGCACACAAAATCCTGGAAAATCCCAGAATATTTGTGTTTTTGTTACAGTCTCAGTTAATTAATTAATTAAAATGAAAACTATGCCTGTGAAAGGAAGAGAAAAAAATGAGAAGCCATGAAATGAGTAGCTGTGAAAACAGTATTAGAGCTCCACGTGATCTGAATTTCTTCCTGGAGGGTGTGCCTGCTGTTAGCAATTTGAGCTCAGGTGGATCAAGCCCTGTGCACCTGACCATGGCCTGCCTCTGTTTGTGACCCCACTGGCAGCTGGTTGGGCTCCCCTGGGATCTGCTCGCTGCATGTGGTGCACAGGTTCTGGAGAAGGTCAGAGACCACTGTGTTGGACTGCCCCATGTAGTGCCTATGGAGTCTCCAAAGAGCTCCTTCAGAAAGCACAGTCCTGTGTTGCAGTCCTTCCCCATTCCCTGATCCACTGTGCTCAGGATGGCCCTAGAATGTGACTTGGAGAAAAGGGAAATTGTGGTTGTCTGCTCCAGCAGAAGACTGGGAAATGGTCATGCCTGAAGTTCATTCTTTTCCTCCCCAGGAAGTTTATACAAGCCTGTGGAATTGCTCTGGAGCTCAATGAGAGACTCATTAAGGAGGATCAAGTGGAGTACCACGAGGGACTAAAATCAAACTTTCGGGATATGGTGAAAGAGCTTTCGGACATCATCCATGAACAGGCATGTACTGCATGTCAGGAGCCCATAGAAGTGCTTCTCTGTGCTTGAAAACTAGCTAAAGCTGAAAACTCGCTGAAAACTAATAGAAAACATCTCATGTTATCAATGGCATGATTGGTTTCCCATTCCATCTTAGCTGCATGAACAGCAGTGAGAGAGGGTGACAGAGCACTGGAACAGGGGGTTGTGGAGTCTCCTTCTCTGGAGATATTCAAGACCCACCTGGATGCTATCCTGCACAGCCTGCTCTGGGGAACCTGCTGTAGCAGGGGGTTGCACTCGATGATCCACAGATGCCCCTTCCAACCCCCCCAGTCCTCTCATTCTGTGACGGAAAGTCTCCCCCTGGCATTGGTATTCAGGATGGAGTCTTCAGTGACTCGTGTCACTGGTTTCCCAGATACTGCAGTCATCAGAATTCCTGTGCTGTGTTTTGCCTCACGTTTTCTCCATTGCAGGAATGCTGCGATAAGTCACAGACTGAAATTCTCTGGCCAAATTTCCATTTCCTCAATTATATCCTGCTCGACTTCCTTTTTTTTTTCTTTTTTTTTTGTCCCTTTAAAGAATATGTTCTTTGAATGTTGACCTAACGCCGACCATTTACACGCACTGTGAAGATCTTTGTGCTACCTTCCATCTCCTGTTTTAACGTTCTCTTGGATCTTTCTAGGAAAGCACATTTGAGTAGTAACATCAGAGAGGTGCACGCCTACCTGGTACCGTGCTGTGAAATACGATGAAAACTTCCTGAAGTAGCGTCTGCTTTCCTATTTTGCCTTCATTATGACCCAAAAAAAGCTCATTGTAGTCGTATGGCAGCAAGCGTGTGAGATGAGCAGGGCTGACTGTGTTGTGATTCATAGGTCTCAAAAGTCAGGAGAGAGTTTTCAAAATCTCCTGGTGACGTAATGTCATTTATCTTCTTATGGCTTAGGTAAAATACAGCTCAAACACTGTTTATTTGCCCTTAAATGCAACAATCCCGTGCGTGACAGTTAATTAAAACTGCAGCGGTCCCTGAAAATAGGTAAATCCCACAGCAATCGGAGCAGTTGTTCAAAGGAGTACACAAACACGCAGGTGGCAAAATAATCCAAGTGCATCGGGCTGCTTTTCTAAGTCGGGCTTATGAAGTAAAATAATGCTCAAAGGCTTTTTGTTTTTAAAAAAAGCACTATGCCATTTCAGGGAAACAGGATGTGGAGTGTCATGATGGGGCTGAATTTCATTGTAGCGACGTGAAAGAGGATGTCTTTGTGAATAGATGACTGCCGCGTCCCCTCTGCGGTAGACTTCCCTGCTATTCTGCTCATGGCCACCTTTCTCTTAGTGGTCTTTTCCTTTAGCACGCTCCTTTTTTTTTTCACGCGCACTGCCTCCCGTGTTTACTTCACTGCTGAATTTTGTTGTGAGCTGTTTGCTGCAGGAGTTGCCACCTGCTTACTCTGCGCTGTTTGCAAGTGCGCTCCTCCAGGACATCTGATTTGCATGCAGCTGCTGGAACTTCTGTGGTTTCTGAACTCTGCAATAGTCAAATTGGAAGCAAATCACTCCGTTCTGCGCTGTGGCAGCACTACAGTTAAAATTACCTTGGAGCAAAGAAGTACCGTTAAAGCATGCCCTATGATTTTTACATAGTTACAAATGCATCGTCCTGTTCTCTGATTAATGTGCGGAGTATTCCAGCAACTCAAATATCAAAGTGAATTTCTCACTGGGAAGGATATGTTTTCACTTTCTTCTACGGGGCTTTAGTATTTTGTATTAAAACCTGGTGTTTGCCAGCACTGTTCTTAGTTGTTGTACAGTGATATGTAGATAACCGCTGACCTGACCTTTGTACTGCCATCCAACGAGCCCAATATCTAACAATCTAAACAATGAAATGTGTCTGCCTTTCCTGCAAAATCAGTCAGTTAAAAGTACATGATATTCATTGAGGGTTCTCATTACAAATAACAGATCTTTTCTGAAGTGTGTTCAGTGCCACGAAGCACAGGCAGCGCACTTACTGAAGGTGATGGGGCAGACGGGTCAGCCTGTGACCTTCCTAGTGATACCTTAATTAAGGGAAATGTGAAAAGAACTGGTAAACTGCAGCCAGATGGGCCCAAGAGGCCTCCGAGTGGCTGAACACTGGGTATCCAGAATCTGCTGATAATGGTCCGTAATCTCTGTTTCCTGACTGTAAATTCGGACAAACTCATTGGCTGATGAAGCACAGGGTAAAAACACACTCAGCTCTAGGACAGCTCTACCGGTGCACTTAGATTCGATGCTGTGAGACATCCTTCAGGTTAGAGAGTGCAAAATCTTGCCACGTGGCACAGATGTAGTGGGTGTTTGCTGCGCTGAGCTGCATATATTCCCCGTGCTTACAAGTATATATTTAGAACTGGTTTTTATTGATGAAAAGATATAATTTAAAAGTTCTATACAGAGAAAATTGTTTCTTTCCTAGACTGGATAGTCATAACTGAAGGCTATCGGGTAATGTACAGAAGGGTGTATATATCTGAATGCTACAGTAATTGCTAAATCACTGTTCTTTCTCACTTTTGTTATGCTGCCTTTGTGAAACAGCTCTGAAGACAAGGTTGGATATCTCTTTCCCATACCTTTTTAAGCAACTTGTTTATAATAACGAACTGAAACTTTTACTGAGCTTCTGGCTGTTTGCTTTTTCTAGATGTACCACGAGGACCCAATGCATTCGCCGTGGATGCACGACTCCTTGCACGTCTTCTGCGCCATCAGCGGCACATCCAGCAATGGAAGTTACTGCTCGCTCAGACCCACTGCTGAAATATAAACACATCGGTGACATTTTACAGAGCTCTCTCAGGAATATTTGGAACTGTGTAAGGGATTTTTAAAAATCCACGATCAGCAGAGATTTGGTTTTTCTCCTCCCCCTTGAGTTTACCGTGCTTTCAGACAGGGTGCTTTGCTTCTTTTGCTGAGCAACATGGAAAGTGCCTGGACATTGCACCACTGTGTTTGTTTTCTACCTGTTTTTTTTTTTTTTAAAGCTAGGTCTAGAACCGGACACGGAAAGGCAGTTATCCAAGTACGCATTGAATTACAGAACAATGAATTGAAATGATAATGGTACTATGTAAAGTTGTACAATGGGATATAATAAAATGTAAAACTACTCTGTAAATAGAAGGAGCATAGAGTATATAGACATTAGCACTGTATCATATTTGCTGCTAAAAGCTTTCTTGGGCAGGGG
>JANHGO010000044.1:11838258-11873669 GCA_024606505.1 Aquila spilogaster | reverse complement strand
ACAGGGACTTTATCCCCTTCTACAGTACATAAAAGTTCTGATTGGGCAGGGCCACCCCGATTGGCAGACCCTCTGGTGTTGACTAACCAGGTGGCTTTTGCTAAATGTGTATCCCAATGTTTGAAGGTCCCACCCCCCATTGCTCTCAGTGTAGTCTTTAACAGTCCATTGTATCGTTCGATTTTCCTGGAGGCTGGTGCATGATAGGGGATGTGATACACCCACTCAATGCCATGCTCTTTGGCCCAGGTATACTCCTCCCCAAGTCATTTGTCTCCCTGTTATGGAAATAAGGAAATAGATTTTTTTTTTATCTGCCTTTTTTTATTTCATTATTCTCTTCTGTAAGAGAATAGGTGTTATCTTCCATTGGTCACAAAAACCTTATTTTGCTTTACAGGCATCCAGGGATGAATTCATATGCAGTTTTGCATCCCCCTCAAATAGATCCAGCCTGATTGCAGACAAAGATCCAGGTAAATTAATTTTTCTAAACTTTAACTTTCCCATTTATTTTGAATGTAACTATTACCAGCTCCCAAAACCCATTACTCAAAACCTGAGGTAGTCATCTGCCAAAAGACCTCTCAGAGTTTGTATGCTTTTCCCTGGACGTGGTGTCACCCCAGCTGTCCTTTCCAGATTCATCAGCTTTCAACACAGGGCTTTCGCAAGCCCTGTCTGTGCTGCCCAAATTGCATCTTCCACTCACTGTCCGTGATGTGCTGAGGAGTGCCGGTGCCAAGGTGTCGATTGTGGGGTTTGGTTTTTTTCAGCTTGCGGAGCAGCACTTCCAAATGGCCATGCAATAAAGCGAGAGGACTCGAAAGGATCCCTGAACTCAGAGGGGGCAACCGGTTCCCCGGATCAGAGTGAAAATGTAACGTATCTGGGGTTAGAAAGAATGGTGCTTACTGCACCAATCTGTGGGCTGTGTTAAATAAGGGGGAGGGAAAAGGAGTTCCCCATGGTAACTCTCTCAAAGCCAGCTTATAAATATCTCTGTTTGGAAACAGATTCATGTTTAACAGAGGAGGTCAGACTCACGGGTCTGGTATGCTTTCCCTCTTCAGACGTCTCTGAGCCAAAAATATAACTGTTGACAAATAACTTATCAAAGAAGAAAGGCAAAATCCGTGGGGAAAATCTCTGCTCCCATGGTGCGTTTATCCATGCTCAGACGTGCTCCCTGTGTGTGGATGGGTCTGAGCCTGGCCAGGGCCCAGTGCACAGTGCTGGGAACCAGTTTGCACACACAGCTGGGAGACAAAGCACCATGATGTGAGATTGCCAGTGACCACTGACTTAAGAGAAGATGAGGTATTTGTAGGAAAATCAACACAGGCTAATAACCGCAGCCCCACATTTGCAGAAGGTGACTGCGGTCACACCACAGAGAGCTCTGACCCCACTATTCAGACAGGGTGTACTCTGTTTGTTGGCAGATTGCGCACATGGAAATCAGGTATTTGTGCAAACCAGCCCCTGGTTTTCCTCAAGGCACTTTCCAGATGTCTTGGGTTGGCGTGAATAATTGATGCATCTTTAAAACCTTTGGTCCTTACATCAAGCAAGGCAAAGATAATCTGGGCTTCTGCTGGCTGTGTGCTGACATGCTTAGGAGAGGTGGGGCCTTTCAAGTTCTCCCACATAAATCACGAAGCTACAAGACCAAGTATAGCCAAATACTTGACTATCAAACTGTTCATATTCAGCAAAGCTCTGAGCATATGCTTCAACCCTGCTGGTGGGGTTTGCAGAAAGCGTTATTGCTTGCAGCTCAGCTCTTCCCCACAGCTAGACATTGTCTTCTGTGTCCTTGAAGGTATGTTTTTCAGAGTCGTTGAAAACAGCTTTTCTCTTAGGGAATGCAATACCCACAAACCATGTAGAAGAAATGCCACATAAAGGAGCACAGCTTTAACGCTGCTCTACAGGGGTAGACACGTTGCTTATCGCCTGTTCCCCTGGAGTGAGTTGTGTGCTGACTTGGTAGTTTGACATGGTCAACAGCAAAGTTTTGGCTATAGCACTGTATCTCCAACTCTAAACTGAATGTTTAATTCTGTTTTATTATGACTTACATCTACAGCTTGTCCCAGAATAAACAAGTAAGATCTGTGGGTTGCTGTCCAAACATGTGAGGCACAGTTTTAAGAGAAGCATCCTCCTTAGAGCTTAATCATATCCATTTGTCTGAGGATAGGGCTAGGGTGAGCACAGAGAATGCAAAAAAAATTGGTAAAGCTTTAGAAGTCATGTTTCCCACCACACAGTGCCCAAGCCTTTCCCACCCAGATTGACTCACCAGCAGGATTTCACTTCTCTTTGCTTAAGTCACTAAGTAGGGGGAAAAACAAGAGACACTTCCAAAAATCAGGGGAAAAGCCCCAAGTTCTTAAGCTGAAATTTCCTGGGTTTTTAATAACTGACATTTTGTTTTGAAGTGTACATCTTTAGCAGAAAGTTAGATTCTTGCTTTAAACTGTGACCCCTAGTGAACTGTGTTGTTTGACAAGAACTGACTTAAAAAATGTCCGGGAGCTTAGACACTGCAGAGAGCAGGGGAAGTGAAAGCAGGGCTGCCGTGCGTTTTGGCGAATAAGCCATCATTCTTTGCCCAGACATTGTTTTTCTGGGCAGAGAAGCGTTCAACCATGTGCCCAGGATTTCCAGACTGCTCATCACTGGACGGGCAGCAACCCCAAAGGATGGGATGTCTCCATGGTGCTGTGGGGGTGCACATGCAGGGGGACAGGAGGAATGCTGGCACATCTGGTATGTGCCAGGTTTGCTGTGCCCATGCTGCATGGCATCTGGCCCCGTGCTCCGTGCGGGCACAGCCCAGGCACCCGTGGCCACTGGCCTCCGCATCACATCTGTGTCCCGTTAGATCCGCAGAAGCTCCACGAGGAGCAGCGTGTCACACTGCAGCCGGCTGGACCAGTTTGAGATCCGGACGCTCCTGATGTGCTATCTCTACATTGTGAAGATGATCTCTGAAGGTTGGTGGCTCTTACTCACCGGAGGGCAGCCATAAAGACGAGAGACCATCACCGGCAGTTTTGGTCTGTAAGGTCTCCCTTTAATTTTTTTTAAATCTCAGTGCACTGGTTTGTTTTTTTTCTTTCAGATACCCTTTTAGCTTACTGGAACAAATTCTCCCCCCAAGAGCTGATCAATGTCCTTGTGCTTCTGGAGTGAGTATCATGAGGCTGCAATTCAAACACTGCGCCTTTGCGTGAGCAGCATTGGCCAAGAAGAAGACATGAGTGCCATGTGCCTTGCAGGGTGCACGCGGTCCTGTGCAGCGCTAGAGGTGTCTGGCCAAGTTGTACTGAAATGCTCTTCCTCTGTCTGAGGAGAAACAGGAGTATATCAAGGGAGCATGGTGAAGTGGCGGTGCCCTGTGCTCGGTCCGGGCTGTGCAGAGTGTGTCCCACCACCCGCAGGCAAGCAGGGCTCAGGGCACAGCCTCCCGCCGTAACCGGCACAACCTCCGCTTTGCAGCGGGTTTGGTGGAACAAACGGGTGAGGAGACAGGGATGTGCCATAGGGTTTGGAAACCAAGGGTTTGAGGTCAAGTGACTTGTAAATACAGACCCACACGCTCATGCACAGAGGAGTGCATCTGCAGACAAGGAGAGGGTAGATTTTAAATGTTCTGGATCATTCCTGCTCTGCAGGATCTGTAACAGATACATGTTTTGTTTTCTTTCTAGGGTGTGTTTATTTCACTTCAGATACGTGGGGAAGAGAAATATCGCCAGGTACCGTATTCTTCCGTCCAGGGCCAGGATGGGGGAGCCGTGCCCACGCTCCCTGCCGCAGCCGAGGCAGGAGGGGAGCGTGCACAGCCCCGTGGGGCAAACCCAAGCAGGCAGGAAGCCTGCGGGGCCGGGACTCTGCTCAGCACCATGCCGCGAGCAGAGTCCTCTTGCCTTAGCACCCTGCCCCTTCCCTCCCCTCCAGCTCCTGCATGAGACCCCCAGGCCCAGGTGCTCCTGGCTGCCCGCGCAGGTTGGCAGTGTCCCCCGCAGCTGGCTGCAGGTGAGACACGAGTCACGGCTGCACCTCTGCTCCCTGAGCAGCAGCAGCCCTGCGGTTTCATTAGCTCTAGGGCTATCTGGCGCAGGCGAGACCAGGGTAGCCCGGTCAGTCCTGCTGGGATTGTGCGGGATAAACCAGATTAGTGCGTTGGAGGGAGGTCAGGTCTCCATCCTGGTGCCTCGTGCAATCCTGTAGTGGTGTGGCCACAGCTGCTCGTCCAAACCCGCAGTCTTCGCTTCTCCTTGCAGGGTGCACGACGCCTGGTTATCCAAGCACACGGGAACTGATAGGAAATCCCAGACGATGCCAGCGCTCCGCAGCAGAGCTGGGGGCATGCAGGTGCGGCTCCAGCATCTGGGCAGCTTGGAGACCTCCTTCACACTCAACCACAGTACGTACAGCAGAGCGAGACGGGACCGTGGATTATTAGCCTGCTGTAAACTGCATGTAGCCATTTTCCACTTGCTGCTTTTTGCTTCAGGGTATTCAAACTCCGCAGAATTACAATGGTCACCACTCCTCCCTGCAACATTCCTAGACTGGTGGGGGTGACATTTAAGCCAGCCCCTTAAAAATCACCCCTGGGACTTAGGACTTGCGTGGCTTTTTCCTCTCACCTGTCTTGGCTCAGCAACTTGGCTGGGTGTGTTTGCAAGCAACGCCTTGGTTTGAGTGGTGAGCAAGGCAGGCAGGAGAGCTGCCCTGTGCAGAGACCTGGGCCAGGATCTGTTCTAAACTGCTCCACATGGTGAGTTTTGCCCCATTGAAGCACCTTGCCGTTTCACCTCTGCGGATACAACCTGGACACCTTGTTCTCTGCCTGGCTTTAAAGACAGTGAGATTAAGGGGAAATACTGACGTTGGTTTTTTCGGTTGGCATCAGGCTGAGGCAGCTTCTCTGAATGGAGCTGGCAAATTCAGCATCTTGCTATCCTTACCTCATCTCCCAAACCCAGTGAAGTGCAAGGGGACAACCTTATCTATATCAGCATTTAGATCTCGTGAACACTGTTTCCTCCTGATTTGCTTTCTGTCCACAGATGCAGGCACCTCAGAAGCAGATATTGTGCACCAGGCATTACTGGAGGGCAATATTGCGACCGAAGTGTGCCTGACAGTCCTGGACACCATCTCTTTTTTCACTCAGAGTTTCAAGGTCAGCATTGAAATCAAAAGTATTGTTGAAAAGTGTGTGTATTTCTGTATGCGTGTTGATTTTGGTGATCCATTCTCCTAGAGTGGCAGATTATGGAAGGCTTTACAAAAGCAAATTGTTTGCAGCTTGTTTATTTTCCAAAATGCTGGGTGTTTCACAGGGTCTCAGAGTAATTATGCACTTTATGCAATCTTGCAATTTCTTCAAAACTGCAAGACCAGAGAAAATTACGTGGACGCTACACCATGAGTGTAGGCATTACAAAAATAGAATAAGAGGAAATGTACATCATATAGAAAGGAGGGACTAGAAGAAAGGGAAATGAAGGTCTAGCATTCTTAGGACAGTCACTGTTTTCTACCATAAATTGTCTAGAAGCGAGGCCCAGATTTCTTTGAATCACTGTACATGAATGTCTCTGGGGCTGAGGCATTCCAGCTGTGGTTACCACTTCAGATAGGACCAGTACCACTGGTAGAAGTCTTCTCCATGTAGTGATTCACACTCCCAGCAGTCATTGCCATCTACAAGAATCAAAGCCTCTGTAGGGAAGAGAACCCCAGGCTGGCAGCAAAATACTGAAATACTGTTCCAGAAAAGCTCTTCCTCTAAGTGTGGTTGGAGGAATCCTGCTCGTAGCAATGGGTTTTGCATAATGTCACAAGAACAACTCCGAATTTCAGAGTAAGTAAAATGAAGATTTCCTTTTTAGATGGATTGAACAACATGAAAAGAAAGGTCATCTTATCCTCTGCTTCTGTTGCAAAGGAAAAAAGCTATCCTGGTACAGACGTTAAATTACTCCTTAAAAGTTTGGCAACAGCAGAAGGATTTAGATGCAAGAGTTAAAACTTGCTTGACTTTCTCAGTTGCCTCTTTTTGAATACGGCTGAACCACAAAACAATGTGCTTTTCAAACCACAGGATAGACTGGATTCCCTTCTGCTTTAATTGGCTTCTGCTTTGCTTTTATGGTCATATGGTGTTACCGCACAGAAGTGTGCTCTATACTGCAGTAAAAGTGCTGATGGTGTTCTTACTGCCAGAGTAAACAAGTTCAGTTAGAAAGCATGGATCCTAAACTTACCCTGCTACAAGATGTATACAGGATGTCAAAAGAAAAATCTGACCCAGCCCAAGGATTGCTTGGGCTGGCAATGAGATAGGAACTATTGATGATCTATCGATATGGGGCATCCACATCCTTGCTGGGTGGCCACGATGCGCCAGGCTTCCTGTGCAGCGGCTGCAAGGGTGACAGCACGCACAGGCAAGATAACTCTGACACCAAACTGTATTAATCCTCTCCACGTAATTCCATTTTACCACATCTCCAGAAGGTGAAACTGTCAAAACTTTCCAGGAGACAAGGGGAGTGTACCGACTTACTACAGCTATGAATCTGTCCAGTGAAAAGATGTGATAGTCTTTTTTTTTTTTTTCCTCTCTCTCTCTTTTGGGCTGCAAATGAAACGCTTGTCAAGACAAATAAAAAGAAATGGAAAAAACAGTGTGATAGTTATGTTGGAACAGCCCATTTTATTTAAAGTAACTCTAGGCAACTGGAGAAAGTTGTACAGATTATTGAGTTGGGTTTTGGAATTAGTGATAAAATATTTTTGTTTTATTCTCTGCTAGCCTCTGACCAACTAGTGTAAGTTTGTACTGGTTGTCATATTGGTTATATTTTTACTGAGGGCCCTGTTCCTTATCTGGCTTAAGAATTGGTGTGATTAATTATGCAAAATTATCTCGGTCATTTCCAGCTTCAGGCACAACATTTCTGCAAAATAAATTCTCTCGTTGCTTTCTAGACCCAACTTCTAAGCAACGATGGCCACAATCCACTCATGAAGAAGGTTTTCGATATTCATCTGGCTTTTCTCAAAAACGGGCAGTCAGAAGCAGCTCTTAAGCATGTGTTCGCCTCTCTGAGAGCTTTCATTAGCAAGGTATGTAATACATGACTCTAAAAGTGCAGGAGAATTTATATAGGTATGACAGAAGAGACCAGTACACTTAAACTCCTGTTAAAGTGATATTTTGTGCTGTTTGGAGATGTGTTTTAGAAAACAACTTCTTCACTGATTTAAAAACCAGCCCAGGTTAAGTTATCTATTTCAACAATTATTTATTATTTGTTGGATATCAGGAAACAAAAGGAGAAATCGCGAGGAATTCCCCCACTTGCCTTGGTCGCAAAACTGCTGTTAAAGATCACTATCTGTTCAACCAAAAGCTGGTGCTTCTTGAATCTTTGCCCCAAACTGTCAATGTTGCTGATAATGCCATTGCTTGAATGATACTTGTACTGACAAGCTGCTCCTCTCCCACTCTGTTTGAAAGAGAATAGTACTTGCTGAACCTCTTTCTACACTTTTCTGGTATGCAGCAAGGCAGTTTAATCCCCTGAGCTCAAGCAGCATCAAAGCTGCAGCTAACCACATAAGGGCAGTGACTGATGCTATTGCTGACATTTCCCTTTGTGCTTGTCAAAACCTGCTGCTTCTCCAAAGTACATTTTTGAGACCAGATGTACATGCAAACTCCATTCCTTCCAAGCTGCATGCTTGTCATAAATTCAAAATGAATCAAAACCTCTCAAATCACTTGAATGCAACAGATCATTAATGAGGTAAAACCATGTGGCGTGAGACTGCAGCCAGGCAGAGCACAGTATGTGAATGATATGCAGCAAAGTGTTACTTCCAAAGGAAGTCTTGCACTAGTTGCCGAGCTCAGTTTGATTAAAGAAAGAGACTGCTAAACTGTTTTTCAAAGCTGGAAAAAGTCTGTGCTATGTACATTTTACTATAACCCCACAGCAAAGCTAAGAGCTAGTACAAGAATGTCTAGGGCTGAATTTTGATTTATCCTAAGCAAACACATGAGAAGCAGAAAATGCAGAAGTCTTGCTAGCTACCTCTCTGGGTCCAGACAGCGTGGTCTCCTATGAGATGTTTTTCCATGGGGCTTCTTAAAGCCTGCTAGATTGGCAGCTGGCACTGGCAGGAATCACAGTTTTCCTACAGAGTCCAATTATTGCTCTCGAGTGCTTTCGAGTTTCCTGCTTGCCTGTGATCTGCTTAACCTTGAGATCCATCCTGCCGCAGATCTGCATACACCCCACTCGGACACAGTCTCTCTGCACGTCTCTTCCCCTTACTACTCGAAAGTTAGTTTAGCCAGAAATATTTGTTTTGTGCCTATAGCAAATAAGAGACCTTCCTTGCCTCCCTGGCAAGTTTTCTGTGGTTGTTTAAATGTGAAGCCAAACCTGCACACCTGCTCAATTTGATCTCACCATCAGCCTTCAAAACCTGGAGCCTTTCAGGGGTTCCACGCTTGCATTTCAAAATGCCAATTACAGTAATGGAGGCTGCATTCTTGGCTGCTGCAAGGACGGGCAGTGGGGTCATTTTCTTGGATTTATGCCAGCCTGAATCCATGCTGAATTTGGCATCATGTGTCTTCAAAGATGTGAAGGATTGATTTCAGTTAATTTCTCACATTTCCCCTATGACAGGACACAGTGTGGCTTCTGTAAAAGCAAGATATGAGCCCAGCAGATGGTATCTATAAGGAAGTGTTTTCTTTGCCAACTCCATAACCACATGAGTCCCAAACTTCCTTTTAAGTCCTCTGAAGTGCTTTTCTAAGGCCAAAAGAGACAATAAAATAGCTGGGGGGGTGGGGGGTGGGGTGTCACTGCATTTCATGACGAGTGCAAGGATGGCATGTTTTCCTGCAAGTTTGATTTGAAATATGAAAGCTGTACTGCTTTGTTTTGGGTTGCATATCACTGTTAGCTATAAATTAGTGTTAACTTCAAGAAAACCAAAAGTGAGTTATACATATGATGCAGCTAGAATGGACAATTTGTTATTTTTATGGCCTTCTGTAGCTAATAATTACAATGAAAAGAATCCCCCTCTTATCTAGGGCAACAGAAAATGGTTGCTGGGGGGGAAAAAACTCCCAAGATTTATTCTGCATCCCAAAATCTGTCTTAAAGGTAGCTTGCTTTCTGAATTAGATCTGGTTACTTAATAGGCAAAAGACTTTTAAAAAAAAAAGAAATGTCGCAAGAAAGCAAACAGCAAATAAGTTCTATAATTGTTTACATGTTTGACTTTGGCTTTAGAATGAATCCTGCTTGCATGCATGTGTGCTGGGAATTTGGGAAGAAAGCTGTCTCTGTTTCACCGGCTGGGAAGAAGCAACAAAAGCCAGATTGCTCTTGTTTTATACTCTAGGTTTTCTTAACAACTAAATCCTTCTTTTCAGAGCATCACTTACAGATAAATACATAGATACATGCTTGGGAATGGTCTTGAAGTTAAAGGTATTAAAGGAGGTGGCTGAGATAATTTGCCCTGCATTAAAGAGCAGCTCAGACACGTGGATGTGAGAGTGGTGGAAACCCCATGTAGCTGCCCTCTCCGTGCCTGCCTGTCCCTCGCTGTGCTGACGCTAGCAGGGCACGTTAGAGGCATCACAAATCCCAGGCCCTGAAGGACTAGGGCAGCAGAGCCTCGCTCCTTTCCTGCAACAGCCAATTTGGGAAGCTTTTGCCTGTCTGTTAGCAATTCCCCCCGACCATGCCAAGCTGCGCGTTCTCTCCCCGTTAGCGCTCTCAGGATGCAGCATCGCTACAGCCTCCCATGCAGTTGTGCAGGGCACTTGGCATGTCCTGCCCACCGCTGCGGCTGTCCTGCCCTCACACCTCAGGGCCGGATCAGAAACGTGCTCCTCCGGCGCACGCAGAGTCATCGCCACACACGCCGTTTCACAGCTCTTCCCGGCTCACATTCTCCGGCCAGCCGGAGGGCTGCAGGCAGCACCTGGCCAGATCTCCAGCAGGCGTACACCCTTGGGTCTGCTCCCCCAAACCTGGCACCAGGAGCCATTGCATCTGCTTGGGCTTGGTCTCCAGAAGGAGCTGCATGGGGACACAGGTTCCCTATGGACAGGGCACGGGTTTTTCTCCAGAGCTGGTGCAGTGTGGAGGGGAGTGCACAGGGGGGATCTGGGGCTTCTTCTGCAGCAGATTCCAAGGCAAAATTTTTCTCCCTAGCGTTGGGTTGGAAATGTCTGAAAAGCCCCTGCAGGCAAGCAGTGGTCCCTGCTGACAGCAAGTGCCAGCCGTATCTTCTTGGGTGCCCGTGTGCTGCCTGTGCATGCCCAATCGCGCATCGCTGTGGCCGGCTCTGGGCTAAACCCAGTTCTGAGCGTGACCCCATCTCGCTATTGGAGAAGGATTGCATTACAACAGGCAGAAATTACTTAATAGCTCCTTTCCCAAGTGCACACGTGATCCTCTTGGCCCTGTGTTACTATGATGTTTGTTTGCTTCTTTTCTTTCTCCCTTTTTTTTTTCTCTGAAAATATTTTTGGCCAGAGGCAGCGAAAACCAAGTGTTTGGTCAGTGTCTTAATTCTGCCTTGTAACCTGCATGGCTTGGTGTAATCCCAACAGTGTACTCATGCTAGCCACAGCTCCTAGGTTCCTGTTTTGAGACCCTTTCACCAGCATGCCATGGTGGTGGCCACAGCAGTACCTACAAGCTTTTCTGAATCATATATACTTAATGCAAGGAGTGGAGGGCCACGGTAACAGCTCCAGGCTTTGACTTGGAGGATGTGAGTGAATACTCTGACAGTATTTACTGTCACCTCCCACGGGGAGAAGGCAGCGGGGCAGATAGAAGTGGCTCATGGACCGTGCTGCCTGAGGACCATTGGGTCTTGAATGAACTGAGCACATCTTTCCTCTGAGCAGATAAAAACCACGGTTGTCTCTCTTGCCTCTTTGTGCCAGGACATTCCCTGGGGCTGGTCCCCAGCTGCAGCGGAGGGAGCAGAGTGCCGCCGTGCCATGCCCAAACAGCCCCCGCTCCCTCCGGCAGGTGTTGGCATCACCCCTCTCCAGCCAGGTCCCTGCGGTGGCTGCGGAGGCGGCTGCGTGCCAGCACAAAACCCGTCCTTGTTCTGCTTCCCCGTGCCCAGCCCGCTGCGGCTGGGTGGAAGGAAGCCGAGCGCGGTGCCCCCTCCCCGCCAGCCACCGCTCGTCACCGCGGCCGGACGGACACATGCCGGCGGTCCCCGCTCCGCCGAGCCCTGCATGGAGGCTGCTGCCCGCCGGGGCAGGGCACCGCTGCAGCCGTCTGCTTTTCAGGCACAGCTGAGCTTGTCCCCGCAGACGGGCTTGGAAGTAGGTGTTTGGTAAGGTGATAGACACGCTACAGCAGTATGGGGTGTTGGTCTTCCCTTCCTGCTTTTCTTCACCCTGCTGCACATCTCTGAGCCCCGTTGCTAACCGAGGTAGCTCACGCTGCAGTTTGGCTTGATCCTGCTGCTCCCTGCGGCCGGTTCCGTCTGGGGGGCCAGGGCAGGTCACTGTGTATTTTGGGCTCTCTGGGATAAGCAATTCTGTTGTTCGCACTCCTGACCGCAAGCATGATTTTAGGCTTTTTTGGGGGGACGTGTAGAAGTAGCTGTGTGAGCACTGCAGGTCATGTTTCCCAGCAAGGTCAGACTTCTGGGTGGGCTCCAGCGGATTTTCTGATGTCCCGGATGGCAGCCTTTGGTGGGAATGTCCATGGGACCTCCCTTCTCTGCCCTGCTGCTGGTGTTTATGGCTTTTGTAAGAACATAAAACCTCTGTCTGTCCAGTTTGGTGAGAATTTGCCAATGAACCCAAAAGTTGTTGGGGGAGGGGATAGACAGACGTACGCAAACACATCCCCAAAAAATGTGGCAGCAAAGTTCACGTTGCTCTAGGAAGCATGGTTAAAAATAGGCCCCAAATTCATTCCCACAAATATTTTCAGGCTCAAAACTCTGGCCGAAGTTTTATTGAGGCTGTCCAGGCTGGAGCCCAGTGTGTTGCCCCATGCCCCTGCCCATCTGAGCCCTGTGGGTGTAATTTAGTGGTGTATTTTCTAATATTTGCATGCCTCTTGTGAAGTTTCCCTCAGCATTTTTCAAGGGAAGGGTGAACATGTGCGCTGCCCTCTGCTACGAGATCCTGAAGTGTTGCACTTCCAAGGTGTCCTCCACGAGGAATGAAGCCTCGGCTCTTCTGTATCTCCTGATGAGAAATAACTTTGAGTTCACCAAAAGGAGAACATTTCTGAGAACGCACCTTCAGGTCAGTGTCTGGGGAAAAGCTAGAGAGCAGGACACCTCAGATTTAATGAACAGATACATCAATATAACTATGTCACCTCAGATCTGCAGAGGATCTTGCTGTGTTGTATGGACAAAAACCCTCTTGATTTCCAGGCTTTGCCTAATTCCTGTTTCTGGTGATTGACCCAGGGCCCTTTGGGTGAAATACACTGCCATCAAGTACTCCAAGTTGTTGAGTTTTTGGAATCAGAGACACAAGACACATCTCTGCCCCAGAGGCTGGCTGGGATGGGGTGGAAAGGACAGCAAGAAGAGCTGCCTTTGAGGCAGGAGAAGGGATTTTCCTGGAGCTGCTTTTGCAGCACTGGTTTTTTGAAGCAAATTTAGATACCTAGTGGGGCAGATGAATACCGTCTGGGTTGTAATGAGTCATGGAAGAAGGTAACTAATGTACAACCAGGGATTTGTACTATGATTGTTATATTGTTAATTCTGTGAACTCACTGTTCAGCAAAGCAGTTTGGTCCTCTGGGGAGTATTTGTCCTTGGGACATGTGACAGCAAAGCCACAACAACAACCATTGCTTATGTTGTGGGAAAGACGTGATGTTTTCCCGTAAGCATTTTATGTAACTGTGACAATAAAACTCTTCTATTAGGGCTTGTTTAAATAAAGCCCCTACCCTGTCCCAACAGATAATAATTGCAGTGAGCCAATTAATAGCAGATGTGGCACTCAGCGGCGGGACAAGATTTCAGGACTCCTTGCTCATCATTAACAACTTTGCAAACAGTGACAGGCCTATGAAGGTAAGTTGGAGACATTAAATCACATCATGTGCTATCAGCCATTAATGCAAGACTGGGGACGCACTCAAGGAAATCATGTTTAAGGGTAGGTCTAATGATTGGAACTATGATTTATAAGCTCAGAGTGGGCTGTGTTTGCTCAGTAAACAAGGATTATGCCAACAGCTGTAGGGTCAGCTGCACAGGCAGGTCATGCTCCATCTGTGAGGCCTCACACTTAGAGGAGGGAGCTCTGCCATTCAGGCTACGCTTTGCAAAGCGTGCTGCTTGCAAGGGTGTCCAAAGAGCTTCTCAAGAACTTCCAGCTTTGAGACGAATGACAAGGGAGGGTCTGGTATTTCTGTTGGCTGAAGGTAATAATTAGCAGGAATTAATTTTAATTAATCGAGTGTCGGTAATATTAAGAAGGCACTCTTTCATGGAGATTAATGGCTGTATTCCTTCGGAAAATAATTGTCTGTCTTGCGCTAGAATTAACAGCTTCTACCCAACCCATTGAACAATATATCATCACTGCAGCTTGCTCCACTGCACACAGTGTAGCTGCCAAAGTAGGATAGAGGAAAATGGGAAGCGTTTTTACAGTTCTGTGATTATCCTATGACCTAAAGGTGGAATGGGAACCTCAGTTAGGTGTTGAATCATGCTATAACAAAGTTATAGTTAGGGTATACCTGGCAAACACTTCTGTACAGAGGTGCGTATAAGGGTTTCTCTGAGCCATACTTTGCTGCTCATATTTTACATCATGAGACCATCATTATATCCAGTTTATGTATTTATATAAGTGCAAGAGTACAAGAGAGATTTCAGTACACTGGAGAGGGTACCACGCACAGCCACAGAGATAGCTAGGGAGCAGGAGCCTGAGGAGAGGGAACATGAGCCAGGCTTACCACAGAGGAGAGAAAGCTGAGGGGAGACCTAACTGCTGCTTTCCACTACCGAAAGGGAGGTTATAGAGATGAGGAGGTCAGGCTCTTCTCAGAGGTGTGGTGCGTCAGGACAAGAGGCAATGGGCATGAGTTTCTGCAAGGGAAATTCCAACTTTACTTAAAGAAAAAATTATTTCCCAAGAACATGGTGCAGCCCTGGGGCAGGTCCAGAAAGGAGGTGGGATTTCTGTCCTTGGAGATTATAAAACTTGGCCAGACAAGCCTTGCTCTAACTCGATGATGGCCCTGCTCTGAGCAGAGGATCAGACTGGAGCCGGTTTTTATTTATTTATTTATTTATTACATTCCTGTGGTGGGAAGCTCTACAAATGCTTTGGTGCTTTAGGAATTGAAGAGTGGCCACATCAGAGGCTACCAAGCCGGATGTTGAATGACATGAAAAATACTTCAGGCATGGTTTATGGTCCCATCCTGAGACATTTGCATGCATGGAGCACTTCTGTCTCGCTCTCACACCGGCTCCTCAGGATGCCAAAGTATCTGCCTCACTGTAGCATGGGAACAGCCAACTTGGCGTCCTGCCCATGACCAGGAGAGATTGGCCCTGTGCACGCCCAGATTGAAAAGCCTCTAATTGCCTATGAAATACTGTACACTGTATGCAGCGTGAGTTCAATAAGTAAAAGCTAGTTAGTCTTACCTCCTGTGTTCTTGGTGTTTTCAGTTTGGCAGTAGGTGGAGTGTTGGCTGAAAGGGTAGTGACGGTCTTTCTTTGGCAAAGCCTGGAACACCTTTTATTTCCGTATTTGCTTCTAATTAGATTTGTTTTGTGTCAGGCAACTGCTTTTCCCTCCGAAGTCAAAGATTTGACAAAGAGAATCCGTACAGTGCTTATGGCTACCGCTCAAATGAAAGAACATGAAAAGGACCCAGAAATGTTGATAGATCTACAGTACAGTTTAGCCAAATCTTATGCAAGTACCCCCGAGCTCCGGAAAACGTGGCTGGACAGTATGGCAAAGATACATGTAAAAAACGGAGACTTTTCAGAGGTAATTCATGTAATTAAAAACATGGTGCACAACAAGACAGATGTACAGATGACGTTTTAATTTTCCCTTTGTACTTTGCAGGCAGCCATGTGTTACGTTCATGTAGCAGCCCTCGTTGCAGAGTTTCTACACAGGAAAAGTAAGTGTGTGCTGTTAGGAGGCACAAGGAAGACAATGCAGTGGTGGGTTTTGGGGGGATCAGAATCTTTTTAAAGACAAGTTTCTCTCGATTTGGTAAATGATCATATTAGAAACAAGCTAAAAAGGAAAAAAAATGAATGCAGTGAATAAAGCTAGAAGAAGATGAGGGTTTTTTAAGAAAGGAATCCAGTTGTTCATACACAGGCATTTACTAGGCTGCCCAGGTCTGCTTAGACAGTCATGTTGGCACCTTGCTGAGTGAAATAAGAACTGA
This sequence comes from Aquila spilogaster, assembly GCA_024606505.1. Lineage (NCBI taxonomy): Eukaryota > Metazoa > Chordata > Aves > Accipitriformes > Accipitridae > Aquila > Aquila spilogaster. The sequence goes on along the minus strand of JANHGO010000044.1, from coordinate 11,858,157 downwards.
CACATTGTGTCTCGGTTTAAATGTTCAGTTGTATTTTACATTAGGAAATGTACTCACAGGGGAAGCCCATGTTAAAAACTGGCTGTCAATATGTTCATCAGAAGTATCACAATAAGCAGTACAGAAAACTATAGAATAAAGCAGTCAAAATTCAGTCAAAAAATGAGACTATAGCCTAACTATACAAATATGTAAAGAACAATCAGGAAAAAAGTGTTGTGGCTTAATGCAAAACAGGAAGGAAAGACAAACTTGTGTGTTCTCAAGTAATACCACTTTGCAGGTTTTCTTTTAAATATCTGTTCCACAGTTGATATATTGACCCCACTTCTCATTTCTGTGTAAAGGAGTAATTGTTGAAATGGACACAACATTTCGGAAAGTTAAGGCTCCATAAAAGCTGCTTACATGCACTGCCTTGGCTGGAAAGGTCTTAAGTGCCTTGCTCGGGGAGCTTGGATTCCCTTCAAATTCTGTACTTTGTGTTGGCTAAGTGGGAGAAATCAGGACTTGTTTTTCTGATACATATACATATTTCACATGGCAGCAGAAGAGAGAGTATTGAAAGTCGGCAATTCTTTATTTGTACCCTGGAGGCTGCTTACCACAGCCGCTGATACAGGAGAACTTGTAAAATGGAAGAGGAACAAATCCAAAGGAATATCAAGTGAAAACATTGAGTTATCTCTGTCACTGGCACTCCTTACATATACATAGGCTGCAAAGGGTTCAGTAAAGGCTGAACTACTCAAAGTTTTGGGGTACATAACTGTGCTTTCTGCTAGGAGTGTACAATCCTGTTCACTTACCACCCAGCTCTCCAGCATCCAATGATAGCTTTCTTCTTGCACCTTCTGCGCAAAGATATACTCTTGTCCTTCTCTCTTGACTTTCAGTTGGTTGCAGCTGGTTATGTTGGACAAATGTGACTTCCAGATAGCACACTGGGAAATCTGTTGTGCTTGGTGTTAGTTATGTACTAGGAATGACCCCCATAGCAAATGGCTGGGGAGGTTCTGATGTGTTCAGTCTCATATAGCAAATCAGTAGCAAAAATGTGAGTCAGGTCCCCTGCTACTTGTAGGACTTCACTATCAGCTAGACTGCTTCCCTGGCCATTAAAGCATGACACATTTGAGATACGTTATTCCACTAATCCATCTGCTTTTGTCTGCTACAGAACTCTTCCCCAGTGGATGCACTGCCTTCAGGAAAATCACTCCCAACATTGATGAAGAAGGTGCAATGAAAGAAGATGGTGGGATGATGGATGTACATTACAGTGAGGTGAGGTCCTGCAGTATAGACTACAGGATATTTGATAGCTGATTAGGATTTAGTTTTAGACTTTGTTCACATGAGCTCTACCAAATTATAGTTGTGCACTGGCATCTGTAAGGAAGACTGTTCCACAGCAATCTCCCAAGAGAAATCTGCATTGAAGGATTTTCCGTGTACAATTAAGATAGGTAAAACTGGTGTAAGTTCTTGGTTCCTTTGAAAGGCTTTTCTAGCACTGAGACTGAAAAAGCTACACCACAATCTTTGCCTGCCATGTTATGCAAATGCCCATTCTGCCCGCACAGGGCAGCACAGCATGGTATTTCCAAGGAGGGATAGAATGCAAGTCAAGCTCTGCTGAGTGAGAGGTCAGCTTAGGTTCCCCTTGAGTGAGGGCTGTGCTGCAGGACACCACATTAGCAGAACAATCCAGAAACCATAGCAGGGCACTGGGGAAGTGGGTAGATCCTCCTGTGAGTCATAAAGTCTCACAATTACTTCTGCACCATCCCTGTACAACTGTGTTGGGTGGGCCACGTGGCTGAGCAAGGTGGCCCTGCAGCCCAGCTGCCCAATTGCCCATTCATCAGGACTAGGCTTGAGGATCATTAGCGTCACATCCCACTGCTATTCACACACGTTACTTAGACGTGTTTCTTAGACTTGTACCTCTGACTTCAGTGCTGTCATCTCCATACCCTCCCAGAGTTTTGGCATTCTCCTTGGGGGGTAGCTAAATACCAACAGTTACATGCTGGCTATTGTGCTAACGATTTATTAAGAATGAATGAACTTTTAAAAAATAACTTGTCCTTTTTTCTTCCCTCCCCCCCAAAATTTAGAATACGTTTGGAAAGGCCAGGAACACACAGGGTTTAAACTTACGTAACTGTGGCTACCTACACTTGGACCTGTTAAAGTATCTGAAGTTAAAATGCTTTTCTCTTCTAATTTTGACTGTTATTAACAACACCCATTTGGTTGCTTTCGTAGGAAGTCCTGGTGGAGCTGCTGGAACAGTGTGTAGATGGCCTGTGGAAAGCAGAGCGTTACGAAACAATTTCTGAAGTTTCCAAACTGATCATTCCTATTTATGAAAAGCGGCGTGAATTTGAGGTAGGTATTTTGAACTAGTTTGCATATATCAGGTAATTTTCTAGATCGCTAAGAAAAAAACAGGAGGCTTTTTTATTTTTGAAGTTATGAGTTAATGAATTGGTGTCAGTAAAGCACACACTGTGCTTCATTGCTGGTCATTAAACAAATTAGTAAAAGCAATGGTCTGGAGGGTAATTATTAAAGCTAAAGACATGGAAGACTCATATTTAGTGAATAGTTCTCACCTTCTTTCCCCTAAAATAAAGCTGTCATCATCCCATATGCTCATCAAAGCTAGATTCTTTTTGAGACTTGAGCATTTTAAGGGTTAAAAACAGAGGGAGAACTGTTCAAAGAAAGGACTAGATCTGCAGGTAATTCAGTGGCAACTGGAGAGGAAGGAAGGAAGCTGTGACCATCCCACCGCCTTGCTCCTTCCCAACACCTGCTGTGACCCGTGCTTCTATGGTGAGGCTGTTGCTCGACTGCTGGATAGTGCTCCTCTTTCCCTCCCTCTCCCATGACCCGCTCCACATCAGGACACCATCCAACTATATAATTGAATCTCAGGGAAGCCTTCATCTATTTTTTCATCATAAAGCTGGTTTTCATCAAAAAAGAATTCCTGGGTAAAATACTGCAAGCTGCTCTACCCTTAAAGGCTCAGTCAGGGAAGATGCTGAGACAGTAGGCTCAGCCTTCTCTCTAAGGATAGTGGTGTTACTGCAGTCTGTGGTACCTTTCAGACCTGAAGAGAAGCATGTACCTAAGACTGAGGTTTTTCCAAAGAAAACTGCGTGAGTTCAACCTCTTTAGAAATTCAAGTTGGAATTCCCTAAAGGATTGTGTTCAGATATCTCAGTAGCTTCTAGTGTCAGCTAGAATTTCCTGCTTGCGAAATTCTGGTTTAATGATGTCAAGATTTGATTTCCAGAAACTTACTCAGCTGTACAGAACGCTTCACGGAGCATATGCTAAGATATTGGAAGTAATGCACACAAGGAAGAGGCTTCTTGGAACCTTTTTCAGAGTGGCCTTTTATGGACAAGTAAGTATATACACCGGCTCGCCAGCCACCCCTCACCAGGCAGCCTGGCCGCTAAAGCTGCTGCTCTGCTGAAAAGCCTGCCAGCTCCTCTGGTGCAGCCACCGGCGCGTCTACGTGAGCGTTTTGCTATTGCATCCTTGAGGTGAGGGTTTGTGTCTCTCTCCAGGAGCATTTGATTTAGTATAAAGCTTATGTTTCTGCTGGTGGGCTTTTCATAAAACAACTCAGCAGTTAGGAAATGGCTTAGTGGGTTCAGAAAACACCGGGGGGGGGGTTGTAATTATAGTTATAATAAGTTACACAAACACAATTTAGTGTGTATAGTATATAACCAGTAACAGTATATAACCATAGTATATAAACAGTAGTAGTAACAGACATTTTCTTCTACAGACAATTGCTGCTCCCTTCGAGGTATTATAGGGTAAAAGGTTATGGAAGAAGCTGGAGGCAAAATATGTATCAGGGTTGGTTATGTACTTGCAGAGATAGGTAGTATTTTTGTTAGCTGAGGTAGCTGGAAACGTGGACATCATCTTGGGCTCAGAGTCCCAAGAAAGAGCATGATCTTATCACATCTGATGAAGTCTTCTGAGCCTGAAAGCAGTTGTGGTTTTATTTTTTTCTCCAGCTATTTGTGGGTTAATCTAATAAAGTGTGTTACCCCTCATGTCCCTTGTGTCTCTAAACTATCTGCTTCTGCTTGTGGACCCATAACTATGGAGGAGATGCAGGACCCCTCTTTCGAAAATGCCATGTAAATGATATTAGCCCTGCTTCTCGTTGTTCCTTCTTTCAGAGGAGGTGATGAATACCCCTGAGACCATCTTGGGTTTGTACCTTTGAACACCACTGTTATTACACACACAACGTCTGAGAGCGTTGACTTTTGCTGCAGCAAACATACAATTTATTTTTGTCCTCATCTTATCTTTAACTTTGGATATGTAAAAAGTAAATAAGGTTACCAATAGATGAAAGGAAACAACTGCTAGCTTAGTTTTCTAGAAGCTGTAGAAATAACTGGATCAGCCCCTAAAATTAAGCTATGTAACGTATCATCCTGACAACCAATACTTGAGCCAGTTTTGCACTTTAAAGCTTTGCTGGCTTTATATGCCAGCTACACAGAGATAGTCTTAGCACTCTGTCACAATTTCTGACTGGAACAACTTGCCAAAGCATGAAGCTTTCATGCTGTTTCCATTACAGGGAGGACTGTTGATGCAGGCACGACCTTTAATGCAATTTTGTCTCTATTTACAGCAAATACACCAAGTTCCTCTTCCCTGAATACAAGAGGAATCAAAGCAGTGGAAACCCATTTCTTTTTTTATTGCTTGGAGTCCCTTTCAGCCTACACAAAATCCTTCTCTACAGGCTGTTCATGTGGCTCTGCTATCAGGGCTACCTCAACTTATGTGTCTTTCTGCTCCTTCTCTACGCCTTGTTTTTGTGGTTTTTCTCCTGCTTGCCTCTTTCCAGCCTTCCAAAAAGTCAACTGCTGGCCAAACCCATCTTCCACATTGTTTAGATTTCTCACTAGTCATATTCAAGCCTTTGTGTTCAGCAGTGACGTGTTTGTGTTGGTTGAGGAATTTTATGATTTTTTTACACAATTCTTGAAGGAAATTATTAAACAGGCCAAGTTCAGTGAGACTTTACACAAGCTGTAGCCTTCTAAACCTTCTTGACTTTCTGAAATATTAGTAGAAACTTGCTTTCAAAGTAGCAAATATAAAATAGTTTTCCAAGCGAAGAAACCCAGCTGTTCCTCACTACTTGTTTGTGATTAATGCTAGACGTTCTTTGAAGAAGAAGATGGGAAGGAATACATCTATAAGGAACCCAAGCTGACAGGCCTCTCGGAGATCTCCTTCAGACTTCTTAAACTTTATGGAGAAAAATTTGGGTCGGAGACTGTAAAGATTATCCAGGATTCTAACAAGGTAGAGTTAAACTTCATGAACAAGCTAACGAAATGCTATTAGCAGTGAACATCAGGGCCACGTAATAGAGAGCAGCATGCTGATGAGCATGACAAAATTATGGACTGTATTCTAATACTCATCAGGGCTTGGGACTGCACTGCTCTAAGCACTGTGCAAATGGAGCCCAGAAGGATGAGCTTCGCTCTGTGGAGCTGAAGATGGGAGATGACAGAGCATCCCTTCCTTCTGCCAGTAGGAAGGGAGCAGCGAGCCCTCTCTTCCACCCTCTTACAAGCACCTTGCTTCCAATTGCCCCTTGCATCCTCATGTTCCTATGTGGACATATTGCACAGCTTGACAAGTTTTGGTGCTGATCTGGCTCCCAGGTGGAAAGAAATGAATTGGGAATTACAAATGGGAAATTGCAATCCACATCTCACTGAGCCCTCTTGTTGGGAGGCCTTAGGAGCCAGCTCAGAGGAGCAGATGACTGGAAGCAGAGTTACTTGTTGCTTTGACACTGCAAGTCTAAAAGAAAATCTTTTGTGGCCTTGCAGCCATAGCTCCTTCCTTTTCCTATGGAATACCCATTCGTGTTCCCTGCAAGGGCTGTTCACACCCTTAGGTTGCAACCATGGATCTGTCTTGAGTTACCAAAGACATTGCTGGTGATCCTAAAGCTTGCTTCGTGCAAGCCTGCAGATTTGCATGCCACAGCACAGTACTGTATGAGTGCTAGCTCATGGTGTGGAAGCAATACGGTCATATTAGAAGGACTAAGTAGCTCAGGCATGTGCTGCATTGCTGGATAAGGCGATATGGCTAACTGTTCCAGATGCAGCTTGTTTGGCACCGGATGAGGTATTTCTTGTGCCACACCTTGTCTTGGGTGTCTGCTGGGCGATGGTCTAGACATCACTGCTGAGGTCAAATGGAGTGTTTGGTATGTCATTCACACATAATTAACCAATTATAAGTTAAGTTATTAACCTTTGTTCTTCTAAGGAGTAACCCCCTTATTTCACAGGTCAATGTTAAAGACCTCGATCCTAAGTATGCCCATATTCAAGTGACTTACGTGAAGCCCTATTTTGAAGAAAAAGAAATCTCTGAAAGAAAGACTGAATTTGAAAGAAATCATAACATCAATAGATTTGTATTTGAAACTCCTTACACTTTATCCGGGAAAAAGCATGGCAGCGTGGAAGAACAGTGTAAAAAAAGGACCATTCTAACTAGTAAGTACAAGCATCTGAACATGAGACAGTATGTATCAGCAACTATTTTTAGACTATTTTAGCTCATGAAAATATCCCAAAAGAATCAGAAATTCTCTCAGCTACTTAATCAGAATTGTGATACAATATTCTGGTTGGGAGGAGGAATTTACCTTATATTTCTGTGTGCAAATTTTTACAAATTAATAGATCGTGCTGGTAAATTACAGCCTTGTTTGCGATTTCACACACACCGAGTAAAACCCTGAGGGCAAGGATCTGCTTGTGTATGTTCTATGAAAAGTACTCATATTTGCTGCATGACTTTTCAATCTATAAATTTCCTTTGCTGCTTCTGCTAGCTTTGAACTCCTTTCCATACGTAAAGAAGAGAATTCCAGTCAATTATGAGCATCAGGTTAATTTAAAACCAATTGATGTCGCTACCGATGAAATAAAAGACAAGACGGCAGAGCTGCAGAAACTCTGCTCCACTGGTGATGTTGACATGATCCAGCTGCAACTCAAATTGCAAGGCTGTGTTTCTGTGCAGGTAAGGCTTGATGTCCATTCAAAATTGCATTTATATACACATCTCAGAGTGAGTCATCTTTTCACAACGCAACACATTCACTTTCCAGAAATCATTAACTACCTCGTTTGCAGCACTGCAGCCATCAACTTGCCAGCACAGCTTGCCCTGCTGCTTACAGTGGTACATTAGCTGGTGGCTCAAGGTAATAAGCATTTTGTCCAGTGGTGTTTACAGTGTCAAGTCCAAGTGTAACTGCACATTACCTGGCCGTGGCTGAATGCTGAAAGATACTTAACTCTTGAAGACTGTACTGTAGGTATCCGGCAGAGATAGCCTTTTTGTAAGCCTGACTTCTCCAGCTGGGTAAATGACCTTGAGACTCAGACCATACTGCTCTTCCAAATGGAAATAAGAGGAAAGTATGAGGAAACAGATTGCATCTCTCTTATCTCCATTTATCTTTTAAAAGATATCTTATCTCTTAAAAAACCTAGATAGAAAAACTAATACTCAACTTTTGAAACTTCAGGTCCCTCTTGTGACATTATGCAGAGTTGGTGGCATAATGTTGCAGAGTTGGTGGCAATCAAATAGTATGCTAATGTTTGGGTGTGGTTTTTTTTAAATTGTTATACCCTTCACAACTGCCTTTAGCAGGTCAACAGAAGTTCTAGCATAAATGATTTCTTACTTCTTTGGTTCTAGGTTAATGCTGGTCCCTTGGCCTATGCCAGAGCTTTCCTAAGTGACAGCCAGTCCGGCAAATATCCTACTAAGAAGGTGAATGAGTTAAAAGAAATGTTCAGGTAGGATTTCTAATGTAATAAAAACTAGCCAGCTGGCTGGAACCTGGTATCTGCTTTGCTTATATTTTTGTCTGTCTCCAAAATCAGCAGATGCTGAATGCTTAGATGTCTTAGCATTAAGACATTAATCTTAGGCTTAGTGCCTTATAAAGATCCAAGTCTCACAGGGATGTGGGTGCTCAGACACATGAAAAAAACCAATGTAACTATATACATCAGGAGTTCCCAAGCTCAGGGCTGTGATCTCCATGCGGAGATTTGCTTGAACACCTGCTTAAACGGTTTATGTGGGTATTTGAAATTACCATGTGAAGAAAGTATGTTTGAAAACCAGAGGTCTGACAGTCTTGTGTTCAGCGATCTTTCATATGGTGCATTGTTTCCCAATCTTTCCAAGGGGATTTTTTTACTAGAAAATTATGAACTTGAATTGTTTTAAATCAAATCCCTTCCCAGTTTATGGAAAACCATCGTTCTTGTTCCTGTTGCTAATTTTTGAAACTATGTGACTTGCACAGGTGTTTTTCTAACTCCTGTCCATTAGGGTTGGTTTTGCCTCCCACTTGAGAGTGTCCCCCAAGATATAATCAGGCAGCTCCTGCTTCACCTCAGGAACATGAGCCTTTGCCACACTATTTTTCTGGACCTCTCAGGAGCAATCAGTTGCCCACCAGCTCCTGCATTCATTACTGGGTGCTGGTGACTCCCACTTCACCCATCAGTCAGTGTATGGAGAAGGCAGCATTTGGGCCAATCCTATTTTCCTTCAGTGTACTGAGTAACCTAGCAAACCACAGAACAAATAAGGGAACAATCCCTGCAAACCTGCCACACGTGGATGCAGAACAGAGGGAAGGCGGTTTTACTTTCCAGCCTCGCAGTGCAGCCAGGGCAGACACAATCTCTATTTCATGCAAAAAATCCCAGAAAATCCCAGTTGTGCTTGTATGTTCTTTGTAGTCTATAAAAAAGGAGAAATATGTGCGTGAAACGAAGCAAAGAAAATCAGTAACAGTAACCAAGAACACAATATTACAGCTCCCCGTGATCTAAATTTCTTTCTGGAGGGTGTGTCTGCTGTTAGCAGCTTGACCTCTCAACCACACACGCTCCATCACGTACACCCAGACCTGCCAAGCCCCGTGCGACTGATTTCCTCTCTCTGCCTCACCATGGCCTCCCCCTGGTTTGTGACCCTGTGTGCAGCTGGTTGGGCTTATCCGGGATCTGCAAGCTGTGTGTGGTCCTACAGGTCGGGGTGAAGGTGCGAGACCGCTGTGTCGTACTGCAGGTGCGCGTGTCCCATCTACTGAGCATCCTGGCTCGAAGGAGCTCCAGCGGAAAGCCCAGTACCTGTGTTGCAGTCCCTCCCCATTCCCTGATCCACTGTGTCAGGGATGCACCCAGAAAGTGACTTGTCCCAAGTGTTGGAGAAAAGGGGGGAAAAATGAGATTTGCCTATCTGTTTGGTTGTTTGCTGTGGTAGAAGACTGGGCTATTGTAATGCCAAAGTTCATTTCTTTCCTCCCCAGGAAGTTTATACAAGCCTGTGGAATTGCTCTGGAGCTCAACGAGCGACTCATTAAGGAGGACCAAGTGGAGTACCATGAGGGGCTAAAATCAAACTTTCGGGATATGGTGAAAGAGCTTTCTGACATCATCCACGAACAGGCATGTACTGCGTGTCAGGAGCCCACAGAGGTGGTTCTCTGTGCTTGAAAACTAGCTAATGTTGAAAACTAATTGAAAACTTGATCACTCTTCATATTATTTAGCTAAATATAAAAAGGCGAGTAACTGAATGTGAAAAGTAAATTATACACTTGGTGGATTCCTAAAACCAGTTTCTGTTGATTGAAAGTCACAGCCTGGTGTTGGTATACAATGTGCTTCAGGGTGGAGTCTTTGCTGACACATACCGTTAGTTTCCTGGCTGCCGTGATCATCAGAAATCCTGTGCCATGTTTTGCCTCATGTTTTCTACATCGTAAGAATCCTGTGATAAGTCACAAGTCAAAATTCTCTGGCAAAATTTCCATTTCCTTAGTTATATCCAGCTGAAGTTCCTTTTTTTTTTTTTTTATTTTTCATTAAAGGATGTTTTCTTTTAATTTTGGCCTAATGCCAACGTGCTATTTATATGCACCATTAAAATATTTGTGCGAATTTATCTGACCTATGTTTTAATGTTTTCTTGGATCTTTCTAGGAAAATACATTTGAATAGTAGCATCAGAGAGGTGAGAGATTCAAAGAATAGCTGCACTTCTACCTAGTATCATCCTGTGAAATTAGATGAAAACTGGCTTTCTGAAGTAATCTCCGCACCTCTGCTCTTTAATTTTGCCTTCATTATGACAAAAGGAAGCTCATTGTAGATTTATAGTATCAAGCACATAAAATGAATGGTACAGACTGCATTGTGATTCATAGTACTTGAAATTTAGAAGAATGTTTTCAGAATCTCCCAGTTACTCAACTTACAGTCCATGTGTGACTATTAATTAAAAATGCAACATTTTAAGTCACTAAAAATATATAGGCAAATTCCACAATAAGTTGAGCAGTTGTTCAAACTAATGCTAAAATGTGCAAGTGGCAAAATAATACAACTGCACCAGGCTGCTATTTGTAAGTCAGGTTTTTTTACAATAAAATAATGCTTATGGAAGTCAAACAGAGTCTTGTTATGGAAGAGTACAATATCATTTCAGGGAAACAGTCTCATGATGGGGCTGAATTTTGTTGTAGGAGTATAAGGGAGGATCCATTTGAGAGTAAGTGACTGCTGGATCCCCCTTGCTTTTGTTAGATTTCCCTGCTATTCTGCTCAGGACCACCATTTTCTTAGTGTGCAAATTACTAATTTTGCACATTCGGCACACTCTTTTTTTTCATGTACATGAAAACCGTGTATACTCCACTGCTGAATTTTGCTCAGAGTTGTTCGTTCATAGGAGTTGCCACCTGCTTACTCTAAGCTGTTTGCAAGTAAACCTTTCCAAGACATTTAATTTGCATGCAGCTGTTGGAACTTTTGCGGTTTCTGAATTCTGTAATAGTCAAATCAAAACCAAATCACTCAGTTCTGTACCGTCACAGTACAATAGTTAATATTATCTTAGAACCAAGAAGCATTGTTAAAGCACACTCCCTAGTATCTTGATAGATTTACAAATCCACTGTCATGTTGCCTTTGGTTAATGGGCAAAATACTACGGCAACTGAAATGTCGAAGCGAAGGCCTCACTGGCAAGGATATACTTCTCACTTTCTTCTTGTGTTAGATCAAAAGGCAGCATAAAAGATCATGTTTACGAGCACTGTTCTTTATGGCTGTACAACATTATGTAGATAACTGCTGACTTGAACTTTGTATTGCCATCAAATGACCTAAGTATCTAACAAATTAAATTTCATGAGACATGCTTTCCTCTTCTGCAAAATTACGCAGTTAAACATAAAAAGTATACTACATTAGTTTAGGGTTCTCTTGCAGATAACATATGCTTTTCTAAATATTGTCAGTGCCCCAAAACAACACAGGCAGTGCACTTAGTTTGAGATGGCAGAGCAGATGGATAACTCACTGGGCCAGCCAGTGACCTATCTTTTAAGTTAGGGAAATGTAAACACAAAAAATTGATAAACTGCAGCTGAACAGGTACAGGAAGCCTCGGAGAGTAGCAGAAAATTGATGTCCAGAAACTGTTTACGATGGCCAGTGATCTCAGTTTCTCTAATGTAAAGTCAGGCTAACTAACTTGTTGACTGGTGAACCACAGGGTGAAAAACAAATACACAGTCAGCTCTAGAGCAGCTCTACCAGTCTGGTTAGATCCTGTGCTGTAAGACCATCCTTCAAGTTATAAAGTACAAAATCTTGCAACGTGGCACGGATGTAGTGAGTGTTTGCTGTATTTAGGTACAGGTGCTGCCCGTGCTTACCAAGAAAACTATTAGAATTCTGTTACTGCTAATATATAATTTAAAAAATGGCTATACAGAGAATTGTTTCTTTCCTATACTGGATAGTTGTAACTAAAAATGATCCAGTAATACACAGAGCAGTGTATATATGAATGCTACAGAAATTGCTAAATTACTCTTCTTTCTCATTTCTTTGTTATGCTGCCTTTGCGAAACAGCTTTGAAGACAAGGTTGGATATCTCTTTTGCATACCTTTTTAAACAGCTTGATAATAATAATGAACTGAAACTTTTCTTGAATTTGTGATTATTTTGTTTTGTCTAGATCTACCATGAAGATACAATGCATTCGCCGTGGATGCATGACTCCCTACATGTCTTCTGTGCGATCAGTGGAACATCTAGTGATGGAAGTTACTGTTCTCTCAGACCCACTGCTGAAATATAAACATATCAGTCATATTTTACAGAGCTTTCTCAGGAATACTTGGAACTGTACAAAGGATGTTTAAAAAAATCCATGATGAGCAAAGATTCAATTTTTCTTTTTTTTTTTTTTTTTTTCTCCAGAAGTTGCCATGCTTTCAAACAGGGTGCTTGCTTATTTTGCTGAGCAACATTGAAAGTGCCTGGACATTGCACCACTGTGCTTGTTTTCTACTATTTTTTTTTAAGCTAAATGTATAACAGGACATGGAAAGGCAGTTATCTAAGTATGTATTGAATTGCTGAACTATGAATTGAAATGATAACGGTACTATGTAAAGTTGTACAATGGAATATAATAAAATGTAAAACTACTTTGTAAATAGAAGGAGCGTAGAGTATATAGAAATTAGCATTATATCATATTTGCTGCTAAAAGCTTTGTTGGACAGGGAACATGAAGGAGAAATTGTAGTCACTAGTAAGAGACCTTCCTCTTCTAAAAAGTGACTTGGGGTCCAGATGCCCATGTTGCACTCAGGCAATGAGAGTAAACTTGCCCTAGTCTGGAATAGCTAAAACCTAAGTCAGAAATTATAATTTTCATACATCCTCTGAGCAGATAATTCTAAAGTAACCTCCATGAGAGCTGAGCTTACTCTAGCTGATTTCAATTTTGACTAACCTTTCACGGCTGCAGGAGCATGGATTGTACTCACTGAGGACAACCTAAGAGATTTGTCATTTGATACGAGTTTTTCTATTTACCAGTTGGTCTCACACAAATATAAACTCTGAGGACACCTTAAATTGAGTTGGAAATTATAAAGTGCTTTAACACCTTTCAGAAAAATTCTAATAATCTGTGAGATGTGCTTTAAAAAAAAAAAAACAGCCGCACATCAAAATAACTCATACAAAATTGAGGGGGTTTTTTAACATCATATGACATGCATGTTCCCTCCTGTTAACCAGACCTGTTTTCTGAAAGCCCGTTATTTTTGTCTGACAGGTGGTTGGAGAAAATGTATTTTCCAGAATTCTTTTATTCCTTCTTCCCCTCTCCAAAGCTTTAATACATTATCTCTGTCTCTTTTTAATAAGACACTTTCAGATGCAGGAAGAAGAAAACATCAGTAATTCTTTCATCCAGCAACATTTTTAACATCTGTGTTTTTCAAAATCCCATCAATTGTAAATATGGTTCCAGTAGTTCATATGGGAAGGGTGGGGTTTTTTAAGGATGTGTAACAAAATGCCATAATAAAAGGACTCCAGCTGGGTATTAACTTGGCTATATTGTCTGTAAAATGTTAAGCTTCTAATTTCTGTAACAAAAATTATCTTCAAATCGTAACTGGACCACACTTCAAAATGTTTATTATGCATGATACTAAATATCTAAAAATAATTGTCTTCTGAGAAAATAATGTTGTGATCCGTAAATTCACCCATTAGCTGTTGCAAGCAAAATAGAGATGTGCCTATGTAACAAACAGACCATATTTCTGCTTGTATGTGCTTTTATGCCAGGCAGGCTCTAAATTTAGCTTAACAGAAAGAGGATGAGAAACTAGTATGTTTAAATATGGTTACTACCTTATTGATTTTCATCTTTCAACAAATAATATTTAAAGGCAGATAGTGAGAGTTTTCCAGATTACTTTACTAAAAGGTGATGAAGCTGTTTAATAGTGGATACATTACAAGATTGTCTGGGGAGCTAGTTAAAACTCTAAACATCAGTACTAAAGGCGTATCATGAATACAATCAGCAATGATGAGATGTGGACATGCAAAAGCTCTTGCACTATAGCTCTTTTAAACACTACAGCTAACCTAGTAGTTTTGCTGGAGTTGCAGTGAAATTCTTATCCATGTTTTTTGATGGATGTCTTCAATGTTCTGAAATAACATAGTTGGCTGAATTTTCAATCGCTGCTCCCTATTTTTACTGGAATTTCTGTGAAATTCTTACTCATCTCTTCGGATGTCTTTAATGGTCCAAGATGAATTTTTGTATGAACTTCTCAATTTATTCTTGGTATTGGAGTTGTTCTGTCATTTCAATTTAATATACTGCAAAGCCGTCTTGGTAATTCAGCCAAAAAAAGTATTTAATACCAGTCCAATTAGAATATATACAGTCAGTACAGTTCAGAATACACACTTATATGCAGTTCTGATGAATCACAAAAATGATCATGCCCTAAGGACTTGCCTTCTGTCCTGCAGGTAAATAATTTGACTGTTTTTTTAACAGAAAAAATCTCAAAGGAAAATTCATCGGTTTTAGGTGGGTTATAAAAAGACTGGTAACAAACCAGCTTGGTTTTTCTTTACATTTTCACCAATCTAGAAATGATAGAGAGTGGTCATTAGATATTTTACAGCTGTATCTGGACAAAGGTACCAAGAAGGTGTTCACATTTTCTCTTCCTGTCCTTTTCCTATGTAACTGTCCCAGTTTAAAGAAGTCCTCCAGATTTTTTTCTTATTTCTGGCTGGAATAGCTTAATTCACAGATCTATCTGGGGAGTGTACTATATATGTGCTTGTTTTATGTAGCTGGTACTCACATTGGGTACTTCCTATTTGCTACCTTTTTTTGGAAGAATATAAGTGTTTATTGTTCATTAACACTTTTGTTTTTCTTATACCACCTAAGGAATGGTGGGAGTTTTTTGGTCTGTAAAAATCAGTAGACATGCTTCAAATTTTACAACCTGGCATGCACCCCTTCTATATATCAATATAGCTACCCATACATATTTTATATGTACACCTCTAATTACTTTTGCTGCAAAACTGCTGTCTAACACATCAAGTCTTCAGAAGGGATGCATTGGTAATTTTGCGTAAAAGGAGAAGAAATAGGATTAAGTATCTGTCCATAAGCATTAAGAGCACTTGGCTACTCTCAGTATCAGGACTAGTTTGGATAATGGCATGTGTTAGAGCCAGATTGTTTGCAAACAGGACGTATAAAGCGAGACAGGGTCTCCCAGCACTTTATGTACAAGAACATGCTTTTAGAGATTTATACACCTAGATAGAGTAAGCAAAATGTAAACATTACTCTATTCTTTGACTTACTGCTTTTCTCTATGCAGAGAGATTATAAAGTAGTATTTTAAGACAAATAACTTCAGAGTTACATTTCTTTCCCCCAAAAAATCCGGAATGCAGAATTTACTGCAGCCAAGGATATATTACTACATACTTAATGTTCTAAATTTCTTCTGATAACAGAAATTTTCATGAGATGATAGGCTAACAAATGGGAAGTCATAGATGTGTAACATAGTGTGTAACGTGGTTATTTTGTTCCAGAAGCCTTTTGAACATATGCCACGTGGTATTTTGATATAGAATAAGAGGTTACATAAACATAATACCTTTTGTCTCAAAGTAGATAAAATATGTTTGTTTTCCCTTCCTGTAGAGATGGAGTGCCGTGGACTTTATAGCAGGCTTCAGAATAACCCGTATTGTTCATTTACACTTTTGTTTCCTTATACCGCCTGTGTTTGACATAACACAGCCCAAAAGAACTGGAGGAAAACATAAGTGGAAGTCACGGGCTCAAAAGTCTCATACAAATTAAATCACATCTTACTCAGTTTACCCACTTGAGGAGAATAGCATGTGTTCATTTGATGTTCACTGAGCTGAGTTCTTCTAAGTAAACAAGGCATTCTTATCGGGCTGAGGAATACTGTGTACAGCTAATCATTATGCAACCACAGACCGTAGTACTTAACCTTTAAATAATATGCTTGTGCCAAGCAATGGTGAACCAATTATGATATACACATAATATTTCAGCTATTCTGGATGTAATTTACTCTCTTTTCATGTAAATTTAACACCTGCTACTCCATAACAGAAGTGCTTTTATCGTGCATGTTGTCTATACGTGTGTTGTACAAGCCCTGTTTAACCTTGCATGTGTGATGGCAGAACGGTACATCCCGTTTGCGTCGGTTGTTAACCGATGTACCTGTGACACTGAGTAATACACAACGCTGCTCCAGAGCTTTCTGAGACCAGCGATCTTATATTGCTCTTTTTATTCTTGTTTTCTTTTTCTTGAAGAATCAATAATTTTGGCAAGAAGCCAGGGCAAAATCACATTTCAGTCGATCCAGATAAAAGAGAGTTTATTCCAGGTCAAAATAAAAGACTACAAAACCAGGAAAAATAAGTGTTGCAATAAGCTTGTTTTGCGTAGGGGTTTTTTTCCCTTCACAGAACAGGATGAATGATCTGAAGCTAATACTGATGTAAGATTCACGGGACTAAAACCTAGTCAAATGAGCTATCGCATAAGCTGCCTCTAAAGAAGATTACTGTAATAAATCTTCAAATACCTAAGTACACCAAATGAAATTCTTAACAGTATATTCAGCAGCAAATAGAAGATCCTGAAGGAGCACAAAGGCCATGCATCCACCTCAGAGGATCCCAAAAACACGATTCCCTAGGAAACCTGAGACAGACACAGAAATGCATACCAATTTATAAGTAGAAATAAGGTGTGAATCACTAGTAAGAAATGTCCCGGCAAATCACCCTACTTTCCCAAAGAACATTCAGTAAGTTTGTGATCAGGCTTTTGCTCTGTTTTGTACTTCCAATTTTCAAACCCAGACTGTTGCTCTTTGGGAATGTATTTATTGTCGCTGTTCTCCAACTAACTTACATGGCTAGTATACTAATACATATGCCAAGCTCAGGCAGTTGTACTGGCTGTTACATGATGTAAAGGAAGTCAGGTATAACTATTGTTATTTACCTCATCAGCAGATAAAGGACAAACTGCTTTTTCTACTGCTGTGTCTTCCTGTACGCGGCTCTTGCAAGCCTTGGCCAAACAGCTGTAGAACCAGGTTCATGCACTTCCTCCCTTGATGGGTGAAGGATTTACTCCCTTGCCAAATAAATAGATTAATAAAATAGACCTTGCTGTTTAGGGAACTGTGAGCAGAAAAGTTGATGCATGGACTTGCAATAGCAATTTATTGGAGAGGGATACAATTTTTGTACAAGCATACTTGGTTCCACATCTACCCAAAAGTGCTCTTCAAAGGTCATAGTTTTTATTCCGCGTAATTTCTGATTTCCGGTGATGCTTGGGCAGCAGCTCAGAGAGAGCTTGCAGAGTTCATGGCCGTTTTGAACACACGTATCACAAAACTCTAGATGTCCCCCAGATAACACTGAGGTTGAAAAGGGAGAGGCCCCATGAGTCAGACTGGGTTTTCTCAGCTCACAAGTTTGGATTTTTGTGCCTCAGATCCAGCTGTATTCTAATTGAGCCCTTTTTTTGGACTGACCCCAGCCATCTTCTGAAGAGCCTATAATTATGTCAGTTGAGACCTGAAGTATTGACAGAAGCTGCTGCAAAATCAGAAATTAAAAAGGAGGAATCTCACCATCAGTGTGGGGCAACTGAGGACTCTACTGCTCCCGAAAGGGACAATTGCCCACAGCCCCATGCTGCTAATTACCACTGCCTCTTGTTGGACCTAGTAATCACGCAGCCATACCACGCAGCAGCATCATTTGTTAGCCTGAGTTAGGGAACATGTACAGAAAAGAATTGTTTGTTGGGTTTTTTTAATGCATCGGCAAACTCGCTGCACGGCCCCAAGATCACTAGCTTTGGTTGCGTGGGTGGAAACGTCATGAATGCATGGCCAAGGGCAAATCACCAGCATGATCGTAAGTCAGTTTACACCAAGCCTGAAGCCATACCCCAAGTACTTACTTAACAGATCATTTTAAAGATACCTCAGGTGTGTCTATATGAGTTCCAGTCACTACACCACAGGCATATTGTCTAACAAGAACATGAACGAGCATGAGATTTGCAACAGAAAGATGCAGGACGGGACTCAATGAGATTGAGAAATGGGAAGTCTCGGGTAGGTGGCTGGAATCAAAGGCTTTGGCAGGAGTTCTGATTACTGTGCACTGGGACGGGAACGTGATGACAAGCCAAGAGCTTGGGGAAGAGGGAGGGAGCTGAAGAAAAACATTTCAGCTGCCTCCGACGATGGGCAGGCAGCCAAAAGCATGCAAACCATTGGATATGTGCTTGGCACCAGCTCTCCAAGGAGAAAGAGTGGACAAAACAGAGAGAAGGAAGGAAAGAAAACATTAGCAAGGAAACCGAAAGCAAGGGAGAGGTCGCTGTATCTTGGATCAGCTTTACCCTACAAAGGTCATCACTAGCAGGCATAGTCCATGCCGGCTATACGTAGTCGCACAGTCTGATCACAGTCACACAGCTTCAACGTTCCACATCCCGGAACTCTAAGTCACAATTTTTATTTGATTGTAACTGCAGACCCTTGGGCACTTTCTAACAGCAACTAGGAAACTTGCTAAATCCTCTTCTTTTCCCAGGAGTATAAAAACAAACAGGCAGAAAAGCAAAAAAAACCCCAACATTGACAGAGGATATTACCCACCCTATCATAAAAAGATCTGCTTCCCTTTTTCTAAAAGGAGTGTCTAAAAAAGCAGATGAACTCTTGCAAAACTCCTTGAAGGGCTGAGTAAATACTGATACGTTCTGTTGGCTTAGGAATAAGTAATTTTCACTAATGAATTTTGGTTTGCCTTGAAACTTAGCCAAAGTTTCCTCTCTGCTGGATCTGTACTATTTTTACAATACCTGTATTTGGGTGGCAACTGGGAGCAAGCTTACTAGCTACCACAAAAATCTAGTTCAGAAGAGCGAGCCTTATCCCAAATGCTTTCTTATCTTGAAACGTATCAAAATATCACTTGCGTGATATTCCCGCTTCTGTGAATATTTGGGAAAACCACTCGCCGCGTCACACCCATAAGAGTGAGAGCAAAATTGCAAGTCACCGTATCATGTTTGGAAGGGGCTGAAGCAGAGGGCATTTGGGGAAGTTTGTAGAAAGAACCATCTGTAGTAGGAGAACAGTACGCATTTTTAGCACAGATGAAACCTATAGAAATGACCTGAATTTGCAGGAGGGCTTTTGAAAAGAGGAGTTCTGCCAGGGGGATTGAATAACTAGGTTTAACATCAAGAGAACTCGTCGGGGATGTGCTGACATAGTTGCTTTCCTGGTGAGAGGGTATGAATGCCCTGGGCACGTTTCAGTAATAGGAGGAGCCGCGCGTCGCTCTGGTTGTAAAGGGCAGATGACTTTGACTCCCCAGACAAGATCTTTCAGAGTTTGTGGCCGTGCCGAAGCGCGACGTGAGGGGTGTTGGCAGGGTGCTGCGGGGGGGCGCGGTGGGGCAGCGGGCTGGAGCCGGGGAAGCGGCGTGGGGCCGGCCGAGGCCCCGCAGAGGCTCTGCGGGCGGCCCCCGGGGTCCCTGCGCGGCACTGGAGTTCAGGCTCCGCGGCGGGGCTCGGGCAGGGCCCCCGCGCGGCACAGGCGGCTCCGGGGGAAAGCAGAGCGTCTGCGTGGCGTGGGTGCGGGAGGCGGCGGTGGCCGGCGGAGGGAAGGCGGGCAGGGAGTGGCACACGGGGCGGCTGACACCAGGGGGGACAAGAGCGGGGAAACATTTGCACTATGCTTTTAAATGGTTTATTAAACACAGAGACAACTGTTTCCTCAGTATAAATTTTCAGGTGA
>JANHGO010000044.1:11766829-11838158 GCA_024606505.1 Aquila spilogaster | reverse complement strand
GTAAATAGAAGGAGCATAGAGTATATAGACATTAGCACTGTATCATATTTGCTGCTAAAAGCTTTCTTGGGCAGGGGCGTGAAGGAGAAATTGTAGTCACTAGTAAGAGATCTTCCCCTTCTAGAAAGTGACCTGGGGCCCAGGTGCCCCCAATTGCACTCGCACGATGAGAATAAACTCGCCCTGGTCTGGAATAACTAAAACCTAATTCAGAAATGATAATTGTTGTACATCCTCCGGGCAGGTGGTTGTAAAGTAACCTCCGCTCCGGCTGGTTTGAATTCTGGCTAACCTTTCACATCTGCAGAAGGATGGATTGTAGCCACTATGGACAACCTGAGAGATTCGTCATTTGATATCCGTTTATCCTCTTCATCATTCACAGTCTCACACAAACATAAACTCTGAGAACATCTGAAAGTGAGTTGGGAATTACAACATTCCAATAAAATTCTGATTGTCTGTGAGATGTGTTTTTTAACCAAGTGCAGTGCATTGAAATGAAATAGCTCAGACCCAGCTGGTGTTAACATCACGTGATGTGCACGGTCCCTCCCATGAAGCAAAGCTGTTTTCTGAAAACGTTATTTTTGTCCAACAGGTGGTTGGAGAAAACATATCTGCCATCATTCTTTTACTCCTTTTTCCCCTCCCCACAGCTTTGATACATTGGCTCCGTCTCCTTTAATAAGACGCTTTCAGACATGGGAAGGAGGAAACATATCAGGAATTCTCTTATCCAACAGCATTTTTAATGCCTGTGTTTTTCAAAATCCCATCAGTTGTAAATACGGTTCCAGTAGTTCGTATGGGAAGGTTTGGGGTTTTTATTGAGATGTAACAAAATGCCGTAATAAAAGGACTCCAGCCTAGGTGTTCAGCTCGGCTATAGTGCTTATAGAATGCTAAGCTTCTCATTTCTGTAACAAGAATTATCAAGTACTAAATGGACCACATTCCAAATGTTTATTAAATGTGATTCTAAATATGTGAAATTGCCTTTTGAGAAACAAATGTCGTGATCCATAAATCCACCCATGAGCCGTTGCAAGCAAAATACAAATCTGGCAATGTAACCAATGGACCGCATTTCTGCTTGTGTGTGCTCTCATGCCAAGCAGGCTCTGCATTTAGCTTGTAAGAAAGAGGAAGAGAGATTAGGGCATCTAAGTATGGTTACTACCTCAGTGATCTGAATCTCTCAGCAAAGGACATGTAAGGGCAGAGAGCGAGAGTTTTCCAATTTTCTAAAAGGTGATGAAGCTGTTCTAAGAGTGGATATGTTAAAAGATTTTTTGGAGCTAGTGACACTCCAAACACTGGTACTGAAGACCTATTTTGAAAATACCAAGCAACGATGAGATGTGGATATACTAAAGCTCTTGAGCTATAGCTCTTAAATTCTCCTGGAATTGCAGTGAAGTTCTTGTTCGTGTCTCTGGATGTCTTGGATGTTCCACAATAACGTGTATGGATGAATTCTCAGTTGTTATTCCTTATTTTTGCTGAAATTCCAGCAAAATTCTTGTTCATGTCTCTGAATGTCTCTAATGTTCCAGGATGATTTTTTGTCTTCACTTCTAATTCTGTTGTTGGTCTTGGAGCTGTCATTTCAATTTAATGTTAATATGGAAAGAAAGTTGTCTCGGTAAATCAGCCAAAAAAAGTGTATTTAATTCAAGTCCAATTAACATATATAGAGTTAATGACTAACAAAAATGCTCATTCCTTAAGGATTTATCCCATTCCTGCAGCTAAATAATCCAACTGGCCATAAAACAGAACAGTCTCAAAGGAAAAAGTGCCTTTTTGACACGAGATGGAATGACGCTGATGACAAACCAGCTTGGTTTTGCTTTGTGTTTTTACCCATCTGAAAACAATAGGGATTGGCCAGTAGATTGCAGAGTGCTGTATCTGTCATTACTCCTATATTTGGGCAACTCTGCCTGGAAAGTGCTCTCATTTTCCTTCCTTATCTTTTTGGTAGGTAACTGTCACCACTGAAATAAGTCCTCCATTGTTTTTTCTTATTCCTGCTTGCAATAGCTTAATTCACAGGCATTCTTTCTAACATCACTGTAGCTGCACGTACGTATTTTACAAACAGACCTCTAATTACTGTTGCTGCACAGTTGCTGTCTGTCAAATCTCCAGAACAGATGCGTTGGTAATTTTGCAATCACTGCGTTGTTTGCACAAAGGGAGAAGGAGTGGGTAAGGTGCCTGGCAGCGAGGATTAGCAGCGCTATTCTCAGTATCGGGATTTTTTTTTCGCATCACTGTGTGTTAGAGCCAAACAGTTCAGGGCATGTAGAGCCACCCAGGGTCTGCCAGCACTCTGTACACAAGAACGTACTTTAGAGATTTGTTCACCTGCGTGAGATGGAGCGGGCAAAGTGTCAATATTTGCCGTTGGCTCTGGCATGCAGCTTTTCTCCCCGCAGAGAGATTAGAAAGTGGTATTTTAAGACATCATTTCAACGTTTCTTTCCAAATAAAAAAGCCTGGGACCCACCATTTCCTGCAGCTGAGGGTACGTTTCTGCACACTTTTGACGATCTAGATTTCTTCTGAAAACAGAATTTTCTATGAGATGGGATAACAAATGGGAAATCGTGGCCGTGAGGATGTCTGTAGTGTGTGATATGTCCACCTTGCTCATGTTGAGCAATGGTGAACCAGGGATGACAGACACATGATATTTCAGCTATTCTGGATGTAATTTACTCTCTTTGTATGTGATTAACACCTGCTCCCACCAAGTCATAGCAGAAGTGCTCTTGTGGTGTGTGTTGTATGGATGTGCGTTATACAGCCCTGGTTAACTTCTGCGATGACAGAGCAGCACCTCCTGTTTGTCTCTGTTGTGACCCAGTGTAACTTTGGCACTGAGTAATACACAGAGTGACTCCAGACAATCCTGAGACCAGTGCTCCTATTCTGCTCTTTTTGTCCTTGTTTTGACCTTGGAGAATCAATAATTTCAGCAAGAAGGGCAAATTCATGTTCCAGTCAACCCAAAGAAAGGAGAGTTCATTCCAGAGCGCACTCAAAGACTACAACATTGGAAAAATAAGTGTTGCAATCAGTACACTTTGCTTAGGTTCCTTTTTTTCCCTTCTCTGAACAACACAATGAGAGCTGAAGCCGATACCACAGGGACCAAAACCGATCCGATGCGCCATTGCGTGCACTGTCTCCAAGGTTAAAAAAAGAACCTTCAAATGCGTAAGCACACCGAATCTTGGGATTAGCACTGAATTATTCATTGGGAAATGGAAGATGTTGATTCAGAAATAGCACAGGAGCACAAATGTCACGCATCCTTCTCCCAGGATCCCAGAAATGTGATTCTTCAGGAAACCAATGACTGAGACGTAGGAATGTATACAAATTTAGAACAAAGTGTGATTCATCAGTGAGGAAATACTGTGGTAAATCCGCCTATTTTCCTAAAAAAAACCAAACATTCAGTAAGCTCACAATCAGGTTTTTGCTGTGCTGTGTAGTTCCAGTTCTCCAACCCAGACTTGTGCTCTCTCGGAACACATCTTCAGTCGCTCTGCTCCCACTAACTCAGCTGATGGGTAGGTTCAGTTGCCAGGATGCAATAAATATTCCAACCCAGGCAGTTGTGATGGCTATTATGTGAGGCAGTGGAAGTCAGTAATAGCACTGCTACCCACCTCACTTCTACTGCTGCTTCTGCCGCTCTCTTGCAAGTCTTGGCAAAGCAGCTGCAGAATCAGTTCATTCCCACCCCTGCTTGGGAACAATGGGAGGTGAAGGAGTTACTCCCTTGCCAAATACATGGGTGAATTAAACAGACCATGAACTGAGCAGAAAAGTTGATATGTGCGTTTTGGAGAAGGATCCAACTTTTTTGCACAAGCATGCCTGCTTCCACGTCTACCCAAAAGGGCTCTGAGGGATTCAGATTTTATTCCACATCATTTCTGGATTCCAGAGATGCTGAGAGGAGCTCACAGCTTGCAGCGTAATGAGGCTTTTGTGAGCACACGTACTCCAGAACTCTGGGCCTGCCCCAAAGAATACTGAGGTCAAAAAGGGAGAGGCCCTCTGAGTCAGAGCGGGATTTTTCAGCTTATGTTTTTGGATGTTTGTGCTCCTGACCCAACTGTATTCTAATCAACCCGGCTCTTTTTTGAATTGACCCCATCTGTCTTCTGAAGAGCCTGTAATGACATCAACTGAGATCTGGAGTATCCACAGAAGCTGCTGCAAGATCAGAAATGACAGAGGAAGAACTTTGCGATTGATATGGGGTAACTGAAGACCTCTGCTCCCAGAAAGGACAGTCCCCCCCTGCCCCATGCTGCCCATCACTGCTGCCTCTTCTTGCACCTGGTCACCATGCAGCCACACCACGCCACGCATCTCATTCATTTGTTAACGTGATATAGAGAACGTGGACAGAAAAAAGAGCATTATTGTTGTTTTTTGGAACGTGTCAGCAAAGTCACTGTGCAGCACTACAGTCGATTGCTGTGATTGCTTGGCTGGACATGGCAGGAGCACGCAGCCAAGGGCGGCTCACCTGTGTGATCCTACATCAGTGTCACCAGACGTGATGCCGTGTGCCAGGCATTTAATAGAGCCTTTCAGAAATACATCAGGTGTGTCGGCCTGAGTTCCAGGCACTGCAGTGCAGGTTCATTAGCTCAGAACATGAGGAAGGATGGTGCTTGCAACAGCAGGATGCAGGGCAGGACTCACTGAGATTGAGAAACGGGGACTCTCGGGGAGGTGGTGAGGATCAAAGTGTTCGGCAGTAGCTCTGATCGCATAGAGACACAGGACAGGAAAACTGATGGTTGGGGCAGGAGAAACGCTGCATCTGCCTCCGACTGCGGGCAGGCAGCCAACAGGCTGAGCCGAGCCACAGCTGTGTGCCTGGCACCACGTCCCAGGAGATAAAGTGGACAAAACAGAAAGAGGGAAGAAAACAAGAAGGAAACTGAAAGCAAGAGCGAGGTCACTGGGTATGACCGGCCATGCTGTACAAAGATCATCTGCAGCAGCTGTAGTCCACACCAGCTACACGCAGTTCTACAGCCTGACAGTATAGTCATGTCCTGCAATGTGAAGGGATGGTTTTCATCAGTTATTCTGCAGTTATCGCTGCAGGTCCATGGATGCTTTCTAGCAGCAGCTAGGAAACGTGCTAAATCCTGGAAGAGCAGGCTCTTCCAGGACTACACAAACAAACAGGCAGAAAAGAGAAACTACAGCACTGGCACAGGACATTCCCCTCCCTATCGTAAAAAGATCCGCTTCCCTTTTTCTAAATCGAGTCTCTGAAAAGCAGATGAACTCTTGCAAAACTCCTTGAAGAGCTGAGGACATAGTGACCAGCTTGGATGAGTGGGAACAAGGGATCTTCACTAATCGGTTTCGGTTTGCCTTGAAGTTTAGCCAAAGTCTCCTCTCTGCTCGTTCCGTGCAATTTTCTATCTGTATTCTGGTGGTAACCAGGAGTAGGTGTGCTAACAGCAACAACAGAGGGTCAGGGGAAAACGCCTCACCCCAAATGTTTTCTTATCCCGGGATGTATCAAAAGATCACTCGTGGGTATTTCCACTTCTGTGGAAATCTGGGAAAACTGCAGCCACGTCACACCAAGGAAAGGGAGCAAAAAGGGACCTTAATCTTGATTGCAAAACTGCTGAAGCGGAGGAGCTTTGGGAAAGTTTGCATAAGGAAGAGCTGATGTGGTGGGAGGGAAAAGGAACAACGCACATTTTTAGTGCAGATGGCGACTACAGCAATGGCATGGATTTGCCGGAGGGATTTGGAAGTGGAGAGTTCTGCCGGGGGGGGGAACTGAGGAACTGAGCGTAACATCACGAGAACTACCCGGGGACTCACTCACACACTGAATTCCTTCGTGAGAAGACGTTCGCGCCTCGGGCACGTTTCAATAGCGGTCGGAGCCAAGCATAGGTCTGGTTGCGAAAAATCACTTTCACTCCCCCAGACGCAAATCTTTCCGAGCTTACGGCCGCGCTGATGCTTGGGGAGGGTCCCCGGGAGGCACAGCAGAGGCGCGGGGCAGACGCGCGGGGCAGACGCGCGGCTCCGCTCTGCGGGCGCTGCAGGAAGCGGTGCCAGCACACAGCGATCACCAGGGGGGGCGGCCCAGGTGGGACTGAGTCGGCCGCCACCGCCCTCCGAAGCCGCTCCCCCTCGGCTCGGGTTACCTGGGCGGGCCGCGGCGCGGCTCTTCCCGTCTGGCCCGGCCCCCGCGACGGGAAGTGGGAGCGTGCGGCCGCGCTCGGACGGACGGAGCGGCGGGGATATGGAGCGCGGCGGCTCCTTCGGAGTTCCGCTGCGGTGTCGGCTGCTGCTCCTCGCCGCGTGCTGGGCGGTGGCAGCGGCGGCAGGTGAGCGGAGCCGGGCCGGGCCGGGGGACGGCGGGAGCAGCGCCCAAGGGCTGCGGGCAGAGCGCCGGGTTCGGGGCCGGCGGGGAGCGGTCCTCGGCGAAGGGCTGCGGGCGGACGGACGGACGGACGGACCGATGGACGGACGGGCGGTGGTGGGGGCTGAAATCAAATGCTTTCATTTCGTGGCGACATCGGCCGAAACGCGTAAGCTTTAGTGGGATCGGTACCCGCGCTGCGCTGCGTCTCTTGCGGGACCGGGGAAAGGGGATGCTCGGAGCTCCGCATCTCTTTCCCTGCGGGGCAGCATCGGGCGGGGTCGGCGGATATCTTTTAAGCTCGGCGGTTCCTGGGCTGTCCGTCCCTTAGAGACCCGAGCCGAAGCGGTGCGGGACATTGCGGCGGATCCCCGCAAACGGCGCGCGGTGTGCGCTGCGCTTCGGGCAGCAGCGGTGCCGCTCTGCCCCGAGCCGCCCCGCGGCCTCCCGGCTTCTTTCGCTGCTGGAAGGGCGAGCAGGAGAGCGGAGCGGGTGCGTGAGGGGCTGCTGGGTGTTCGGAAGCGGGGAGTGAAGCCTTCTGCTCGCGTTGATGCGTTCGGGAATCGCTGCTTTATAACCGGCTGCGATTCACTTTGTAACCACGAAATGCGTCTTAAGAAAATAAGGAGGACGAGGAGAAAGGGGGTTTTGTTTGTTTGTTTGTTGCTGTTTTTACGATGTTTTTACAGTACTTTATACAAAGCGTCCATTGACGTTTCCACCTTATGGCTCTTCAAACGCGTTTGGGGGTTTTGGTGGTGCTTGTTTATGAGCAGGATTGTTTCAGCTCTGCTCTTTGCGTTTCTGCTGCTCTTTATTAGAAGCTGTTGCTGTGGTGTTTGTTGCTTTTTTATTTTCCTTTTCTTTTCTTTTAAAGAGTGAAATGAAAGTTACAGAATGGTTTGTGTTGGAAGGAACCTTAAAGATCACCCAGTTCCAGCCCCCGGATGGTCATGTCCTTCATATGTTTTGTATTTGGCCGTTGAGGTGTCCTGCCAGATTGCTGTGCCGATGCGATTTGAATAACAAAGTATCAGGCTGCATCCATATTTTGTATATAGATATATATAAATACATTGGACTGGCTGCGCTTACCAATAAAAGCAAATTTTCAGCCAAGTGTAACATCAGCCTACAGAATTCTTACGCCTGTGCTTTAACTTAACACTTTCTGGATTTCAGTTTCTTATGGAGATGCAATTCATTTATTTACAAACCGGGAGCATTCCCAGTTCACGCTGTGGGCAGTCAGAAATTCTCGTCAGACCCTTTAAATAGCGATCACTGAGAAAACCCACTTTTTTAATGATTTGTGGTTTTGCGGGTGATTTTGAAGAAAGGTCTTGAAAAGACATTGCTCGGAGCACGCAGTCGCGTTGAACCAAGGTTTGGTGGTGGGTTTTTTGTTCCTTTGCGTTATCGAAAGGAGCCCTGTGAAGCAGCACTTGGTGCTGACAGGCTCAGGCCCCGCTGCTGTGTGCAGGGGTTATTGCTGTGGAAGAGGCAATAGAGAAAAGTGTTCTGGAGTGGGACAGGTCATGGGGACAGCGTTCTGGCTCGCTGCCTTGTCTTGTTCTAGAAGGAGACCGTTTTGTAGGTTTGGCAGTTCAGAAGTGCTGTGTTCTCTGCTTCTGAGATCAGCTGTTTAAAATAATAATAATAATAATTATCCTCAAGCTTTGTCTGCTCGGAAAAGCCAGGAGTGTTTGGGCTACGCCAGCAAATCCTGGTGACTGCACTCATTTTCATTCTGAACGTAAATTGTCACACAAATGGATGCACGAATGGTAACATCTCATCTCCGCTGCTGCCTGTTTCTTGGCTGTGCAAATGCTGAGCCCTGCAGCTGCTGGATGAATTTTCCTCGCGTTTCAGCAGAAATGGCTCTCAGGACATTTAAGATAATGGTATGACAGATGCTTACAGCAGAATTCTAGCTGGAGGAACCTTTTTTTGCCTTTCCCTCCACCCCTTTCCCTCTTCTGGCAGAAGCAAATGTGGTTACACGCTAAACTGGATGGGGGATCTCATCTCCTTGTCACTGTTTTCCCTTTCCACATGCATTGCCCCAAATGCTGGAGGGGGTTTTGGGACATGTAGCACCAGTTGCTATGAGTTTCAAGTGTTTGTGGAACTGCTGCATAGCAGGGATACTTCTTCCGCAGCCAGCAGGTAGCGGTGAGACCTAAATGCAATCGAGAAGCCATCTCATTTGGCCCCTTATTAAATATCTTTTAGTAGTACACAGAGGGTTTCCTAGGGACTTACCAGTTGCTTACTTTCTCTAGAATGAGCGACGCTTCAGTTTTTCCTGACACTTTTCTACTTTCTGTCTCATTTCCTTCTCCATCCGACCTTCGAGCTGTGACAGGCTGTTAGGAGGCAGTGACTCAGTGCCCAGGTCTGGAAGGTTGGAGGCGCAAATGGGCTTATCCCAGCAAGTGTCTGTGAGTCACAGCTTTCCTTCTGCTCCATCGTGCTTTGGAGGAGGCAAAGATGTTTACCACTGAAGTGCGGCCACAGTAAATTTCTGTTTTTTCCATGCTAAGTTGGCTCGCTGTGCACAATCATGGCGTTAAATGTGAGTAATTGAAGAAGTGTTGTGGGATTTTTTGGTCTATTTGTTTGTGTAGCACTCTTGTTTTTGATTGGATTGGGCTGAACTGTGGTTCTAGCCTACGGTTGTTGCTTAGGAGTGGTGATTGTTTGTCCCTTTTTAAAGTGTTCTTTCTGAACCTCTACCGGTGGCTGAATTGTGGGTAGGGTAAAGTATTAATATGGCTTCACAGACTCTGCATATATTTGCAGATGATTTGGCGTTCATGATGCAAACTCGCAACAAGAAAGAGCTGGGAAACACGGGCACTGAGATTCATCTTTCCCTATAAACATAGGGGTTTTTTTGCCACAGACACTCTATCCTTGAAATTCCTTGAAAATATTTTGTGTTTCTTATAATAATTAGCGAGCCTTGTTAATGGAAATGGTAGAAACATTTTAGTGGACAATAGCTTATCTGATAGCAAATAGGAATGTAAGGAACGTTCTTTCCTGTTGAAGAGCTAAAAATCTGTCAGTATTAATGGTGAAATGTGGAGCAGCCGGGTGGTTATACCGATAACTTCTCCTTTCTTTTAGGAGAAAAAGTTCTTCCCCCTCCATCCAACCTCAACTATTCATTTATCCAAATCTGCACCTTGAACTGGACGTGGAATCCCCCAGAGAACATCAGCTGTGACCTGAAATATTCCAGCGACATACTGATCGATGAGGTCTCTCAGCACAAGAACGTGAGTTCCTCTTGTCCTGATGCTCTGCTGTGCTCTGGTGAATGTATTATTGTGATAAAGCTATGTTTGTGTATGTTAAATTATTACATACGCGTATACGTATTAAAAAGTACAGTTGTAATACAACTTCTAATTCTTGTTGTGGGATCAAAACCTCAAAAATGAGTCATACCAGCGTGTGGAATATGCAGACTTAGAAAAATCTCTCCGTCACTCTCTGATAATGGAACTACTACTGATAATGCAGAAGTATCACAGTAATAATGTGAGAGTGTGCGTGCCTGCCCTGTCCCAGCACTGTGCTTGCAATTGCTCGTGGGCATTGTGTTATGAAGACAATGTGGAAGAAACTTTTTTCCTTGAAATGATGTTTGTTTGGGTCTTCTGCTTTTCTTTCTGTGCTGGGTTTTTGTATCCCAGGTGTGATTCTCAGTGTGTCTCACTATAGATTGGCAACTGTTTGATCACAGTGGTGAGCAGCATTTCTGTGACACTGAAGGGGCTGTAGGAGAGCTAGTAAGATAATTTTCCATCCATCAGTAGTTCCAAACGGTCAGAATTTGAATGGTTGCATGGTTAAAATCAGTGCAACACCCCTGAGGATGCCTGCTGGAGTAGTCCTTCGTTGTTGAGCCCTGGCTGTCATTTCGTATTCCTGATGGCCTGTGCACTGGGACTGCTGTGTTCTTTGAGAGCTCTGGGATGTGCTGGGATTGGAGCATGGCTGCAGTTTCACAGACAGATGAGCTGATAGAATGGCTGGACGCTGCCAAAAGGGTTATATGTCATTTTTGACACCCTCTCCTCTAACGATCGCCGTCAGACCTTTCCATGAGTCAGTTGAACTTGCTAACTCCGCAGAAAGATATTTACTTCCTTAATAGTTTCAGTAACTAATTGGAAGCCTGCTCGAATTACAAGTGGAATGGTCTGTGGGACGGTCTAACAAATGTTAAGGTCAGCAGCAGTGAAATAGCTTTTAGATTCATGCAGTCTTATGGCAGGATCTTTTTCCTCCGCGTTATGTTAATTCCTTGATCCCTAACTCCCACTGTGGTAAGGTCCCTTCCTCCTGTTACAGTAGGCACACAGAATTTTTCTTTTGTTGAGTTGTGAGCGTGTCTGATAAGGAAAATGAATATCTAAGTGACATCAGTTCCTCCATGTTGTTGCTGGGCTCTGAGCTTTTTTTTTTCTTTTAATGGACTCGAATGGACTCGAACGTGTAGTAGTAATTTCCATGTATTTGATGTGATCTTCTGAATGTCCTGGTTTTCTTTTGCCCCATCTAAACCCAGGAGTGGAGAAAGAGTCTCTTTCGTGTGACTGATACGGTCTTGAATAAGGAGATGCGTTTCAAAGTGAGAAGTGAATGCAAGAACGGTAATGCCACTGATCACAGCCGATGGGTGGAGACCTCTGTTCCGCCAAAAGGTAATGCAGAACAGCAAGGCTTGAGGCTGCCATGCATCTCCCGGGAAGGGAGATGGAGCGTTATCTGCGCTGTTTGAACAAAATATCATAGAAATAGATGAGAGCAAAATATGTCTGAGAGAGATACTGGGGTGAGGGGAAGGTCAGTTGGCAGAGCTTAGCAGAATGACACACGATGGCATCTTCTGAAGCTTAAAGTCTTACGGGCAAGCTCTTCATATGTAAATGCACTTTCAAGGCTTTGTGATTCCCATCATCCATCTTCTATCTGCCATCTTATGGTTGTGAGATAAGAGGGAACTTATGTCGACTTAAGCCCGCTGATTAAACACTAAGTTTATTTCTGTGATCGGATGTCTAGAGGTGTCAATGGAGAATTCAACCTACCCTGGTGTATTTAAGAACTAAAGGTATTCCTATAATCATAGAATCATTAAGGCTGGAAAAGATCACTAAGATCATCCATTCCAACCATTCAGAGTACTGAGAAAAGTAATATTTTTGTCTGGAGAAGATAAATGTAATTGACTGTTTTTAAGGTAGGTGTCTGTAATAATGATGATAAAGCTCAGTGCTGTGCCTACAACGGTTGTGTACTTCAATTCCTTTTTAAAGTACCTGTAGTTCAATAGAAACTAAATATTTTCTTGACTCATCACCTCGGGTAACTCAGTAGTAATTCACATGTGGTGGAAATGTTGAGTATCACTGTTGCAATCACTGACATCCAGAAGTTGTCCTGATGAGGTGTCAATGAAAAACTGGAAGTGATGATTTGCTGTACTGGAACAGCACAGGTTGGGATGTTACTGTTCTGCCTTTTGCATGTTTTCGGTTACGTAAAAAGGGATGTTTGACTTTTGGAAAGCAGTGAGAAGGCTTTGCTGGCAAAATCAAACTATCAGACTTGCCTTGCAGGTATTCCAGGTACTGCTGCTGTTGGCTTGAGCTGTGTCTGGCACAATCTGGAGTACATGCTTTGTAAGTGGCATCCTGGAGAGAATGCAAGTAGTGACACCAATTATACTTTATTCTACTGGTTCGTATTAACTTTTTATTACCAACCCCGAACTGCTTTAGTGCTAATCTGTAGTTTTACATTACTTAATGCATTTTATTTCCTGTTGCTTTGAAACACCCTGAAAGCACAGGGGTGCCCTGTCCAACAGAAAGCTCAGCTGCTGCAGGCTGCAGAAGTCCCTACTGCGGAGTCTAGGAAATTGATATGTTTATTATGTGAAGGATTTGCTGCTTCTAAAGCCCTTTTACTGCTATTTCTTTTCCATTTTTGTTTCTAAGTGTGGATTCAAATGAGGAAAAGAACTGCACTAGCGCTGTATATTAGTTCCTCTCTGTGCAGCCTTGTAAGTGTGAGCGGTTTAAGTCAGAATCGCTCACTAATGCGCACATCTGCTCTTAAATCATTGGAAAATGGTATGGCAGCATTAACATTTAGTAGTTCTGTTTGTATCTTCTATGTCATAAATAACTGATTCACACTGCAAGTAATGAAGAGTGTCTTTTTATCATCAGCAGCGCTTGCCAGCTGACTGCCATAAACAGACTCTTGTTCCAAAGGGAAAGAGTTGCAGTGCAGTCAGAAACTTGGCTGATGGGGCTTGTGGGATGCCATGGATATAAAGTTAGCTGAGAATAAACAAATTGGGTCAGTGCACTGCTTTCATTGCTGAAATGGAGGCTTACCACAGCAGGTTGATGTACCTACATAGTGCCGTCTGCTCTGAATGCTTCCCCTCTTTTTAGTCCCAAATTAGAGATAAGAAGAACAGATACAAGAGGGAACCTGAGAACAGGGTGGACAGTTCTGCCTTTGGCAGTCCCTCTGTAGGGCAGTGTGAAACAGGGAAGCATCATTCCTATTGTGCTCCTAAATGAAGCCCAGGTTGCTGGTTTGACAGCAATCCCTTCATTTTCTGTGGAGGGAAAGTTACTGGAATGTTTTGAGTGGAACCTGGGGAAGCAAGGAAGAAGGCAGTCATCGCCTCACTGTTACTGGAAGGGAATGTGTTTTGGAAAGCAGATGTGTGCAGTAGATGAAATGTGTCCATCTCTAGCAAGAACAGCCATACCTCGGGCATTGCGGAAGGAGATTAGTCACCTCATCCCATCACAAAGTGAAACTGTTGATGGGAAGTGATGCTGATTTGTTTGCTTTCTAAACTTTTTTTTTTCCCTTGTAATTGTTTTCCCATGGAGAAAACAAGGACTCAGTCTGAAAGCAGTCATCAGTCTGATGCCTGGCAATAAAAGCACTGTGACCTGTCTCTTTCAGCTACTGGACTCTCTTTATGAAAATAATATTCTTCCTAAAGCTTGATATGAGTGAGAAGGTTCTTATGTAACATTCATGCTAAACAAGAGTATGCTATGGCACAACTCACGATCTATCTTTAGAACTTGTAACGGCGTTATAAGTAAGTTTGCCTTCTCTTGCTTCCTTCTCTTGCTGTCCTCTCTTTTGAAGTTAAAAAGTTTTTTTTATCATTCCTATAGGTTTGATGGTTTGGAAAGACATAAGGAGTGCAAAAATTATTCTGTGAGCCAAGGAAGCTTTGAATGTGCCTTCAATCTTACCTTCCCTCCGGCTGTCAATAGGTACCCACCGATCAGTATATTGATTAGAGATGACTCCGAAAAAATCATGCCTGTATGTGCGACTGAAAATCCTACCACCCTTGGTGAGTTGAATGCCATGTAGAGGGGGTGGGAAAAAATGGCGGAGGAAAAGAAATTTGCTGGCACATCAATGTGTTTGAGGAACAATGTGATTAGATGTTCCCTTCTTCTGCCATCTTTGGTTTAGGAATTATATAGATAAGGTTTGGCTTTTTGGGAAGAGCTGTTTTCACTCATTTCTACTCCCTTTGTTTTGATACTTTCTTTATTTTTTGGTGTTTTTTCCTCTTTCTGTTGCTAAACTGGTATATATGTGTAACAGCATGCAATACAGAACTTCTGTTCACATCTGTAACCAATGCAATGTAAATTTTTAATTATTTCCATTTATTTCTGTTTTGTGTGTCAGTAAAACCTGCTACACCAAAAATAGTTGAACTGTCGTATGTTAACAATGGAATACATTTGCAGTGGAGTGAATCGGGCACCATTCCAGCAAATTGTCTCAGTTACGAAGTGAGATATCACAGTGGTGATTTGACCCCTGCTCAGACAATTCAGGTAAGTTTTCATTGCTTACATCTAACTGTGTTGGTTTTTTTCCTCTGTGCATAGAATCATAGAATGGCTTATGTTGGAAGGGACCATCCCGCTCCAACCCGCTGCCATAGGCAGGAGTGCATCTTCTATAACTTGTGTTGATGACCATAGTAACTCAATCCTTTGTTGTTTAGAAATGAATAATGGTATGTGCTGCATGTGAATGGGTCGGTTGCGCTGGCTGAAAGTGTGTGGATTTAATAGATTTTTCTCCCATACAGTAGTTTTCCAGTAGTAATATATATATATATATATACACAACATAATCCATGGTAGTCTTCCAAATCCATGCCACTGTCTATTACAGAGCGACAAATTGTAATAAATCTCTGATAAAGAGGTATATATTAAACTAAATAACAACACTCACCAGGAAATATACCGTAGTGCATACACTCACTTTCTTCTCTTTGATCTGGAACTTTGGTCTGGTGGCTGTGCATTTGCCTGCTATTGGTCTGCTCTCTGCCAAATGACTTGTTTGTCCTTGGATGACGTGGCTCACGTACCGTACAGCAAAATTAATTGCACACGAGAACACAGAACCTTGTACAGAAAATCGTGGGGGATTAAAAGTGACAACAGAGGGTGGGAGTGGAAAAAAAGTTGTGCGCTCTTAGATATACTGATTTAGACATACGTACAAAAAGCATTGACTTTGGTGTCTGGATGTACTCATGCCTGAATCTGTGTAGTGGAACTGACTGTGCTGTCTGATCAGAATGGTAAACAAGAAGATAAATTTAAAAGCAAGGTGCCAGTCTTGTCCAGCAGAGCATCTCGTTGTTTGTCCTACGAAAAAATTTAGCAAACTCAAATTATGTTAACAATTCTCAGGGAACTGGCCTCTCCTATCAAAAATACGTGAAGTTTGAGCCCACCTCTCTATGGAGGCATCACAGTGAAGTTTTTCATGGTCAGAGTTAGATCAGCATTGTTGCCCTGCCTGAGCGTGGGGCGGGCAGTGCAAATCATGGATGTATTGCCAAAAAAAAAAAGAAAAGAGAAGGGCACCATGCCAGACACAAAGTCTTAGTTGAATCATTTTTTGCTGAATGCTGTATAATAGATGCAGCAGTGAGTCAGTGTAAATCTTAGCTTTGGAATCTCTGTTTAGGCACTCTTTGCTGGTTAGATGTTGTTATGTGCTTTTCTGAGAAGCTGAGCATTCAGGAAAAGATCTTCCATTAAAACATTAGTATTACAATAACTGCAAAAGGGAAATGGGCTTGTAAACAACTGTATTGGTAATCATACGAAGCCAATTTCCTTTTCCTTCTATGCTAGGTTAAATTTAATTCTACGTCAATTCCTAGTGTTGATCCTAGTAGCAAGTACACCTTCCAAGTGAGAGCGCAGCCAAAGGTTGAATGCTACAGCAGCAAGTTCTACAGTGAATGGAGTGACGAAAAGAGTATTGGTGAGAGCAATTGTTCCTTGAATTTGAATTTCATCTGTTAGGAATCTCATACCTTGCCTGATGAGTTAATGGGAGTCCTGGATCATCTTCCTGTGTGGGTATTTAATTTTACATAAAGAGAGATCAAGGGAATTCTATTACTGCTTCCACTTCTATGTGTTTTGGGTTGCCATCCACTTAGCTGTGCAATCACCTCTTTCAAGTGCTGTCACTTTTTCAGCTCTGGGTCTCTGTTCTTCATTTTCTTGCCAACTGTATCTACATTATAATATCATATTTTGAGAAATGAGTCCTTGCCTAGAGAAGTATTAGTGTGTTTGAAAAGCACGCGGTCTGTGAGTTAATTACAGACTTAATTTATTCATTGTCATCTTTCCTGAAAAGCCTCCCAAAACATCCCTAAGTTTCAACATTTTTTCTCTTCCAGGTGAGAATCGAAACTCTGCGTTCAATTTTCTTTTAATAATCACCATTCCATTAATAGTGACAGTATCCACAATAATCCTACTCGTTTACCTTAAAAGGTAAATAGTTATATTGCTTTATTTACAATCCATTACTTCTGGCTGGTCTTTGGTTTATGCTGTAATGCATCTGTCTTGCAGGTAATTGCTCATGATGTGACACGTTTCAGCAGTAGCTGCTTTTTCAGTAGCATGCATCAAATAACAAAAATAGCAACACAATTGTGTCTCATCTATTCGAATTAGGGTTGTAGGCCACACAGGTGCTCTGTTTGCCCTTTGGTAACATTGCTTCTATCTGCTTACAGTTAGATCCTTGTTGCACAGGTGTCATGTCCCTTCTTTTTAAGCGATGAAGTCCAAATTCAGAATTAAGCTTATATATGTAAAGCGTATATGTAAGGTGTGGGATTAAAAAAACTGGGCTGCAGTTGCACCGAAGCTGAAAATGGGCAGGTGGTGTCAAAGCTGACTCCACGTGTTTCCTTGTCTGCATCCAAGCGTGACTTTGAAATGGTGATTTTTCTTTTGTCATGAATTTGTCTGAAGTTTTTCTTCTTCATTTTCTGAAGGCTTAAGATATTGATTCTTCCACCAATCCCGGACCCTCGGGAAATCCTGAAGCGCATGTTTGGAGAGCAGAACGAGGATCCCCAGGTTGGTACAAAGCTGTTTGGTGGGCTTATCTATGGAGCTGGAACCTGTAAGCTTCCACTTTTCTTTTTGAAACCACCTATCTCAAAGCTAACTTAAACCAAGTAATTGCGATGGAAAGAGCTGTATGGAAAGAGTTACCCAAAGGTTTACGTTGTGAAACTGCTCTGTCTTCTGGGGGCCTGAAAAAAACAATTCTCACAATCAAAAAAACACTGCTCTTCTCTTCCAGAGCTGTGCAAAGGAGGACTGTATGAATGGTTACGACAGGTTAATCAAGGAAGAAGAAATTCATTCTTTAATTTTAATAGAAACTCCTGAATCCTCTGACTCTGAAAAAGAACACCAATAAACTGCTTTCACACAGAAGATAAGGAAAGGCTTTCAGAGTTGCTCCTTTAACTCAGGTGACAACGTGGATGTGAAGAGGCCTGTGGATCGTTCACCAACTCCTGCCTTACAGAGCCCTTTCTGAGCCTTATTTCTTTGATGCTCAGAAGATGCATCACCGATGTTGGTCATTCTTCCATCTCTGCTAGCAAAATTCATCTTGGATCCTTTGAGATGAGCGTGTACATAAATTTCATCTGACTGCATCGCAGCATCTCTTGTTCAGACTCCGACCTGCTCTGCCCTATTGCTTGTCACCTGCACCTGCGTTTGTGCCACACGTTAGTCTGTAAATGTTGGCTTCGTTCTGGTTTTGTTGGCTTTTGTTTGTTTAGGAGCATGCGCTGTGAGTTCTCTGATATGTTTGGCTTTGTTCCTCAGCAGGTGAGGCAGGGCTTGTTTACAGCAGGTGAGTCACTGCTGCGCTGCACGCGGAGCTGCCGATGGATGGGATGCAGAGCAGCGGCTGTTTGGGTGCCCTGGGTGAGGGGCTTCCAGGGGACATCCGTGGACTGACCTTCCTAAGCTGTGCTTCAGCTGTGAACTGATCAAACCCAATCCGTGGGTTGCTTTTTCTTTAAAAACATATATGAGACGCCTCCTCACCTTCCAGCTGGTATCCAGACTGTTTATAGAAGGCTCGCTTTGACCTTTTTATCCTTTCAAGTGCCTTAGATACAAGGCCTTCATGAACTTGGGGTGTTAATTAAACTTCTAAAGTGATAACGATGATCTTCACCTCTGTTGTGTGGTGGCTGGTGGCTGCCACCAGACCGTCATTCTGCTCTGGCCACATTGGCCAAATGACTTCAGAAGCTGAATCATACAGAGTTTATCCAGCAGAATTGCAGGGTGGATGCGTGAGTCCTAAACCACAGAGACCGAATGAATGCAAAGACTTTAAGATTTGCCCATACTGCTGACGGATCTGGGGGAAGAGAAGATGATAACGTCCACCTGCTTTCTCGGGGACGAACTTCGTTGTTTCAGTAGTGATCATAGGATTGTTAAGGTTGGAAAAGACCACTGAGATCACCTAGTTCAACCGTATGACGGTGACTTCTGGATTTCAGCTTCCTCTCTTGGGACTTTGCAGTTTTTAAAAAGGTGCTTATTCCGCTTCAAGGAAAAAATTGACATCTTTTTTTAAACTGTGAATTACTTTGTTCATGTATTTTTTCCTCGCGTGGTTTTATTTTGAGGTCGCTTTACCCAGCAGAGCCCAACAGAAGTTTTCTGGCACAACTGTGACGTTTCTCTGCACTGAATTCTGAGCGTTAGTTTGTGACCTGTGCTGTAAGGCTGCTGGCAGCAGTGTCTGGAGGCAGAAAGCCATGGGGAGAAAGGGGCCGTGAAGGGGGATGAGAGGCTTCTTGCTCCTCCCCCAGCAGCTCACTGCGGTTGCATGGGCTGTTGAGACCCTCATAGCAGACTGAGAAGAGATCTCCAGAGGTTTGCCAGGAGCGCGTTCTGAAACCACTGATGTTTTAAAATTCAGCCCTATCCTCAAGCTCAGTTCAGTCGAAATCCTGAAATGAAATACTATTTTTTCTTTTTTTTTTCAGAACATACTGTTCTACAAGAAGTAGAACTAACGGAGCTATAAATGTACATCCTTTACCCTCCCGTGTATTTCCTCCCCCTCGATAGTTCCCAGTCCCCACTGAACCACTCAGATACACAGTTCCTTCCACATCTCCTGCCTACCTCCAGTTACTGGTGGTGGAAAGGGAAGGAGAAGTGCAGCAGAACTAACAGATCACGTACTACCTTAAATCTTTTACTTGCAAATGTGCTTTAAAAAAAAAAAAAAGACATTATAAAAATTGGTTGATGAGACAAAACAAGAAGTCTCAGGGATTTCAGTGCGATACAATGACGCTCAGGTTATACAGAGTCAGCTAGCAGCACTGCTTGGTATTCCAGAGGTAAAAGAATAGCATGCGGGGAAAGAGTTATTAATTTCCTTCATCAGCTTCACTCCCGCTGCCATGCAATGTTCATGTCGTTATAGAGAGAGATCGATTTCTCACATCTACCTCATCTCAAATGTTGCTTGTTCAAGATCGCTAGACACACAAATGTATGATTTCAGTATCAGTAATCATAACATAGTGTAAAGGTTTGTGGCTTTCGGTATATCAGTCTAGGAAGATAGTCCTTGGTACTTTACCCTAAGTTCTTTCGGCTTTGTTCTGGTGTTTATGGTAAAACCAAAGCGTGTTTGTTGGGAAAACAAACAAAAATCCCTTAAGGGAAAGGAGGGGGTAGAAAACAGACTGGAAGTTCTGGGCTGAAAGAAGAGCTTAAATACAGAGGATGCTTTATATCAACATAGAAATGTTTGGGATAATCCTTTGTTTTCTGTATAATAACAGTTAAC
Organism: Aquila spilogaster; assembly: GCA_024606505.1. Taxonomy (NCBI): domain Eukaryota; kingdom Metazoa; phylum Chordata; class Aves; order Accipitriformes; family Accipitridae; genus Aquila; species Aquila spilogaster. Next base: position 11,818,444 of record JANHGO010000044.1, on the reverse strand, counting down.
ATGCTTCCTGATGGATGGAGGCGCTTCCTGAGCTTGTGTTTTAGCATGCAAAGCGTCTGTATGTACTGTGCTCTGCAGCACATCTTGTTTACGGTTAGGGTTTTCTCCCCAGTTTTGCTGTCGTTTGTTTGCTGTTTGTTGCAGTTACTTGATCTGTGCGTTTGTTTAAAAAATGAATAAATATGTTGGAGTATTTTTCCATACAGGTGCGTGGCATTTCATTCTTGGCTTGAGAAAAGATGGCAATGGTTTGATAAGGAGGTGCGTGCAAAACACAGAAGAGAAGTGTTGCTTTGCCACCTTTCCTTCCAGTGAGCCCAGCCTGTGTCGTCAATGGGGAACACTAGGACTGCCGGTTTGGGGACAGAATGATGAGATGGAGATGGAGATGTGCACATGGTGCATGCTCTTGCCCTGTGCATTCTCATTCCAATGCCATTTTCTTCCATTGGTGTGTTTTTTCCATAATAGAGAAGTAATAAATAATACCTTCTCAGGCAGAAATTTGACTTGGTTTGCTGCAACATTAAGAGTGGTTGGATATTTTATGTGCCTGTTAGCTGCTGAAGTAATTAAAAAATGTCAAGTTGCTAATCTGATGATAGCCATTGCCTGGTTGCTTAGACCCAGATGTGCTCAAGTGCCAAACAAGCACATTAGCAATGGCTTGTTGGAAAGATTCCGTGAAAGCACACGTTGTTCCCTTCAGTTCAGTGAGCAAATCATTCAAAGTTAAAGAACAAACTGTGAAGATAAATAGCGGCGCTGTTAGGATTTTTCTCTTCCAATTCCACAATTCTTGTGACAGTAATGAGCAATAATGATTTTAAACACGCCTCAAAAATTGTTCCCTGTTTTGAATACATTGCGCTCAATACAAAACGATTGAAGTTTTCTGTATCTGAAGTGTCTAGAAAAATCCAACACCTGATTTACTTGTGAATTTTCATTGCTCTCAGTTAAGGGATAACATGACATAGTTGGATAGCTTAAAAAGAAACAGTAGGTGGATACCTCTGTTGTAAGCTAAAGCATTTCGGTGCTTAATAGGTAGAACTTTTCACAGATGGAAGACTTTCCAGTGAATGGAAATACCCAATAAATTTAGTTCTGAATTAGCACTTGAAATATTCAGAATTTCCACTGGAAGGAAAAGGTTGATTTTTTTTCTTTTAACAAAAAAGAAAAAAAAAATTAGCTTTCAGTTTTGGAGGGATTTTCCCTTTGCCCCAAGAAAGAGGTGGGTGACTGGGGGCCCAGGTATGGCCATGGCGCTGCAGAAACCCCCCCAGCACTGCGCTCAGGCAGCTGCTGCGTGCCCCTGCTCTGGGAGTGGGCACAGTGGGGCTGGGGAGAGCAGGAGGTCAGCCAGTGCTATTGAGAGCTCATTGAGATGATGACCAACTACTTTGGTTTTGCTCGCTTGGTTTTTGCTGCAAGCGTTCAGTCAGAACAACCCCCAGTGAGCGTGCTGCCAGCTGTAGAAATGCGGCTTCTAGATAAAAGCTAAAATCCAAACAAAATCAGATTGAGGTCTTTCAATTTGGATGAGTTTCCTATGAGCTGTGTTGAATCATGGTGAAAGTAGATGATTGAAGATCACGGTGATGTAACTGAATCCACGCTATCACCACAGCAAAGCAATATGGGTTTGGGTGGGAGGCACAGGAGAGAGAAAAACTTTCTTTCAGGTCCGGAAACGGTGCACTCAGGTTTGCAGCATGAAGATCTTGAAAGCTTGCTGGTGGCTTCTGGGTCTTCTGTTGTTTCTTCTCCAGTTAGGTTGGTTTAGGTTAATGAAATAATTTCTCTTTGCTGCAAACCTAGCATGTTGTCATTAAAATATCCACTCTGCAGCTGCGCTGTAGTTATTTCCAAGTGATGCTCTTAAGGTAATAACTCAGCAGGGAAAGCTAATGACTGCTGTCACTGCAGAGCTGTAACCCAGCCAGTGTATTCTAGTAATTTCTGCGCCTTGCTTTGCTTTTGCCAAAGCACTGAAATTATTTTGATGACTCTTGCGCAAAGCATCCACAAAGAGATGTTTTCCAGCTAACCAGTATTTCGAGTAATCACCCTCTTAGCCTACTGCACTGAAGTTTTGTTGTATTCAACTTGCCCTACATGGCTAAAACAGTCTTGGCTAAAAGCATGAGGTTAAAAGAGAGGCAGAGAGGCAGAGAGGCTTGTTGTGCTCAGGCAGTATCACTTTTTGGAACTTGGACAGATGGAAAAGTTCGGAGCAAACTGAACCCAGGTTAAATTACTGTTGTGCTTTTAAAAAAGTAATAAAATTGAATGTGTGCTTCATCCTGGAAAACAAGCTGATTTTTTTTTTAGCATGTGCGCTGGGTGTCCTTTCCTACTGATCTAATCGAAGATGAATTAGATCGCGTGTTATCAGCTGTCGCTCACTGGTGCCATTCCGTAAAGTCCAAAATACGAAAGTCCAGTGCTTCCCTACAGCACTCAGCTATGTCACTGCCTCTTCTCCCGGTCCTGCTTTAACAGGGCAAGTTGAGAGAGAATCATTGGGTTTTGGCAATGGCAGTGGGAGCAGTGAAATTAGCTCCTAGTCATCATGTTTTGCCTCTTGGAACCTTTCTCCCTCCTACACATCAAAGCCTGTGAGCATCACCCGTTTCCTTCCTTTACACAAAATGTCACTGTAGAAACTTAGAAAATACCGGTGAGGTACTTCTAAAAGCTATGAAACCGCTCAGCCCTTCAAATGTCAATGTGTCCGCTACAAGGAACATTACTCACAGCGTGGCTACTTAGTTTTTAATTTACATTCTACCGTAGAATCACCAAGGCTGGAAAAGACCTACAAGATCATCCAGTCCAACCGTCCACCTATCACCAATAGTTCTCTCTAAACCATGTCGCTCAACACAATGTCTAAATGTTCCTTGAACACCTCCAGGGTCGGTGACTCCATCACCTCCCTGGGCAGCCCATTCCGGTGCCTGACCACTCTTGGAGAAGTATTTCTTAACATCCAGTCTGAATTTCCCCTGGAGCAGCTTGATACCATTCCCTCTAGTCCTATCACCAGTTACACAAGAGATGAGGCTGACCCCCAGCTCCCTGCAACCTCCCTTCAGGTAGTTATATCATCTTCTGAGAGAACATTAAAGTGTAGGTAACCTTGCCTAGACTGGCAAATACTGAATCAGTCCCACTAGCTGGTGTTTTTCCAGAGCTGATTTTCACATCACTTTTATTGCACGGGCTTTGCGGCTCATGTTCCATCACCCATTGGTTAAGGCTTTGTGGGGCTGGAGGAGCTCTCAGGACAGCACCGTGGCTGTTTGCCTGCAAAAGAAATCTCCAGTGAAGGGGGCTCTCCCAGGCTCCTGCTCTTCTGTATTTGCCTTAATTAGAAAGCTCCCCTAGTAACTGACCTAAACTGAATTTGCTGCAAATTGAGTTGATTCCTTGTCCTTCCTGCCATCGCCACAGACTGTGGCTGTTCAGCAGCTGCTCTGCACTCCTGGATGTTGCCCTGACTTCAGTCTGCTTTCTCTTTTCTGCTTTGAAAAGAGCCTGGATCTTTCAAACTCATCACCTCGATCACAGTTTCTAAACCATTTGTCATTCTTCTGGTCTTCCTTATAGTGCTGCTGTTGTGTTGTAAGAAAAACTGCATCATCCCCAAAAACAGAACGCTTGCCTTGTTGGTCTGCCAGTCCTCATTTCCCAGTATGTCCAGAACTAGGAGCATTTCCTTCTTGCTGCAATGGGTTGTTGTACAGTCATTTTATGGCTGTTGACAATTAATGATCTTTTTAGCAATGCTTCTACTCTGTCTGTGACTTTTTTTACTGGGAAATTTATTTCTCTTGCCTAAGAGGAATGCTTTTAATAACTTTTGGCACTTAACATTTCTACACCATTTGAAAACTATTGTAATTTTTTTAACACTCTAATTGTGTCCCTGGACATCTTTCTAACCATTCTTCATTCAATACAATCAATGGAGTGCATTCTTTCACGTGGTTCAGTTGTTCAAAATGCTGAACAAAGAAATAGCATTTGCTGTCCTGCTGGGTGGTCAAGAGCTCTTTAGGAGCTGTCCCTACAGACACCCAAGGTCAGACTGGAGGGGCTCTGAGCACTGATGGAGCTGTGGATGTCCCTGCTCAGTGCAGGGGAGCTGCACCAGATGGCCTTTATGGGTCCCTTCCAACTCAGCTGTTCTGTGATTTAGCAAGCTGCATGTCCATCTCGGTGATGAGCTGCTGTAGTTCCTCGAGTTGATCGGAAGGATGTTGTCCTGTATATTTGGTACAAACTGTTGTAGAGGGCTTGTAAGTGATGTGAAGAGATACAGAACTGCTTACTTTATCCCCATAGAAATCTTAGAACAAGAGTTGGATAACTGGACGAATAACTTCTTGGAGATTTCCTTTCTGCAGACGACCGTGATGTTTGTCATGCAGTTTTTAGAAAGAACTCCCGTTTGCTTCAAAGGCAGACACAGCGTTTCAGGCAGCCGCAGTATTGAGGTCGTGCTGTGCTCAGGGATTAGCATGGCCCTGCCCACCTGAAGACACACACTTTGTCTGAATGCTCTCCAGCCTGTTCATCAGGATATCTCTTTATTTGCCTGCTGGAGTGCTCTGATTACAGATAATACTAATAGACATAAATAATGGACTGAAACAAAAGGAAAATGGAATGCACCAAGCTTCACTGTCTGTTCCAATCTTCCCCATTGGGTCATACACCCCTATTTCATCTTCTTTTATCCTGCAGGGTATGCACAGGCTCTTTCCTTGCCTGCTTCACCCTCTGTTACAGGATGCCCTTAGCCTTAGTATAGAGCAGGGGCAGGGCATGCTCAGAGGGAACGAAAAACATCAGATCTTCCTGAGATAGCGACCACAAATGACAGCATACACAAAGCAGGCTTCATTGCCAGCGCCCTGCCGAGCCAGGCTGCTGCTTCTTGCCTCGCATCCTCGTTGCTCTACCAAATATGGCAGGAGGATGAGGTCTGGTGCCACCTATTGCTGCACGTTTGTAAATTGTCGCTCTAAAAACACGTGGAAGTGGATGCAATGTGGATTTTTGCTCTGTTGCTGTGTTCTCAAAGTAGAATAAGAATGGGAAGTGCACTATAAAAAACGGAGCGCTGAGGCTCTGGTACTCTCCTATTAGATATGCTGTAATCAACAGGAGGTTTTCTGCTTGCCAGTGCCCAACTTTGTGCTGCTGGTCTTTATATCTTATTTATAGCTACAACCTTCTATTTTATCAGTATGTTGGGAAGTTGTATAGCATCTTCTTAATGCATGTGGACTTTGTTGTGTTTTTATTCCCCTTATTTAAGCAAGGCCTTCTGGAGTTGCTAATTTACAGCACGAGTGTGGCCCCTGCGGATTTGTAGTTGCCTGTAACAGTGGGATTAGAGTGCATGTCTCTCCCGGGGTGACTGAGGTGTATCTTTCACAATCTGGAATTGACTCAGCACTTGCACAGCTTTTCTTCCTCGTGAGGAAATATAACATCTTGACTGGGTTGGGAAATGTGATTGAATTCTATTTTTATTTAAGCAACTAGGAAGAGGAAGCAGCTGAGTGCAGAGCGGGCCTTTGAGCTAGTGTCCATCCCACAGCCCCAGGGGGGACGTGATGCTGGCAGCTCCCTGAGCATATGTACATGACCACGTACAGTCCTATTCCAGATGGTCTTCATATGTAAGACCTATTCCATTTTCTTCATCATGGACACAAGTAGAGGTGTTTTCCAGGTGATTCTGCGAATGTGCTGCTGCTTATACTGTCCTCCTGTTGTCTACCTCCTGATTTGCCAATGGGTTTTCCACTTTTCCTCCCCTTGAGCCCAGTGCTGTGGTTTGACCCTGCAGCAGCTCAGCACCACTCGCTCTTTCCTCCCTCAGTGGGATGGGGAGAGAATAGGAAAGGCAGAATTGTGGGAACCCTATGGCTTGACATAAAGGCAAAGCAAAAGCCACGCGTGAAAGCAAAGCAGAGCAAAACAAGGAGTTTGTTCACTGCTTCCCATCAGCAGTTCAGTTCCTTCTGAGAAAGCAGTGCTCATCATTCATAAGCTTCTTGGAAAGATGAGTGCTGTCACAATGCATGTCCCCTCCCTTCCTCCTTCCTCCTCCCAGCTCCCAGTGCTGAGCGTGGTGTCACGCAGGATGGGACGGCCCTTTGGCTGCTGACTGCTGGCTGTGCCCCCCAGCCCCTCGCTGGCAGCGCAGCACATGAAGCAAAGAAGTCCTTGACTCAGTGTGAGCGCCGCTCAGCAGCAACAAAACATTGCTGCGTTATCACTGCTGTTTTCATCAAAAATCCCAAACACACCTTCTATGGAGGGAATTAACTCCATCTGAGCCAACACCACAACAGTCAGACAAGCAGAATAAGTGATCCAAAGCAGCATTGCCCTCAGCACATGCAGCTCATGGCAGCGAGCACTGCCGTAAGCAGATTCTCATCTGAAGGCACCTGCCTGGGATAAGTGAGTTATGTGCGGCCTCTACAGGAACTGGTGCACAATCAGTGCTTTCACTGTACAGCTGAAGTGTCGTAAAGTGCTTCTGAGTGCTAACAAAGTTAAGGTGGAAAGTTGTTGCTGTGTTGAAGCTCAAGCCATGTACTTCCTTCAGTATGTTTTGACTCCTGAGTAGCGGGAGTAAAACTTCTCATTTTGCCAGGAAAAAAAAAAAAAGAAAATAAAAGAAAAGCCTCTATTTTTAAGGCTAAATCCAGATAAAATGGAGAAGTTCAGCACATTGTGTCTTCAAAAGCAGAGAACCCAAGCTGGCTTACTGGGATTGATACAACACAGATACAGATGGGTCGCATCACACCCATTTTTTTTCCTCCCTTGGATTCTTTGCCTTTTTGGTGCAATTGAGTCAGCCTCTGGCTCTCCCTTGATTATAAGAAAGGTAAAAGCTTTCCAATAGAAGCTGATGCCATTTGTCTCCAGGACTCTGAGCTGCAGGGGAAATGTCAAACAGTGTGAGATCCACGGCAGGCCCTGGTGTTACTTGCACCTCGTTTACAAATAGTCAGAGGCACTGCTCCTGCCAGCTGAAGCTTGAACGTGTCTGGAGTTATTAATGCTGGAGGATAACTCGTTCCTAGGGAGAGCCCGGGCTCCTGCTACATGTGCTTTTCCTAGCTGGGAGGGGGCACAGGGAGGAAGGTGCCATATTTTCCATGCCAACAGAAAGGCTGTGAGCACTGAGTTGAATGAGGTGTTGATTCCTGCAGATCTGTGCCTTGTGCTCCCTGACAGACTGCTGCTCGGCAGGTGGGGGATGTGCTGTTTTCTCTCACCTGGGGTCATTCACAGGTCTCATCCATCTCCTGTCTTCACAAGCTGGTGAGAGGACAGGCTGACAGCTGGGGTTGTGCACCCTGGGGAGGAGAAGGCTCTGGGGGGACCTGATTGCGGCCTTTCAGTATCTAAAGCGGGGCTGTAAGAGGGAAGGGACTGACTCTGCAGCAGGGTCTGTTGTGATAGGACAAGGGAAAATGGTTTCACACAAAAAGAGGGGAGATATAAAGGATATAAAGGAAAAGTTTTTTTACAATAGGGGCATTGAGGCATTGGCACAGGTTGCCCAGAGAGATGGTGGTGGTGCTCCATCCCTGAAGACACCAAGGTCAGGCTGGACGGGGCTCTGAGCACCTGATGGAGCTGTGGGTGTCCCTGCTCAGTGCAGGGAGTTGGACCTTATGGCCTTTAAGGGTCCTTTCCAACTCCAGCAGGAAAGCTGGAAGTGCCCAAAAGTCCAACAGTGACAATGGAGAGGGTGGGAAGTGATGCCCCCCCCCTCTGCCCTCCTCTGCACCTCAGAGAAGTCAGGTTTGCAAGAGAAATGGAAGTGTAAAATTGGAACGCAGTCCAACGTATCACTGCAAAGCGACCAATGACCGCAGAGCAGGAGGGTGCTGCAACAGCTGCGTGTGTTTGTTTATTTGTTGAACCGATGTCAAACCCACTTCTGCGAAACAGCGCAGGAGGAGCGGCCCGTGCAGCTGGCACTGCCCAGGGCCGACACTGGGGGGCAGGAGTCTCCCACGAACGGGGCCGCGCTGCGCTGTTCCGTCCCTTCCCAACGTGGCTGCGCCGGGCACGTTGCGCTGCTATCCCTAAGAGTGCACGCCCTGGCACCCGCGGTGCATGCCTTGACCCCACCGCAAGCACGCCCGGCACCCTGCACGCCAGGGCTGGGCGTACAGGAGCGCTGCGGGGCGTGCAGCTGTGCCTCTGGGTGTGCAGATGTACTCCCAGGCGCGCTGCGTGCTGCAGGCACGGACCGCAGCGGGGCTGGCGCTGAGCGCGGGGCTTTGGGGGCAGATGGAGGCTGCACGTCCCTCCTGCAGACGGGTTGAAACATTAGGGTGTGCACCCTCCCCCTGCTTGAGAGCTGCTAACGGCTCCAACAACTCCTCGGAGCACAGAGAATTCTATACGGGAATGTCGCCGTTCTGTGGCACATTTGTGAGCTCCTTCTGCTCTTTTCCCCTTCCGGGCTTCACAGCTCTCATCCGAACCACTTGGTGAGATGTGAAAGGGCTTTGTCAAGGTTCAGAACAAAGCCCAGGGGTGAGATGGGGCGGGACAGGTCCCGCACAGCGTGCAGCTGCTGGGCACTGCCTACATACAGTTCCATTCTACTCCTATTTTAAGTGAGCAGAGTGGCTGCGTTAGCCAAGAGTTACCCAGTGTCGGCAGCATGTCTCGCGTTCCCTTCAGCAGAGGGAGCTCCTGCTGCTGCCTTTCCTGATACTTTAACAGCCTGAAAGCCTGGATTAGTAAAGGTAAAGTACATCTGGGAAACACCTTAGGGACAGAGCAGGGTGCCCAGGCCCTTCAAAAGCCTGAGATGACAGGGAACGGTGACATTTTATTAATAAGCCACTAATGACAGTCTCTTTGGCGTTTCCTGAAAATGTAATGTGTCGGCTTTGCTTTGCCTGCTGCTCACAGAGCACTCTGATGTCAGCAGCCAGAAATCCTGCTGAACCGGCCTAACCTGCAAATGAATGAAAGTCGGTGTAATCTGCTCTTATCTCTCCTCCGCCTCCAAATCGCATCCACTTCAGGCATCAGAGGAGGGCTAATTGACTGCTGAGCTTCCTTTTGGTGTGGACACCTTGGGTGACTTGGCTATTTTCTCTCAATTTTGTTTCCTAAACAAGTCAGCTTCAAAGGCAGTGCTGGTGCAGGTGTCAGTGCTTTGTGATAAGTATCTCTGAAATAACTGGGGGAGAAGTCTTGCTTCACCAAGCGCTGGCTGTTGGTAGTTGCGCTGCCTCTCCCAGCTAACAGTGAGAATTAACACTGGGAGGGACAATGGTTGCTGCTTGTCTTCCTTCTCCCCTTATCCCTCAAAGCAGAGACACGTGGGGACTTTTGGGTGGAAAGGACTGGTGTGGAGTGGCTTTTCAGGAAATGGGAGCTTTGCAGGGACAAGGCACCATTCCTCAGAGCAGCTTTTGTAATGAGAAGGACAGACTTCCATGGGAATAGTCTCATGGTGGGAGGCTCTGATATCCACTTTACTCATCTTCCTCCACCCTGCAGAGCGTGGGGCCAGGCATGCTGCATTTTCCATTCCTGGGCTGAAAGGAAGACTGCTCCCTGTCACTGCCATCCTGCAGGAGTGAGCAAATAGGGACAGGCTGCAGAGGGCTCCAGGGTCTGCCCAGGTAGGCAAGGGGACAGGTCTCAAAAGCCAGCCCAGGGCAAAAAGGACCTACATCGAGGTCTGGGGAACCACACAGGGCATCTCTGTGCCGTAGCCCATGCTTCAGGTCCTTTCCCTCAGCACAAAGCATGGGCTGAGGGACAAAGCTGTAGTGCTGAAGGTGTTCATTGAAGTGATGGGATGCAGGGCCCAGGCCATTCACCTGAGTATTTGCATATGTGCATGTGGGCCTTGGTGTTTCATTTTGGTAAAGCACCAGCAGTTGTATCCAGCTGTCACTAATTGCTCCAAAACTCAAGCACCATGGATGTACCAACATGGACACACATGGGCAGAGTGAAGTGAGGTGCTAAGGGCTGACAGGAGCACATTAATCAAAGTAAGTTAAATGTATTTACTTATACAAGCAGCTCTGGAGCACACCTAAGGGATATGGGTAGGAGAACACCAGGACCAAGCATGAGGAGTCCCAGCACCCAGGTGGGTGCATATCTCCTTGATGCCATTTGCTGCTGCTGGCTAAGTCCCAGCTTCCTCTATAGCTCTCCATCACAGAAGAGGTTTCCACTCCCTTTGCCCATCACCGCAAGGAGAAGTGAAAGAAAGGCACTGCAGATTAAGATGTGGCCCTAGAGCTCTTCCTTCCCATGCTGTCATGCCAAGAGCATGCTGTTGGTTAGGTTGGTGTTTTCCAAGGGGCAAGCCAGCCAGAGCCACAGTCATCCATTGGAGCAGCCATAAACCATCACACTGCAGCAGGAGGAAATGTGCTGGAGAAGACATATGGGTAGGTTGGACCTATATCACCCAATGTGTCCCTGCAGGGCCTATCTCAGGCATCAGTGCTGCCACCAAACGATTCACAGCTACAGGACAGTGGCCAGTAGCACAAACCTCCAGGCACTGGGTAAGGCTGGGTATGGGATTTGTCCTTTCTGACCTTACACCTGCAGATCGGTGACCCGTCTCCCCCTGGGGAGCTGGCAGGGGAGGAGAGCACCCTGCAGGGTTTCCCCTTGGTGGCAGCAGGATGTGGGGCAGGAAGGACATCTGAGGGCACCTGCTCGCCCTGCCTGCCAGCACCCACACCCATGCCTTGTCCCCAGGCAGCCCAAGCCAGAGGCACAGGATCACACATGATGGGCAGCCAGCCGTGACAGAGATGACAATATTTCCAAAGGCTGGCACTGTGTTTCATCCTTCTGGCTTGTGCAAACCCTTTCAGGAGACTGGCTTGTTCCTCTTATCTGTGAGTTGATGTTTAACCAAGTTAAGCATATTTAGCTTTAATCTTTCTTCATTGGCACTGTTGCCTTTCAGCTTTCCCCCTTCTCCTCCCCTGAATTTCTCAGTCTGTAAGCATCATGCTTGATTTGGCTTGTCATGAACACAGGCTTGTCAAGGTGATGCTGTGCTTCATGTTCATTTTGTTTGGTTTGCACAAACTCCCAGATTATTTCTGGTCTTCTGTTCACACCATGGTAATGATGGTTGGACCATGGCTTGATGGTTGGACTAGATGATCTTTCTATCTTTCCAACCTCAATGATCCTGTGATTCTATGTATGAACAGAAACTGGGAAGCTCTGCTAGGTAAGGCTCCTAAGCAACTCTATTTTTCACGTGATTCAGCAATTGCCATTGAAACTGCAGAATGGCATAGTTTTGCTTTCCTTTGAGTTTAGAGAGTAGAGGAAAGCTGCAGGAAAGGAAGAATGGAAAAAGAAGATGCCACATTGTGCTGCATGGGAACAGTCAGACTGGTACAATGCGTAACTATGGCATATCAAATTTTCTTATTTGAAATTGCAAAAACAGAAGAGTTCTGCAAGACACAGCTCTACTGTGTTTCCTCCCCAGGATTACAACATCTACTTGCAGGTCCCCATGCGACAGTCAGAGCTGCATAGGCAGTGCTGTGCCCTGGTGGGTGCTCTCCTGGCAGGAGAGCTTCCAGGGAGCTGGCAATAACCTTGCCAAGGGAAGGTGAGTCCATCTTTTCATTGCTTTGTTGTGCACTTCTTCCTGTGTGCAATAAATACAATTTTGATACATAAAATCAGTGAGTGAAATAGGGTTAGTCACAGGACTTCCTGCCAAAGCTCATAAACAAGCTTTCCTCACTTCCTTCTTATGAAAGTTCATCTCTCCTCAGCTGCACTGACTTCTTTGTTTCCCTCTTCTCCCACTTACCCCTTGATTCTGATCGGTATCTGAGTCAGTCTGGTAACCATTTCGCCTTGTAGCATCCTCTCCAAACACAGCAGGAGGATGAGGCTCTGGAGTGCTCTCTGAACATCTCCTGGGGATCCTTTTGTATTCTCTGGCAGGTTATTCTGCTGTCTTCCTCATTCACACATTGAGAAAGAGAGGATCAATGGCCCATGTATTCAGCAGCTCGTTAGCAGTGAATGGTAATGGGGTCTGCAATGCTTCCTCTTCCCTGTCACTCGCATCCTCGGTGTACTTGAACCTTTGTAGTGGCAGTTTCCTGGACTGAATGTACTGCTCCGTAGGAGAGGGTACTTACCTAAGTCTCACCATTATTTACATTTTATTTACAAGCATGCCCACTTTCTTGGATGTGACACTAGCATGCATGGAGGATGCACCGACTGCTGTGAGTTCTATAGATACAGCTGTCTGTCACCCTCATGCCATTTACAGTCTCCCCAGTAGCCTTGCTGGCCTTGATCCACATATTTACGCCTGACTTTCTCATCAGCACAACAGGTAAACGTACACAGCAGTTAGATCAGATAGAGGAGAGCTCCCAAAGCAGCTGGAAGAGAAGTGACTTGAGTCATCTGCTCTTGGTTGCTCCTAGTTGGAAGAAAAATGTCTCCCTACACACAGGGCTGCACTTGAAATGTCCCTTCCCTCCTTCAGTCTCTGTCACTGAACCCACTTAGATCAGCTCCCATCGTTGGTGTCTAGGCCTTTTCCATTCACATAGACCCTTTGTGTGGAGTTCTTTATGTTTCACCTATGAGGCTCTGCCTATACAAGAGTGATTGCAGAACTGAAACAACTGTCAGCTCTCTTGTCACCCTATTTGCCCCTCAGCCCAGTTCTGGACTGGTTTGCAGCATTGCTTGAGACTTCATTTCCTGGAAACAAGAACTGTGAAGGCAGGAAAGTTTCCAGACCACCTTACTTACATACTCAAATGGCAATGAGAAGCCAGCAAGCTTTCCTGGTAGCCTCGTGATTCCTCTCTAAACCTGTTATATTTTGCTCTAAAACTAGCAAAACTCTGAACTGTCCTCACCCTCTCAGCTCCCCAGTGGCCTCTCTTTCCCCCTTACTGGCCTTGATAAAGCCATGAGCATCTCCTGACTTCCCCTACACAAGCCACCACCTGTGATGTTTAGAAGCATGCCCAAAGCTGGGCACTTGATGCTCTCATCAGTTGATAGCCCAAACGGGACACAGATGTTGAGCCTCATTTCCCACAACCCAGTGGCTTCTGGACATTTTTCCAAGAGATTTGTCCCATACTCTCTTCTTGCTGAAGTCCTCCTTTAACAACTAGCTCAACTTCACACGTCTTCTGTGCAAACAGGAATTTTCTTCTGAGGCTCCCAGTGAAGGCCATGTTTGTCACTTTGTGCTCTGGGAGGAATTTGGGTACAGTGGACCAGAGACAAATATCTCTCTGTTCCCTCTCCTAGGAAGGTATCAGGTTCCTGCATACAATGTGCATCTCTGCTCTGGAAAGAAGTTCGGTAACCACAGCATTATCAGGCTGTCTTTTCACATCAATTCCTGGCTCAAACACGTCCAGTTCATTCATTAAAAAGACTTGTTGCCATCGTTACCAAGTTCCAGCTGGAGGCTCAGGTGGGTCTCCATGAGCCAAGCTGTGGTCCTGCCCCTATGAGGGCACTGTCATTAACAGTAAAGGTATACAAGGCAAATACAGCACTGGGGTCCACTAGCTGTGGCAGTAATTCAGTCCGGACAGTTCAAGCATGCTGTCCCTTTTGGGCTCAGCTTGCTGTCGGGTCACAGTTTCCACTGCTGGGAAAAAGGAATGCAAAGGTAGAAATGGAGAGCAGAGGGCTTTGCATTCAATGCCCTGCTCTGGCCTTGCAGAAGCTGTAGGCAGAGACAAGAGCAATGGGTCTCTCCCATTTCTGACAGTTCCTCAAGGAATTGCACAATTCTTTTAACTGAGAGCCACCAAACTCTCAGTGCTCCTCACACAGGTGCCAAGGACAAGTGCTCTTCTACAGCCACAACCCAGTGCCTTCTTCCTCTCACTGCTTTGGGGCAACAATGAAGGAACTGGCCATGGGTTGGGGTGGTCCCAGCCCCATGCAAGAACTCGTGGTGCTGCAGTCTCTATCTGCCAACATCACTGCAGGGGCAGCGAATTTCTAAGCTGTATTCCTCCAAGGGAACCGTGAAGTTATTTCTAGCTTTGACCAAAGTTTTCTCTTCTGAGCATCCCCCTCTGTGCTCCCCACCAGGCTGTGACTGCTCCGCCAGCCTGTTTTCAGCAGGTACCAGTAGCTGTGATGTGCCAGGAGCCCTTGGAGGGCTGCCCGTGCATTTTGTGAGCCCCGTTGCCACGATACTGAACGCAGAGCAGATGTTTATTTCAACAGAGATGGCTTTGATTCCTCTTCAACTTTTCTCTTGAGCTGCCACCGTGTGTGAATGCTTCTTCCCAGGAGCCAAGCGCTGTCAGGGCCCAACAGGCAGCCCTTGTCGCTGCAGCCAGCGTGGAGGGAAGCAGGCTTGCGAGGCACATGGCAGGGCATCACCAAGCAAACCAATGGCCCTGGCAGATTTTAAGCCTCTCGGGAGGCAGAAAATGGGTGTGCTTATGTGTGCATGTGTCCGCATGTGTGCACAGCTGTGTGTATACATACAAGTGCTCGCTTGGCTTTGATTGGACGCTGACAGCTTGGCAAGGCGAGGGAAAAGCAGTCTCCTGCTCTCAGCTGGTGCTCCGAGCACTTTGTTGTTCTAGTTGTTTCTTTCCAGTTTCCTTCACCAAATCATTGCAGCCTTGCTGCAGCCCTGGACCAGTGTGCATGGGGTGATGAGACCATTCTCTTCTGGATAGCAAGAGAAGCCACACACCAAAAAGATCAAAGATGTGGTAGAAAAGGTGAGCAGATCCCTTTTTTTTATAAAACAAAAACAAAACAGTAATTCCAAGTGAGAATTACTGAGACAAGTTACTACTTCTTCCTGAAGCTGTCTTTCCTTACCTATTCCTATTGCTTTTCTACTCCTTTTCTATTCCTTTCCTATTCCTTTTCCATTCCTATTCCTTTCCTATTCCTATTCCTTCTTTAAAAATTCCTCTTTCTTTGTCTCTCTTTTGTCTCTGTCCTGTAACCCATCCCACTTCTTTCTCTCCCCACCCTTTGCTGGGTGCTGGCAGAAGGCTGCTTGGGGCTATCAACCCCTGTGGAGCAGTAGCTTTTTTGTATAAAAGTTCTACCAGACCCAGTTTCCTGTTACCGTTTCCTTATATAGAAATGTTTTAAATTCTATAAATACTGTATGTATTTTACTTATATATATGTCTGGACCAGCTATGCAAAGAAGCTGTGCTGATGGGGCTGGCATTCTGTTTGCCCACTGGCA
This sequence comes from Aquila spilogaster, assembly GCA_024606505.1. Classification (NCBI taxonomy): domain Eukaryota; kingdom Metazoa; phylum Chordata; class Aves; order Accipitriformes; family Accipitridae; genus Aquila; species Aquila spilogaster. The sequence goes on along the minus strand of JANHGO010000044.1, from coordinate 11,803,134 downwards.
GGGCCTCTCACTCACTTCCTTTACCCCTTCCACTGCTGTGGCCAAAGTATTTTTGGTATTCCGAGAGCGCGAGCTTTGCTGAAATTTTGGTTTCCTGCTATGGGGGGAAATTAGAGCAGAGAAGAGTTATTTAAAAGAATAAGATACCTTTGCAAGCAGGGAGGAGAATATGTGAGAACATTCCTTCAAGAAGATCTATGTTCTGTGATGTTAAACTACTGAATTGGATATAATTACATCTATGTGTGCATAAACATACTGCTTATTTTACAAATGAAAGCATAAGTAAAGCGTATTTATAATGACAATGTCAGAAACACAACATTTAACACTATCTCACTTCTGCTGCAAATTTGGAAGCACAAGACTAACCTACAGAGGACTGGCTTCTTTAAGCCAAATACTACATTGAAACATGAAGTTCACTAGGACAAGGATCTTTTTACGACAGAGGTGGAAAATTTGCCCTTGAACCTCTGAACAGACCATTTGACTTGTCGTAATCTTTAGTCACATAGTGACTCACCGTTCACCACACGGGTACAACACGCATTCACTGTTAGCTCACTACCTGCGTAAAGACAACTTACTGATATTTTGATTATGTCAAGGAATAACTCCCAGGAAAGAGATGGTGAAACTGAGCTGCAGAATTATTTAGTACCGTGGGTACCGTGTCCCCCTGTTCTGGCAGAGCAACTAGCTCTGCCTACAATGGCAGGATGGTTCTTTCACTCCAGTTGGGTACTGTTTGACCAAATGTTAACCCTCCAGGTTGAGACTTCAATGCAGGAATGGGCAGATTATGCCAGAACGAATACCCATCTGCCACGGTAGCTTGCCTCTGATCGGAGCCAGCGGCAGCAACTTTGGAAAGTGTATGAGAATGGAGTAAGCCTGGGCAGTGCTTGCACACACCTCCAGGGTTTTGCAGCTCACGTACTTCCTCAACCAGAGGTGCTAGTTTTATAAACAGTATTTCCCAATGTTTTTTTCCTCTTCCATTACACTGTCCAGTCACTTCTGGCCTGTAGCAAAGAGTTCCCCAGCGTAACTATACCCTCTATGAAGAAGTACCTACTTGTGTTTGTTTTGAATTTGGCACCTGCTTGTTTGATTTAATGATTGTTAGTCTTTGCATGGAAGGAGACGGTGAACAAGCATCCCTCACCCACCTTTTCCATTCTAGGTGTTTATCTCACCCTGGCTATTTTCCTGAAAACTGCAGGAAGTGACAATTAAAAAATAGTTCAGCTATTTCTAAGAAGAAGACTGCAGGAAGATGTATCATTTTGCCCCGCTAAGGAGAAGAAATGTGCCCCCTTGCTTTTGAGGGAGGATGTGGAATGTGGTAAAGTGATCATCATTGTGCCAAGGATGTGCCATTGTTGTCTCCAGGATGAAGCGCACAATTCAGCCACATCATGTGAGAATTGGAATATCTAAACACTTAGCTGACACTGGCAGATATGGGCAGCTGAATTCTCTCAATAATCCATTTGTGCTGTAGGAGCTCCAAGCACCTGCTGCCCTGGGAAACCCAGAGCTGGAGAAGACTTTTAATAGTCAGTTCTCCTGGTGGCATTGGGCTGCTGTCACCATGCTGGGAACAAGGGGAACCTCTACTTCATGTCCTGGCACTCACCTATGTGCACGTAAGCAGCAGAAGGCTGGAAACAATTATGCCAGATCACAGAGGAAACAGAGAAGGGCGGATGCTGCAGGAGCCGGAGAACGTGGGGAGGCAAGGATCTTGAATGAAGGGTGTGGATAGGGAAGTAATGGGAAGAGGTGGATGTTTCTAGCCCAGTGGCAAGGTTTTACAATTTTAAAAGATGAACTGGTTGTAGAAATATCAAAATTGGGACTGATAAGATCTACGTCTGTCTTCCACATTAGGCAGTACCAGCAATTTCCAGCAGCAGTGCTGGAAATTCTGCGGCTGCTGAATAACTTGCCTCTAAGACAGTGACTCCCAGTGCCCATGAATCAGAGACCGATTTATGTCGAGGAATGGAGAAATTATATCCTTCCAAAAACATTTTCATTCTTCCCTTTACATCTCTGGTGTTCTCATTAATAAAATAAATATGCTTTTTTTTCTTTCTGGTCTCACCCAACTTTTAACCTCCAAAACATCCTCAGTGGACAGTTCCAAATGTAAAGACATGAAAGGCATTGTATTTTACCAGTTTGGGATGCAGTTTTCTGCCTTTATGGGATGACCCTTCAGCTATGCTGCTTTTATTGTGAGAAAGGTATGAGGATTCCCTGGAGCACACACCTATAAGAAACGGTATTTTTCTGCTCACCAGTGTAATGACATTTTATTCATCTAAGTTTGGAAGTGTTAGAAAAATCTCTGCTGTGTTTTATGGTAGGTCTAAATCAGCAAATGTGGTACACGTAATCCCAAAGAGCCTTGTGTTTTTACCAGCTCCCTGCAGTCTTCTGGGGAAGAAATAATTGTGCTTTCACACCAGCAACACCAACATAGTAGTTGAAAGCATGATACAACTGAAGGTCTGATTTGGGTTGCATTGGTATTGTGAGGCCCTAGGAGTAGTCCCACGTGGATTATAGACACAATTTAAGTCTTGAAAAATAGCAGCAACAGGCATTCACAGGGTGGGCTGTGACGGGGCAGGGAAGGCCTTTCATACAGCAGTATCAGCAACTGACCATCTGGCTTTCTTAATGAACAAATTAGATCTTGCTAATTACAGAGTGGCATACAGTATTACAACCCTTTTCTTAGATGTTATGGTGCCAGCCTACCTCACCTCTCCGCCTGGCTTGGTGATTCAGTCCTTACTTGCCTGGCTGATTTCTCAAGATTCCTTGGCAGACTTTCCTCCCTGGCCACGCTCCCCATATCATCCCAGGGTTTTCTGGGTGTGTGTGGCATAAACACATCATACCATGTATCTCAATTGTCCTATTCTTACTCTATTAAATACATTTGTTACAGACTCTTTCATGTTGTATTTGGTTTTATGCAAGTCAAAAATGCATAAAAGGCTGAAAGTCTCAGTATATGGCCCTAAAATGGGAAGCATGATCTGGCAATCAGTACTCTGCCTGATTTGAAGTGAAGAGGTACCTTAAAGATAGAGAAGATAAAATCCAGGCAAGACTGAGATAACTGCTTAGCAGGATTCTAGGGACAAAAATCAAAGTAACTAATGGATTGAAAAAGAAAAGCAGAGCGTCAGAGCCAAAAGAGGAACAGAGGGAACCAGAATGGTGACACATCAGCAGTGGGAACAAAACTGCTCCATTTCCTTTGTCAGGATTCTTTCAGGGATCACGTTCTAAAGATCAATAAGAAGTAAGTTGAGAAGTGACTTAGGTATGTTTAAGTAGAATGGATCAGGCAGGATTCAGAATTGTTAAGAGTGGAGGTTTATTCATTTATTTACCGAGCCACTGTACACCAATGAAGAAAGCTATTCATCAACAGAAATCCTCCTTTTGTCCCAAACATTTCTTAATCAAAATATTTTAAAACGTAAGTGCACAGTACAAACTTTCAGAAAATAAAATATTCCGCCCATGAAGCTTATCTCCTTATGGGCTCCTGGTTAACCTAGATGTATAACTTCACTTAGAAGCCTTTTACGGCTGTGTATTTCTAAAGAGTGCAGAGGAACTGAAATATTTTAATCACGGTAAAGGCTGAACAAAGTGGCAAGTCAGAAAATAAAGTAATTCCAGCATGAGCCACAAGTCTGTCCTTAGCTAACATCACTGTGAGCTGTTTTCTGGTTCAAACCACAGGGAGTTAAGGTTGGAAAGACTGCCTAACGTTGAAATTCCTGGCGCTAGCATAACCTTACCTTAAACAGAGGTGTTTTGTGCTCCTTGCCATCCTGCAGCATTTCTCCATGCTGTAATGGAGAGAGATCTCCTTTGATCACATCCTTCCCGAAGGGAACCACCCTCCCAGCAGGGTACGGGCAGCAGTCCGACATTTACCTTTCAATGGCTTGGCTTTCAGGCCCGTGGATCTGTGAATCTGAGCGAAGTCCTCGAGGATATTTGTAGCTGAATATGAGTGTGACCACCCAACGTGATTTCTGCGTTCTTACTCAGAAGGGTGAGGGGAAGACCAGTGTCATGAAAGATGTCGTTTTTAGCTTCACTTGAGTAACCGGCAAAACTTTAATGTATAGGAACATGAATCACACGACATGGAGAGGTGATTCACATTATGAACAAGAAAAATGTTGCCCTAAAACGATGTAATTTTCTCCTCCACAGGCTCTGGCAGAACTTGGGGACAGCTGACCCCACAGTGGAAGGAGAGGGTGGGGAGAGGCAGTAGTGGACGTTGGGATGGTCCTGCAGCATTTGGGGCCAGACTGGCAAAGGGAAAACCTTCAGACGATGCAAAAAAACCACCCCAAAGTGCACACCGCACCTCCACAGCGTGCCGGATTTACACACAGTGCCCCGAGGCCAGGAGATGCCACCTCTGTGTATCACAAGAGCAAAAAAAAAAAAAGACGATAAAACGTTCACTGAATTATTCGCACAGGGGACACCGGAGAGAGGGAGACGGGCGCTGTGGCTGCGCTTGCGGGTACTGGGTAGGACAGGGTCTGGGGGACGCGCCTGGGGGGGGGACAGAGCGCTGTGACACCGCCTGAGGGGCCCACAGCGGAGCGCGCATCCCATCCCGTGTGGCAACGCGTTCAGGGCCCTGCAGCGGCCCGGCCGCCCCTCCCTGCCCGGCCCGGGGGCGGGGGCAGTGACGCCACGGCCCGTGCGGCGGCGGCTCCGCCCCACAAGGCCAGAGCTGAGACGGAAGGAGCCGCCGCCGCACAGCAGTCGCCTCCTCCTCCTCCTCCTCTTCGTCTCGCCCGGGGCCCGACATGGCGTTCTGAGCCCAGCACCGGCCGCGCAGAGAGCTGCCACCCGGGGGGCACCGAGCAGCCGCCGTCCCCGCTTCGGGAGCGGGAAGGGGGGCATGGGCAGGGCCGCCTCGGGGAGCCCGGCGGGCATGGCAGAGCGGCGCTAGGGGACCCCTTCCCGCCCGCGACGCGCAGCTCGGCCCCGCGGCCCCAACGAGGTGAGGCGGCGGCGGGCGGGGCCGCGCGGGGAGGGAAGGAGGGAGCGCGGCCCGCGCTGAAGCCGCTCCCCGCCGCTTTGTCCTTCCAGGCCCCGCCGCCGCCCAGCAGCAGAAGGGAGGCCGAGAGGAGGGAGCAGCGGGCGGCGCTCGGCCGCCGCAGCCCGCCATGGCCCACTCGCCCGTGGCGGTGCAAGTGCCCGGCATGCAGGTGAGCTCCGCGCGCCGCGCCGGCCCCAAAATGGAGGCGACGGGCCCGGGCTCGGCCCCGGCTCCGGAAGCGGCGCTCGCGGCCCTCACCGGGCGGAGGCCGCCGCTGGGGCGCGGGGTCCGGGGGAGCCGCGGGTGGGCGAAGCGGGGCGGGCGGCGCGGCCTGGCCGCGGAGAGGCCTCGTTCGGCGGCCTAGGGAGGAGCGCGGGCCGGAGCCCTCGCCGAGCGAGCGACGGAGGGAGGGAGGGGGGTTCTCTGAGGTAACGGGAGGCCCCGGAGAGGCCCCGCTCCCTCAGCGTGCCCCGGGCGGCCGCGTACCTGCAGCCAGCCCCTCAGAGGCGAAGGGTCTCCCCTCCCTCCCTTCCCCCTTTGTTCAGGGTTGGCCGCCCTGCATCCAGGAGCACGTAAGGGCTTCTAAAACTGATTAAAGGCGAAATGAAGTTAATCGCAGGGTGCGTGGGTGTGCTGTAAATGACATATCAGGCTCGCTGGCAAGCGTACGTCCTGCAGGACTTCCCCACCAACATGCGCTGGGCCTGTAGCGCCGCGTCGCCGGGGACCTTGCGATTAATGGAAAGGTGGTAAACGCGAGGTCCGGTGGTGTGATACGGCAGAGCGGCCACCTTGCTGTGGGGCGGCCGTCCTTTCTCAGAAGCTTACACCTCTCTTCGGCTGCGAATGAGACCTGGCGTCATTTCTGTATGTTTGTGGTATCTGCTTAGGAAACAAGCAAGCTCGTACGTTACTGGCTTTCGTAGGAAAGGTGGAATGAATATCTCTGACTCTTCGTTTTTAGTCCGCTTGACAATCTCATGCAAGTTTGGTCAGAGATCTTTATCAAACATGAAGGAGCTGAGGACCAAACTCATTTCAGTGTTGATTTTCGCTTGTCAGACACTGGCAGCCCAGTCAGTGTTTTGAGCTTTCTCTTAACTTCTGGGGTAGTCATGCCTGTGTAATATTGGAGCTTTTTTCAGTTCAAGTAACATAGAAGCCTTTATGATAAATCTCTGTGTATGTGAGACACGTACAGGAAAGAGTTTAGGAGGTTTCAGAATAGAAAGTTAAAACTTGGGCAGGTATCTTCATCACTTTTAGAAAGCATAGAATTGATGTATATACAGTATTTTTATATTAATTTAGGCCAGGTTAGGCCAACCTACAATACCAAGGTTTGGTTTACCTTTCTCATTTCTAATAATTTGCAGGCTTTCTGAAATCAGTTAAATTTTGGTCATCCACTGAATTTCTATTGGTATAAGAGGACATAAACCACATTTTCTCAGCCTCCTTGTTCCATTAATATGTCAGGGTTACCTTTGTATTGGTACATCCTAAAGAAATTTTTTGATAAAAGCTTTAGAGGCTTTAGCCTGAGCTGCTTTATTTATATTCTCTGGGTTTTTTAGTGTGTTTGTATTTGGGAGACTTCTATTTCAAAATCCAAGTTTGTCAGTTTCTTATTTTTATATCTGCTTAATGTATTGCTGTCCTATTTTCCATAGCTGCCCTGTCATCACAGAAGGACCTTGAAATTATTTAAGGCCCTGTTTCCCATTGTTATACCAATAAACTTTATGTAATAGCATACTTAGTTCCACTAGTGTTGTTGTTAGTTTAACCCAGACCCCTTAACATATATCTGTCTGTTTAAAGCATGTTTTTTTAAACTGCTAGATATGTACAGCTGCATAGAATTAAAATACATTTTTTCCCTTGGTGACTTTTTTTAATGAAGGCTATTACACACGTCCTGAAAGTCTTAGAATACAAAGAAGTAGAACTTAGTACAAAATTATTCTGCTTGCTCTTTTTTTAGAAGAGTCATGATATTTTTGTTTGTTAATTAAAAAAAAACAACAACCAAACAAAAACCTGTTCTAGAAGAGTGTGGTAGTCTGAGGTGTAAGGGTTGCTTCATTTGTTTTTTTTAACCTATTTGAACTATTCAGTCAGGATCATCCAGGTGATGATGATAAAAGCATCCCTGCTGCTGCTCAGTGTTAAGTAGATGTATGGTGATAGATTGAAGGAGGAATAAACAGGTGGTTCTGTGATGGAAGAAGATGTAATAGTTACATTAAAACTATTACTGTTGGAAAGTGCCTGTAATGTCAAACCCCTTTTTTTGTAGTCTGTGTTGAAGGAAGCATTTTATTGAATATAACAGTTGGAAACTGAATTTGCCAGAGAATGTGTTACAGGTTTGAAGTTTTCAGTTTTATTGTAATCTTATACTTTCCCTCCCATTTCATTATACAAAAAAAAGTATAAAAAAAAAATTCCAGAAATAATGTATTATATAATTCCCATATGCCAAAAAAAGACTTTGACAGTTTATCACCAAAGTATAACAGAAGCTTTTTTGACTGTTTTAAGATCCTTCATCTTATGAAGAGTCAGGTTCCCTTTAAAAAAAATCCAAACATGGAAAATTACAGAAAGTCACATAGAGTTATTTTGGTGAACTTGGAGTCTGGCTTTCAGTACCCTGGCAACAATGGAAGACATAGAGGTAGTATTATCTGTTGCCCTTATGAGTAGTTACAGAACCATTTGTTTATGTAGTGGTTGCATTCTGTTTAACCTGTCTTGTGTCCCTAACAAAACCAAATTTTATACCTAACAATTCTTGCCTGTGCAAACAACTTCCTAAACACGTTCATTTTCCTCACTCCTTTGGAAAGGCTCCACTTGATCCAATTGTATGATGTTAACTTACCCAGCAGCCAAACTTCTAAGCCCATTCAATAAAATCAGAGTACTCAGTGAATGTGTAAAATGAGTGCTCTGAAGCTGAGCACGATACCCCAAATTATGGCATTTCACACAGAATCCAAGATGAGAGGGAAAAATGAAAGGTTGATGGAGCTATGTGAGCACGATTAAGGTGTCCTGGTTACATGAAGCACAGTTAGCAATGAGTTTGAATGTCAGGTTGGAGTTTTTATTCAGTAATGTCACTGTAACTTTGTTCCTTGGGATAAAAATATTCAAACTAGTTCTTAGTCTGGAATACTTTGAGATTTCACAGTGAGAAACTTGGCCACTGGCACTATCTTCAAGGAATCCTGCTGAACTTATACATAGCATTTCTGGATATGGCTTGTAAGAGAGATGTTAGAGCCTATCCGTGTCTTTTACCAACCCAGGGCCTGTACTGAAAACGGAGCTGGAGTGAAGGTGTTGGACCCCTTATTAGTAGTCCTACACTACTGCTTTTCTCTTGCCCAGCAGGCAGGATGCATGGTTCAGAGGGTTATGTTTGTTTCAAGTGATCAGAAAGTTTAAAGCACGTCAGTCATTTCAGATTGATGCGTTTCTGATGAACTTATGTTATTGGCAGCCTCTCATACGGTGCTCCAGAACTTCTTTACAAATAAAAGAGGCTGGAAACTGCTAACTTACAAGTGAGTAACAATTAACCTTTCTAAGGTGGACAGTGAGAAATTTCTTCTGTCTGTCAGCATCCTAAATTTCCAAACTACTCTGTAAACTTCAGCAATGGAGCATCACTCAAGTAATAAACGCCTTTTTTAGCTGGTAGAGTTTTTATGTATAAACTTTCCCTTTTCCTGTTCTGATTTGTTGTGCAAAATCTTAAGTCTGTGAAACATTAATTCATTAACTGATGGAAATGTTGATTCTTCTCATTTGTGTTTCTTCTTGTCAGTATGTGTGTCTGTGGAACCTGGTTTGGGGCTTTATTTCTCTTTATCTCTGCTATCATACTCATCTAAACACTTTTTGTTTCCTTTCTCATGGCTTTGTTGATATCTCCTGATCCTGTATGGCAGTAGTCGTGAGTGCAGCCAGAAAGGTTATTTAGACCTGATCTCCATCTGTTTTTATTGGCATTCAGGCTATCTTGCAATAAAGAGCCTAACTTCCTCTAAAAGCAGGGCAGCCAGAAGCATGTGACATGTCAGCCAGTGTACTCTGATTCACAATTGAAGGATTGCTTGATTAAATACAAACTTGGATGTAAAGGTGAGCTTTGCTCTCTGCACTGCCAGTTAACAGTCTGGCTGTAGGGTGCTGCTCGCTGAACAACCTGAGCGTGGCAGCTGAAGAGTACTCTTCCTGCAGGATGCTCAAAGGTAGATCAGTTAATGTCTAGTTATTGGATGGGTATAGAAAGATTAAAGGAGAGGTAGCATTTAATTTTGGAAATGGTCTTTTTCGTAGACCTAGAAAAAAAATATGTTTTCTCTTAAATTAGTGCACCTGTAGAGATGGGCTCTTTATGTGTGGTGCCTAAAGCTAGTCTGGAAGTGTGTCAGTTTTCTAATAAACCTTATGCATTGTAGTTACAAGAATGTGACTTGTGTTAAGAGCAAGGTGTCTATTACTGTCAAATACTTAAATGTTTAGAGGGTGGGCATTAGAGGAACTTAAACCTTTGAAAAAAGATCTGTTCAAGGATCTGTTAATTTCTTCCTCTCCTAGGAACTGAGCTGTATCCAGATGCTTCTACAGTGAGTTTGAAAAGGCTTTAAACTTTTATTATTTAGAGATATGACTTACTTAAAGGAAACTGGAAAGTCTAGCACTTGCAGGACAGTGGGAGACTTCCACAGTGCCTAGAAAACAGGGTTTTCTTATGATTAAGCTAGGATGGACTCCAGTGTTTTGGTGATGAATACCTTGCCCAATTTCAGTTCCTTGATTTGTACTTTGAGGCACAGTGCAGGCAGACTGCAGGAAGATGGTTATTTTAAGACCTGTGGAGAACATGCCTCTTTGCTACTTGAAGCAGATATCCATTAAAATATTTGTGGAATTCAACACTGCGGTTGTTCCTTTCCTGGTCATGCTTGATGTACAAGCTGTATCACATCTAATAGTAGTCTGCTAACTCAGCTCAGGCTTTATTAGCCGAACTTGGTTCTTCCATCTTGTGCATTGTGATAAGTTACCATGATGACAAAGAAAAGTAGGGCTCAGTCATACTTGTAGAGTCTTACCGTTATCAAAGGAGGAGGATAGAGTGAGCTCTGGGAAGTGTTTGATACATGGGAGCTGTGTAGGTATAATCAGCTGGAATTCAGCAGACGCTTTTATCAGGTTTAGAAGAAAAAATCCACAGCAGTCTTTTACTAGTATTTTTTGTGCAGATTTTACAGTTTTATACATGCATTAAGAGCACTGACCTGGAATTCAGAGGCAAATCTGCTGAAGCTGCAGAGAGCACATAAAACAAACTCGACCCTTCTCACCTTAATCTCTCTGCTGTTCTGTACCATCATATGCTGTCAGTTTTGGGAAGAGGATAATTTCCCCCGAAAGGTAAAAACATTACATCTGAAACCAGACTTTTAACTTTTAAAAATATGTCATTGTTCCTTGATTCTGTAGTGGACTTTTTTCTGTTGAATTTAACATTGAAAAGATTCATACTGGCTGTTTTTGAACTCCAATGTCTGAGCTTTACAAGTCCTGATTAAAGTTTTATTTTTCTTTTCTCCTTTTCCTCAAAAAGGAGAATGTATAGCAAGTAATAGCTCAGTAACGTATTGCAATTTGTTGTTAAAAAATGAAAAGAAATTTTTTATTTAGATGCTTATTTTGAGGGGAGGATTGTTTATATATAGTAACTTTGTGGCACACCATGAAGAGTCTGTATGACCAAATGTGCCTCTGCAGCAGTATTTGTCGTAGGAGACCTATGAAACATCTTAGTGAAGATAGGCAAGCGTGCTAGCCTCAGTTTTCATTGTTTTCAGTGTCCTGAAAATACGGTTTTCAGTCCTCTCCAAAAGTGAAAGAATGAATTTTAAACCTGTTGGTAGAAGTACCACTTGTTTGCTCTTTGGTGATTACCTTCAGATTTAAGAAAGAGTCACGAACTTTGAAAAGTGGTAAGAGACTATTGTTTTGTCTTTCACTTATTCTTAGGGACTGAATTTAATAATTGACAGAAGAGTTCAGGGGTGGGTTTTGGGGGGATGGGGTTGGAGATGAACAGTACAAAGTTGGTTTTGAAATTCTTTTGTAACAAATAATTTTCTGGCTTGATGTAATTAGTGGCTACCTGTATATTGTCTTTGAATAATGAGTTGGTGAGGTATCTATCATGTCAGGAGTCACTGTTCCAAATTCTGCTATTTCTTTCTAACTTACAGTAATTGAAAATCAAATTTCTTCCTAATACTGCCTCACCAGTTTTTACTCTATTTAAAGAACTGTCATTTGTTCTTTAAATTTGAACTTCTAGCAGTTCTTCTAGAACAAGTCTGTTCTGCTGATTAGGCAAGGATCACTGAGTACACTCCTTAGCTCTGAAGGAGAAACTTAAATCTCATGGGAAGGGTGCCCATCTAGTGATATTCACTGAAATCCATTCTGCCAGAGGAATTGCTAGCCAAATAAATCTGGCAAAAAGAACTCAATCAGAGAAACTATTTAAAGGGCTGGCAAGGTAACAGTAGCTGGCCGGTCTCATTCTTCCTCATATCTTGTGCATGTAGTTTTGCAGAGATAGGTTATGTTGATTAGGTCTGTAGCTTGGGAAAGAGCATGGTTTCAGCTTAGATCTTTATGAAGAAAGCTTTGAAGAACTGCATAGTTGACTCTTAGAAGTGTGAAGCCAAGTTTGTCTTGCCAAAATCTGGATTTGAATGGTCTTGATTGAAGCAGCGTATCTGGAAAAAGCTTTGTGGTGTGATATGTCTTGGTTCTGCATGAATTCTATATGCATCGATGAAGGAGAACCAGGAATGAGAAATGTTAGTTACCTGCAGGTTTCACGCTTGAGCTGTGGAAGGCGGAGTCTGAGAGCCCAGGGTGGCTTCACTGTTTTCATGAACAAGAAGTAAAGAACGGTGTGTTCGGTCCCAAAGAATGTGGGTGGTTTTTCTGTTTTCTCCCTGCTCCCCAGTCTTTTGCAGGCTTTCCTTTCAACTGGGTACTGTTATATGTTCTGAATATTTGAATAGTGTTGACTGGGGGGGCGGGGGGAATCAGAGGGTGTCTATGCCTTGCTAGATGTCAAGTTGTATCTCAATGCAGGCTGCTGTGTTGGGAGCTGAATGCAGAGTAATAAAAACACTGTACAGCCTGAAATGACCATGAGTGTTGTAAAGTGCCTAAATATAAAACACTGAATGAAAAAGATTGCATTTCTACTGATGTAAATCAATTAAAAACATATAGAGAGTTATGAGGGGACCAAGAGGATGATCTTGCTGTTGATCTCTCACCTAGGAAGGTATCATCTGGCAACCGGTCATAGCAAGAATATTTTTACATTCCTGCACAGCTTTATTCTAGCCTAGTTGGCAAGAAGAATCTGAATTTTTTTTCAGGGTGTTTCTCTTCCTCCCTTCCCCCTTCCCCTCACCTTTTATGTAATGAGATGCTTTGCCATGCTATGAATGAGCTGCAAAGTAATTGAAAAAGGAGTTTCCTGAAACGGGCAGGTTGGTTCTGGCAGGGTAGGTTTCTTGCTTCCTTTGTACCTCATTTTGGAGTTGTATTTCTGGTTTTTCATTGTGTGCTTCTTGTAGCTTCAGGTCCAGTAGGATTGATAGGATCAAGGGCCAGTATTCAAGAGGAGAGTACAGCTTTCAAGCTTGTGGTCGTCCAGCCTTGGGGAGAGCACAGACATCCAGGATTCTAGTAGACTGGTGTGTTTGCCTTCCTTTCTCAAAATGGTCCCTACCAAAGCTAAAGGAATGGTGTGATACCCTCTAATGGTGTGTTCCCACTTGGGTTTCACTCCAGGCGGTGATTATGCCTGGAGGCTTATCTGTGGTAAATAAACTTGTGGCCTGCTCTTTAACCCACATTGTGTTTTGGAGCCATCCTTTTTCAACTAGTGTTTTTCTGCCTCACTTTAATTTTATTTAGCCTGAAAATAAGTAATGACTACTTCAGGGGAGAGATTTAACAAAGATACTTACATGTGTGTTAAACTTGAGGTCTTGTTACTGCTTTCTGGTTTATGAACTGGCAAGTTAAAAAGCTGGATTTTGTTGTTATTTTCATTCTAGCTGGATTATAGTATGAGTTTAATCTCATTTACAGGGAGAAAATCTGTGTATCAAGTTCTAACTTGCACAGAAAAAAATGCTAAAATGGCTTCTAAGAGCAGTGAGGAGGCCTGTAAAATTAATGTAGCAGTTGCCATTAAGCTGTAGGTACCGAACTTCTAAATATTAGGAAAATGGTCCAAATGCTGTAATGGTATAGTTTATTGCTGGCAGAGTTTTGACATAGTTGTCCCTTTAAATGGGTGTGGCAAAAAATTGTTTACTGATAAGCAGACTGCTTGCTGAAAGGAAAGGCATACTGCTAAAAGCAGGCTGCAGTCCATAAATGGTTATTTTTCCATATTCCTAGTAGATGTGGCTTTTGTAATCTCTCTGCCGATTAGGTTTTTCAAAGCGGTTCATAAAATGGAGAGATTACAAATGTTCTTAAGCAGTGAGAAATTGCAGTAGTCCTCTATCTTCTGGCTTACAATTCAGGTGTACAGGCAGTTAGTTCATTGAGGTGGGTTAATTACCCATTCAGCAGTCACTTGTCCTGCACTGTTCAACAAAGGAGATTACATTTGTTTTGAAAGATCAACTTGTTGAACTCTAATAAATGCAGAATGGAGTTTGAACACTTTGGGATACCAGAACCTGTTGATTTCTTGAACTGACTTCTGTCTCCATCTAAGGATGTCCATCTTTCTAGCTATAGAGCATTCAGCCACTTAGGTCTTTTGCAAATCATAGTAAAGACCTAGCCAAATAATTTGTGCCCCCCTCCCTCCTTAATTCCTCTGACTCTTTTGGTAGGCCATGTTCCTCAGAGATGTGAGCAGACTGAAGGATATGCAACTGTATGCAGTGGCTTGAGGATTTTTTTTAAAAGATACTAGGTGGTTAAAAGGTATTGATCTATAGAATGGAAGCTAAGTGGGACTCAATTTGAAATGTAAGTATATTCAGAGAAGCTGAAGTTACAGAGCAGCTCACTGGCGTGAGAAATTTCTCTTTGTGTTTCCTCAATGCAGAATACTCTTCATAAATAATTGGTGTAAATTTTTTTAATTGCCTGTGTCAAAGAACTAATCTTTGGGAGATGTGTTCTTATTCTTTCTTTTTGCTTATTTATGCTCTTTACTAAACTTCTTCATGTTGTGTTACCAAAGTGAAAGAATGGCTAAGAATAGAGGAAGTAAGTTCAGTGGTTTCCATTTTCAGCACAACATACAATTGACAGCTTGCATCTGCCACAGGTCAGAGAGGGTTTGAAGATGAAGGTGGTTCTTTCCTTAAAAATCTGACAATGGGTGGGGTTGAATGCTGATTTTAAAGTTTTGATAGTCATATGCAGCTCGCCTTATGGCTGACTTGATGAAAACAAAGCCACGTGGGTTTTTTGCTTGCTTATTTTTGCTTTTGTTTTATATTGAAGTTCTCCAGGTTCTCACTAAAAATGGCAATGAGTCTTGGCCTTGTCAGATAAGGGAGATGTTTCATAAAGGGTGTAACAGAAGTCAAGTCCCATTTAAGGATAGCAAAGCTCAGATGTAGTTTTTGCTACCTACCATGTAGAAAAGCTTGATAATGTAAAAGTTTGATACTTTATAGACAAATTGTTTCGTTGTTAAAATAGTTTTTCTTCTTCAGTATGTATTATACAGTTCCAGTAAATGTAATTAAATATCTACTATCCTGATACTTGAGTCTTGAACAGGACTGTAGGGTAGCATCAGAGTTTAGTTACATGCAAAAGTCACTGAGAAGCAAGAGTATGTGTACAAGATTCAGGAAGAAGATATTTACAGGTGCTACCCTTGTTTTGAATGTCTTCAGGTTCATTTTTTTCCCATTCTTTATAAGTAATAATGGATCTGCACCCATGCCTTCATTAACTTCAAACTATTTAAGTTTTTATGTATATACACACACACGTGCCTATGGCACTGCTTGTGTGAGTAACTTTTATTGTAATAGGATTTTAAAATAAAATTGGTGGGGGAAGGTGGGGAGGAGCTCCAGGAATTAAAATGTATCACTACCTGTGGTGGCTTCATTGTAAAGTAGTAAAATGTTCCTTATGCAGGTAAAATATGGAAATATATATAATTTTTGTGAATATATGTTGTTATATAATAGAATATGCATGGTGTATAATTAATGTGTGTATATATAATTTCTGAAACTACATGCAGATAGTGTATGGAAAGATATTCAGCTAAGAAGAATGTATCTGTTGATTAAGACTTTACTCTAAGAAGTGCCGTAGCCTATCAGGTTTACCAATCTTACTCCTCCTCAATTTCGATTTTTTGGGGGTCTGAACAGAAGAAAAACTTAAAGGTACTTTATTATCTGGGAATTGGTAAAAGTCTATGAATGGACTGGTTACCTATGATTTCAATGTCTTCAACCCAGATGCGGTATTTTGTATGAGTCAGATAAATGCTAAGAATAGATTAAATGTCTTAACTTTCAATCCGTTTTTCTTTTATTGACTTTCAAGTGTCTTTTTTACTCATTGTTTTTCAGGCATTCGTTCTTAAGACAATAAAAGGTATCTTGGAGATTTTACAGATAATAAACCAGGCCTCATAATTGCTATTTAATTTTATTGTTAGCCATAATTCAGACAGTGCAGACAGTGGGACTTAAGAGCAATGGTGCAGTGCATGCTGGCTTCAGCAACAAAGTTGGCATGCATTTCTGATCTGGCATTTTAATGCTAATGTAACTGTGAGGCTGCACAACAAATTAATTATTGGGGTTGGAGGGTGGCGGGGTGTGTGTGTTTGGTTTGGTTTTGTTTTAAATGTTTTGTCATAACATAACCTCATTCTTTTCTTCAACCTTTCTGTAAGACAGCCTTTTCATTACAGTTTACCTTTGACTTCTTCCTGGCTGTGAAGATCAGGTTTTTGTTTTAGTGAGCAGTTGCTTGAAATGATGGTCTTTTAAGCATACAGGTAATTCTGATGGCTTCCAAAGATACCAGTATGTGTTAGGGTGCCATTGTAGTGGATACTCAAAAAACATATGAGTAGACATGCTAGTCTTCTCTTACCAACCTTTTAGAAAATCTTTTCAGCTAATTATTGCATCTTTATCTAATGTGTATTTGAGTAATGTCTCCCAATGTAGGTGAGCTGGTTTGTAGTACTGCTATAATTTTAAGGGAACTTCTGTTCCAAATAAAGCCTGGGAGATGCTTGAAAATCCAGATAGTATAACAGAGTTTCTTAGTCAGGTTTTAGAAATACTATTAAGATAACAGGATATATGTTCTTATATTGACAGACTACTTGGAGGAAATCTCACAAGACTGTGTTAAATTATTTGCTTTGGGAGACTTTGAGAGGATCCTGGTTTTGATTTTGTTAGATACAAGGTATTAGTTCAGCCTCTGCCCAAGATTCTTTGAAGCTTTGGTTTTTCATCCAGTTGTACCTTAATGAAAGTACCCTTTAATAAAATTAATTAATGAACCTTCTTAGTAGACCTGTTACTGTAAAAACTGTCCTGCACTGACAGAATCTGAAGCAGTCTAACATTGTTTCTTCTAATTTGGTGTATGTCATTGGATATCTGTATAATCTTGGAAATTAGACACTCAGTGTGGTTTAACTTTGTTTCAAAGGAAGAATGCAGAATTTGGAGAACAGATAAGTGAAAGGGTCAGAGGTGGAAAGGTGAGTCAGCCAGTCAGTCTTGTAGCAAAATGCAGCCAGGACATTGCTGCATAGCTGTGTTTATCTGGAGGGAAAAAAAAAAAAAAAAGCCTATATAAGCTGTATTGGCAGAATACTTGATGCATGCAACTACTGCAGGTATACCACCAAAAATTATGCTATAGTGTTTTTTATTTGGGGTTTCTGAGCAGGTCGTTGGACTAGATGACCTCCTGAGGTCCCTTCCAAGCCAAATTATGCAATGATCCTGTGACTGTATGTGTACATATATGTGTGTATAAACACATACAGTAATGGCACATGGTTGTATAAGAGAGGAGGATAGATTTTACACAAGCTGTATAGTTGTGCTGGACTGGTGAAATGGTGGACTTCCTAAGCTATGCAGAGGGCTTGTATTGTCATGCTCATGCTGGTACTGTTACTCATGCTGGCAAGATTGAAGTTGGCATGTGAATGTGCCTGTGCTTGTCATACTTGTTGCTGCTTTTGTCTGTGGAAACGGGCTAGGGAGGGGAAGAGCAATAGATTCTCTTCCTGATTTGTCCACTTACAGGTGTTATCTTCGGAGAAGTGATGATGGAGTCCATACGCTTTCTATTGTATTGTTACTGTGTGTTGCCCAACAGACATGACTCCCCATAGAAACCAGTATTTATTTATTAAAAAAAAAAAAAACCACAACCAAAACAATTATTCATGCAGGCAACTTTCAAAGCTTCTAAACCTTTTTCCTGTTCAATGACAGATCTCTGAAAAACCAGGGAATAACAATTGGTTGTTTTGCTCAGGAGTGTTAATAGTGTTAGAAATCTTAATTTCTACCATATTAGAAGCTTACCTGGCAGCTGTGCTGCAAAAATTTATTGGTATATATTGGGGGGGGGGGAGGCAGCAGTGTGTATACACACAAACACACTTTTATTTATATAAAATATATCTCCATCCTTTTCTATACCAGGAGAAGGAGGATAGGCACTACTGCATCATATAAATTTACCTTTGTTTAAGAAGTAGTCTTTTAAAATGTTGGAGTTTGGGTTTTTTTTTTATTAGTTGTAGAAATACATTCCTGTAAAACAATAGTCTGAAAGACAAGGAAATTAAGAAAGGTAAAAGCAAATCTGTTTCAAAATGCAGTCTTTGTTCTAAGGCCATGTTTTAAGTTATGTAGTGTTCTAAGTTTGAAGCCTGTCCAAAGGACATTATCTCAATATTAGCCATAGTTGGTCAGAAATATTTGCCCTTATCCTGGAGTGTCCTACAGTCCCTTGTCAGCCTTGGTGAATAACAGAAGCTGTAAAGCTGACTTTGCTTGCTGTGAGAGGATTTTCTCAGAATAGAAAGATGTGACTCTTCCCTCTAGTAGTCCTGCATGGTTTGTTCTCCTTTGATGCCTCTCTGTTCCACCTCTCCTTCCCAAGGATGTACATGGAGTTCTGTGGTGTCAGGAAGTCCAGCCGTGCCCAATCTCTCCCTGTACTCCAGCACTCCCACCTAATGGCATTAGGAGTTGCTGGAAGTTAAAATAGCCTTTAAAGCTCTGATTCACCTGAAGTAGCTTGGGGAAGAGAGTTTGGAGGCCTGGCTTGTTTTGTTGATGACTGTTAAGTGGGTGTATAGGATTGAGTGATGTGCATTTCCACTGAGGAGCCCAGAGGAATTTTCTGCTTAAGGTTTTTCCCCAAGCAAAACCTAAGCATTGCCCTTTGAGTTCATCAAACGTTTGTGAAGGGTTGGATTAGCTGACTGTGCTTTTCTTCTATCTGTCTGGAAGTGTTTTAACAGGTTTCATCTCAAATCAACAATAGCTATTGGTTAGTAGGAATGATTCCTGGAATCCTGGGCTCCAAGTGTGTTTCAAAATGAAGCTAGTTTTTGTGAAGATGAGTATTTTGGGGTTAATGAAAAGTTTTGCCAATCCTCGCTCAACTCTGTTGTTTCTTGGGTGTGTGTGTCTTTGTTATTGTAAATGGAGAACTATCAGTTAATTATTCCTTATTGCAACTAATGTAATTCAGGAGCACATTAGATTGCTAGCTAAATGATAGTTCCGACAGCTTAACTAGCAGCAGGGAAAGGCTGGGTGGCAGTTGCTGCTGCTTTTGCCACACTTGTTCCTAACATAATTTTTTGAAACACAACTGAAAATAGACTTTAAATTAAGATTTTTTTTTAATTATTATTTTTAACATTTTTTCAGGCTTACCAATGGAAAGATGGCAGGTCTGGATGCAGTAGTGTGTGGTGTATGGCAATATGGCTATCGGGGCAGTTTGAAGATTTAGTGGTGGTGGTTATTGGGTTGTGGGTTTTTGTTGGTTTGGTTTTTTTTTTTTTGTCTGGCTGAAAGGTTTATGAGCACCCGAAGCCTTCAGTCATTTTTTTGTCCCAGTATAATAATATTAGTTGTCCCAGATTTCAGACCAAGTAGTACTTTTCATTTGCTTTGATTATGTATTTGTTCATCTTTTAGGTCTTTCACTGGATCTATCAACAGAAGGAAAAAACAAAATTTTTTGCTTAATTATTTCTTTGAAGGTGGGGGGTTTGGGTTTTTTGGTGGGTTTTTTTTTTTTTAATGGAGCAGAGTAGCAATGAGCTCATAGACAAAGGGAAAATTCCTCATTCTTCTTGCTTTAATGTGCTGCTCAGGAGTAGCAGTGTGTCTTGTATATTTGCAAAATCTAAAAATCTAACTCCACAGATCAGCATGAATCTGCCATACTACTTCATGTTCCTTCCTCTTGTGATAATGCAAATGACAGCTTGGTATATATGAGCAGTGAACTGATTCCGCTGAAAATAAACCTGACAAATCGTATGGTTAGCTCTCAGCTAAATCTGTTTCCTGATTCATCTCACCATATTGTGGAATAAATTCTGGTTCTGGTAGAAGGGAAGAAGCGACAGTAAGGGCCCAGTAAGGAAATGAGACTGTCCATTTTGGACTAGGTTAAAGTAGTAATGTATGGTTTTTTTCCCATTAAAGATTTTTGCATCCGTTTGCAAGAACACCAGGGTAAAGATGTTTTCTGGAGTTTCATGTTGATACTTGAGTATTTTGTTATGTAGGGTAGTCTGTACCTGGAGCTGAATGTCTGCTTTTGCCAAAACTGTCACTTCTTTTGCTGGTTCTGAGTTTTGGAGTGCGAGAAAGTTCTAAAGCACAGCATCTCTTTCATATTTTCAAATGTTGCTGTTGAATCAGAGGGCCTTTTTGGGCAGATGTTTCTTGATCAAAGAGTGATTTGTGCAATGAGTTGCCCAGTTCTGACAGCAGTAATATGTTTAATTCTGTTGCTCTGCAAAGCGTGGGCTGTTCTCTTAGCACATCTGTCTTACCTCTTAAAAACACTTTTCTGTAAACTTTCTTACTATGGTCTGAAGTTTCGTGTTCTTAAACTGTGGAGCAAGTCGTCTGTATCCTTCAGAAGTCACTGCTGTGGTTTTTGGATACACAAGGTTCTCTAAGCAGCCACGTAGCATACTTTATCTTGAAGGGAAAATGAGAACTTGCTTCCTTTTTGTTTCCCTCGTGACTACTTGAATGGAGCTGAGAAATCTAAAATATTTGTATAATAATTAGTCTGCTGATCTTAAGAGTACTTGATCAACAGAGATTCCAAGGCAGGTGTCCTCAGCAGTGCTATGCTGCCTGGTGCTCTGCTCCCCTTTTTAAGGTGTGCTTGGGGGATACCAGCCAGTTCTGATCAGAACCCCAGTTTCAGTACTCTGCTCCAGCCTTCTTATTCCTTCTTTGAGCATATTTCAGCCACTTTTGCTCTACTTTCTGTCAGCACTTTTAGCTGTCCTGAAGACGCCTGATCTTGCTGGATCTCAATCTGCTGGTGAATACTGGGTAGTGCAATCTTCCCACAAAAGGCTCCACGCTGTATTACTTGATAGGATGCTTTGTCTGCCCAAGGCTGTTGGCCAGGTAGAAAGCCCAGCCTTTTCTGCCTGGGTGATGGATGACATTAGTGCTTCTGTGCCAGTAATTGTATTCCCCAGTATTCTGAATTACTGAAGAGATAGGATTAATGTTAAGAACAGCTCTGTTCTTTCATTTTAAAGGGTTGTTATGTGGGGAAGTGAAATGAGGTTTGTACCTGACACCCTCTCTGGTGAGGCTCATTTACCTTTGACATAATTCCATAATGTATGTTCAGTAACTAATAGCTGAATTAGAAGTTAGTGTGCAGGAAATAAATTTATCTGATGCCAAGCCTTCTAGTGATGATAAATCTGGATTACATGCTTCTTGGGAAGTAATGAGGGCTGAGAACTTGGAAAACTTGGAAGTAAATTAAGTAACTCGTGTATTTCCCCCCCCCCTTCTCTTTTTTTCTTCTTTCTAGAACCATAGAGCAGACCCAGAAGAACTATTCACAAAACTGGAACGCATTGGGAAAGGCTCCTTTGGTGAAGTCTTTAAAGGAATTGATAATCGGACACAGCAAGTGGTTGCTATAAAAATCATAGACCTTGAGGAAGCAGAAGATGAAATAGAAGATATACAGCAAGAGATAACTGTTTTAAGTCAGTGTGATAGTCCTTATGTAACAAAATACTACGGATCATATTTAAAGGTAATGTATAGTATGGCATAAAGATTTGCTAGCACCAGGTTGTTTTGAATGCTGCTAGGAAAAAATTCCAAAACTGAGCAAGAGTTATCAGGCCAACTTGACAGTTTTTTTAGTAGGTTTTTGTTTTTCTCTGAACAGAGCTTTTCACTTGGTTTTTCTCCTTTTGCTGCTTGCTCTTTGAGGCTGCAATTTGCACAAAATGTCTAGAGAATGAACAGAGTTGGTAGGGGATTCCTCTTGCCATCGCTATTGCTTTTGGACCTTGGTTTTCTCTCCTCCCTCCACAATTGCTAGCACGATTTTGTGGCCTTTCTGGGAAAGAAAAAAGTAACTTCACAGCTATAGAGACAAAAACCTTTGATATGGAAAGGAATGCTGCACCATGTAGAGATGCGTTGGTAATTACACAGCATAGTAGGCCTGAGACTAAGTAAAACTGACATTAGCAGAGTTATGTAACGACTGTGTGAAATTTTATCTAAGGCATAATTTAAAAACAAACAAACAAAAATAAAAACCTACAGAAATCCAAAATGTTGAGTAAGTCTTTTCAACTTGCAAAATTGTCCACGTATAATCACCTTAAATACCACTTAAATGATCTGCAGTGCATACATGTTTTAGATGATTTTTAAAAAAACTAAAACCATTTAATAAAAGCTAAAGTGTTAACTATGGTTAGAGCTGTCTTAAATGTCTGGGGGTTTTTTGTTTGCTTGTGTTTGGGGTTTTTTTGTTGAGCTTTTTTGTTTGGTTTGTTTGCTTGTGTTTGGTTTTTTTGTTGGGTTTTGGGGGTTTGTGCAGGGTTGTTTTGTATTTGTTTTGGTTTTTTCCCCTCTTAAGATATAGTGGTTTTTTGACATTTTTCTAAAGGCAGATCTCTGAGAAACGTTCCTGTGTCACACTTGTGCTGTATCTTTAGTGATACTATAAAGTATTTGCAGAATTTATTTAGTAGTGTTCTCTTTAGATTGGGCTTTTTTCCTCTTTAAATTGCCAAAGTATTCCATTTTTCATATTTAATTTTCAGTGGGCAATTTAATTTTCTGTACTCCAGATGCTAAATCCTCATTTTGACCAACCTAAGACAGCTATGGTGGCTTTGCTATTTACTTAGTTCCTCAGTATTCTGTGGGTTCTTCATGCTGAAGTGAACATGCAAGTTGTCACTGATGTCCCATCTTTCCTTCTCTTTACTGGCCTCAGTCAGTGGAATTTTTGTTTTGTTTTTTATTAAGTGATAGAGCTCTGAGATGTAGTAGAATTTACTTTCCCGCATCATAGTATATTAGAACAAGCTGGTTCTTCTCAAGATAACTTTGAATTCAGCTAGCAATATTCCCCTGGAGCAGTGCACAAATGGTACTGCCGATCCAGACATGATCAGTCTTTTTTACAGTCCTTTATTTTCTGTGATGAGCTAAGTCCTAAATATTATTCTCCTGGGTATACATCACTTTAACTTTGTGTTGTAAAAGCCCAATTGTTTGCCCTGAAGTACAAACAGGTCAAGGTAAATCTTGGAAAGTGTTTTTGCTTGGAAGTGGTTTTGCTTGGAAAAGTGTTTTGTTAAATTTCAGAATTAAACAGTGATTTCAGCAGCTGTAAATGGGGAAATGAAACCTTGATTTGGTGGGGGTTTGTTTTGTTTGGTTTTTGTTTGTTTGGGGTTTTTTTTTTAGGGGTTGTGGGTGGAAAAAGCTTTATAAGTGAGTCATGGACTGAATAGGGAAAGAAAATAGTCTTTTCATTATTTACAGTAACATAGGTACTGAAAGCAAAAAGGGTATTGCAAATCTGCTCAAGTACCTGTGCATCAGAGCAGTTTGTCTTTGGCCTTATTAGGCAAGTCTTCCACTTTTTGCCTCTTTTCTTAGATATGTAAGTATAGTTATTCTACCAGTGCTATAAAACTATCAACTTCTGGTTAGGGTTTTTTAATTTTTTTAAAAATTCCTGGTAGATAGAGGATCATGCTAATGTTGCAGTACTTTCATTACCACTGTTTGAGTTCTTTCCATTTCTATTCTAAATGGATAAATTCTGAAACATTAATGCTGGTCTCTTGTTTACTTTTCACACTCCTAAGGTTTTGGGGGAAGAAAAATCTCTGTGTGTGGAGCTTGGGGAGGTGTTTGTGGAATTTTGGTAACTTTCCCATTCCTTTAAGAAATTCCTCTTTTAAAAAAAACAAACAACCACCCCCCATCCCAAACCCAAGAAACACCCAAAACTAAAAAATGGTTCACAGGGTTGTTTTTCATCCCGGACTAGCATGATAGGTAGTTCTATTGCTTGCTGTTCCCCAAGTAAATGAATAAAAATGTCCACAAATAAATGAGTATTTTTAGTTCTGTAATTATAAATAAATAAAATTACTGTTTAAGTATTATCTTGGCTCTAATTTTTTCTTAGGCTAGATTTATCCTTGGTTACTAATACTAGATCTTTCAGCTTCAGATTCCTCGGGGGAAAGAGTGTATTAGCTTTGCTAAATGTGCAAAGAATCTTTTATGCTGCCTTTTTATTTTAGTAATAACAGGTATTTCGAGAGTTGTATCTGTCTACTTTTTTTTTTTACTTAATTGCTATAGCTTTTCACTTTTTATTATCTATTACTCTGAGAATGGCTGTCAGCCTAAGTATTTAGCTGTGTAGTACTTCATTCAGGATTTAATTTCTCTATATACTGTCGACATCTCTTGGAAACAGTGAAATAGGTACAGTTGTGTATCAAATGATTGTATAATTAAAGGTTAAAGAACATTGAGGTTAAATTCTGAAAATTAACACATCTTATTTCTTACAAAGCAAAGTCCTAGGCTGCAAAGATTAATAGCAGTTCGCTATGGATATGACTGGTAATGAAGATCACATTCATAGTGGTCCTGTAGGTTTGTTGGTGAATACTTAGTTTTATATATAACGATCACTGAAAATATTCCTAGAAATACCTTTTAAGATAGTGACTAAAAAGAGCATAAGCATACTGTAAGTAGAAGGTATTTCAAAACTTAAGATTTTTCTTTTTTCCTTTGCATCTTTCTTTATTTACAGGAAAACAAAACAGTTGAGCCAGTCTGCCCTCTTTCAGATCATGCTCTATAGAATAGAAGTAGTTTACTAAAATATATTAATCATACATGTAGCTTTCTCTGAAGCTCTAGGAATGCCATTAGAAATGTTTTTGAGTTTTGCAGTGTTTAAATCAAAGAGACTTAGTATTTTCTTGACTATACCAAAGCAAACCCTCAGTGCAAAGGCATTCAGGTTGCCTACAATACTTACTGATATTTCTTAGCTGAATAATCTAGAGCTGGTTTAAATCTTTAAATCTGATAGTTTTTACTTTGAAGAAACTGCAGCTGAGACCATGTGTTGGCTTCAGGTTTTTCACATGTGCCTCAGTTCATCCAATTGAACTGTAACGGAACATCTTCTGTTGTAACTTATTCTTGTTTTTTTTAACCAATTTTAAGTAAGCTTTGAATAAGCAAATCACTCTTGTCATCAGTTTGTAGTCAGTTCAGTTTTTCCTCTGGTTATGATAGCATATTTGATAATTAAGTTTTTTAAAACACAAAAGAAGAGATGTTAACTGTGTGTGTCTTCTAATTGCAAGCATTTCAGATGAGAGACTTTATTTTTGTACACTCTGTTCTACATACTCTGCAGCTTTACAGTTTCCTCATGCTTTAGGATGCAAAGCCAGCCTTGTGGCTGATCAGTATGGAGTGGCCCGTCTCAGGGAGCCTGGGGCTTACCACCTACATGCAGGCTCTTCCAGATGCTCCTGCTACTGAAAGGGGGAGGGGAAGAGTGTCTTTTATTTCAATTACTTGACTTACTAATTTGTAACTTAGTCAGCTCAGCTGATGCCATGTAAGATACTCTTACCTTCTGCAGCCTAGCTGTTCATTAGCTACAGTTTGTACATCTGACTTGTAAATGTGATTTTAAAAATATGGACAGTCCCTTAATATTTTTACCTAGCAGTGCAATGTTATTTGTCTGTTATCAGATACTTTACTCTTTAGAAACCTTATCGTAGGTACAAGATGGCAAGGTCTACTTCCTTGAGGTTCTTGGGATAAAGCTGATGCCAGTTTTCAGTTATTGTGACACAGAAAGGTGCAACCCCCCATCTTTGTAAATTGGGGTACCTGTATATCTTGAGTTTTGGAGTTTGAATGGGAGTTTCCCACTGAATTAATCTTAGATGTTAGGCATTAGTAATATTTTTTTTAAATTTTCACTGGGTATCTGGCAAGTTCAGTAGTGTTTTCTAAACATACTGGTAGGTGATGTACAAGCATATATATAGTCAAAGAATGTGCCAAAATAAACACATTTGTGTACGGCAGTAAAATGCTTTACCTTTATATCGTGTCTTTCACAAATGTGTGTAGAATTGTACAAGCTTACAGCTGTATTAATGCAACTTTTGTAGCTGTAACGTAACTTAAATCCTGATGTAGATGTCTGTAGATGTTCATATTTGTGGAAGGTCAGGATCTAAATTTGTCTCCTCATCCTGTATTGCAGTTTGATTGCAATTAACATCACATCTCGATAAATAAAACATTTCTTGTGGAGGGTACCCTTGAAAGTGATAGTGCATAGCAATGCAGTAGTGTAAGTTACTTTAGATAGCTAAAATGAGTGTTTTCCTCAAGCCTAATGGTTTGTCAAAATGTATTACTACCTTATCAGTTCAGGCAAGAAAAAGCTTAAAGGTATGAAAAGTTATCCTAGTTCTGGCATGGTTTGGTTACGCATATTTGTGAAGCTTCATAAAATACTTGAGCTGTACTTTTCATCTGATCCCATAGAGATAGATCTTCTCTTGATGACTGGAATTTCATGATTGTTTTCCCTATTTGTGCCATCTAGCTCAGGGGTTTAAATATCTATTCTTGTAACTATTACAGCCACCTGGGCTTGCTCTTTTCTTTTGCAATTAAAACAAGCCTGAAGTTATTCTCAGTTTTTCAGATTTGAATATGGAGAACTTCTGTAGTAGCATCCAAAGACTCCCATCAAGATTGTAGAGCACTTTGTGCACCAAAGCTCTGAGACAATCTAAAGATACTGTTTGTTCTACATTGTCTATTTATACTTGGTTGACCTAAAATAGCTAGGAAAAAGGTTGTTCATGCCTAGCTAGAAAATATCCACACCCGGTTACAGTGGATAGTAGCAATTTCTTTGAGGCGTTATTTCAGAAACACAGTACTTTACTCATTTTCACCCTATACTGTTTTCAAGTAATGGTCAAATCCTCCAAACATGTCTGGTAACCACAATGTTTGCCCTAAACTGGAGTTACTTGCAGGTCTTCTCAGCTGACAAAGTTGGGCTTTGTAAAAACTGCTAAAATTAGCTGGCCCTTCCCTGCTGATCTCATAATATTGGAATAGACTCTCATAAATGGTGTGGTTTTTAAATTCAGTATAAATCTAATAGAGCACACTTTGTTATAATTGGATGTGGTGCTTTCAGAAACTGCACCTTTATTTGCTTGTTGAGTTTTCTCTAGATTTCTGTCACTAGTCAGGCAATAGGGTGGGAAAGCATACAATGTAGAATGCAAGAGGCTTTAAAAAGTACTTCTACCATAAGCTTG
Organism: Aquila spilogaster; assembly: GCA_024606505.1. Taxonomy (NCBI): domain Eukaryota; kingdom Metazoa; phylum Chordata; class Aves; order Accipitriformes; family Accipitridae; genus Aquila; species Aquila spilogaster. Next base: position 11,775,970 of record JANHGO010000044.1, on the reverse strand, counting down.
TGCTCTCTTACAAGGAACTAGCACTAGTAAATATGTGCTGGAGATTTAAACAGTGTGCCTGGTACTTCCCCAGGTCTGGTTCAGTTGAGTATTTTTAATAACTGGGTTTTGTTTTAAATAGAGAAATGTTTTTATTTGCAGAATTTCTTAAGAGTAGTAGCCCATAGATTAATACTTGGGTTTCTTCTGAAATGTGAGGGGACTCTGGCAAGCAAATAGCAGAAGATCCCAGTTTTGAACATACTGTCTATAGATCCAATACCAAATCTTTTTCGTTTTGTTTATGTGACCTAGCCACCTTTTGCAGGGACATACTAAGGGCAAAGTCAGCATCTAGAAGTCAGTGTTAGAAGAATTAGTATTCTAGTAGTTGAGACATCTCCACAAAGAAGTGCAGAAACTCACATATTCACAGGGGCTGGGATTAAATAGCATATGGTGAAGGAGTACATGAACTTTGCAATATTACTGGAAATAATCTAAAAAAAAAAATTAATCCTAAGATAGGTGCCTTAAGTCATACTTTTTATTGAACTGTATTGCTCTTATCTTTGACTTTTTAATGGCCGATTTTGAACCTCTGATCTGAAAACTTTGGAAACCTGAATGTTTTTGTAGAGTTCCAGGTCTGGCAGTGCAATTTCTCCTGGCTGGTGGTTGTAGTGCTGTTTTGTATCTCAAAATCAGAGCTGTCCCTATGGTAGCAGGCATATTTTGTGGTAGGATGTAAGTTCTTAGGTACAAGCATATTTAAGGGCCGCTGGATCTGACATCTTTAGTTGGAGCTTGTGGACATGTTACATACTTGCAGAGTTACCACATAGGTAGAGAGGCACCTAGTACCTACCTCCATTAGGCTTTAAATTTCTGCTGTCTTTGAAGCATGTTCATGCTCACACTCTCGCTCAAAAGTAATTTTAAGTTCTGAGTATTTTCCTCAGGTGAGAGGTGTGGTGATGTTACAAGGAAGTTTACTATTAAAATTGTAATGCTTCTGTATCACAAATGGCTGGATTTAATAATTGTAATGCAAAGACAGTCTTCTCCAAGAACTACAACCTTACATTAAAACATTTAGTTCAAATTTAAACCACCACCAAATCACCTTTTTCTAAGTTCCATTCCTTTAGGTAGAATCATTTTAGATACCAGTTAGCAGAAAATGATTGGGGGGTGGGGGGTGGTGTTGCTTTTTTAAATACAGAAGTCAAACTTTAATTGATATTTAGACATCTTGCACAGGAGCTGTGTGATCATTCTACAAGAAGTAATTACATGTAACTTGGTGATTAATGGGACTCTGCATTTGCATTCTCCTAACAGTATGCTGGTAGTCTATTGAAATACATAATTTTTTTTTTTATGGCAGCCTTGGACTTCTAACAACTCAAGCCTTCCTTTACAGGGCACAAAACTATGGATAATAATGGAATACTTGGGTGGAGGTTCAGCTTTGGATCTTGTAAGTATATGATTTTTTTGCATTATAAGTACTAATGAACCTTATTTCATTGCGCTTTCAGATCTCTCTATAAAATCTAGTCCTTGGAGGCAGCCGATATTACATCACTGCTACATTGTAATGCTCCAAAAAGTGTGAATTTGAATGGTAGTTCTGTTATATTGAATTGATGTTGATTTTTTTTGTTGTTTTTACTGTTTGTCTCTAAGCATTAGGAAGCATCCGTTTTGTTCTCAGTCAAATGTAAGGCAATGGGGTTTTTTAGTATGAGGAGAAGTACTGTTCTTGCCATATGTGGTGGGGTTTTGGGGTATTGGATCATCTGTCCCTCCCCTGTCCCCTCCCCCCCAGTAGAATTCATTACACTTGAATAAAAAATGTTTCCTTTGGGATTGGGTTTCGGGAATGAATGAAGTGTATGCCCACAGAGTACAGTTAATTTTAACCAGTTAAAAGGTGTTGGGTTTTCCATTTTCAGGTATTTTCAGTTAAGCATGAAAGTGCCTTTTACTTAAGATAGTGTAGCATTCATGAAGGATGTAGCTTAGAGAGTACAAGAGCACAATCCACTGTATGTGGATGTGGTTTCCCCATACTTTCGGTACAGCTCTGCTTCAGCTGTAAAGCGTAGAGACCCACCCTTTCCTGTAAGATAATATAACTTAGTCTTTGTGTTGTTCTGAAGGAAAAATATGTCTTCGGTATTATAGAATGGTGTTAATTATATATTTGCTGACAGTGGTCCTATCTGCAAGAGCTGAAGCATGTGCTTAACTTCACAGATCTATTTAAACTTCTTTATGAAACTATATCACATCAACTCAGCTACAGGAATGCAAAAGCATAGTAATTACGTGTAGTATGTAGTAGTTTGTAGCTCTGGAACTTAGTCTTTTGAGGAAGGGGCTGTGAGATACTTATTCTTTACTGCTTTGGAGTAATTGATAGTCTTCTGTGGAGTGTCAGAAATAGTGAAATAGCTTTTACTAGTGACAGTTGAAACCACTGAACCTTTAGAAGAATAGAACTTAGAAGTTTTGCCTCACTTTGCCATACCATAATTTCATGGTGTTCTCTGTTTCGGTGCTGTGGTGGTGGTGTTTTTTGGGTTTTGTTTTTTTTAATAGCAGAATCACCCACCTTAATTGCTTTGGTTTTATTTGCATAGCCTTCTAATGTGCAAAGTTTATGCTTATTCCATACTAGCAGCTTTATAGCAGCATGTTATGTTCTTGATGCAAAAGCAACCATGGAATAAAAAATGCTGGAACAAGAAAAAATGCAACATTGAATTTAAAAACCACAGTCAATAGACTAATTTATTTTGTAATAAACTGAGTTTCTTAATTCACTTAATCTAAAATACAAAATTGTCTGCTGTGTTTGCTGTCTATAGGAAACTAACTTTGTGGAAAATTAGTCTAGCTTTTCATGTGCATTGCATGCTGGGGGGAGTGCATACTGTACCCGTTAGAAAAGTAACAGTGCTTTCAATGTATTATCAGTAGAGGAGATGTGAAGATGATTATTCCAATGGCACCTATTTCTGATAGAATGTTGACATAGTTCATTGAATCTTCCATGAATTCTGTTAGTTCTTTACTTTTAAAAAATCTTTCAAGTTTAGGATTTAATTAAATCCATAACAAGGCAAAAAATAGATACAAGACTAAAATTATTGTAATGTATCTTTTCTGTAAAGCTGCGTGCAGGCCCATTTGATGAGTTCCAGATTGCTACCATGCTAAAGGAAATCTTGAAAGGTCTTGACTACCTACACTCAGAGAAGAAAATTCACAGGGATATAAAAGGTGCATAACATTTAAAATGTTACTTTATTAAAGCCTTTAAAAATTGTAAGAGCAGTATTCTAATTTAGATATTATTTCCCCATGGCAGCTGCCAATGTCTTGTTATCAGAACAAGGTGATGTTAAGCTTGCTGATTTTGGGGTTGCTGGGCAGCTGACAGACACGCAAATTAAGAGGAATACCTTTGTTGGAACTCCGTTTTGGATGGCCCCTGAAGTTATTCAGCAGTCAGCGTATGATTCAAAAGTAAGTATGAGAGTAGAATACCTTTTCTTTGTATCTGCATATCCAACAGAAATTACTTTGATTTTTGTGGTTTTAGCTCTATCAATATGGAGGGAAAAAAAGTAGATTTCAAATTACAATGTTTAAAATAATAAAATTAAAAGTGTGATTAAATTGTTTTTATACGGTACTTACATGTCACTGTACTCACATGCAAGACCCATGCAAACTCACCAAGTAAATTGATGCTTTCATGTTAAGATTCTTTCAGAGAAACTCACTGGATGCTTTCAGTGTTATGGGTGGATTGGTTGGTTTTGTTTTTAATTTCAATTCAATGTTTCACATTTAATTCAAATGGTAATAAAGCTCTCTCAAATTAGAATGCCACCAGAACTTATCAGCTTATTTAAAGCTAAGATGGTGGCTGAAATTTTACTCGTTTCAGATTTTTCTAAACAGTTCTGGATATAATTTCTTTAATGGTATTTCTGAGGACCTGTGTAATGCTGAAGATTTTAGCACAGGTGACTAATCTTGAGAAGGAAAAAAGTAACTTGAACTACAGGATTGGGTAGCTGTGGTAGCAGTATGGTACCTTATACATTTCTTTGTCATGGGAGCTGTTGACTAATTGCAAAGGAGAGTTTCCCTATGTGAACTAGCAGTAGAAAAGCAGACCTCCTCCATGTTTTTCTGAGGGTTGAGAACTGCTGCTAGAAATTATGATAAGGAAGGAACAGTACCCTCTTCTCCCATGTGTATACCCACAAGATAACCTAGAGCGTGTGGTTAGCAAAATGGTAGTGTAGTTCAGTGCTGGCACTGGACTTTCTACGCTGTAGATGCAACCTTAAATAGGAGCAAAAAATCTAAAAATCTTGGTATATGCAAAGTAATACTTTCATACTGTTTTTTCTCAAATAGTAAACATGTAACTGTACTTGTGATGTGCACATAAAGAAAAGACTGTTGAATATCTGAGATGTCCTGAAGATATTCACACTGCAGGAGACTTTCCCAGGATCCTTCAGGCTTGAAGGAATTTGTGTACATGTCACAAGGGTTCTTGCTGATAAGGAGCACGTTGTAGTTCTCATGTTTAGGGTTTCAGTGGTGCAACTGTAATGTGCTCCCTAGGGCACTTTGGAAAAAGCACTCTACTCCACTTTAAAACTGTGTGTTGTCCAGTCAAAGTGATAATAATTCCTCTTCTGCTTGCCCTGTGTATAAATCGGCTGTACCACCCCTTTGTTTACATTCTCCCAGCAACCTAATCTTATGCCTTCTGTATCTCCTCAGTATGTCACAAGAGCAATGCCCTCTCCCTTTTCTTTCTATGCCAAAAGTCTGGTGGGAGAACACATAACATGCAAGCCTTTGGTAGGACAGATGAAGGGTTTTGGACAGGATACACTTCAATTTCTGGACTAATACTGATGCACATTTTGGCATCTGGACTGAATTTTAACCTTTCTGCTTCTCTCCCTGCTTCAAAATGACAGAAAATAAAATAGAAATTCATACACTTTTGTGGTGGCAGAGATTTACAAGCCCCATCTCTTCTTTCAAAATATTTTGCTCCAGTATACAATTGTTGGTTATGATATTTCAGTAATAAACAATGAGCTAGTTTAATTCTTCAATATTAAGTACAGATATTTTAGTTCTTGTGAATAGGAAGGGAATATTGGAGAGATGCAAGTTGTAACCCTTGTTTACTCTATGGGCAACTTTGGTTTATGACTTCTGTGCCAAGTGTAGTCAACTATTGCCAGCCACTTTTTAATGAGAAACACCTTTAGTGACCTTAATAGCTATTGTAGCTCATCTAAAAAGATGCAAGTAATGTACATTTCACTTGGGAAAAATCTCTAAATCGGAGAAGAATTTTATAGTTCACAAGATATTTTGATACAAAGACAGAATTTGTTTATAATGCTTACCTTTAGCTAAAATAAATACCACTTCATTATTCTTCAGAAACTTACGTTGTGAACTTGGTGTTTCAGGTCTAGCAAGTTGTTGATAATTTTCTAGCTAAATTCATCAAGCAGTCTGTTAGGAAAGAAATTAAGTGATCACCTGCTGGATTTGATTCAACTCTGCCTTGTTTCTTTAGAGTGAGGTGTCAAACAAGGTTGGATACCTCAGTGCATCTACAGTTTAAAAAGTAACATCAGCATGCCGTTTTGGTATCTAAACAAAATCTGAATTTGACATAGGAAATTTATGGTAGTTTGTAGTTCATTGCATAATAAAAAAAATCAAAGGGAGGTAAATGTTTCTGAAGCTTCTTCCAAAAGCATGTGTATTTAGGTGCACGTTTAACTTGCTGACAGTGTTACAACAGTGACAGCGTGCAACAAAAGTGATGTTGTAGATATTTGTCATTAAAGACTGATTAAGTCAGCCAGGTCTTTGGGGATTATAGCCTTCAAATATTGGTAAAGAATCTTTGTGCATTATCTACTTAGACCAAAATTAATTTTATTATATAGATGCAGTATATGTGAAGATTTCAGTTATTAACGACTTACGATAGCCCTTAATTTTGTACTAAATGTAACTTTTCCCTTTCCCAGGCTGACATCTGGTCATTGGGAATCACTGCTATTGAACTAGCCAAAGGGGAGCCTCCCAACTCTGATATGCATCCGATGAGAGTTCTGTTCCTCATTCCGAAAAACAATCCTCCGACTTTATTAGGAGAATTCAGTAAACCTTTTAAAGAATTCATTGATGCATGTCTGAATAAGGACCCAACATTTGTGAGTAGATGTGTGTGTGTGTGTATAGATGTTTTGGCTTTGTTTCCAACTCTCTCATGCACGTGAAATACTTGCTGGTGTAGTGCATCATAGTTGAAATAATTTTAGAGACTATACTTTCCACTGTAAATGGTGGTGGTGCTTTTTAATAGCTGTGTCTCCATCCTAGTCTCTTTTGTTTAAAACACTGAAAGGAGGAGGGACAAGGCTGGAAAAAATGATGGTGACAGAGGCAGCTTCCTAAAACAGAGGAGAGAATCTTAGATCTTTTTCTTCCAGCAGAACTTCTGCTGTCTGTCTGAATTCTGCTTACAAGGAAATGTTGCATTGGAGAATTTTGATTAGTCATTTTCCTGGGTGTGTACCTTCTAGCACAGAAGGATAAGCGGTATAGTCTGTGACTTGATCATATTTTTAGAGTGCTTGTAAATATGGATTACTGGCATTTCTTGACTTCCTGTTTCACTAATTTCCTGATACTATATGAGTTAGCTCTAGAAGTCAGTTGTCTTACTAAATCTCCCCTATTAACATTTAAAATCATGAAATGTTAGCATAACATTAAATATTTAAGGTGTTTCTTACAGCGCCCTACTGCAAAAGAACTTCTGAAGCACAAATTCATCATGAAAAATGCCAAGAAGACTTCGTATCTAACAGAACTGATTGATAGGTTTAAGAGATGGAAAGCAGAGGGACATAGTAGTGATGAAAGTGATTCCGATGGTTCAGATTCGTAAGTTTATTTTCAGTTTAGTCTCTTTTGGGCTTTTCTTTTTTTAAATAATGTTACTAAAGTAGGCTTGTGGCAGTTTCTCTGTGTAATTAACTCCTCTTCTGTACATCTGTCTTTGTTCCATTATGTTTTTCATTGGCTTCTTTCAAGAAAACCCCTTGTATGAACCTAAAGACATAAGTCAACCTATGTGCTCATTATCTCTTTAAACTTTCTCTCTCTGAACTCGGTTTCGCTTCTGTTTAAGTGCTATGTATTTCCTAGTCTGAGGCTAGTGGTTATACCAAAAACAATGAATCACAATTAGAAATATTGCGGAGCAAGGTTGAGGTGTGTGAAGAAGTTTGCACAATGCCTGTGGAACAACATACATTCTGTAAGTCTCTTGCTTTTCTGGATATCAGATAACTGTTTTAAATGGGATGCCATGGGAGAAGGTAAGCTTTATGGGTAGATAACATCTTCTGTTTGCTTTGATTGTATTTCAATTTATTCAGCCTCTGAAGTTGTTTTTTTAAAGGTCAGTTAATGTTTCAATACATGTTTTTCTTATTTTAGGGAATACAGAACTAATCCATATAGATTTATTATGTATTTCGGTTACCTATGCTTGCTTAGCATTATGTTGTGGCTAGTATTGTGTACATCATACCCTTTTTCTTCAGGGAGTCCAGTAACAAAGAAAATAACTCACATCCTGAGTGGAGTTTTACGACAGTTCGAAAGAAGCCAGATGCAAAGAAGCTACAGAACGGGACGGTGTGTACAGTCTGAAGAGTTCTTCTTTCTACGTGCTGATTTTGAAGCCAATTTAAGGAAGATAGTGATAAAACTTAGTAATTATTCACTTTTCATAAGAACTGACTGTCTTTGTAGTTCAAGAGATGATGTTTGTTAGCGGTATTTCCTATGCCCATGTCAGCCTTAAATGCAAAAGGTACCGCATACTAATAGATCAGTATCTGCTCGTAGAGGTGTGAATTTTAAAGACTCTCATAATATTAGAGAGGAAAAACTGAATTGTTTTTCTGATGATATATGACATTTCAGATGTGTCATCACACATCTGTTTCCACATCATGTAACATTTGTTGATGTACTGTGCCTTCATTGTTTTTGTAATGTATTTCAAGTGCTTTGTTGAATTTAACTGAACTTTAAAAATCACATGTGCTGTGTTAAATGCAGCGTATGTGTTGTACAGGAGTATGCTAATGTAATCCTTATTTGTTAACTTTTAGGATCAGGATCTTGTTAAAACCCTGAGTTGTCTAACTATGATAATCACCCCTGTGTTTGCTGAGGTAAGTCTTGACTTAAAAAATTTCTTTGAAAATATTACCCAAGTGTCCGATAACTTCTATAATTTTTATCTGTTTTGGTTTGCTACTCAGCTCAAACAGCAGGACACAAATAATGCTAGCAGAAAGAAAGCAATTGAAGAACTTGAGAAAAGCATCAATATGGCAGAAGCAACATGTCCAGGGATCACAGATAAGATGGTGAAGAAACTTATGGAGAAATTTCAGAAGTAAGTTAAAGAATTTGTTGTATGCATTGTAGGGGAAAAAAAAAAGTTTTCTTTTAAAAGAAAAATTTTAAATTAAGTACTTATGTACAGGAAAGGTTAGTTGACACTGAATTTCATATGTTGGGTAAACTTGAGTAGTTTAGTGGTAAGTGAAAGATCTGCTATGTCCAGTGCTTTAAAGTTTTAACTTTGGTAGTACACATAACAATTCTGTTTGAGACTGAAACTAATAGTAACAATTACCATATCTGTTTGGTCTTCTAGTGCTGCAATTTTACTGTAGTTGTTATACGTTGCTTACTTTATTTTAGCCTGCAATTTTGTCATAAGCATATTTATAGCCAGTAAGGGAGCAGGAGAATCTTTAACTTTTTAGGGAATATTTTCTTGAGAATGTCACTTCTGGTGTTTTTTTCCTGTGAACTGTTGAGATGAAGGCATGTATGGGTTTGGTGATGCAAAAATAGTTATGTGCTGTTTGCCAAGCTGAAACAGTATAACTAACAAAATTCTTGCATTTTTTATCCATAGATTTTCTGTTAATGACTCATCCTAAGAAACTTCACATAATTGACTGCTGTTTCGTATGGACCCAGTGAAACCCA
>JANHGO010000044.1:11745468-11765122 GCA_024606505.1 Aquila spilogaster | reverse complement strand
ATAACTGCATCACAGAAACAAATTGTAGTGCTCCTCTAGCTTCTGTAGTTGTTAGTCTTGTAAATCTGTTTATAGATGAAGCTTATTTCAATGTTTTGGGGGGTTTTAAATGGTTTAAAAATAAATATTTAAGTTCTGTAAACTTTCATGATCTTGTTCTGTCGTGCGTTTTGTTCTGCATTTGTAATAGATGTGTGGAGGTGTGATATGTCTCTTAGAGTCTGGGGTTACTTTTCAGCGAAGGCACACAGAGTTGCGTGGTTGTTCTTACTAAAAGCGTTTGGGGTCCCTCCCACCCCCCATGCTGTTCTTGCCCAGAGAACACCTAGCGGCTGTTGTGCAGCAGAGAGTGCTAGAGAGACAGAGCAGCTCCGGTGGTCAGCTTGGTTTCAGTCCCATAGAGGTGCCTTCAGGCTCAGACAAGTGTTCATGCCCTGTGACAGCCTTGTACAGATATGGGAACGCTGGCTTAATGGTGAACTGGGCATTGTGGAGTGGAGGTACAGAAAGGCCTATGCCACAGTGACCTCAGTTTCTATCTATTTCACCTGTCTCATCCTAAATCTCATTTGAAAGACCTTCATGCTAATTTCTCAGAAGTAAAAGCATGTTTATACTTCTGTGCTGCTTCCTTTTAACATTCCTTATGAAACCAAGTGGAGAGATTATGGGAATTTTCCTTGAATTTTGTAACTGGTGGCTCTGACCTGTGGACACAGGGTCTTCTAATCTGTGCAGCTCTATAACCAGTGCTGGGTAGCTAGCTATGGTTAGTGAATTAAGGGGAAGTAGGAGCATGTCCTATTTGTGGTATGACTGTAACAAGTTACTGAACTATGCTGCCACCTCTTTCCCTATGAAATGGCTGGATGTATACCTACCTCATAGGACGGTGTGGGGAAGGGGGAAAAAGATCATGTAGTCATTCTCTTACAACATCAGTCCTTTTAAAACTTTATTTTACTGCATATGGCATTTTTACATCTAAGATCTCTGCTTCGTAGGTCAGTAACTCTTTAAGAATGGCTGTCTGTATTACTGGTTTCCAGAGGACAGTTGACTTTTTCCCTATTATGTATTAGTTATTGTTGAGCTGTATAACTTAATCAGCGCTATTCTGTTGCTGGCAGATAACTAATGGGAAATAATACCAAAACATTCAGGCAAGAACCATCTTGCTTGGTTGGTTTGTTAGTTGTCCCACTGTAGATTGAGAAGAACTGAAGTATGCTTACCAAAGTAGTCTGAATCACAGAACAAAGTATTTGTTCTATGGTAGTTGAGTCCTTGATCAGTGTAATCTTTCTCAAAACCCCAGTCTTATTCCTCTGATGCTGTTCTGTATGGTGAGCATATGGTACAGTGAAAGCCTGTTCTTGCATTCAGTTGAATGTCTGTAGTTGGGCAGGGGAGTAAATAGGTTCTTAAGGTGTTTGCACAAAGCTGTGTTTGTTAAAAATCTGATTTTTATCACACTGTTTCATGACTTAACACTGGAATTAGATTATTTTCTGCTTTGCAAAGCTGTAATGGTACGTACGCTGATTTGCCTTGCTTCACATTATTCCAGGAAATGAGTTAGATATGCTGAAACTTCAGTGCTGATGTTCTTCCTATACCGTGTACATTTTGATGTTTTTATATCCTAATGCATACACACATTTAGTACTATTTGCTTGCTTAGTGAGTATGCTTGCATTTTCCTGTGTACTGAAGTCTTTCACCATCAGCATTTCAAATCCTTGTGTCATCCCTCCATGCCCTGTAGTTTTTGTTGTGCTTTGCTTTCCTTTTACTGGTTAAATGTGCTCAATTGATACTCTTTCCTTTTCTTGGTGAACAGACTATACAGGTCCTGTGGTTAAGGGTTATCTTGGTTATCCCTCTGCGTTTGTGCCACTGCTTACTGTGATTGTTCCTTTATTTTAGTTGGTTGCAGGAAGGCTGGTTTATGCGACAAATTTAGTTTAAGATGCTAATTTCTATCCCTTTCTCAGGGCTGCTTTGTTCCTGTGCTATTGCTCACCATCATGTAGGATGTACTAAGTCCCAGTGCATGTGCTGTGTCCCAGTGCCCTCTAGCCAATGGAAAAATCCAAAAATAGCCCCTAAGTCCTTGTTTCTCCATCTCTGTGTGTTTTCCCCAGCATAGCCCTGAATGCCAGAGGTGGCAGCTCCTGAAGGTTTGAGCGCTGCAGTTGGATGGTGATGGTGATGCCTCTTGGTGGGACTCTGGGCAACACCCAAGGTAAAGCCCACCTTGGGCAGCTTTTACACATCCCCTCGTGCTCAGAACCTAACACTGACTGTAGATTTGCCTGTGTTCTTAAGTTATAGTGAATCTTTTAAGGGGTATTCTCTAGGGACCACATGTAGACTTTGTAGTTGTTTATTTTTCCCTACCCTGTTATACATGTGAACTGTCACACTTAAATGTTTTTTCTGATACGCAGTGTGGGGAAAGGGAAGAAACAACTCTTCAGGTTTACCTTTTTTCTTTCTTCAATAAAGCATAGGCTGGTCCCAGAGCAGCATGTAGGGTTCAGGTAGTTCACAGCTTCAGCCTGGAATAATCTAGAGCAAAAGCAAACTGTGCTCCACTTTTGATCTAACGTGTTTCTTTGGGCAGCTGACCAAGAACGTGGCTGTTTTCAGAAGCATTCATTGAGCCTTAGCTGTCACTGAGACGATGAAGGCACAGAGGGAAACCAGCCCAGCAGCTCCGTGGAGCAGTGAGGGCTGCCTGAGAGCTCTGTGGTGCGGGGAAGGGTGGGTCACGGTGCAGATGGGGCTAAAAGGAAACCAAACTTGAGCTGTGAACAGCTGTTTTTTATTGTCCAGCTTAAAACAAAAGACAGTGACACATGATGTGAGGCAGTAACCATAAACTTTGTACATTTTAACCCATTTTGTCTTGCTTCAGCTCCTTTGTTCCTGAAATCCATTCTGGTATCTCTCTGGCTTCTCAACCGTAGATACACTGTCCCTCACATCATCATGTTCTCAGTCTTACGAGTTGTAATTAGAAAAAAAATTAATGCAATAAGGTTGTCCTCTAACATCTTACAGTGGTAGCATCATTCTCCTGTGTTCAGGGCTGGTGAGAAGCTGCCTGCTTGAGTTTTATCAGAGCTGTGTCCAGTTCTAGTGTAGCATTCACATAGCAAAAAAGAAAGTTCAGAAGCACCATGGTTACAGCAGCCCTCCTCAAGCCAAGGGTGAGCACTGCTGCCCCTTCCTTTCCTACCACCTCCTGGGATGTTTGTCCCCACCTGGCTTGACTGAGGCCTGCTGTGGAAGAGCAGGAGCTTCCTTTACATGCCTCACTGCCCCGTATTTGAGCAGGGCAGTGAGGGGCCTGGGTGTCAGAGCTGCTGCCAGAAACTGACAAGCCTAAAAAAGAATAGGCCTTAAAGAGGTGAGGCTATACAGTGTAATTCATTATCCCACTTTCCAGAGCTCAAGGTGGGATGCTGCTAAATGATTTGAGTCTCTCTGTGATGTTTCTCAGAGAATGTCTTAAGCTTCCTGCATGGCTGTGAGCATTACAAGAAGCACCTCACGCGTGCAACTGCTCTCAAGGGCTGGGTGCTCCCTGCAGCATTGCTGCAAGGTGAAGGTAGCAGACAAGCTCTGTGCCGGGGCATTGGCAGCTCCAGGAGCAGCCCTCTGCTTCCCGACCATCCTGCTCCTCTCCGCAGGGACCTCAAACTTGTTTCCCACTACTGTGCTTCCCTAGGAATGGGAAAGCAATAATGTTAATATGAACTTCCATGGGATGCCTTCTCTTTTTCCTTTTCTCCCAGTGTTCTGCTGCTGACAGCAGTGGCTGAGCTCTGAGCCAGCCTTGCAAGGACTGGAGGTGGTGTCTGTGGGGCTTTGGGAGAGCCCTATCCCTTCTGCCTGGTGTTGGGTCTCTGGCACAGGGACAGCATGGTGCCAGAGCTGTGACAGCTTCCACGTGTGACACAGGAGATGGGTTAACACATCCTCTACAGCTAAGATCACTCACACAACACAAGCCAACCACCTTGTTTCACAAACAGCAAGCAGCACCGTGATCCCGCTGCAGGCTGGGCTCTGCCTGGCCTCTCCTTGTGCCAGGCACGAGGCACCTATGTGAAATACCTGCAGGCCCCCCTGGAAGTCCTCTCTTCAGCAACGCTGGTGGCCAAGGACACCTCTTCATCCTCCTCCTCCAGCTGCAGGCTGCCCGAGGACAGCCGCACGCGGGCCCTGGGCGCCCGCAGCACTCTGCTGTACAGGGAGCAGTAGTCGGCGGCCAGGAGCTCGGAGTCTGAATCGCTGGATTCGGTGCTGCTGCCCACGTAGCGCTCGGCAGCACGCCGCAGCCCGGGCACCGCGCCCTGCTGGGCCAGCGTGTGCCGCAGCACGCCGGGCTTCCGGCTGCTCAGGGCAGGGCAAGGGCCCAGCGGCCTGAACTCGGAGCTGTGGGGGAAGCGGATGGCCTTGATGTCCGATTGGCTCCAGGAGCGCTTGGGAGGCTGCTCCTGGAGGCCGTAATCGAAGGAGCGAGCCGGCGGCCTGCTCTCCTGCTCTGGGCCCATACTGGTGCATGCAGCCCTGCGCGAGGCCTCGTGCTGCAGTTCCCCCATCCAGGCGCTGCTGGGCCCCCACTTGGCTGTTTTTGTGGCCGTGGGGATGTACCCCGCGGCCGCTTCCCCCACCTCCTCGCTGGGCACGTGGCACAGGGGCGGTGGGGGCCTGTCTACGTAGAAGAGGACCTGCGGGGCCGGGGCGGGCGGCAGCACAGGGCACGGCACGTCCATGTACACCAGCGGCCTGGCGCTCACCTCCCCCATGTTGCCCACTGAAGGGCTTCTGCTTCTCGCAGCGAACTTGTGGTGCGGCCGGAAGGATGTCAAGGGGTTCCTGCTGCCAAAGGGGTCGGTGGGCTCCCACGCCCGCTCCAGCTCGAGCTCGGCATAGAGCAGTGGGAAGGCGGAGCTGCTCTTGGAGTGGGGCAGGAAGGCGGGGGCCGCTTCGGGCTTGCAGCGCTCCAGCTCGGCGGCGAACATCATCTCTGTGACGGATCCACGGTGGCGGCTGTCCAGCGTGGGCTCGGAGGTGTGCACGCCGCTGGCGGTGCGGAAGGAGCCGCAGCTGCCATAGGCCAAGCGCAGCTCCTCCACCTGCGGAATGAAGGCTGTGTTGGTGCAGAGGGGCAGAGGCGGCAGTGGGGTGAGGAGCCGGGCGCTGCCTCGGCCTCCAGCTGCTCCACCCCCATCCCACGGGGCCATACCTGCTTGGACACATCCGTCAGGAGGTCCGGGGAGGAGCGGCACTGTCTCTCATCGTAGTGGGATGCATAGTGCTTCCTGCAAGGCCGAGTGCATGGATGGGTGCATGGCCCCCACCTTGGCCCTGCTCCCCCCGACCCCAACGCCTCCCAGTACCTCTCAAAGGGCAAGCTCTTCATCTTTGCCTTCCTCCCGTGCTCCAGCAGCTGCCTCTGTGTCCTCCCACTACAGCAGTGAGGAGGGAAAGGTGTGAGCAGTGCCATCAGCCCGGCCCTGGGCAGCTCCGCACCAAGGTTTTCCCCCGGGGCCCTTACCTGTAGCGGAAACTGGAGCCCTTGCTGCACAGAAGGGCTTTGGGCTTTGACTTGGGCTCCTCAGACAGTCGGAAGAAGGCGTGATACTCCACACACGTCTTCCAGAAAGCCTTGCAGGCATCCCTGCTCGCCATGGTGAACTCCAATGTGTCCTTGCACAGAGTCTGCACAGCAGGGGACAAGCACGTGGGGCTCAGGAGTGCGGGGCTCTGTTTGGCTGCTCACCCTCCTGGCCCCGAGCCCCAGCGCAGCACTTACGGCGATGTTTGCATGGAGCTTGATGAGAAAATGCTTCCTCTTGAAACTCAGTTTGCGAATTTTGGACCAGTTGAATGTGTTAATCTTCGTATTGCCCTGCAAGGACAGACAGAGTGTTACAGTGGGACGGGGCAAGCCGAGAATGCAGGAATACAACTGGGCAAGAGCTGAGCTCGCAGGTTCCACACACACGGCTGCAGCTCTCACTGCCCCTGGCTCTGGGCGAGGGGCTCCAGGGGTCTGCTGTTTTGTTCTGATCCATCAGTTGGTTCCAAGAGTGGCAATGGAGGTTCAGGGCTGAACGCTGCCTACTAAAGCTGAAACTGCAGGAGTCCAAGAGAAAACTCACAGAGGTCACAGCAGCATCCCACCCTTCCCAGCCCACAGGGCAGGCGAGTTAATGCAGAATCTGCTCCTGAAAGAAGTGAGCTCCTCCATGCCTTCACTGGGGAGCGCAGCAGTGCTCAGCTCACCTCCGTGCCCTCAATGCCAGCTCAGGCAGACTGCAAGCACACCTCACCTTCATCATCATTACGCATCAATTTGGATGCAGCCACGCCAGGCTGGCAGCGCAGCAGGAGCAGATCTAATGGTGCCACTCGGCACTACAGCACTGATTCCCCTCTTGGCTTTCTGGGAGAGCCCAGGCTGCCATGTGCTCACAGATGCTCCAATCATGCCTGCACACAGGGGGTGTTTACGGCTCTCAATAAATCACCGGGTCTGGCAGCACTAATTACCAACAGCAGACCTGCAGTTAGGATTTTTTCTGTGCTGGCAACATGTTCCCAGGTTGAAGTTGGTCGGTGTGGGAGGCGAGTGCTGTTTCACGCCGGCTGCGAGGAAGTCTGTATTTATTCTGCAGCTACACTGTGATTACAGCGTTATGTAATTGCTCAGACATTAGATGGCTATTTTTGCTGGAAGATTACACGGTGAGCGTGTGTGACACAGCCGTGGAACCTGTGGTGCTTGCACAGCCGTGCATGCAATGACAAGGGCTCTGCACGGGCACGCATGGCAGCGTGCAGCCTGTGCTGGTTAACACTGGGGCTGAGCCTGGGGCCGTGCCCAGAGCAGCACTGAGGTCTGCTGGGGTGCACCAGCTCTGGGGGGGGGGGGAACTGGGGAGGATTGGGTGCTGGCAGGAGGAGAATGGTGAGGGTAGGAGGTGGTGCTCACCCTCAGGACCAGCACCCCCATGTGTGTCACCGCCAGGTTGATCTGCGTCCCCTCGCCGTCGCTGGCAGGGTGCGGGCGAATCCCGTACATCTCCAGCTTCCTGGCCACATCCAGCAGCTGAGCGTCTGCCTCCGCCGGCGTCTTCCCCCTGGAGTCCCAAATACACCGCGAAGTGGCAGGAATTAAAAGAAGGTTTTTGGATGGGGATGTGCCAGGGCACTGAGAACCTGTGGTGCTGATGGAAAGGCAGGGCAGCCCTCACCTGTGCCGCCGGTGGTAGTGCATGATCTTGTTGTCCAGGTACTCCTGGTTGGGCAGGTACCTGTGCGTGGCCAGGTGCTGCTGGTCCGTCTCCTCATGGAAGTCGCCCAGCTCAGCTGCAGGGGGCACAGGGAGAGCGGGGTTAGGGGCACCCCGTGCCACGCGGCCGAGGCAATGCCCTGCAGCCCCGCTGCCCTTACACTGCAGCAGGTGGGAGATGAGCAGCGCCGCACTCTTGTCGCTGCAGGGCAGCCTCGCCAGTGCCAGGTCCTTCTTGATCTGCAGGGTGAAGAGATACCTGCGGGGGGACAGGAGCTGCCCTGAGTGGGGACGCTTCTATGGGACACAGAGCCGCGTGTCCCTGTGCCCCTCCTGGCTCCCGCCTGTGCCCCTGCCCAACGGATGGAGGGCTGGAGGGGGATGGGAGGAGCATGCAGCCCCGAGGAGGATCCATCCGGACACCGCTCGAGCAGCGTGCCCCTGCCGCCCAAACTGCCATGAGTAGGTTTCAGAGCTAACGTTCCTCCATGCGGAGGGCATTCGCATCTCTCGGGGCATATGTTCCGCGGAAGCACCGCATTGGGGTTTTATTCTTAGTTCCCGTTCGCAATGCTTTCTGTGAAACGTAAGAGCTCGCAGTGGCAGTTTGAGGCTCCTCTTTCAGAACGTGGCTCGAGGCAAGAGGTGGACTGAGCGAGCAGGGCTCAGAGCCCGACTGCTCCAACGCTTGGCAGAGTGCATTGCAGCCTCTTCAGGCGGCCGTCGGGTGGATTTCATATGAAAACAGAGCATCCGGAAAAGATACGCGTTGGGGTTCTGTTATGCACAGCACAGGGCTCTGTCAATACTTGGGATTACCACCGCTAACAGACGGATGGGGTTGGGTGAGGGTAAGGAAATAAACGCACGCGTAGCAACTGCAGAAACGAGGGATGGGGCGGTAAGGGAAGCACGGTACCTCGTCAGCTCCTCTCGCAGATGTCCGGGGTCCACTGGGAAAAATTTCACCATAAATTTGAAAAGAACCTCCTTAGGATCTTAAAACACAACACCTTCATAAGTTTCCTTTCACGTATCTCCGGAGAACATTCACAACTCTCTTCACACACCCCTCTCCTTAAGAGCAAGTTATGCTGCCCCTCACAGGCCTGGAGCAGAAGCCCTGAGCGTTATAGGGCCCCCGTCCCTGCCCAGACCCCATTGCCATGGGTGGAAACAAACTGGGAGGTGAACTCCTCAATAACGTTACAGAAAACATGACCCAGCAATACTTAAAATTGTAAAGGGTCAGGGAGGGGATTTCTGTGTGGGTTCCTATGGGAGCAATGCTCTGAGTGCTGCTCTGGAGTGGTGCAGCTGCCATCGGGGCTGTACGTTAAACCCTCAGCAAAATCCATGGGCTTTCTCTGGCCCTGCGAGCACTTGGGATGCAACAGCTTCAGAGGAATCCATTCAGGCAGAGCTGTTTTGTGGGACAAGCAAGAGCAAGCAGCCGAACCAAGGCAAAGCGCATGGAGATAGGAAGGCAACTCTATAGGCACCAAGGGAGCCACTGCAGCACAGCTCCAGGACACCCCAGAGAAACGTAGGGTAGTGCACTGCCCTATGCTTTTGACCACCTCCTAACCATCGTGTATTTGGGGCAAACATCGTTTGGCTCATTGCAGGGGAGGAGCACGCTGAAGGAGGGGCTGTGTTA
The DNA here is from genome assembly GCA_024606505.1 of Aquila spilogaster. Classification (NCBI taxonomy): domain Eukaryota; kingdom Metazoa; phylum Chordata; class Aves; order Accipitriformes; family Accipitridae; genus Aquila; species Aquila spilogaster. The sequence continues at coordinate 11,756,147 of JANHGO010000044.1, read as the reverse complement.
GCACTGCTCACGCATTCAGGTTGGGCTGCACGGCATCACCATGCAGCAGTGTGGCCCCTGGGTGCTGAGAGGGAGCGGGGTCACTGCGTGCTGAATGCCTTACAGCCCGGCACCCGGGCTGCCAAGAGCTGCAGATAGGAAAGGAGAGCACTCAGAAAGCAATTCCCGCTGCTCTGCCAGCACAGCAATGCACACACACAGCCGACCCTGCTCCTCCACCAAGCTGTTGGGATATGAACAGCTCAAGCCTGAAACATGCAGCTAGCAGTTTGCAAAAGCGTGTCTTTGCAAACAATCCTGCCCAGCCTCCCCCCATAAAGAGAGCACAGGTAAATGCCAGAAAGCAGAGCTCCCACCCCGAGCACAAGGAAGGACAGCGGCGTGCTGCACTGTCTGCCCCCGCAGTGCTTGAGAAGAACTTCATTCTGGCAATACTTACTTTTGATTTGCTTCGTTATGGGCTTTAGTGGCTCCAACCAGACCTGAAACAAGGCAACGAAGAGCTGGGTCAGCAAACAGCACAAGGGCAGCAGGAATGAAAGCAGCAGTCCATGCTGGGATGCCGTAAAGGAACACTGGCCAATGTGGAGCTGCCCTACATTGCCACAGGTAGCTATGGGTAAACCCCTTGAGCGAGCTGTGGTTGTCCCCAGGGATTTGTCAGCCTGGCTGTGGCCTGCAGCTCCCGTCTTTAAGGTATTCCCATCTCCATGCTCCACCCGGTGCCCCGGTGCAGGACGCTGCTGCCTGGCGGTGGGCACAGTGCCCGCACTCACATGGTTCCCGGCCTGGCTGCAGAACTCCAGCCCGAAATACTCCTTCTCCACCAGGTTGAGGTGGCTGCAGGTGAGGTTGAACAGCCCCTTCCCACAGGACTTTTGCTGGCGAGCAAACACAGCAGGAAGCAGCAGGTTAGCAGCGCTGGCAGCAGCAGGGATGGGGTTTCAGGGAGGCTGGGAAGAAGTTCACCCCCCTCCCTTCCGCTGAGATGGGCTGTGGGATGCTTTGCTATCGTGCCACAGCAAAACCTTACTCAGTAAATGTCTTTCTTACATGGGATGGGACAACTGCAGCTTTATGCCGCTTATCTCGGCTCGTGGAGGTCAGATTTCTCCCCATCTCTTCTCACCTTTCTTCAGGAGCTTGGTAAACCAGCAGAGAACTCATGGTCTCACAACACCTGTTGCAGTCACCACTGTTGGGACTGGAGCTGCAGACAGACACTATCTGGCTGCCCCACAGCTGAGCAGGATGAGCTGCAATTAGTGGTAATTAACGGCAGCAGACCCTGCAGAGACCTGCACCCTGGGTCAGCAAAGTGCTGATGAAGTAGCACCAACACAGGAGGACAGAAAGCACCAAAACTGAACACGGCAGCAAGCAAAAACCAGCAAAACCTCCATTCCTAAGATATTAACTCAGGCAGAGCCACCAGTAACACAGGCAGGTCGGTGCAGGGGCAGCTCAGGGTTCGGGGGGGGTTGGGGCTGTGGGCTGTGGGTGGCTCAGGGCTCAGTAATGAGCGCCTGTCACAGCCACTGCCAGCTCCGCACTGTCAGGCTGAGCAAAGTGATAGCGTAATAACAGCATTTGCTCCGCAGCGCGCCCGGTTCTCCTCAAAATTACAAGATCGCAAGGGTAATTAAAAACAATTATAATGGTTGATTTCCAAGCTAGAATTTTCCAGCATGAAAGGCCTTGGCCTCTGTTAGGCGTGTGGGGAAGACGAGCACGTCTCAGCGGGTTGTTCCCCACCCGTGTGTGGGCAGCGAGCTGCTGGCCGGGCTGGGAACACGCAGCTGCCACACAGGGCTGCACCCCATATCCCAAAATGCGTCCTCGGTGCTGCCTGCAGGGATGCTGCAGGGCCCAGCAGTGGGGATGAGGGAGAGGCTGTGCTCACCCTCCTTTGCCCCATTGCAAGCAGCAGAGCAGCCCGGTGCCCTTCCAGCACCAGGCACCCGCCCACTGATGCCTTCCCCTGCTCCAGGAGCACTGTGTTACACTGATTTGTAACCAGCCCTGCCACGTTTTGTCCCTGCTGTCCTCCTCCCATTATACTGAAGTGCTCTCCATTGAAAAAAGCTTTCCCAACTCGGAAGGGCTTAGGATGTGTGCTCAAGACTTAGCCCAAAGCGGTCCCTTTATAATGGAGAAGTCTCTAATTCAGCTCTCATTGATCTGAACCACACAGCATGAAATGCACAAAGTGCCCCCAAGGGGTTTCCAGGACCCTTCCATGCTAAAAAAGGAAACAGCTCCGAGTCCCTCTAATGGAACCTATTTGCTGCACTATAGTGTGCGGGGCCACAGGACTGTGTTTTGAGCAAATAAGAGAGCAGAGATGGATAAAATGCAGCAATATCGTAACAGCAGCGCCTTTCAAATGGTCTCTCACTGTGCCCCACTCTAATCAATACGAATCCCCCGCAAACATTTCTAAACGACCACTCTCATTTCTAAGCAAACTCAGGTTTAAATGCATCAAAGAAACCAAACCAGACCATCTCCACATCATTCCAAGTGATGGAATTACTTTGCAGCACTCTTTGTGCAAAATCACTGTCACAAAGCAACTGAACGGTACCGAGCAGTGGTCTATAAAGAGAACAGAAGTGTTGAAGAACTGTAACAGAACATAAAAAAATGCGTTTTATATTAAACACAGCGGTCCCATAATAGATGCAGGTAAGGGTTAGAACAGGTTGACTTGGATTGTCCCATTCATCAGCTGCTGTGATTAACAAATCCCAACCAACAGCTCAGTCCCACTTCCATCGCACAGACAGAGCATCGATCACATTTGGTTTCAGTCATCCATATGCGCACACATACATCAATCTAACAAACACCTCTGATATTAATGTCTGATGCTTTAAACGTATTTCAGCAGCCAATATTTAGAGTTAGCATTCATCACATGTGAATTATCAGTGACAATGTGCTTTGGGACTCTGCCATGTTAAAACAAGGCACAGTCAGCTCGTTCCTCGGCTGTTCCCAAAACCACACGCTTTCCTTTTTCATCCCAGTGCCCAAGGAGAGGTGCACACAGATGTTTCTCACCACAGGCTGTGTGGTTCAAGCCGCTATTTTCATGGTGTTCTCAGACTTATTTTTGCTTGTTGGATGCTACTACAGCAGCCAGAAAAACGAGAGCACCCCACCCCTGCCCAGAGCACCTCCTCACCTTCCCCTATTCCCAAAGGATAACACCAGATAAGCAAAAGCCTCTCCTCTTTCTCTATGAGATACCCACTTACGTCCACAACGAAGATCTTCTGGGAATCATCCAGGAACTGGACCTTCAGATGCAGCATCCTGGAGCCGGGCAGGTCCGCAGCCCTATTGCTGCGAGCGGCGTGCAGGGCAGACAGCCCCCTCTGCTCGCTCACACTGCATCCTCCCTGCAGATGGGTGCAGGGCTGCACGCACAGATGGGCAGGGGAGGCTGCAGCAAGGGCACGGAACGCCTGAGAGTGGGCTGAACAGCATCGCTGTGCTGAAGGATACTTCCCCCTGAGAGCTGTGCTTCTCTTGCTAAGGGAGAAGGCTGAGCGCCGACGCTGCACGGTGCACACTGATGGGGCTGACACAGAGGCTGATAGCACAGGGTTTCACAGATACGGGTTAGAAATGGGAGGGCAAAGCGAGGGCAGGTGTCACGCAGCTGGGTCAGGAGAAAAGGCGGAGTGGTTCTGCCACAAAGGTGGCCGAGCAGTGAGCAGCACTGCGCATTGCTCTGCTGCACTGCAGGGATCCAGCAGGCCAGCAGCCCTGGGGGGTTCATCCGAGCCCCCACAACGCTTCGTGCCGAACCAAACCCTGCGGGAGCCCTTCTTGGAGAGGCGGAGTAGAGCTTGGGGCTTATCCCCAGTACCAACTGAAATCACATGGAAGCTCTGTGCTGTGTCCCAGGCACATGAGCCATGACCCTGTGACTGCGAGGTAGGGAAATACTGGGGCAGGAGGTCTGGACAAACCCCTGCTGCTGCAGGGCGACCCTACATGTGAGTGCAGCCACCTCCTGCCGGCAAGGACCTTCCCAGCTCCTGGGAAGGATTCCTAGACTGCCAGTTCCTGGATTGCTGCTGGTGGCAGCTGGGGACCCGTGTGGGCCGGGGAAGAAAGAGGAAGCAAAAGGAAAGGCATTCCTCTGGGCTAACTCAGCGGGCGGCCGCAGCAAGTGCTGTTATACATAAACACTTCATCAATTTGTTGTTGAGGAAAGATGGTACAGACATCTGGCTGTTCTCAGACGGACTGTTCTCAGAAAAGCACCAATGCTTGGCCCTGACTGAGACGTTCCTTAGCCCTTTAACAGGGACAGTTATTTGTCACTGATTTCACAGCTCATTTTGTTTTGAGCTTATCTCGATTGGCTCAGCCAAAAGTTCTGCCCTTCCTGAAACGTCTGACCCAGAACCATCCTATTTACTGAATACAATACCGATGCATTTGCATTTCCATCAAACTTCGCTTGCTCAGCATCAGCAAAATAGTCTGACATCCCTGAGCTTCTTACTCAGAAGTCACTGCTGGGAAATGGAAGCGGTTGCGTTGTTCATTCCGTGCTTTAGGCGCAGGATCAGGCTTCTCTGAGCCACCCGAGCTTCGCCACCAGAAGGTGACACCGCAGCAACACTTCTCTCCCCGTTTTGCCCCAGTGCTCCCCAAAAGGCGTCGTGCTGAGCGTAACGGAGAGCCGTGCAGTGGTGCCAGCACAGCGATGACACCACGACACATCACCTGGAGGGATGGCAACCGCTGATCTCCCACAAAAAGTCTCCCAGCGCCATCTGCAATCCCAGATGCTGATGATGGAGAGATTAACTGCAAGCGCAAAACTTCCTGGGAAGGCTTAGCAAGGTGCACTCTGACCGCGCTACCGAAGTCCTGAAATATCAATTAATGTCCATTTATCTTTTGTTCTCTACCAGTGAGAGCCGCGCTCCGTCGCGGGGAGGAGCAGCTGCTCGCAGCCAGGCTCCCTCTCGCGGCTGCGGCCGACAGCAGACGGTGCAGGTGGCAGTAAGGCTTAAATCAGAATCGCCGCAGTTGGAAGGGACCCTTAAGGGCCATCCGGTCCCACTCCCTGCACTGAGCAGCGACACCCAGAGCTCCAACCTCGGTGACCGCAGGGATGAACACCAGCACAGCGGTACCACCACCCATCATGCACTGACGCACAGTGCTGACTCTTAGTTGGGCTTTTTTCCTCCAGATCTCACGTGCCATGTAAGAAGTATTATCAGGCAGCAAAGAAGACATTTGCCTTAAGCAAATGCAGATGGTATGTAAGAAACCTAAATAGCCCAACTCTGCTATTACTCAGAATATGACATTATCTCGTTTTTAATATGACAGTTGTGTGTGATGCTTAATTCTGACAGATCACTTCCAAGACACAGGAAAGCAATTTATACAGAAAAAGCAAAGCCTCATGAATCTCTCAAGTCAAAGGAGCACAGATGCCTCTATAGACTCAGGCATTGTTCAGCATTCAGTCACTTCTAGCTAGGGGGATGCAGCTCCCTGCATCCTATATAGCAGCAGAAAAACCCCAGGACTTGGCCAGACTGCCCTCAGTTTGCATTGAGCATGAACTCTTCCAGGCCCACCTGCGCAGCCCCACCCCAACAAGGCAAAGCAGTGCAGGTTTACCTGCAGTCAGTACTCCTGCTGGGAGGTCACAGGCTGTCCTCACGAGCACTGTCAGATGAACCCATCAACCCCTTCCACATGGCTCTCCAAGGCACATGCAGAGCTTTCCCCACCTTAAGCCCCAAAGCAGAAACCATCAGACCCCAGCTAGGAACTCACGTTGATTTCACCATACAGGTACTACACTGCAGAAACCTCAATGGCAGCTGGGCAGCGCCTGCTCTCTGCTCACATAGCTCTGGCAATAGAGCTACAGGACTGCAAGCAGCAGCAGCTGCTCAGCCAGGATGGTGGAAGCCTCTGTTGAGCATCATCAGGAAGGATCCTATGGCCAAAGACTGATGCTGAGGAAGCTGTCAAATTGACTCTCCAGTGCTGGAAGAAGAGAATGAGTCCTAGAGGAAAGGATGGACTTCTAAGGAACTATATTGCTTACTTTCATGACAGATGTGGATTCCTTCCTGGCTTGAAACAACCACCTCTGGTTGAGTAAGCCCTGATTACATCTAGGCAAAGAAACGCACGTGTTGTCAAGGAGCCTCCAGGCGAAGGGATCAGACCCACCTCACCACACAGACCTCCACCTGCATTTTGGTAACGTTTCCCTCCCTCCCAGGAAGCCTCTCTTCTCCTGCTCCCTTCCTTTACTTTTATTCTTCCTTGAATGACCCTTATAATTCTTACCAAGGCTCACCAAATTCCAAGCATACAACTCAAAGCAGAGCTGAAGTTGACTGAAAGCCATTCTTCGCAGCAGGAAGGAGACAGCAGAGCAGCATCCATCTGAAGCTGGGAGCTTGCTGCTTTTGTAGCGATCCAAGGCAACCCCTGTCCTATGGTTCCTCTTCCAGGGCCTCCTGGCAGAGCGTGCTAAGCTGCAAGGCAGACACGATTCAAAGAGCAGGAAACATTCCTACACCATGACTGGCAAAAGGTTCCAGGGGGATATCCATAAAACCTTTCAAAATTAGTCATTTTGGCCCCATACAAAACAATTCAGATAGTGTGCTGACAGGTGAGAAACAGCTGACACAGCTTAAACACTTGTTTGCAAAGGTAACTAACAGATGTTTCACCAAAAGGAGCCACTCACAGCTGGACTGCAACGCACTTCCAAACACAGCCTGACCCTGGGACAGGCCCTGAGGCTAAAATCCTGATTCAAACCTCTTACAGAGGAAGGATGAATCCCAGGCTGACAATTAATGATCCTGTCTGTCAGCTCCCAAAAGGACGAGCAGTCCTTAAGGAACGTCACCAACAGCAAACGTATTTTCTCTTTTCTGGGCACACAGGATCAATCTAATTTCAAGGCAGACAGCTGTTTGAATCGCTGTGATCATATACTATTATTACTAAATAAGTGTAAGAAGACTCAGTCACTCATATTGTACGTAATGTCATAAATATATGAAGGACATTAACATTTCCCATAAATCTGAGAAAAATTTAGCATTCATTTGTAGGTTCTAGCCCGCTTATTTGCATTCAAGAAGTGCAATGTCAAAATTATTCTATGTCAGTGCATTGGTTGCAGTAAGTCTACAGGCTTTAATGCAGGCTGCACTTTATGCCCCAGGAAGGAAACGCTGCAATTAACGTTGTTTTTCCGATGCAAGAAAATCAAGCATGATGTTACCCAGCAGCCAGCGAGGCCTCAGAGCTTCAAATCTCATGCAAGCTTCATCACTGGAAATAGGGCTTGTGGGAAGTAAGTCGCTGTTAGAAAGTGCACTCAGACCGAAGCAGCAGAGCACCAAGGAGCACAGGTACATCACAAACCAAACTTGAGTGCACACTCTTCCCTTCAGTGAGGATTAGTTCAGGTTCCTGCAACACAACAGACTCTCCCCCATCATTATTGCAGTCAGCTCCAGATTTTTGCAGAGCTCAAAGAGAACCTCTGCTTTGAGAGAGGACCGGAGGCAATTTCTAAACATCAATTCCATACTAAATGTACAGGTGCTGTGAAGAGCATTTCACCCTCTACAATCCCGTAATTAAACTGTACCGTCGCTGCCAGCAAAGCCATTATAAGCTCAATGCTGCCCTCAACAGAGCCAACCAAAAACTACAGTAGGATTTGACCTTTGAATCGAGCACTGCTGTTGCTGATATACAGCTGAAAGTTCACCTCCTCTGATCCCATGCCCCTCCTGCCTGAACCCGCCCACGACCTCCTCAGATGCAACCCAATGCACAGCTGAAGCACCCACCAGTGCACCCCAGGACTGCTGACCCGCCAGCAGAGAACTCAAACCGGTCAACGTATGTTGCTTTAGAAGCCATATCTCATTTTAATTAAGACTAGACACTCGCACTTAGCTCAGAGCTGTAATTACAGCAGAGCTGATTGGGGCAGATAACAGCTCACCACTGCCACGAGGTGCGGCTGCATCGCACCCCACCCACACACGTTATCTGCAGCACTTCCTCCTGGGGCTGCAGCTTCACACCCAGCGTGTAAGGCCAGCTCTGCCCTCCTTAGCGATTCATTTATGTGTCACAGTGCTACGCAGGAGGGGGGAAGAAGAATCCTCTGGGTCTGCGTGAGCGCCATTCACACACAGCGGGGGCCAAACCCGCGTGAGAAGCAGGACAGGGGCGGCTTTCTGCATGGCACGTGCACTTGGGCAGCAGGAACTGCTGAACCAAACACAAAGCTGCCTATGAAGCCCTACCTCTGCAGCCCCGTAACCCAGGCTTACAGCAGCACAACAGTCACGTCTATTAAGCAAAAGACACAGCCCCACTCTTAGTGCAGCAGCAGTTGAGCTGACTCTCAGCACTGAGACCTTTGAAATATAATGGCCTCACACATAAATCTTACACGGTTCCTCAAAGCTCCCAGCCCTGATGGCTGCACAAACTGGAGAGCTGAGGACACCGCGACCTCCTGGCTGCACTCACACAGATCCCAGTCTGAGCAGCAATGGAAGCAGCTCAAGTGCCACAAGGAGCAGGAATATTATTGCTCAATGATGATTTATTTTTTTTTAACTGGACGAGAAATCAGACATACAATGAGCAACCAAGCAGCCACATCTCAAAGCACAGCGGTCTTTGTCAGCGGATGCACTCACTAACACAGCAATGCCGGTCACAACAGCCTGGAGAAATCACTCATATACTGCGGGCTGACTGGGGGTGGGAGCCTGCCCTTCCTCTCTGTCATTCTCCTTTGAGATGGAAATGATTTCCTCATCTCAGGGAGGAAGTGGAAGCCGACCTACAAGATAAGGCTCACGCTGTTCTACCAGGAGGAGGGGCATTGAGTTTGGGAGGTGACGGTGCCTGCCGACCCAACCAGAAGCGCTGCTAAGGCAGCAAGGCTGTTTTTAAAGTTTAAAACACATTTTACGTTAATGCACATCTTCAGTTACAAAAGCAATACAAAAGGTCACGTACTGAGACCATAAGTTCAGAGGAAGATGCACTTCTTGTTACAGGGCCCAGATGACTCAGTCACTGACTTCACAAACATAAGGCCCTTACCGAGCATTTAAGATAATAGCGAGCAAACAGCACTCTCAGCTGAAAGGTTTCCTAGAGGAATCTTCCACCTCTCTGAGGCAGAGCTCCAGGTGTGCTCATCAGTCAGCGCAGTGGAGAGGCCAGCTCAGGGTGACCACGAGGGACAGCAGGCAGCTACAGAGACACGGCGAGATGATGGCAGGACCCGCACTCATCGCCACCGACACATACAGAAACGCCTGCATGGAAAAACAAGGCCAGTGCAGATTTGGACAAGACCAACATACACACTGAAACCAGAAAAAACCATTACAAATCTCTATTTAAGGAAGAGGCTTGCGCGTTAGGCCCACTTCAGAAGGAATGGAACACAGACTCTTCACCGCAGTTTGGTAATACAGGTATCTATTTTATTAAAAAAAGTTACAAACAGGTGGACTGGAGGGTTCTTACAAAATGACAAGAATGATTTCTACTGGAAAAAACTCTCCTTTTTTTTTTTTTTTTTACAAAGCATTATAGGTAATTGTTCCGTTTTTGCACTTGTTATTCCAGATTTCACCTATCACTGGTAAAGATACAGTACATTAGATACATGATGTTAGGTTACATTTGTATTTGTAGAGCCCTACTGCAGTGATTTGAACAACTCCTAAACAGATGCCATAGTAAAGACGATACATATTTCATTTATTAGCCTCTTACTCTAATAAGCAACTTCACATGCAATCTATTGAGGAAGCCTAAAATAACTTTTGGTCCCTTTTTCCCCCCAAAGTGTGCTGAAGCAACCATCTCTCGCTCTCCCAGTCCTGTCACTCTAAGCTAGTTCAAGTTTAAGGTTTTTCTTTTCTTTTTTTTCTTTTTTTTTCTTTTTTTTTTGGCTGAGGTCAATGGAAATGAACACTGCTTTGATAACTACCCATAGGAATGAACCACTGATTAATATCAACCGACTTTTTCCCCCTTAGACAAAGGAAAACTAAGGTCTTTATCAATTACTTTTATGTCCTATTACTTCCTTACAACCTACAAAAAAAGATCAACAACCACCACTTAAAAAAAACAACCTACTGAGTACAAGGTTTGGTTTAATTCCGAGATTAAAGTGCAAACCTAAATCGCAGCCTCAGCCTGTTTATCAAGTTTGTACAAACAGGGGAAAAAAAATAAATGTTCAAGTAACCCCACAAGAAAATATCAGGTGTTTCGATACCCACGCAGAACACCTGGTCTTCTTTTCAGGATTCAAATTCAATGCTGAATGCAGACTCAGAATCTGTATTTCTGCTAAACACTGTAAAGTCAGCCTGCGTTATTACCAATGAAACACATTAATGTTGAGATACTGTACTGGTGATCCTTTATTGTTTCAAATGCCATCATCCACAATACATTTCGTGAGTTTGAAACTGCTTAACCTCATATATCCATCACTGCTTTTACTGGAGCTTTTCTCGAAGGTATTTAGCTATTACAGGGAAAGAATGTACATTTCTAGAAGCATGTTCAAATGACTAAAGCTGGGCTCCTAAAAACCT
>JANHGO010000044.1:11725208-11744245 GCA_024606505.1 Aquila spilogaster | reverse complement strand
CCACCAACCTTATGCACTTAGATGTATGGCAATGTGCTGTAATAGAGACAGGTTTACCAAGGCTCAGCTCTGCAACCCGGGCTGAAAGTTCTCCAAAGCAGCATCTGTGCAAGTTTCCTCTGAGTTTTATCTGCAATTTAAACAAAATAACTGATGAAAGCCATATTCAATACACATTCAAAGTGAACTCAGCTTCTCCCACAGTGTGGGACAGCTAGTTTTCTGTACTGAGCTCCAAAGCACTGCTTTACACAGCGGCATTCTTGAAGTTATCCTCCTCTAATTCTGGTAATACAAGAGGCAAGCAGGTTGCTATGAACTTTGTAACAGCTGCCCCCTGTGGGATACTAAATTGCTTCTAAAGATCTGAAACAGGTAGGAAATTTGAGTTCTCCTGCAGAGAGATACATGCATTAGACTTTGCATTGGTAGTGAGAAGGCGCTACATCACCCAGTAACATGAAGCAATGGCATTTTGTACAAGTTCTGGGAACAGGTAGATGAGCCAACTAATTCAGTTTTGACATCTGAGTTCTCAGCATTCAGATCCTCTAAATTACTACTAAAAAAAACCCTTCGCAGTCATGAGACCTAGCCTCAGCAGGAACAGAACTGTATGCTACTGTTCTCAATCAAGCACACAAATATAAGTGGTGTTACCAGTGTGACCGGTACATCTTTGTATTTCTGATAACTTGCTTGCACTTCACAAGATTTATCTGCAGAGATATCCTAAAAGCCTCAGTCAAAGCTGGGTCTGTAGAAACCTGTCCTTCATATGCACCTGCATGCACTTCATTGAAGCTTGATCCTTAACTTTCCAGGGATTTTGATGAGTCTTCTCTATTCTTGAAGTAATTTCTTCTTTGTAGGAGTCAGGATCTTACATTTACTACTGTACTGTTTCTTTTCAGCTGTTGATTTGCTCTCAATTAACAGTTTGTCACGACAGAGTGCTCTTAGTCAGGGTTCCCTTCTTGCCTAACAACTGGTCACCACCAACATCCAGGAGCAGTACTCCTGCACTGACAGGAACAAACAGCCAAGTTTTGCTTGCTTGTTTGTATGTTTTTGAACTAACAGTAATTCTCACCCAGTCTGGTAAGCACATGTGCCCCCACACACTGATGCTGGCCTGTGAGTTTTGGATGGGGAGGGTCCCTGTACTGTCAAAACAGCAAACAAGCATTTAGCTTTTAATGGGGACAGATCAGACCTGCTTAATAGGTGTTTTATCTTTGCTTAGAGTACAGGAGAGGCAAATCATTTACAGTGCAGCTCCTCATCCTACCAGAGTTAGATCCATCCCAAAACTTCACCTAAATCCAGCATCCAGTGCTGTAGCCAGCAGAATTGCTGGGGACAGTAAAAACAGAAAAAGCAAGTAATGGTATTTTCCTCCACATGCTCCTTCAGCATCCCTGTATTTACAGATTAGGGACCTCCCAATTCAGATTTGTCATCTTTCCATTTAACTTGTGCTTAGTTACTACAATTAGTACCAAAGTACCTTATCTGGCTTCACCTGCCCATGAAATTTCTATAGCACGCCCTAGTCTCTTCAGCAAGCAGGCAGGAGAGAAGGGGCTGTTAGACAATCTAGTAGAATAAAGTTATCTGTGTTGTATAGCCACACAGACCAGAAGACAGTATACTTTCAGTTTTTATCCCTAGAGAAGACTACTCTTCCTTCAGTGCTTGCTAATACCACTCATGAATGGAGGGGACAGAAATCACTAGTCAGCATCAGTCTTACACCCCAATATTAAGGTGTTCCAAATCTGACTAGTACCTCTACAAAAAACCTTTAAGGCACCAGCACTGTAACAGGTGCCATATTTTAAAGATGATTTAAAATACAAAACACTGTCATACTGAAAATTCAAGAGAAATACTAGAGCATGGAAAAAGAGCAGCTACTGGAAATCTCACATTTCTGAAAGCAATACTGAAATGACAGAAGACCACTGCAGAAGCAGGAAAGGGGAGGGGGGGGGGGGAACAGGATGCAAGAACAACGCACATTTTTAAAAGGAACTATGGGTTATCCTGATTAGGTAGTTATGTTCCATCCTTCATTTCACCCAAGGTGGCTGACGGAACAGTAATTTAAGCTAGTACTACTCAAAAATGCCATGGAAGAACCTACACATCATCATACTTGACAGATATGTTGAGGTATCGGTACCAAAACGAGGTAAGTGGTATCTGCTAGTTAACACTGACACTGAAACAGCCTCAGATAAAACCAGGCCCACCCCCCACTCCTCCCATTGGTTTCTCCATCAGAATTGGAGAGACAAACTTCATTCTGAACTAACTGTCCCAGACGTAAGACTCCTCCTGGACACAGACAGGTCACGGAACTGAGAGATGACGATTATGCCAGGACAGAGCTATAGTTCAAGCCCACTTCCTACACTCAGGTTTTCAGGCAGCTGGTTCCACTTCCTCAGTTTCACTTTACCTAGGAGGGGTCACTGCTAAAGCAGATGTTTTAGAAGCAGCAATTGTTTTGTGGATCACAGATAAGCAGAAGAATTACAAAGCTGATTACAGCTATCACAAGAGACCATCAGCAGCTCTTCTACACTAGAGCACATCAGACAGAAATTATGAGGCAGTAAAGGCTTATCATAAAGTTAATGAGATCCTACACCTACTCAATCAAAGAACAAGGACAGAGTGGGAGCCAGGAAGAAGAAAATATCCTGAAAGTGCGAGGCTGAAATGAAAGATAGGGAGCATGAAGCCTGTGAAGAGCCAGGACGAGTAATAAGGAAAGACGTTCCAGACATGGTGAGATCTGGACTGAATAGGAAGCTGCTTAGGAAGGACACACTTACTTGTTTGGCACAGGTGATGAGACTGCACTGGGTGGAAGCAGCACCTCCTAGAAGCAAGGAAGTATTTTGCTGCTAGAGGCTTGATGTGACATTATGAGCTAGGCAGAATGAAGGGGAGGAAATGTGTATTACAGTAGCTTAGGTTCCTCTACCTCAAGAGATCACAAAGACACAAGAATACAGCTGTTTCTTCTGAAGCAAGAGCATGCTTAGGAAAATCATCAAATCTAGGCATAAGTTAGGATTCAGAGGAATAACATATGGCCCTGCCTCCCACCTCAGTTTCACCTTTAAGATTAAACTTGATATTTAATGCTAAACCCAGAACTGGCCAGGTTACAAAGAAGCCTCCCTTTGAAGTAACCAATTCTGGACAATTCTTTGTCCATAAATTTCATGGACAAAGGGTCTGATTTTGTCAGTGTTGAAGACAGCAACCTGCACAGGATGAACCACTAGTAACCCAGGGGATTGCCATAACCTTTGGCATGATACTTCAAGCCCACATACTCTTTGTTTGTGAAGCTGCCTTAGAACTAGCTGAAACTTTGCATTACTATATGTGACTCAAGATATTAACCCTGTAAGCTCTTAGTTAAGAAAGCAGTAATTGCTTTGATTTACTCCTTCCTAGAACCCTACAAGGCTCTGCAGGTGTTAGGGATTAGCGTACAAGGAAAGACCTTATTTGTATTTTTCGCTGCTCCAACACAAGCGGTTTCCTCGCCTTTCAGCAAGCAAATCTTGAACTTACACACACCCCTTACATGGTGACAGCAGCCTTTCCTAATTTCACAGGACTGGAGATAAAAACATCATGTATTATCTTTAGAATGACAGTGCTAGGGTCATGAGTATGTAAAATTTTACATTCACAAAGCACTTGATAACAATCTCAAAGACAAGCTTTGAGACTTCACTCTCTGACCTTGCACTCAAGATTAAAGAGGATACATGGTCCAAAGCTTCCAGTAATAACCTAATTTCCCCGTTGTCACTCAAGACACAAAAAGCTACTTTGACTCAAGCAAGAGTTATTAACATGGCAGTCAGAGCCTAAGCCTCAATCAGTGCAGCTGTCAAGAGGGACAGTTTTTTCCCCTGAATTTTTATGTCCTCTCTCATCCCTGCACTTGCCCTCAGAGATCACATCGAGTTGTTTGCCAGGACAGGTCCAACAGACAACTGAAGGTCTGATGGACCAGCCGGCTGCACGCAGAGTGTAACAATGATGTAGAAGAGCCCTATTCAGTAACATGGATTCAAGCTGATGGCGAAACTAGACCTGCAATGGCTAAGAAGAAAAACAAGAGCGGGGAGGGGGGTGTCCAGAACCACCTCACACAGGAATGACAGTGCTGCCGCATGCAGGCAGGAGCAGATCCATTTACACAAACAGGTGAAAAAGGTACTGAAAAAGACCACCATGCATGTGAAGGGCCAAGAGCAGCTATCCTTGCAGATAAAAATAAAAACCAAAGCAATACCCGAGACAGGGGAAGCTTCATAGAGGCCCCTCTGAACACTACACTCTTGCCACACCTCTTATGAGTCACTGGGAAAGGAAGAGTCTGCATTGGGAAGCCATTTTATAGCATGTTCTCTGCTCTGGAGATTTTAGATGAAGAGCACTTTGCACATGTCCTCGACTAGTACATGTGGGGCTTCAAGCCACTCCTCACAGCTCAGGGTGGTTCTCTTTTAAACTTATTCCACTGATAAGGCAGAACTGTACTCTAAGTACATTCAGTTTCTGTACCATAGAATTTTTTTATTTTTTTTTTTTAAAACAAGCTGAAAGTCTTCTCAGCAGAACTATTGGGACACTTAGGTCACAATAATCCCATTGAACTCCCAAGGTAATTCCCATTACTTGAAAATAATTCAGATACCAACTACAACCAATGAAGAAACCCACTGCAACAGCACAAAACATTATTAAGGATAACGTAATGTCAAATACAGCACTGACAGTCAAAATAGGTGCAGATGAGATCATACACTCTGTCTCACTGTAAAATTACTGCAAGTAAATGCAATGTTCCCCAACTAACCCTGCTGAAGTAATGCAAGAAGTCCATTTGACTCAAGTAACCATGTGCAACTGAATGCACAAGCTTCCATCTCCATTGGAGGAAGGCCACCTCCAGGTTAGACTACTTAATTTCAGACTCCTTGTCACACTTTATCTGCTTACTTAAACAGCATGCCTATGCACCTCAACTAGTTATGACTGTTCCACCAACCTGCTCTGTATGGCCATGATTGAGGTTTTTCTTAATTTCTCTCACTGGACGATGCAAGTTGTACAACACTGATCTTGTTTTTCAGGCAGGGAGGCATAGTTCATTTGCCTGACGATCTCAGCAAACAGTTCATCCACCATTGTTTTACTCTTGGCTGATGTCTCCATGAAGGGACAGCCCCACTCCTGAGCCAGGGCTCTGCCTTCTGCAGATAAGACCTCCCTCTCCGACTCCAGATCCACTTTATTCCCCACTAGGATCAGAGGAACTTTCTCGTATCTCTTCACACGGACAATCTGGTCCCTCATCGGCTTGATGTCCTGATCAAACAATCCAACTGGTTAGTACATTTAAGTAATCACACGGAATTACTATACAACCACTATAGAAGCACATTTTAATAACCCTCACATGCAACTGGACATTCAAAATACATCAGAAGACTTCTTAAATTCATACTCACATGGATCTACAACTCAGAGAAAGTTTACTACCCATCTTTAATAAAAGTTATTTATTTTATATAAATGCATACACATTTTAGAAAATGTGTGCGTATATACAAACAGAAAGCGACTGCTGTACTCTGAGAGACTTCGGTTCAGCTAGAGGAAGATACAGCATAGCTGCTTTGAGAGTTGATTTCGGTTTTCTGAAAAAATTGTCTCAAGTCTAATGACCTGTAACATTAGCAGCAGCATGCCATTACACAATCATTTAGGAAGTTTGTGTTTAGTTTACAGCTTGAGAAATCTAGTAATTTAAATAAAGTCTTCTCACTTCTGGAATGCTTAGAATAATTCATTGTGAACACATTTAATCACATGTAAGTAACCAAATTAGATGCTGTAAAGAGATTTTATTACCTAGAGATGCATTTATTCAAGTCTGAGCTAACATCAGGGAGTTTACACTTGAAAATCTGAGTCAGCCTCCTCTGCCCCCTGAGTGTTTTAAGTTACTATCAGTACTACTAAGTTCCACAAATACTTGCATAGTTCCGAGACAAAGCAATGTAAGCATTTGAAGTTACCACTGTGTGAAAGAACTGCAGAGAGTGGTTTACACCTACAGGCTTCAGAGTAAACATGCTATAGACAGACAGGAATAATTAAATATTAACAGGACGGATTACTAACTGTATGTCCGTTCCTTCAATAATGGGGACTTGCTGGTCCCTAAAACAAGTGAAAACGAGGGGAAAAGCATCCCAATGTCATTGCTGTTGTTTTCCAAAGATGGTACGTCTTCAGCTTGTACTCGGGCTATTTCGAGGCCTCTGCTAAGATAAAGTTTAGCCTTCAGCAGAAGCAAACATACTGCTTCAGTGGGGGTGTGCAAGGTTTTGCCAAGCAGCTGGAATACACCCAACTCGACAACTGAAGCCAACGCAGTAGCTGCAAATCCCTGCACTGCATGCAGTGCTGCTAAATCCACTTATTCCCCACAAATAAAGCCTCATGTCTAGAGGCAGCTTAGACCAGTTACTGGCTGAGATATTTCCATTTTTTGGAGAGTTTTAACATAGAAATGAAATCCAGACCCACAAATTATCACATATGGCTCGCTTCTCTTCTCCTCTCAGTACACCACCTACGCTGTGAAAGCATCGAGCTTATGCTGGACAGGAATATATTTGGGGGGGAGGGGGCGGAAAATAGCAGCTTACTTAACAAGTCACAACTGCAGAACAATAAGACTCTCTTCTTCAAGACCAACTGAAGAAACAGGCCTTTTAAGAAGGAGGGGAAAGAAAAAAAGAAAAAGGGAAGTCTCGATTTTAATATCGAGTGATTTCTTCATAAAAGGGGATTGCCAGAAGACTTCTGTTGGGGAAGTGGGAGCGGGTCATTGTTCTCCAACACTGCGTGGGATTTAACAATGGTGGCACCCTGATAAGTACCTGCAAAGCAAGCAGTTTTCTGTCAGGAAGCAGGGCTGGTAAACGCACTTTCACGCGGGGCATTTGCACTTTTACCCCTTCGGAGGTAAAGAGCTTAAGGCACCCAGGGCTAGCCCTGAAACTCCCTCCTCGGCCCAGCGCCTTCCCCGGGGCAGGAACGGCTCCGTCCCAGGAGGGGACTCCGGGGCAGCCGCCTCCCTGCCCCCCCGAGCTGCCGGGGCAGCCGCCGCCCCCGCCCAGGGCCCGGGCGAGGTTACCTGGAAGGACTGCTGGTTGACCAGGCTGTAGACAAGGATGAAGCCCTGGCCGTTTTTGATGTAGAGATCGCGCATGGAGGCGAACTGCTCGGTGCCCGCCGTGTCGAGGATCTCCAGCACCGAGGGGGACGAGTCCACCTCGATCTCCTTGCGGTAGAAGTCCTCGATGGTGGGGTCGTACTTCTCGATGAAGGTCCCGGTGACGAACTGCACCGTCAGGGCGGACTTCCCCACCCCCCCGCTGCCCAGCACCACCACCTTGTACTCCCGCATCGGGCCCCGCAGCCGCTCGCCGCTCCCCCGCCGGGCCCGCCGCCGCGGCCCGGGCCTAGGGCAGGCGGCAGCGCGGCCCTCGCATAGCCCCGGCCCGCCTGAGGAGAAGGGCGAGGCCCCGCTGCTCCCGCGCCGCCCTGAGGGAGAGAGAGACAGCCGTTAGGGCCCGGCCCGGCGCGGCTCGGCCCCGCCGCCGCCCCGCTCCGCTCCTTACCGCCGCGCCTCACTCCATCCCGCCGCGCCTCCGCCGCGGGAACCGCCCGGCAGCGGCCGCCCCCGCCCGGAAGGGTTATGGTGCGGCACCCGGAAGCGCGCCCCTCCCCGCCGCTTTCCCCGGTCACTTCCGGCGGGGAGCTCCGGCAGCGCCGGCTGGGCACGCCCCGCGACGTGCCGCGTCACCGCCCGCGCAAAAAGGGGCCGGGCGCTTCGTGCGGCCGCACCCGCCGCGGGGGACGGGTTTGCGTGTGGCACCGAGGCAGCCCCGCTCGCCCCCTGCGGGCGGACGGCTTTGCGTGTGGCACCGAGGCGTCCTGCCTGCCTGGCCTCGCGGCGGGGATCCGCCCCGATATGGCGGCCGACAGCAGCCGGCGGGCGCTGCGGCCGAGCCCTGCCCGGGCCGGGGGCGGTGAGGGAGACGGTAGGCGGGCGGGCGGTCCCCGAGCCGTGCGGCCACACACACCTGCCTCCTTGGTGTCCCCTCACGCCGGGCCCCGGAGGGCCGGACGTCCCCGCGGGGTGAGCGCAGGCCCCGCGGCCGATCGGGCCCGGTTCAGCCGCCGGCCGCCCGCTGTGAGGCCGAGCTGCTCCAGGGCCGCGGCGGCACCGGCGCCTTACTGAGCCTTCCAGCACAGAAATCGTTCTTAATCACGGCACGAGTTACATAAAAAGGCGGTTTACTTGAGGAGCGCCTTGGCCAAGTCCTGCTCGGCTCTCACTAACTTGAGAAAAACTCATCTCGGCTGCCGGCCGGGAAGAGACCTGCTGGGTTTGGTGATGTGGAGGAAGGAAGGGCTGGTGGTGGTGGTGTGGAGGAAGGGCTGAAGGGCTGGCGGTGCGGCGGGGGCAAGGCAGGGCGCAGGCCTGTGGGGAAAGGGAGACGGCCTGTGGCACAGTCGGTGAGTGGCAGGGAGGGTGGAGAGAGAAGGTACGCCGTCACCGTGATTTTACGTGCCTAAAAGCGTGCTGTTGATAAAGTGGGCTTATAAAAGATGTTACCTCTACTTACAAGCTTTGTCTTGTATCCTTACACCTTCCCGGCCGCAGCAAAAGAGCCAGATCTCGCTGCTTGGCTGTCACGTACTTCCGCAGAGGTTTTTCTTTTCCGTCCTGTTTTCTTTCTCTCGGAGCCCTTTGCACGAAAAGCATGCCAGAACCGGCACTGACTCTCCCAAACAACAAACCAGTGTGTGGTGGCTCCGGGATACTCGGTCGCTTAGGCAGCTTCATCACTCCAGCCGGCCGACAGCAGGTGTCAGCAAGGGACCGAACGCGGGAGCAGAAGCCGCCAAGCTGCCGGCCTGATCTCGGTGGAGCAGCGGCCGCCTCGCACGGCTTTCCAGCCCACCCAAATGCATCCCCGGGCACTTTTGGAATTAGCCCTGGCGTTTTCCCCATCAATGAATTTCCCTCGTTGTTAAGAGGAAGTAACTAAGAAGAATAAACAGCTGTCTTCTTTCTAAAATAATAAAAAAATCCCTCAGTCACTGGCTCGATAGTTTGCACAAAGCATTCCCACCCATAGGAGAAGCTGCTCTCTAATATAACCAGATTTGCTTCTGGGCACCAGAATGCTGCTTCTCACGGTCTGCAGAATTTCAGCAGACAAGTCAGATGCAGGATTTGTCCCTTCCCTCTGTGCGTTACCTGTTTGATTGAAAGTCTGAGGCAGACACTGCCGTGTGTCCCATCTTGCGTCTGTCCTGCGCTTCCAGCAGGTCCTAGAGAGGTGCCTGGTCAAGGCTAAGTGTCATCCAAAGACGCATATAAGGTATGGTAGAGGTGGCTCTGCTTGTGGCTGTTTTCGCAAATAGCATTATTTTATTCACTTTCTTTCCATAAAGAGAATATGTCCATTATGGGGAAAGCTCAGTGAGGACTTCTAGCCACCAGAACAAATCTTACATAAGTTACACCAAATTTGAGTCACTCTTCTTTATTGCATGTAAGCAATAACCCCTCTACTTCCTTTGCCATTGCCTGCAAAATTGTTTTGTCAAGTGAATTGCTGGCATGAGGTAGACGTGCCTGGATGGAAGACATTCACATGGCTGGTGAATCAGCTCAAAAATGTAGAAAGGTGAGCATTAAAGCAGGCTGCCTCCTATTTCAACCCTATTATAAATCATGAGCAGTTGCAAAGTACCTAATGTACTCAAGGTGCTCAGGATAAAGGAAAGAGTTGCTCGTAGAGGAGCTTCCCATCTAATTTTAACCATGACACAATCAGGGACAGTGACAAATGGGGGGGGAGGGAGAAAAGGGGCAAGGGAGGATGAGGGTGACAATAATGAGATTACACGGTCACTTAGGTTCATTATGCGCATGTCTTTGTGGCACTGCTGGTCCATTATGTTTGTGATGAGTGGAGAAATGACTAAGGGAGTGGAATCGGGGCAAAGAGCACAGCCATGGGGCAAGCGGAAGAAAAAACCAAATACATTTTTGTGCAGTTTGGCTTAACCAGCAATGCCTCACTCTTGGGCTGAGTGGACAGCCCAAGCAGGTGGGTGCAGGATCGGGAACCTGGATTTTTTTCCTCCAGGTGCATAATCAATATCAGTTTGGATTCCCGGAGGTTTATTTCCCAACTCACAGCACTTTGTAGTTGGCCATACCTGTCTACAGCTGAAAAAAAAGTCTGGTCTCAAAGTGCACCCAATTGTTCATTATCCTTAAGACAAGTCGTTCCCTTCATTAAACAGTTTGCGCAGCTCTTTCACCGCCTTGTACTCTACCAGGTACTTGGAGCCACAAAAATAACTGGTGATGTAAAAGGTTTTGAAACTCCAGATGGGAATAGCTGCTTCTGCCATAAATGGCCAAGCCTTGAGCCAGCCACGCAGGGCACGTCCTGCCGATACCGCTGCTCTGCCGCTCCCTTGCTGTCGCCATCTCCGTCCCGGTGAGGTGTGGCACATCCCGGGTCAAAGGCCTGATCTAATCTCTGCTGCCATTTTCTCCCCGGCTCCTGCCAAACAGAAAGGCGCCAGTCTCGGACCTCGGAGCTGCCCCAGGAGGGTTTGCCCTCTCTCAGCAAAACAAACCTCCCAAATGAGCATCTGGGAAGGATTTGATGCTGCCAGAGCAGCTCTGTGCTGTTGGTGGGCTCAGCTGCTCTATGCCATGCCTGCAGCCAGCAACAATAAAGCAGGCTCTTATTAAATTAACCTGCTAAGACACAGATCCTGCAGGGATGTTCAGGGAACGGACAGATGGCACAAGCAAAGGCCAGGAATAATTGCAATCCCCACCTCACCAACGTGAGAGATGGATCCTGCCCGGTGCTGTGTCCAACAGGGAGGCAGGAGGGAGGGCAGGCAGCACCCTGCCCTGCAGAACCAGCCCCAGGAGGTGACGGAGGAGCATCCCGGAGCTCTGGAGGGAGTGAGGAGTCCAGAGCATCTCCCATGGCTGCCAGCGTGGGACTGCACCACCTCCCCACCAGCCAAAGCCTCCCCACCCCAGCCACGGCGTGGATGCTGCCCGGCTGCTGCCGCTGCCTGTTGCAGGCTGTCCGTGCTGTCATTATCGACCCGCTCGCTGCTCTGACTCATTGTGTCTGCCCGAGCTGTAAACCAGGCTCTTCTCTGCCAGGAAGCCTGCAGCAGGCTGCCGAGCGAAGGCGGCTGGGTAGATACGCAGCAGGGATGGCCTGGATTTCACCTAAGTTACCGTCTAGCTGGGCACATCATTTGCGCAAATACATGCAAAACCAGCTTAAGACCTAGTGTCGTTTCTTCTCCGCCTCTTCCAGTGGTTTTGCTAATCCACTTATTGTGCCTTATGGTGTTCAGCATGTTAGCTGCAGGGAAGGGACTGGCTGCTCGGGGCTCGTATGGCTGCCAGAGCACTGGGGGCTGCTCTCACATGCGGGCGGCTCTTTCGAGGAGGTCCTGTCATACCAGTCGCGTAACCATAATGACGGTTTTGCTTTCAGCTCCATCAGATTACGGTGAAATATGTCATAGGGGTTGGATGTGTTCACCTGGCCCAGGCGCCTAATTCTTGGGCTATTTCAGGCAGTACGACCTGCAGAGATACTTTTCTTCTTTGCCAGCTTTTCCTGCCAACCTAGAGATGACTCAGAGGCAAATTCTGAGGACCTTTCTCAGAAATTTCTTATTTTATGCCATCCGTCAGCTTTTAGCCATTACTTTAGTAGCAACAAAAGACATGCTGGCACTTAAAAAAAGGTAAAGATCATTTTCCAAAGCAATTACTGATTCGGTGGCAGAAGTGGGGCTGCACTGAATTATAATTGATACAAGGAGTTTATTGGGATTTCTGGGAAGAGAAGCATCTCTCTTTGGTCCCCAGGCATGGTACCAGATCACCAGCCATTTAGAAAAGCTTGGCCCAGGAGCTGGTTGTTGCTGATGAGCAGCACCGCAGGGGAAGACGCTGTCGCTACATCCTGCCACGCTCACAGCCTGCAGCCCCTCGCCTCCGCACCAGCCCTCTCTCCTGGCTATCCCCTCTGATGCTGCATCTCCTGCCTGCACGGTCAGCATCCCGCACCAGGGCCGGCAAGCAGGTCTCCAGGTGGTGACGAGTCACCGCTCCGTGCGAGGACGCTGGTGGTGCAGCCAGAAAGCTGGTTTCATGGGTCACTCCTCTTCCTATTTTCTCCAGTCATTGAGCTATCTCCTCATTGCCCTTCACGGTCCGAGCTAATATAATCCGTACCGCAGTGCCTGGGAAGCGCCTCCAGCTATCGCTCACCGTATCCGTGTTGGGATTGTGCCGAGCCACAGCTCCATGGCTCCCAAAAAGTGGCCTGTCCTCCACGCACATGACATGATGCCAGCACGGCACGCTCTCCTTGGATACCCGCTTCCATGAATTTCTGCAAAGCTGAGGGGATGGGGCTGTCCTCAGGCTTGACCTTGTCAAATCACCAGCACATGTGACAGCCTCTCCCTAGAAATATACATACATACATATTTTAAAGTTTCTAGCCAACATTGTAGTAGAGTAAAACTGAAAATACAGCTCCTTAAGGCTCAAAAGCCAGAAGACAACAGTGAACACATAAACCAAACCTGTTGCTTTAAACCCCAAATGAAAAGAAAGGAGGGGGGAAGGTAAATACACTGTCAAGATATATTTTTAAGCTTTTTGAAAATAAAGCAATTTTAAACTGACGTCTAACAGAAGAGTTCCCATTCGCTTTTAAAATTCCACGGGTTCTCCTTTTTTTATCATATTCCTGCAGCATTTGCAATTTAATGCTACAGAATAGTGCAAACTTGTGCATGAAATGTGCTAGCAAAATGAAGCAGCCAACAATTAATTAGAGCGAAACCTTCTGCTTTACTCCCATTGGAGAGAAAGAGAGAGAGAAAACATAAAATTCAACCCAAATGGGGTATTGAGAAAGTACTTTAATACGATGTCGATCTTAATAAGCAAAAACATTTCTTTCTTCTTTATAACAAATTACTTTTCACTTGACAATTTCCTCGTAGCAAAGTGACAAGTATTATCCCGAATGGTTCATTTCTCCGTGCAGACTCCAGCGCTGAGCTCATTAAAGCATGCTGAATCCCTGGGCGGGAGCTGCCAGGTTGTGCGATGACCTGAGAACATTCCAACCGCTGTGCGGTCTCATCTTCAGCCCTGGGACAGGCAGTGTCACCGAGACGGCTGAGCGCCTTGCCTTGCCGGCAGGACCTGGGTGCCTTGGTTTGATGACGTGGGGACGTTTCTGCTGAAATACTGGTGCCTCTTTCCCAGGGCAACTTGGAGCACCCCTCCTGTCTGGGATGGGATGCACACACACACAAAACCCAGGTCCTGGCAGCACTCATGACACATGGGAGCTACGTTTCCCAGGTGGGCAATGCCACCGTCACCAACTGCTGCGGGGTGGCACATCCGCATGGCATGGCCCTGTTCCCCATGCTTATGGCACTGGCTTTGCCATCCATCACTTTTCCCCAGCCACAGCTGAGGATGCGTATACACAGCAATGTCACTGGAGAGTCCCCGTGCCAGGCACACATCCCCGGACGGCCACGCTGCACGTGGCTCTCATGAGGGTGGAGATGCTTCTGGAGGAGATCAACCTGAGGCCGGAGGAAAAGGCTTTCCAGACAAGTGCATCGGCAGAGCTGCGAGCGACAGCCAGCCAGGCAGAGCTTCTCCCCAGACTGCACTTGCAAAAAGCTAACAAACAAAACTGTCTGCGAAGCGAGAACACGGCGAGCTCATTACGAGACACTTTATCAGCCTTCCTGGCAAGGAAGGCCGACGGAGCAAAGCTGCGTGTCCCTCCGTGCCAGAGCCTGTCAGCTCCCCTGGAAATGACACCTGGCCGCTTGGAGGCAGTCCAGGCACCGGTGAGGGTCTTCGCAACACCCCAGAAAGCTGCAGCCTGGATAACATGTGGCATCCGTCATCGTCATCCAAGGGAGCTGAACCAGCAGCCCTCAGAGACTGGCTGCTCCAGGAGCCCGGCATGGGAGCCAAGGGGTTAAAGTGCTTGGCCGGGGAAGGTCCTTGGAGGAGAAAAACACCGACACTGCTTAATTAGAGTATTCAAATTGGATGGAGTTGCAAAGCAGTTAATTTCTCAACTTGAAAAAAACAGCATTAATATTTGCCAGACAGGATCAGAAGCAGTGGGGGCCATCGACAGCCTCGCTGGGGCTCCCCGTGCTGGGGAGGACTCCAGAGGTCTCTGCTATAATTGCCCACGGTCTTTATTATTTTGTTCTGCAGTTTATGAACTTGCTCACGTTCATTTTGTGGATAAAAGCTGGTGATCCAAACTCCAGCTGTATCTCTACCTTCAGCAGCAAGGGGTTGCTGGCTGGTTTGGTATTGCAGAGCAGTGCTTCGGCATTTCAAAGACTTTCCTAATTTACGCCGTCTGGAGAGGATCAAACTCCTGGCTGGTGAAAGCGAGCGTGGCTCTGATGGGGCCGGTGCTCCCTCCTGGCCTCCAAGGCAGCCAGCTGCCTCGCCATCCCTGCACAGACAGACAGACAGAGCTCCGCACGAATGGAGCCACCGCTCACGCCAAGGGTCCGCTGCCTCATTCATCCATGGGCATCTCAGCATCAGCAGCCCCTGAGCGAGCCCAGCTATGCCAGTGCCGGGGAGAGGATGCTCTTGCCTCTGTCTTGTGCCACAGCAGACCTGGAGGCAGCTGCAGTGCGGGGATGTGGACTCGGGACGCTGGGAGAAGAGTGCCGAGACTCATTCCTTGGCTAGTCCTTGTCCACGGGCTGGCAGCTCTCCTTGAGCTGGTCCATCTGCCTCATCCCTCAGGCTTTTCTCATCTCCTGCTTTTTGCTTTTCTGATCTTTTCCCCAATATTTAGTCCCATGCCAAATTCTTCCCCATCCTCTTAAAATTCTGCGTCTCTTAATTTTTATTTTGTTTTTTAGCTTGGCTGCGTAATTGTGAAGCATCTTGAATCCCTCTGTGTTAAGTCTTCATACCTTGTGCTGCCACTATGTTCCAATCACTTAAACATGAGGTCTTCGCACATTATGCCTGTTGACACAAATTTTTGCATGTTCCCTAGAAAGAAAATCATCTTCCATTAGCCAGCGCTTTGCGGTGAATGAGAAGGGACAGCACAGCAGGAGCAGAGGCAGCAGCCGAGGGTCCCCACCCTGCGCTGTGCCTCAAAGCGACACTGATGGCTGAGCTGAGCTGGGCTTTCTTTCTCAGCAATATCTGGTTGCTCTTCAATGGCTGCGAGCGAAAGGCTTTGACACCCTCCATCAGCACTGCACCAGGCGAGGGCTGGCACGTAGCCGGGCTGCGTGGCTCTGCGGGGTCCCCCATTGCCCTCCCACCAGCGAGGCGGCTGCCGCCATCCCTGGCAGCACCCGCCAAGTCTCAGCACAATGGGAAGGGGGAGAAAAAAGCTGCTGCCCCGTGCACAGAAAAGTTGCGCCGAGAGCAAAGAAAATCAATCTCTAGCTGCTGAGCCTCTCTAGCACTTTGTGTTGCTGAAAGGAATAATCAAGCCCAGCCCTGGAGAAGACAAAGATGGAAAGAAAATAAAAGCTTTCCCCATCAGGATGATTTCTGCCTGGGGTTGAGGCCCTACCCAGGGACCCCAGCGGTGGTTTTGGGAGAGCATGCGCTGGGGCTGCTTTTGCTCCTGGGGCTAGTTCAGTGGCAGATCTGCGAGGATCCCACAAAACTTCGCTTTTCGGGCTCACTCGGCAGGTCTGGAGGGAAAGGGAAGAGGGAGGGTGGCTAACAGAGCTCCTGGCCATGGGGCTGCCACGTGCCCTCACACTGGCCTTGTCCAGGGCACATCGCTTGAGCCACAACTCAACTTTCTCCTGTCCTTCTTGCAACAGCCACGGTCTGGTGAAAAAGCCTGGCTTTCTCCGTGCCGGGGCCCTCGTGGGGCTGCACGGGTCGGAGTTAGGAGACGAGGAGCAAAGTGCCGAAGTGCCGCTCGTGGGGCAGAGCGGGGAGAGAAGGCACTTGAGGGCTCCTCAGCCGCCCACTAACACAAGCCAAAGGCTGAGCTTTGCCCTCTGCAAGAGCATGGGATGTTTGCCACAGACACCACCAGCAGCAGCTCAAAATCTGGTTCTAATACTCCGTTGCCTCAATGATTACCAGATTAAAGGAAAAACCCACACTGAAAAGGGGATTCTGGAGGCTCCTCCCGCTCCTGCCAGCGCACCCTGAGCTGGTCCAGCCCCAGCTTCAGCTACTTGCAGTCCGGAGGACACACGTTTGGGGAGGCAGCCCCCCAGCCCCATCCTCACCAAGCTGTCCGACAGCGGTGGGCAGAGCTGTGGCAGTGACAGGCACCCGCGAGCAGGGGTACGGGGAGACCACCACATCCCCACGCTGGACCAGGGGAGCAGAGCTGTCACCCCAGCCCCAGGCGAGCACTGCCAGAGGGATGCTCCATCATTTGGTGTCCTGTGGAAGATGCAGGTCGATGAGGCTGGAGGCGGGGAGAGGCAGAGAAGAGAGGCAGAGAAGAGAGGCAGAGAAGCGAGGCAGCTCCGGCTGGAGCAGATCTTCTCTCCCCACTCCTGCCTGCACGCTGCAGCCCTGCGCCAGGACCGGCCAGGCTGGCTGGCTGGCTGGCGGTGGGCGTTCGTGACTCATTATCCCTCATCACCATCCGATGACACATTTACTGCCAGCAGGATGGGCCTCCCGCCAGCACGGCAGCCCCGGAGCCTTGCGGGAGGGCGGCTGGGCTCTGCCAGCGGCTGTGCCGATGCAGTCGGGCTGGGAGGTCACCGGCTGCACCCCTGGGATGCACAACCCCCTGCGCACCCCCGGCCGGGTGGGTAATCGGGGCAGACCAGGTCCCTCTGTCCTGGCAGCAAGTGCCCCAATGCTCAGGGTGGGAGCGCAGGGCTGGCTGCGGGTGCGGGAGCTGTGCAGGCAGGGTACAGGCAGGGTACAGGCAGGGTACAGGCAGGCGGAGATGGGACCTGGCCAGGGCCAGGCGGGGCAGGTCGCGGAGCCAGCCCAGCACCCTCACCTCCAACGGCACCCACCCCGCTCATGCCAGCATCCTGGCTCACGGCGCTGGGCCCACGATGACAAATGCCTTTAAAACATTCTTTATTAAGTGAGAAATCTGACTCTGCTCCCCACGCCAAGCCCTAATACAGTGCAGACCTAAATACAGCACTAATGCGAAAGCTTAAAGGATTTCCCATAATTGAGCAAAGCTGGCAGCGGGGCGAGAGCCTGGCGGGGGGAACTGCAGCCCACCTCCCTCCCCAGCACAGGCCACCCTCTGCCCAAACTCGCTGGCCCAAATCCAGCCATAGCCCCCACCCTTGGACTGCGCGACGTGGAGAATTAAAAAGTCTTCCAAGGCCTCATCCTGCCGAGCCCAGAGCCCCCAGCTGCCCTCGTTACCCTCTCCAAAATCCCCTTGATTTACGCAATAGCACAAGTAGCATCACCACATGTGAATTCCCACCTCCCCGCGTCACCCCTGTCCTCCCGCTGCCGGCGCTGCTGGGGCCCTGCCTGCCCCTGCCTGCCCCTGCCTGCCCCGAGCCCCTGCTGCGGGGCACGACGGGGCCGGGGGAGCAGGACTGAGCACACCCAGCTCCTAAAACCCCAAGGATGCTCGGAGCAGGGGAGCTGCTGAGCCAGCACCCGCTGCTCCTGCACACCCCGGCGTCACGGGGCTGGGGTGGCCGCCAGCACCCTCACCCCAGCAAATACACAGACTTACCTTTGCATTACCCCCACCCTGGTGCTGCTGCACACCGGCTCTGAGAACACTGATGGTTTAATGGGCAACGTTCTGTGTCTGGGCAACGTTCCGTGTCTCCTTACTGGCATGGTGGAGTGTGACCCTTGGGCAGGCTCACCCCGCAGGGCGAGATGGCTGGTGACTTTGATTCAGGCTTGTGTTTCTGCAGGGAAAAGCAAACAGTATTTTTATTCAACAGGAGTTTTCCAGAAGCTTTGCAAAGTACTCACGAGCACCTTTGCTTTGGCGCAGACACATGCACCCCAAAACACCACCCAGCACCCCTTGACACCCCAGTGTGACCACACAGACCTGCTAACTGGCGGGAGCCCTTCCAGGCACCTGGGTGCCTCCACACTGCATGCGTGGGGGCAAAACAGAGGGCTGTGGGGTGAGCGGGGACACCACCAGGGACACGGCCACAAAGCCCTCCGCCGGCTGCCACAGTGCGTGCAGGACATACAGGAGCTGCAGCAGAAAGGCTGCCACGGAGATCAGCTGAATTACGGTGGCATAAAGCATTAAAGCAGAAGCCGCATCGATTATAAACACAGGCTTTGAGCACACGATGGCTTCAGAGGGGATGAAGGCAGCAGCTCCCTTGGGAAGGCGCAGATAACATTTACAAGCAAATAATTTACATGCACCATGGAGCAAAGCAGAAATACCTCTGCAAAACCCAGCTGCAGCTGCAAAGAGATAAACGGTGCAGCAGCATTGTACCACGGCCTCCTGCCCAGCTGCAGTGATCCTCACTGCGGCAGCTGGCATGGGTGTTGCAGTGCCATTGCCTTGGGGCTGGATTTACCCCTTAGGATCAGGGCAAAGGCGGTGGGAACAGCCTGGGAGAGGATGGAGCACACGGCTGCTAAACAGACTGGCAGAGCCACCCTGAAAAATCACAGAATCATAGAATGGTTTGGGTTGGAAGGAACCTTAAAGATCACCTAGTTCTAACCCCGCTGCCATGGGCAGGGACACCTTCCACCAGACCAGGTTACTCAAAGCCCCATCCAACCTGGCCTTGAACACTGCCAGGGATGGGGCATCCACAGCCTCTCTGGGCAACCTGTTCCA
>JANHGO010000044.1:11712143-11725108 GCA_024606505.1 Aquila spilogaster | reverse complement strand
ACTGCACCGTCAGGGCGGACTTCCCCACCCCCCCGCTGCCCAGCACCACCACCTTGTACTCCCGCATCGGGCCCCGCTCGCCGCTCCCCCGCCGGGCCCGGGCCTAGGGCAGGCGGCAGCGCGGCCCTCGCATAGCCCCGACCCGCCCGAGGAGAAGGGCGAGGCCCCGCCGCTCCCGCGCCGGCCTGAGGGGGAGAGACAGCCGTTAGGGCCCGGTACTGCGCGCTGCGGCCCGGCCCCGCCGCTTACCGCCGCGCCTCACTCCATCGCACCGCGGGAACCGCCCGGCAGCGGCCAGCCCCGCCCGGAAGGGTTACGCTGCGGCACCGGAAATGCGCCCCTCCCCGCCGCTCCGCGCGGGTCACTTCCGGCCGCGCACACCCCGCCCCGCCCTCCGGCGTCTGACGTCACCACGCCAAAGGGGACGGGTTCGGGCGCGGCACTGAGGCGACGGGTGCGCGGGGATGGGGGGACGGCTTTGGGCGCGGCACCGAAGCGCCCCACTCGCCGCCCAGGGGACCGCCCCAAAATGCCGGCGATGATTCTCGGGGCCGTGCCTCGCGTCCCGCCCCGGGGCCGTGCGCGGTCTCTGCGTCGCCGCGATGTCCTTCAGCCGCGGCACGAAGGGCTCTGCCCCGGGGCGCCGTGCCCGGATGCGGTTCCCGCTGCGCTGCGGGTCAGCGGGGGACCTCCGCCGGGCGCGTGTCCTCGTGTCCCAGCCCAGGGAGCGGTGTGGCCACCGTGTTATTTGTTCACCTCCTTCCCACAGTGCGCGTTCGTTGTGGGGAAAACAGCCCCCAGCGGGCGGGCCCGGCGGACCCACAAAGGAGCGGCGGTTCTGCCGCTGCCGTCCGGTTCTGACAAAGAGGGGGAGGGAGGAAAGGGGAAAGGGAAGACGAGGGTTACGGTGATGAGGTCACACGGGCACACGGGTTCCGCTGTGTGTGTCCGTGCGGCGCTGCTGGGCCGTGAGAGGAGGAACAGGAAAAAAACCGTGTCCGGGGGCAGCCGGGCCGGCCAGCGATCCTGGAGCTTGGACGCTCCCCCCAGGGCCTATAATGAAGATCAGTTTGGGGTCTCTGAAATTTACTTCCCAGCCCGTAGCACTCAATGCTTCACATAGCGCATCTGTACTAAAGGTCGAGGTAGAGGTGTACGCCGTTGGTCGTTATCCTGAAGGCGAGCCATTCCCACTGGGCAGTGTGGTCTGGAGCCATGAAAACTGCTGGTGATGCTCCAGAGAAGAACAGCTGCTGCTTCTGCCGATGGCTGAGCCCTGTGCCACACTGTCACCTCCAGCTAACACCTTCCTGCTGTGCCCTCTGCCCTCACCTGGCCGTACCTCTGAGGTGTGGCGCTCCCTGGCTCTGTGGCCTGGTTTAATCTCTGCTGCTGTTACTTCTCCAGCTCCTGCCAAGGAGAACTCCTGGCCTGCGGGAGGGTTCACGCTCCCTCAGCAAAACAAAGCTCATAAATGAGCATCTGGGCAGGATTTGGTTCCTGCTCTGTGCTGTTGACGTACGCAGCCGCTCTGTGCCAGGGTGGCTTCAATAAAGCAGGGGGTTATTAAATTAACCTGCTAAGACGCAGATCCTGCAGGGATGTTCAGGGAACGGACAGATGGCACAAGCAAGGGCCAGGACTAATTGCAATCCCCATCTCACGAAGGTGAGAGGCGGCTCCTGTGCAGCACCGCATCCTGCAGCGAGGTGGGGGGCAGAGGGCAGTGCCCTGTCCTGAAGCCTGGAGAGGAGCAGCTCAGGTACTGCAGGGAGGGAGCACCTCTCATGGCAGGGGTACTGCTATGTCCTCACCAGACAAAGCATGAGCAGTGCCTGACTGCTGCTGCTGCCTCTGCAGGCTGCAATTACCCACCAGAGGTGGCTGTGACTCACTGCCTCTGCCCGAGCTCTGCACCAGGCCCTTGCCAGCCAGCGTGCAGCAGGTGGCTGAGCGGAGGCTGCTCCGGCAGGGATAGCCAGGATTTCACCTAAGTTACACTCTAGCCGAGTACATTATGCGTGTGTGAATATAAGCAAAAGAAGCTTAAGACCTTGTGTCATTTCTTCACCAACCCCATAATCATAAGAACAACTTTCTGTTTCAGCTCCTTCAGAGTATGATGAAGTATGTCTTAGGGGCTGGATGTGTTCACCTGGCTGAGCCTCCTAATTCTGGGCCTTTGCAGCAGCACTACCTGCAGGGACACTTTTCTTCTTTGCCAGCTTCTCCTGCCAAAGTGGAGATGACTCAGAGGCAAGATCTGAGGACTTCTATCTGAATTTTCTTCTTTCTCTTAGGCTGCTTTTACCTATTACTTTGCTTGCACCTAAAACAAGAGATTTCTCCAAAGTAATTACTGATTCTGGGGACGCACTGAGTTACAGCTGGTACATGAAGGTAACTGGGATTTCTGAGAACAATCCCAGTCCCGCTCACCTCCCCAGAACCTTGCGCACCTTGCGATGCCAGCATGGTTTGCTCTCACTAGCACCAGCTTCCACCAACTTCCCCAAAGCTGATGGGATAGGGATGGCCTCAGACTTTCCAATGGCAAATCACCAGCGCATGTGACAGCCTCTCTCTGCACACATAGAGAGGCTTCCAGCCAGTGCTGTCATGGAGTGAAGCTGAAAATATGCCTCTCTAAGGCTCAAAAGCCTGAAGGCAACAGCGAACAAATAAACCAAACCTGTTGTTTTAAACCCTAACTGAAAAGAAAGGGGGAGGAAGGTAAACATGCTGTCAGGATATACTGAAGACTTGTGAAAATAAAGCAATTTAAAACTGACACCTGAGAGAAGAGTTCTTTCAAAGTTCCATGGCTTTCTCTTTTTTAATCATATTCCCACAGCAATTACGATTCAAATGCTACAGCAGTGTGCAAACTTGTGCATGAAATGCAATAGCAGAATGAAGCAGCTAATGATCAGAGTGAGATTCTCTGGTTTATTCCCATTGCAGGGAGAGAATAAAACCTAAAATTCAACCCAAATGGGGATTTGTGAAAACACTGCATGCCATGTCCCATCCCTGTGCACTGTCCTTCGCACTCACCGCTTTTTTTCAGCCACAGCTGAGGATGTGCATGTGCAGCAAAGTGAGCAGAGAGTTCTTGTGCATGTCCCTGGGTCAGCACGCTGCATGTGGCTCTCTGGAGGGAGGAGGCAGGTACCGGGCTGGGATGTAAGCTCTTCCTTCCCGTCCTCCAGTCCTCATGAAGAAGTGGCATCTCTTCTTCATGCAGTCTCGAGGTAGGGAGGAGGTTCATGTTGGGTATTAGGTTCTTTGCTGAGAGGATGGTCAGGCGTGGAACAGTCTCCCCAAGGAAGCGGTCGTGGCACTGAGTTGCTGGAGTTTGAGAAGTGTTTGCACACTGCTCTCAGATGTGGGGCTTGAATTTTGGGTGGTCCCATGTGAGGCCAGACATGGGACTAGGTAATCCTTGTGGGTCCCTTCCAACTCAGGCTATTATATGATTCTACGATTCTAAGTGTATTGGCAGAGCTGCAAGCAATGTCCGGACAGACAGAGATTCTCCCCAGACTGCATACGTGAAAGCTAACAAAACTGCCTGCAAAGCGAGAACGCAGCAATCTCATTAGGAGACGCTTTATCAGCCTTCCTGGCAAGGGAAGGTGATGGCGCCGAGCTGCACCTCCTCCTTACCAAAACTGTCAGCTCCCCTGGAAGCTGTGCCTGCCTGCCTGGAGCCAAGCCAGGCAACAACCAGGAACTGCATGGTGCCCTCACAGCGACAGCCTGGAGAGCTCGTGGCACCCGATGTGGGGAGGCGGACCAGCAAGCCCCAGAGCCCATGGTCTCAGAGCCCCACTGCTCCCTGAGCCTGGCCTGGAGCCCTGGGCTCGAAGATGGGGAAGCTCCTTGAAGCCTCACTGGAGAGCTCAAATGGGATGGAGTTGCAAAGCAGCTCATTTCTTGACTTAAAAAATGGAGTTAATATTTGCCAGCCAGGATGAAGAGCTGTGGGGACCATCGACAGGCTCAATGGGGCTCGCTGGGTGTCTGTGATAGTTGCCCGTGGTCACCAGTCTTCTGCTGTGTGCTTTATGAACTCGCTCAAGTTCATTTTGAGGATAAAAGCCAGCGGTCCGAGCCCAGCTGTGTGCCCTCAGCAGCTAGGGGCTGCTGGCTGCTCCGGTTCTGCAGAGTGGTGCTTCTGCATCTCAAAGAATTCCCTAATTCATGCAGTCTGGAGAGGATCAAACCGTGGGCTGATGAAAGCGAGCGTGCTCTGGCAGGGCCGGCACTCCCTCTCGGCCTCCGGTGCAGTCAGCTGCCTGGCTGGCCCTGCAGGTGGACAGACAGACAAAGCCCTACAGGAAAACAGCCCTGGTGAGGGGCCCGTGGGCACTGTGCAGCTGGCAGCCCCCAGGTGAGCCCAGGCACCAGGGAAAGGATGCTCTCACCTCTGCCTTGTGCTGCAGCAGACCCGGAAGCAGGTGCAGATCTTGAACCCCTGTCCCTGTCTGGGCTGAGCCCCTACTCCTGCCCCAGCACACTCGCATTTCCCTTGTCCCACTGGGGCCCATCTGCTAGTCCAGCTCGATGGCCCAGGAGCTTTGGGGATGCAGATCTGAGGTGCTGGGGGACAGCACTGAGGCTCATCCTCATCCATGGACTGGGAGCTGTCCTTGATGTGGCACACCTGCCTCATCCCCAGGGCTTTTCTCATCTCCTGCTTTTCCTTTTTCTATTTTTTTTCCTCCAATATTTAATTCCATGTTAAATTCTTCCCCATTCTCTTAACATTTTCCAAGTCTCTCTCTTTGCTTTTCTTTTTTTTTTCCTGCTGTGAAGGGTTTCCAATCCCTCTGTATCTGGACTTCATACCTTGCACCGCCACCATGCTCTGATCATTTAAACATGAGCTCTTTGCACATTACACCTGTTTGACATAAATTCTTGCATGTTCCCTGGGAAGAAAATTATCCTCTATTATCCAGTACTTTGCAGTGAATGGGAACGGACATCGCACCAAGAAGAGCAGCAGCAGCTCCAGTAGTGATTAGAGGTGGATAAAAGGCAATTAGCAGCTTTGCTTTGAGTTTGGTTCCATTATCTACCGATGCCTTGTTACCCACCCTCTGCAGCCTGGCTGAAGTTGGTGGTCAGCAGGATGGGGTGAAGGGAGTTTGTGCCTGCGTGCCTCCTATGTGGATGGAAAATAAAAGCTTCCATGAGGCACATCTCTGCCCTGGGCTAGGTCTGTCCCTGAGGAGTTTGGGGAAGGTTTGGGAGTGTGCTGAGGTTGCTTTTGCAGCCACAACTTGTCACCTGCTCTTGCAAAAAGCACAGCCTAGTGAGCACCCACAAGGGAGCCTGGGAGGCTTCCCCTGCTGCTGCCAGCACGCCCTGAGCTGGCCCAGCCACTTGCACAATGGGGGACACACGGTCCCATCCTTGCCTAGCTGTCCACTCACAGCGGGCAGGGCTGAGGTGACACCTGCAGGAAGGGACACTAGAAAACTGCCATGTCCCCACACTGGACGAGGGGAGCAGAGCTGCCTCCCCAGCCCCAGGCCAGCACTGCCAGGAGCCTCACAGCAGGCCCAGGTGGGAGGGACGCTCCCTCGTTTTGTGTCCTCGTGGTGCAGATCGATAATGCTGCAAAGAGGAAAA
Source organism: Aquila spilogaster (assembly GCA_024606505.1). Taxonomy (NCBI): domain Eukaryota; kingdom Metazoa; phylum Chordata; class Aves; order Accipitriformes; family Accipitridae; genus Aquila; species Aquila spilogaster. Next base: position 11,719,465 of record JANHGO010000044.1, on the reverse strand, counting down.
CCTTCCTGCCTGATCACTCCAGCACAGAGGTTGGAAGAGGCAGTGTGGGCTGGAGCTGCCCTGTTCCCTCTGCTCCTGCCCTGCAGCCCTGTGCCAGGACTGGGCTGCCTACTGGTGGGTGTTCGTGACTCATTATCTCTGCTTGCATCCTGATGACACATTTATTGCCAGCGGGATGGGCCTCCTGCCAGCCCAGCAGGGCTCCCTCTTAGGAGGGAGGGAGGGGGGCTGGCTCTGCCAGGGCCAGGCGCAGCTGGCCAGGGAGGCAGCAAGCACCTTCCCCTCCTGCAGCACCCGCTGTGCGCCAGCCACCGGGCTGGCAGCAGTGGGGCCATGGTGACAAACACCTTTAAAACATTCTATATTAAGTGAGAAATCTGACTCTGCTTCCCCTGTACCAAGTCTTAATACAGTTCAGACCTAAATACAGCACTAATGCAAAAGCTTAAAGGATTTCCCATAATTGCGCAAAGCTGGCAGAGGGGCAAGAGCATGGGAGGGTGATTGCAGTCCACTTTCCCCCCAGCGCAGCCCATGCTGCCCAAATCCGGCCACAGCCCCACCCGCAGAGCGGGAATTAAAAAGTCTTCCAAGGACTCACCCTCACCACGAGAGACAGCCCAAAGCATGGCCAGGTGGGGGCTGCTGCCTCTCGTTCAGCTCAGCTGGGCAGGAGCGAGGGGCACAGAGTGATGCGTGCAGGGCCAGCTGCTTTACAAGGGGTCAGCCCCTGCAATCAGCTGCCCTGCTCTAGGCAGGCTCTTCAATTCCCCACTCTAAGCTTTGGCACAAGCTGGGTGACCCCGTTTGAATGATGCAATCAATTAAATACTCACAGCGGCCTCTGCAGCTGCATGGAGCAGGAGTGCCCTTGGCAGCTGGGATGTGCTAATGCGGTGTGAGCAGGGCTGGTCCGTCCTGGATGAGCCCCGAGTCCCAAGTCATCATCGGCATCCCCTGGCCACTCCAAGTCCCCCAGCCTGCCCCACTCTCCCCGAGGGAGCCGTGCCACTTTGGTGTTGGCACAGAGGGTTATCTCATCCTGAGGTCACTGAACTCAGAGACGCTTCCTAGCAAACAGAGGGAAGAAAGAAGAGGTGATGGAGCAGGGCCTGGGGTCCGTGGGGCAGTGGCATATCCCCTGGCACAAAGGAAGCCCCTGAGCCCTGGTCTGGCTGAGGGAAGGGTCCAACTGCTGCTCTGATGGACACAAACACTGATCCCTCCCTGCATCCCTGGGTACCCCGGGGCTTTTGCCAGGAGCTGCTCACAGTGGGAGCCCTTCCAGGCACTGCAGATGTGGGGCAGGACTGGGGCAGCTGGCAGGGACATGGCACATAGCAGAGGAGCCTGGGCCAGCCAGAGCCACTGCCTGCACACAGGCGCTGCAGCAGAAACCACACCACTGAGATCAGCTGAATTATGGCGGCATAAAGCATTAAAGCAGCAGCTGCATTGATTATAAACACAGGATTGAAGAACACGGTGCCTACAGAGGACAGGAAGGCGGCAGCAGCTCCTTTGGGATGGCGCAGATAACATTTACGAGCAAATAATTGACATGCACCATGGAACGAAGCGGAAATACCTCTGCACAACCCAGGTGCGGCTCTGAAGAAATCCTCCGTGCAGCATCGGACCCTCCTGCGTGGCTGCTGTGCTCCTCACTGCGGCAGCCGCTGTGCCATCACCCCGGGCTGGATTTACACCTCCAGATCCTGGATGAGGGCAGCAGCAACGGCGGGGAGAGGACAGCTGCTGTTGCAGCACCGACGGGCAGAAACACCCTGCAAAAGGCACAGCCAGGAGGAAAGGGCAAAAGCATGTGCAGCAAAGATCTCCCAGCCCAACCCGGCCCAGCGTGGAGGAGCACCTGCTCGTTTAAGCCCATCCACATGGCCTTTGGGCTGCAGCTCTGTCCTTCTCCAGGAAGGTCCCTCTGCCCTCACGCAGCCCAGGGCCTTTCTGGGCCTTTCACAAGGATCGACTTCGGGGGAGATGCTCTCCAGGGATGGACCCACGTGGGCTAGAAGGGTCAAACTGGTCCACTGCCAGCGATCACAGCTCAGCATAACACTGAGAGCACGGGGCTGTTTGTGGGGCTGCAGCTTGCTCTGAGCAGAAGGGTTAACTGGCTGCTTTTACTGAGAGGATATTTTAAATCCACAACGCGTTGGGGATTAGCCAAATGTTTCTTTCTCCATCCTTCGTTTCCTTCTAACAAATAGATCAAAGTGATCTATTTATCCAGCACTAAGTCCAGATTGAGTAAAAACTGTCTGCCTTTGGACCACAGAGGCCCATCTGAATATGGAGCAAACCCTGAAAAATAGCTGTTTTCCTTCCCCACGTTTCCCACTGAAGCTTTGACAGCCAAAGAACTAAATGGAGATTTCTATTAAACTTGGCTTTCCTGCACAAACATGCCCCAGCGGAGAGGAAGACAGATAGGCCGGGTGCTGTTATATTTCCCAGTGACATCTGCCATAAATACAGTATCATGGATGGTGCGCCCGGGTTCTTTAATCCAACTTCATCCATAAAATGCTGTCCCAGCTCAAGACAATCAACTGCACCTGAGCAGCCGGGGCTCGGTGACAAGGAGCAGTGCCAGCTCACTTCTTCTGGCCTCCTTGTCCCTCCTTCCCATCCCAAATCCCAACGCTGCTGTACCCGAGCTGGCAGGGCCGGGCTGTGCTGGGCTGCTGTCAGCAGGAGGCACGATGTGCCATCCCCACCAGGCTGCAGTGCAGTGTGCAGCTCTGTCCTGCAGGGCTGGAAGCCCACAGCCACCCCGAGATGAGCTCGGTTTGTGCTCCTCAAAGTGCTGTGGATGCATCACCCTCTCTGACAGATGGGCCCATACATTTAAACCCAACAAGGTTTTTCAGCCTGAAGTCTCAAGCTTCTCCAACAGGAACAGTGTTGGCAAGCAGAGAAAGAAAAGCAGAGGAAAGTTGGGAATGAAAACAGTAAGCATTAGGAAGGGGTCCCACACCATTACTGGAACACCAAAACATTCACTGCTTAAAAGTTCCAGTCTTCCCTCTTCTTCTTTGCTTTCAGAAACAATTTGGACATGTAACTGTGCCATCAGATTAGGAAGGAGTCATTTATAGAAAAAAATCTACGTGGCCCTGACACACAAATAGAGTCAATTAAGCTGCGAGGAGACAGGGAAACAGGCTGATGAGAAAGGAACAGTTATGTAATTTGTCCTGGTCTCCGTCTGTCTTCTCTCAAAGTCAACAGCGCGTCCTACTAACGGCGATGGGGAGCAGCACGGCTCCAGCAGACCAGGAGCCTGATGTCCGTTTCCAAGCTCCTGCTCTTCCCTGGCAGTGGATTCTTGGACACCTTTGGGAATGGAGATCCTTGCTGTCCACGCAGCTTGCACGTTGCACGTGAAATGCAGGAAGGGTTTGCGTGCTGTCCCACACTACGGTGCAGGACATCGATCAGATGCTGTCCCAGACACGCACTGCCCAGGATCTGCAACAAACCTGCTTTGGGTCTCGTTAAGTCAATCAAGGAACCAAGAAATGGCCAGCAATGCGTTGCTGCACTCCCTTGTGTTGGCATTGCAACGTCCTGTTGCACAGATCTCGACTCCCATCATCTCGGTCACTCTGCTTGCAGCAGCCTGGGTGCAGCCTTCCCGACGTCTCCTCCCGCTGCCGAGAGCCTGTCCTGCCAGAGCCTCTCTGCAGGGCTCGGTGCCTCCAGCCGGGCACGACCGGTGTGTGTGAACCCGCTGGCGCAGGGCAGAGCTCGCAGCGACAGAGCAGCCCCGTGCCACACGTGGTGCCATCCCCGGCCAAGGCTGAGGCTGCGTTTGGTGGTGGCTGAGGAACTTCCGATGGGTGCGGAGCAGCTCCCGCTGAGCAGCGCAGGACGTGGCCCTGATGTCACCGAGCTCACAGAGGGGACCCCAGGCACGTGGAGGCACTTCCAGGAAGCACGTGGCGACGTGGGGGTAAAAGGCCCTTACAGCGGTGCTGCCGGCAGGCAGGCGGTGACCAAGCAGCGAAGACACAGCCCAACAGTGCTCACCTCAAACCCTGCCCAGCGTTCAGAAGGGACAAATGAGCAGCGGGGGTCAGCAGGCAGAGCTCTGCCAGGAGAGCTGCCATGCATCGGCTGCGGCCCCACAGGCAGCACAGCAGCAGAGCAGCACTTGGAGGAGACTGGGAACCCAGCGCTGTGCCAAAGGGACATTACTGCTGCGTTACTGCACCGTTACGTTCAGAACAGTACCTGAGACAACTGCTGAAAGAGGAAAATGAGCACACATCACTGTGCTACAAAAGCTGTGGGCCTTCGAATTACGTTCCATTTCTTCTTCACGGTTATCCTCAAACGCACAGCTCTGATCTCCTCCCGGATCACACACAGGCAGGGTTAGAAAGGAAGCGTGGGCAAACTCAAAGCAAACACAACACGGCACGCGTGTCCCACGGGGTCTAAGGCACGAGAGAAACCAGAAGGCAGCATCTGGAAAGTTTGGCTTTTATTGTTCTAAAATACAAACTTCTGTCTGGCGTTAGTAACCTTCACAGGACGGGCCCGATGCGTCCAGGAAAGAGGAGGCACCGGCTACAGAATTCAAAATACTGAGGGTATTTTCTGGAAAGAAATTTATTCTGTTGTTCTACACTTCAGATATAACATTGAATCAAATCCATTCGTCATTACTTTTTTTTTTTTGTACATCGGAACCTTTAAAGATGGGGACTAATAAACCGGAACCCGAAAAGTTCTTCAACTCCTATTAATGCGTAGATATGGATCCATAAAAAAACATAACCGAGAATTTTATACACTTTATTAAAAGATCAAAAAAATAAACCATAACAATATAGAAGTAACATACTAAAATGAGTAGCATTATGCACATTTCTAAAGCACGTACAGGCACTACAGCAATATAACGTGGCAAAAAGAAAAAGAAATTCCAAGCGTACACCCTGTTGGTAGCAGTTGAGGGAATGAACTATCGTGTTATGGAACTGAAACACTGCATTAGCCTATGCCTGTCTGAGTCTGATGGTGTTTCGTTTCTTACAATGCCACAGGGCTAACTGTAGTTGTTTGTATATATGCTAAACTATACCATTAAATTGATACCTAATGTTTCTCTTAACGTCGTTGTACCAGAAATGCCTATGAAAAGAATTGCTTCAGATATCTACTTCACACAGTACGGTATAAGTGTTGGTATATACTTAAATTAAAAGGCGACCATTTTGGAGAACATTCTCTGTTTGATTTCTGTGATTGCCTAAAATACAATTCTCTACTTATACAGAAGAAGAAAGCGATCTGTTGTCAGGTGACACGATCAGGAGCACGGGGAGCTTCGTTTCATTTTCATGACGTAGAACAAAAACAGAATTAAAAGGAAGCTAATTGGAAAGGAAAAAAAAATAATAAATCCCATAACCCAATCGAAGAATGGTCTTATCATCCCCTCATCTGCTAGGATACAAAAGCCATGGCAACAAAATCATTTGGCTTCCACCACTATCAAATAGCATCTGTGTACAGTAATAAAGAACTGGAACCTTGTAACTCAGTGTCAGGTAATTCTCTCTGTTGTGTGTTTGGAAAAATATCTTTGTGTTATTTAACAGTTGTGTTATTTTTGCGTGTTTAAGTGTCTCGTCTGAGAGGCACGGAGCTATTTCTGATGATAGAGATGTCAGTAGAGATCACTAGCAAAGATTTTAGCAGTGTTGTCATATCCCCAAGCAAAAGAAGTTTACCGTCTATGATTCATTTCACATAGTGCAAAATAGTTTTTTTCTCGTAATCCTGGAAACGAGAAGGAGCTTGATTACAAAAACCGATTACAGCAAAGGGAAGCGTTAATAGCACGGTGGCTACAATTAGCTGATTATTTCATATTAAAATCTACGTTACTGTAACGCACACGGAAAGAGACAACGTCTGATTGTTTTTCCCCTTTAAAGACACTGGGACCGCATGGTGCTAAGGCTCTGATTCAGCAAACCGTGCGTTCAGATGAATCACGTGGTGAATTACGGGCTGGGCAGGGGACATTCATGGACAGTGTGAGGGGGGCAATCTCAGACGCCAGCAGCGGTGTCCAGAGCAACGGGGAGGGACGCGGGGACATGGGGACTTCTCCAAAGCGAATCCGAGGTGTGGGTTTTGCAAAAACATATACTCGTTCTGATCAAAACATAAGCGGGTCGATGCAGGCCTCCCAGCTTCCCCACACCTCACCCAGTACTGCAGAGCGCTGCAGTGCAACCAACAGAGCAGGAGTGGGGACAGAATAGAGAGCCCGGGGACCCGGGGCTGCTGGGAATCAGCAATCTGCTGCAGGGAACGGATATTTTACATCATTCATCTTCCGTTTTCTCCGCTGCAGCTAACACTTAATTAGGGAAAGCAACATGCAGGGAGCAAAGGGACAACCAAGCTTGCGTCTGAGAGCATCTGCTGGTCCAGCTCAGGGCAAAAGGCTTTGCCCAGGATTCCTAACGCTCAGCAGCAGTGGTCTCCCACCACCTCCGTGCAGTCTGGCAGCCCTGGAGAACCAGGGGAAGCCTGGGCCAGGTGGGGGCACACGGCCAGCAGCTCCTGGAAGCACCGGTCCTCCCTGGCTGGGGACAGGACGGTGCTCCCTTCAGCAGGGCAGCGGGGGCTGCACCCAGCCAAAGGCACTGAACCGCCATACAGCCACAGCAGCACCGCCTTCCCTGCCCAGCATCCAGCCCACAGCTCCACCAGGCACTGCTGCCACGCCAGCAGGCCCTCTGACTCTCTCAGATGAGCGCTAAGGCAGTGGCACCGGAGGAGAAAGTCATCCCAAGACCACCTGAAACAACTCCCACCCCTCCACTGCTCTCCAGCCGCTCAGTTTTGTTAGCGTGCCCCGAAACGGTGACGAACACGCAGCACCACACACACACAACACCCAGCAGGCTGCAACAGTCCGAACTCCCTCTGGGATTTCAAACACCGCAACGGCAGTCACCTACAACGGATAAACGCTCCCAGCCAGAAACGGGATGAGGTGCGAGGAATAACGGGTGTGTGCCACCACCGACACAGCGGTCCCAATAGGATTCACTGAGAATGCAAAGCATCAAAAACGTGACCTCAGGTGTGTCTGAAAATGCAGGCTGGTTAGAAACAAAATCTTTGCTAGTGACCTCACTCATTCATTAAGCACTGTTTCCCATTTGTCTGTGCTGCAGGTTGGAGCTGACCTGGTATCAGTCTGCTGTATAATAAGCTATGGCAAACTACAAAGCTTTTACAACAGCAAAGCAACATCATGCTTTCAGATA
>JANHGO010000044.1:11664388-11703432 GCA_024606505.1 Aquila spilogaster | reverse complement strand
GGTGCGGAAGCAGCCATCACAACTCAGTATCTTCAGAGGAAAGTTTTGGAGAGAATTATGGCTCGGCAGACATGCATGAAATCCTGTACACTTATGGCAGTGCTGCAACGGCACGTACTGCACATCCAGAGTCATTTCTGTAGGGATGGGTGACGTTACTGGCATAAATAAGCTTCAGACTTCATAGCCTCACCCCTGATTTTTTGGGGTTTGGTTGGTGGTTGGGTTTTTTTTTTGTTTTTTTTGGTTGTTTTTAGAGTCCAATCTTGCAGTGTGGGGAGGCTGCTTTGCGTTTTCACTTCCACTTTCCAGCCAGGAGAGGACATGCCAAAATACCACAGGGAAGGATGCTCGGGGTGGTATTTCTGCTTGAGACTGAAAGCAGAAGTGCTGCAGGTCTTGTGTGACAGTATGGTTGGGAGTTTCACAGCCCATTTTTTCAGGACCCACGGAGGGTGTTGTTTTTTGGAGAAGCGCCTGCACCCCTGCCAATCGCCCATCCCTACGCTCCGGCCGGGCTCGCCGCCCATCCCGCCCATGGCAGGACCGGCCGGTGCCCCCTCACCGACCCCCGGGCACACACACGTACACACACGCACGCGCGCACACACGCACACGCTGCCTCTGCGCGCCCGAGCCTACGCCAAGCCGAGCGGGTCGGGAAGGCGCTCGGCCCCGCGCAGGATCCGGCCCTCGCCCGGTCCTCGAGATCTGAACACGTGAAAGAAAGCCATTGAAAGGGCCAAACCTGATTGGCGGTAGCTGTTGCAGCGAAGGGGACGCTGGTGGCAGGAGTTGTTGCTGCAGACACAGTGGTGGGCGTAGCACCGTGCATCATGGGCACTTTCGGAAGGGAACCATGGAAGCGACATACGGGAGGGTGGAGCGTATATATATTTTTTTTTTGGTTTTTTTTTTAATGTAACCATGGCAACATGTGGTGGATTTGGGGGCGTGGCAGGAATCACAGCAACAAGCCATGTGACATCGTCATGAAGGACACATCGGGGCGCAGCATGCAATCACAGTGCAAAGCAAGACAGCGTTGGGAAAAAAAATAAACAAGAGAGAAGGGGAAAAGCCAATTACAATTATAATTAAGGAAAAAACCAAAACATTCTCAACACTTAGTACATTTATAAGCAGAACAATGATGTATTAGACTCCGAGGGCCAAATTTCCGAAGGGGGGAGAGGGCGGGTGTGCTAGCAAAAGCCCACGTCAGCTCGCACCCGTGGGGAGTTAGACGCAGCCAGTGCACGTTCCTTTGGGTGGGGACATTTTGGCAAGCGCACCCTCCCACCCGCCTGGGAAAGCTCGTCCCCTTCCCTCCCCACCCCGTCCCCGCCAGCAACCAGAGGTACATGATGCACTTTGCAGCGGCTGCCGCAGCCCTTTCACCGGGTTTTCTTGCCTCTCTAGCAGGGACGATGTTTCAGCATGGGACAGAGCTGGAGGCACAGCATACGAGCGGCTGGCAGCCTGAGCTCTCTCCGTACAAATTCAGCGTGCTTACTTTCCACCCTAATTCTAGAGGATCTGGCACAATTCCCCTCTTGCGGGGGGTGGGGGGATGGAGAGGGGAGGGGGCCAAGAGGGAAAAATACACAAATGCATCTGAACAGCTGCAATTTGCAGAAAGAGCATCCGAAAGAACACGGCAGCAGGGAGCTCGGCAGCCTCCTAAAGCTGCATGTCCTGCAGAGCACGGTGCTGGAGGGGATGCTCCTGGGCGCACATGGGCATCCCCCAAACCCGGGGGGGTTTGCGGGGCTGGGGAGCCTGTGAGAAGGCCCGGCCGTCCCTGCAAACATGCGGCAGGGAAGCAGGCTTGCCTTCCCCTCCACCCCAGCAGACACGGCCGGCCCCAGCGGGGAGCGTGCATGCCTCCGGGCTGGGCACGCTTCAGCCACAGGACGTTGGAGCATGTGGGTTGGGGTTTCCTACAGGCAGAGGTGTGTTTGAAGGGCTCAGCTCCCCGTCATGCAAGCGGTGTGTCCTCCCTGCGCTATAGGGACGGGGAGGTTCGAGAGCGGAGTGCTTAGCCATTCCTGCCAAAGCTTTCAGACCTGCTCCTCGAAAGCCTTGCACCCTCCCCAGGGCTCCTGCTCCCACCTTCCTCCCTCTGGCTGAAGCCAGCATACACCTGGATGTTGATAGTCTTGTATAACCTTGGTTGGAGGATGAAAGCTCAGCTTTCACCCACCCTGCTGTGCCCAGCAGCTGTAGGCAGAGGGGAAGGTCCCTCAAAGACCTGCACAGGTTCCCAGTGAGACCCAGACGCTGAGCCTGAACATACTGGACCCCTGCAGCAGCACCGAGCATGTACTCAGCCCTGTCGCCTCACTGTATCCCATGTGCACCAGCAGCAGTACCTCCCTACAGCCCCTTGTACCTGCACAGCTGACACTTCACTAAAGTGATGAATCTTCAGCCAGTCCATGGTCTAAGCCCTGCTTCTCTCGCTGTACAAGCAGCGCCCTGCTCTGGCAGAGGGGCTGACCCCAGATGTGTTCCTCCTTAGCGCCTTTATTAAACCAGCCTCCTAAAATGTCCTCAGAAGGACAACCGAAAATCCAAGCTGTAATCCACCTGATGCCTGATACAAAAAGATAAACCAACAGGATCCTACCATTGCTATTTCCTTTTGTTGGATAACTTAAATGGATTGTAAAGACATTTAAGTGACAAATTTTTGTCTCTGCAGCGGAACTAAATAGGGGTGGAAACACATCACCTTGGATTCTCTTATTAGTCACACGAAACACTGCACTGCACAGAAATTAGAAGGGATACAACCATTTAAGCCTCAAAGAAGACAGCAGATAGACAGTCACACCACTCAGCCACCCAGGTTCTCACTGATGCATACTAACTTGCTGTCTCTTTCAGATTAGGAAAAGTTGAGAAGTTTGTGTAGAAAAACCTACCAACGCTTGCAGTGGGTGTCATGCACAGAACTGACCCTGCACACCATGCATTGAAGCGTGGAAAGATGAACAAAAGGGATATTTCATTAGTGAAGCTTCAGTGTTAGAAATCACTTTAACTAAAAAGCAGGTATTCTCTTTGCAGCATTCAGTATTTAAGCACATGCAAACAGATTCTGCATATTGGTACATAAATAGTTTAAACTCAGTTTTAAGAGATCATAGCAAACCAAATTAATTCTTGAATTCTTGGGTAGTAGAAAATATATTTCTTCTACCACCCTGATATTAAATTATATGATCTATCCTAGAAATCAGGGTTGTTTTGGTATTGGGTTATGTTGATTTCTTTCCGATCGTGTCAGCAGAAAACAAATTGCCCTTAGAGGAACGTCACACTCATGTTAAAACTGACTTTCCAAAAGCAATTTACTCCTGCAAGCAGGGACCAGGATTCAAAGTCTCTAGTTTAAGCTGAAAGAGGCAGTTTTTTCTGGGCTTGAAACAATTGTAGTGATGATGCCATTTTCAACAGACATCCTGACTTTCCCCCCCATGGCAACCCACAATGCTGATCTCTCAATAACTGAACAGAAGAAACTAAGAAAAGCAATAGCTCGCTTCCCCTCCCCACGGTGTGAGCTGCTACGTGCCACTTCTCTGCTTCGCTTTCCAGACAACTGCAAAGGCTGAGACCAGATCTGCAGTCTCATGCATAAGGGAAAACAGGGATGCATAACGTAAATTCATCAGAGATCCGTCCCCTGACTGGAAATTTGCTGCTCTGACCAGCATTAACGTCCTCAGACGAGAGCAGGTGCCAGCAAATAGACCTGTTACGCATCAGCCCTGCACGTAATTTCATTGCCATGAGACAGGGCACAACAGCACAATGAGAGTGCTGGGTAAAAGCTAATTTATGGTGCTCGCATCAGAAATACGTGTCCTTATGTCAACTTTGGCAACTGCGACCTCAAGGAAGAGGAGCGTGTAGCCAGCTGGGAGACTTGGCATTCTCAAAGGTGTCAGTGTTTCCTGAAGAAGTATTTCGGTTGGCACATTAACAGAGTTGTGGTAAGGTCAGCTCAGCCGATCCCCTCCAAGAGCACTTTGCAGAGCAGAAGGCTGCTACTCGAGTCCCTCCCTCCGTCTCTCCGTACAAGACTCCACTTCCCTGGAAGAACATCTTGGCGGCTGCTGAGTTCTCAGTGCCTCCAAGTGCTCTCATAACAGAAACGCCACACAAGCACAGGGTTTAGGTCCCAGCTCTCTGGACCCATGCTCACACCTGAGGCAGTTTGGTCTCAGTATAGGACTGTCTCTAAAGCTTTTCCCCTGACCCCAAGGAACGGCAAGGCCAAGGTCCAGGTTCACTGTGTGTTCACCTTGACGGGCCAGCCCAGAGAAACACTTTGTATGTTTTCATAAATATCATCTGGCAAGTGAATACAGCATTAAACATTAAAAACATTGGGCGTTTGTTTTCTTACGATGCTCTGCAATGATAATAACGATACTAAAAAACAACCTATCAACTCTGGAATATTCCTAATTCAGCCACTTATAATACTTACTACTCTAAGCAGGTTTTGTTTTTCATTTGGCTGCAGGAATAGAGGTTAATTGGCTAGTCAGCAGTCACTTCTGCCACATCAATATTTCGAGTCCTATATGAATTACTGAACTGCATCTTTCAATTTTACTCCGAGACCTTAAAGGTACAATAAAAGCTGGGAGTTAAATTGCTTTTAAAAAGCTTAGGCTATCGTACTGGTCAAAAGACAAGCAAGAGGGAAATATATGCCTTTAAAGAGGATTATGTAATTTGTATTTACTAAAGACGAACCATTCCCTCCATAAACATCATGGCTGCTGGAATATGTAGGTCACTGAGACAGAAGCTCAGAAAGATACCTGCAGCTTCAAGTGAGCAGGCATAGAGGTCCACAAGACATTTTAACATGAGTCTGTGAGAGTGCTATGTAAGAGTCAAAGAATTAATTTGGGATTAACCAGTTGAACCATAAGGAGGAGAAACAGAAAGTATGAATTCAAGAAACATGCAGACATTTTTCTTAGTTCGACCACTTAAAAAAAACCCCAAACCAAACAAAAAAGGCTAAGAAGGGATCTTTACAAGTGAAAAGCTCTGAATTGTAGTAGGTGAAGGAAAAAAAGTCAAACAACAAACGTTAACTTTTAATCCATTTTTAACACAAAACTACACACTGACACCCTTTTGCTAAGGACCCTTACAAATCTGCTCATTAGCTCAATGCCTAGGTCATAAAAAAAGACAACTATGATGCTGAGGAAAGCAAGAAGACACTTACCTGTAGGGATGAATGTAGGCTGTTGCAACTGCATGTTGGCTAGAGCCTGTTGGTAGTGGAAAACGCTTGGGTTAAAGACTGTGGTGGCACCATTGTTTTTTTCAAGTGCTGGCCTCTTTGGTAAAGGTTGAAGTGCACCAGGCGGCAGGGCCTGTGGATAAGGGAGTCATTAAAGACAAGTGGAGTAAAAAAAGGGGCCCAGATGTAGATCAAGCATGCAATAAATAATAGGGGGTCTTGGCTGCAAATCACCTGCAATTGTATCAACTTAGCGAGACAGGAAAGAGAAGAGCAGCTAAATCACAGTAGAAGTAGTAGGTGAAACCACAACTTCACTAGGTAAGCAGTTAGTAAATGCACCAGGAGAAGAGGCAGAGTCCAGAAGAAGGAGGGATGCTAAGGGAGCTTTTCAGCAGGACTGACTTGGGCACAGGGGAAAAAAAAAAAGCATAAGGAGAAGAAAGGGGAGAGGTAATCACCTGGACAGGATACTACAAAGAGCAGTTGCAGGCAACAAGCATTTAAAAAAAAATACCAGGTAAGAGAAATATAGTAGATGACTATTTAAAAACACAAAGATTAGCATAAGCAGCAAATGCCAAGGAAAAAAGGGATGCTTGCCTCTGCCTGTTGCAACACCTGCCTACATGTATGTGTGTACACGTGGAAGCGTGCACACTTGTGTGCAGCCGAGCCATGTGTCCAGGTGATAAAGCAGCAGCTGTTGCCAATTACACGCATAACGTTACATTCATAGTAAAATGCATTTCCACTTGTTAGTAGAGAGGCTGAGCAACATGGTCAACAACAGGCCTGATTCTCCGCCTCTCACACCAGCGGCACAACTCACCACCAGCAGATTTGGACTTCCTCCCAATTTCTAGAAGGTGGCCTCCAACAGTTAAATACTGCTCACTCATTATTAACAGTGGAAAAAGCCATTGACAAATCTGGTGTTCGAACAAGATTTGGGTGGGCCTTGCTATCAGGCAAATCCCCTCTTTTTGTTCTATCATACCACCGAGCTTCTTCCAGCCCGTCAAACCTGTTTCATGATCAGACTTGGTAAAAAGCATTAACCCAACTCAGGAACTTTTCTCAGTGAGTTACTCATCATTCACCCAAGCATGTCTCAACAGCAAAGTAGTATGTCAGGTTCGTAGGAGACAGGAATGTTTCTAATGATTTACAGCTTTTCATTGTACCCAAGTAGAAACCACATTTTTTTCTCCACGTTGTGATAGAAAAGGGTCCTTTTTAATTATGCCCTGCAGTCCTTTTTGCACGTAATGCTCCCATTGACGTCAATGAGATTCACGCACGTGGAAGTCATGCAGAATCAGGTCATTTCTGCCTAGTTGTTAGTCTACCATGTAGCAAAGCAATGGCTTAAAAATAGGGTTATCACTCCTATTTTTTTTCTTTAATAGGTGACAGTGAAGAGTGGGTAATGGAGGAGGTCTAGCTAATGAAGGGTTAAGGCTACAAACACACAGTACTCGGAAGAAAGGACACAAGTAAAGAGATTTTAAAGCGTTATGAAGATCAACACACAACAGAATATAAATGAAAGCTTGCAACAGTTTGTTACCATCTAGAAACAGGTTTCACTTTAAATTTAACTTGCTATAGGAGACTGCTCATCTGAGAAATGTTAAGCAAGATACTTCCAGGCAAAACATTAGTCCATCCTATCTCTATTCACATGGTGGCTTTTGGGTGGTTTTAATATTAAAAAAAGAAAATTAGAAGAAGAAATTGCATTTGCAAAACTGCCCTCAGACATGCACACATCCTCTGCTAATGCTAGCAGGCATCCAGTGCCAGCACTAGGACTTAATCATTCCAGATTTCTTCTGGCTAGTACCAAAAGACAACAGTCAAACATGGGACAACATTCTGAGAAACAGACACCAAAATCTTTTGCTTAAGATCAGTATTTTACTATGAGGTCTTTTAGGTAAAGATCTAAGAGTTTCCATTTCTAGGTAAGCCCTCATTGATATCTATGTTAAATCTGACTGTATCTACATCTCGTCTATTTAATGACAGCTATAAGAATGTTCCTCCAGGCACGGGACAGATCTGCAGCTTGCAAAGACTGGAGTAGCTCCACGTACATCAGAGGCGTTTTACAAATTTGCAGTGACTGAAGAATTTGCCGCTTAAATTCACGTTCCTTACTGTGCCTGATTGCTAAATATTCTTTTTTGGATGCTTCCAAAATCTGCCTCAAAAAAAAAAATTTACTAATTATAGCAAAGCAACTGTGCCAGGCACATAATGGACTTTTGACTCCTTGCTTCTTGGCCAAAGGCTGTCACCACCCCGAAAATCCCATTATCCCATAATGGCAGTGCCAAAAGCAGAACAGCTGAGGGCTTTGAGACCTTGCCGCGATGTGCTGGCTCTTTACAGGATGATTCCTGAGCCCAGCATTGCAGTCAGAGGGAGCACACAAACACCAACAGGCCATGGGGATGTCAAGGCACACCAGACCACCCCATCGTCTAACATCACTCTTCCTCCTACCCTGCTACAGCCCCTTGGGAGCAAGGGAGAGAAAGGAGCTACGGTAGTCCCACTACTGCTCCCTGAACAGTAGCTGGGTGGAGAAACCCAAATAAACGTAACATTTCCAGAGTCCTCTAAAGGAACAAGCGCACTGTAGCAGCTGCTGTGCAGCCTGAAGGCCGGCTCTGCCACGTGGGCTCTGGGCACAGAAGCCAGGAGCCCGTCTCGGTCTGCTTCTGGTTTGACACAGCCTTCTGGGTCACCTCTCCCATCCCAGCAGCTGGGGGAGCATTCGTACAGGAGCATGCCCTGAAGAGGTGCTCCTCCTGTTGCCAACCTATCTTATTTTAGATAGAGAGGTGCAGGAAGGCCCAGGAGGACAGAAGGATGTGGCTTCACCACTTCTCCAGTCCTTGTGTTGAGGTAAGAGCCCTGAGCCAGGAGCACACTCACCGAAAGCTCTATCTACAAATGCCCAGGAAAGCTGTCTAAAATTGCACGTGATGAAGTTGGACCAATACAGCTCCTGCACAGGGATCTGGCAGGGACACAGGAGCAAACAACTGTGTCTCATTTGAAATGGGCCAGAATTTTTGTATCGGTCTTGGGACCTCCAGGAATTAAAACAGCTCGTGGGGATACAACTTTTCTGTCTTGCACCATGTCCTGATTCTGAAGAGTCCCCCAAGCGTGTCCTGCAGCACCTACAAACGGCAATAATCTCAGCACATTTTGACCTTACCGAATTCTGTAGCAAGTGCCTCCCTGCTGCAGGACAGGAGCTGGACTAAACCCTTGTAGCAAAGAACTTACTTGGTGAGTTTATCTCATCCTGCTGTTTGTGATTTCCCTCTGGACAAGCTCTGACCATCACAGATGTAGCAGTAGCCTTTGACAGTAACTTTTTCCGACTTTATTTTTTGCCTGTGTGTTTGTGTGCACACATGGGTATGCAACCTATGCAACATGATCAGACCACCTGCACTGGTGAAAGGGTTAATTCAGTTCAGTATCCATGTGTTAGTCCGCACTGATCCCAATGAACAATTCCCACCATAAAAATGCTAGGCAGCCTCCCATTTTTGGGCTGGGAAAGCCACATTCCTGCTGGAACACGAGCATCTGAACAAAGAGGTTTGTGCCACTTTTCTGCATGACATGGAAAGCAATCTTTCAGCATGACTGACAGATAAAAACGCACTGCCAAAGTCAAAATTTCCCACGTGCTGGTTAACAACACTCTCTTGTTATTTTTTGCAAGACAAGAACTGGATTAAATCTTTGCAACAAACAATTTAATTGCACCTCAAAGTTCCCCGCAGATCGCTCTCTCCTGGGAGCAGATCACACTTTCACCCCTTTGCCACTTAGCAAAGAGGGGCTGGGTCTGCATCTGGCTTGCTGCTTCACTCCAAGGCACGACAAATACAAAATGATCTGAGAAAGGGCAGAGGTAGCACCCATTCTCTGACAAGCAGCAGAAGCAATCTGAGCAGTTTCCTCTGAAGATTATACATGCTTTTATCACCACCGTGAATCCTTCTCTGGTGCAGCCTTCCCAAAGGGTTCAGAGGAGGTGACGTATTCCAACAACACGGTTGCATCTGGTTCAGATGTTTTAGAGCAGGAAGGCTATTAAAAGTAACTTATCTGATGGGGTTTTGTTCAGTGGGGGAGGTTAGGAGGGTAGGGGAGTTAAAGGGCTTTTCCTATTCTCTGCCAGACCACATCTCAGAGAGGTGGCTCTTGGAGAGGGCAGCAAGGCGCGGTGTAGGTCACTGCCTACGCTGGCTTTGGGGCTGCATCCGTGCCAGCCGTGAGCAGCGGGGAGTGAGAGGCTGTTATGTCATTTACAGTGTAATTCCATGACTGCTGGTGGAAGCTGGTCCCTGGCAAGGTTTCCTACTGCTGCTGCCTAAAACAAGCCTGTTGACTACTTAAAAAAAACCCTTCAGAGGGGAACGGATCAGTCTCTGCTTCTTAGCTCTGGGAATGAGGAGAAACACTAGCTTGAAGGTTTCAGGGCTCCTCTGTGTCCACTCTTCCCTCTCCCCCGCTACAGTGGGGCGACAGGAGCTGTTTTTTTTTATGAAGTATTGGATCCCTCATTATTTGGGGTGAATGGGAAGGAGTTGTCTTCTATGGAGCCAGGACTGACAGTAGACTGGGAGGATGGCTTTTTCCTTGCTATGAGTGTCACGAAAACAGGTAAAACATATTTGAGACTCAGAAAATAATCAAAGGTAGCTTATAGGAAGACAGCTTGCAGATAGAAGCCTGGGCAGCAGCTCCTGTGCCTGAAACTGAAGGAAAAGGCACCCAGAGCAAGGTCCCTTTGCTGACACTGTCCCACTGGGGTTTGGGGGGAGGAACCAGAGACAGAGCCAGCTGCAGTGGCAGCCAGGTCCCCAGCTTACTGAACACGCGACCAAAGTCCTGTACTGCACCTGCTTCAGCTCCCAGCACAGATCTCTGAGGGTGCTGCTTAGCTCTCTCCCTCCTAAATTTGAGTTGTGCCCACAGCACAGACCACCCTTCTGCAGGGCAGTACCAGCGTAACACTGCCAGGCAAGGCTGCGCTCTTGGGCGTACCATGAAAAATTGCGGGATCTGTCCTGCGCCACCCAGTCCCCTGGCATATCCAGCACACTGCAGACCTAATGAGTTAAATTCTCACCGACACATCGCATCTCATGACTCCAGAGCTGCCACTGTTTGGAAAAACACTTCAAAACCCAGAGCTGCCTCCCTCCAAGGTTATTCACTGCCTCCAAAACACATCCAGGCTTCAGGAGGCAAAGCTCAGACAGTTAATGGATGGTGTGTGGGGCACAGGATTGGCATGTCTGAACGCACACTGCAACAGTTCTGGCCGGGATGGGCAGTCTCCCCAGGCACAAACACAACAGACCAAGTGCAGAAGGCTTTCATGCAGACTAAGATGGTTACGTGCAAAGCGAGAAGGTGAAAGGTCCAAGTACCAGGTCAAAGGTTGCCTCGAGCGGTCGCTTCAGTGATCTGACAGCTGGCTGAGTCTTAATTAGCAGGCAGCGAGCACATGATGGCAATGGGCCAGGGAGGGGGGATCAAGCACAGTAACAAAAACAGCAAGCAGAGGTGTGTCAAGAGAGCAACATTTTGGGGAGGCGAAGAGAAAAAGAAAAAGTGAATGCATTATACAATATATTATAAAAAGACGAGGCATGCACAACGTGGGGTGGCTGAGTAATTACCTGGCCTAGCGGCTAGTCAGCTATTTTGCCTCGGTAAGTTTTAAAAGTAAAGAAATGTCATCATGGGACACGTGCTTTAGAGCATATTCACTGCAGCTGGCACAGCGGGTCAGGAGCGCTCAGGGATTAGCACCTGCAAGTGGACTTGCACTGGGCTTCAGCCCTAATTCTGCAGCTACACGCCATGCAGAGGTCAGCAAGAGCACTTGTGGCAAGGGAAGGACCACCGGTAAAGAAGGGATGTTCAAGCACATGCTTAAGTGCCATCCTGAACTGGGGACTGAGCCTGACCCAGTTCATCTGACTGTGCTGCACTGATTTCAGCTAAGCAGGAGTGAGTAAAGCTACTACTTGTGCATGTCAAGTAACTGCAGGAGTGGGTCCCTCAGAAATATCTGCTGAATTTAGATTTGAAGTCATTCCAAATCTATTTTAGAAGGTACACCCATTTGTCTGGCATATGTTTTTTGATCCAAGAAAACTGGGCACCATTCTTCCCCTTATTAAAGTCTTATTCCTCAACAGGTACAGTAAATGCATCAAGCCTTGAGAAGTAAATGAATAATGTAAGCTGTTTTGGTAGCAGCGGTGATGCAACAAGCCATCAATAAATATTTTAAAGGTTCTAGTTAACAGCATACAAATAAGGTTAATTACATTTTTAAGAGAAGCCAGCAGCATGAATAAAACATGCACTGGCTTTGGTTAAGTAGCAGTGTCCTAGATAATTAGTAAAAAAGTAAAGATTCAATTGTAAAAAACACAAGAGTTTCATTTCAGAAGGTTCTTTTTCAACAGACCTGGGCTCTTGTTTCAACAGTAATAAAAATAGTAAGAAATCTAAAAAATAAACTCTGCAGGACAAATAAATACTGCAGTATGAATTGGTTCTTCAAATTACATTTGGGTAATACTGATGGTATAAGGAGGGCAGTTGTTTAATTTCTAGAATCATCCTCGTTTTGATTATGTTTCACCATGAATGAAAAGCAACCTCTTTTACTGTCTTAAAAAAAAGGTTTTAGAAAAATTTTAGTAGCCTTACTTCTAAATCAAAAAGGAGGCAAGAACCTTTTTAATATTAGTTAAAAAAAAAAAAAGAAAAAATCACAGAACTGATGAGGTTGGAAGGGACCTCTGGAGATCATATCTAGACCAACACCCTGCTGAAAGCAGGGTCAGGTAGAGCAGCTTGCTCAGGACTGTGTCCAGGCAGGTTCTGAGTATCTCCAAGGATGGAGCAACCTGTTGCAGTGTTTGATAACCTTCACGGTAAAGAAGTTTTTTCTTATGTTTAAATGGAATTTCCTGAATTTCAATTTGTGCCCACTGCCTCTTGTCCTTTCACTGGGCACCACAGAGAAGAGTCTGCCTCTGTTTTCTTTACTTCTCCCATGGAATTTATATACATGGGTAAGATCTCCCTGGGACTCTTCTTCCCTCCCGAGGCTGAACATCCCAGCTCTCGTCTCTGGAATAAATAGGTGCCATTAGACCGAATTCAACAGAATGGCAACATTTACTCCAGCTAGGAATTTTATCTGGTAAGTCTTCCTTGACTCGTTTTTAGAATTGTAGGTATTAAAAGTCACAATTCAAATTAAAATGCAGGTGGGATCATCTCTACCAGGTTCAAAGTATTGAACAGGTCAGGAAGTCACCCTTCATCTGAGTCTTGCCGTTTCACTAAGCCTTGGCAAAGGTATCGGGCACAAGTTTGCTAAGCTCAAACAACTGGTATCTGATCTGCTTTTAAGTCAGTAGAGATTTTGCTACTGACTTCAACAGGCCAGGATCTCCCTGCAAAGGATGTGTTATGGGATAGGGAGTCTTTGCTTTCGTTGTGTACTGAGGAAGCTAAACTGACACCTGCGACTTAGCCAGGGAAGGTGTTGGTTCCAAGTGCTGCTGTACTTGCATTCATGTCACGTCATGATGACACGTCAGAAAATCACAGGACTCGCCACCATGTCCCTAACTGGCGAGATGAGCAGCACCACTCAGGGATTCATGCTGTGGTGAGCACATAGAAAGGATGAAAAGATGGGATCCATATTGCACATGCTCTCAGGTTTCTAGTCAGCCATTTACAAAGCACTCTACTTTTCCACAAACAACACATGTGACACAAATGAAATCTCTTAGCAATGGAAATACAGCTTGAGAAGAGCTCTACTTACCATTGCAGCTGCAGCTGTCTGGTTCACCTGGTGTTGAGCTGCCTTGATTTTGGCTTGCAGGTGTGCAGGGGGATGAAAGTACTTGCATTTCTCCCTAGAGCATCGACCTTTGATGTAATCCATGCAAACTGTAACAGTATTTTCATTTGTGTCTATCATTGCAATATCTATAGGGTGAGCATAGCGGCAATCATTCTCACCACGTGTGCAATTTCCACGCTGAAACTCTCGACAAACCTTAAAAGAAAGTCACATTGTTGAGCAAAACATCAAGTTATTCTTCATTCAGTATTTTCAACACAGAATATCAGTTCAGTTGGCCCCATTAAACCATGTGTACATTCTAAATCCATACTCATCTTGGGTAGCACATGTACCAACAGTCGCAGGGGCAACTGGTGCTACTCACAACTGGTTCAAGGTATGAAAAAAACTACGTCACCAAGGCCAATTACCTAATGCAAGTGAAGTACAGAATTTGTGCAGAATGCAAAGTGACCCCAGGAAGTCAATGTTGTTTTGCCAAAACTTTTGGAGCTCAGGATTCCTCCCCTGCCTCTAAAGCTTAAATGTTAATAACTCTGCCATTTGTGTCTCACCTGGATTATGTATTTGTTATGGAGCACAGACTTGGGTAGGACATTTAATTCTAAATGTTGCATGCTGCTGTTATTTGCAACAAGTACCTTTTCTTAAACGAGGAGCCTCTTTCACATAAATAGTCACACTGCCCTCCACAATAGAACTCCAACCCTGGGGTTACGTGACAGTGCATTTGATTACACTGCAACATGTTCGTAAGATGTTGCCAAAAACTGCTAGCCTTACGAAGATCTTGCAGATCCTCCTAAGTTATGACCACCGAAGCATCAAAGGCAGAGAAAAAGGTATCACAAAATGGATCTGCAAGGTTTCCTTGTATGAGGAACTGAGAAAAATTGCTGAGGACTATAGCTGGTGGTGTAGATCACGTACCAGTGCACTATCAGACTGAGTGTGGGGAAAGGTGAGATGTCAGCAAGGCAATACAAAGTACATAACACAAAACAACATGTTTTGAAATTACACCCTTCTCCACTACCTTCCTGTGTTATAATTTACACCTGCAGGGGCCTCTGAATTCAGGTCCTCAGCCCTTACCTCCTGCAGAGCCTCTACTTAGGGTTTGAAAGACATTTACAATTCCTCCAACACTAAGTCCCAGCATGCCCAGCCAACGTGGGGGGAGGAGACATCTTTCCAATGCCCCATACTCACCACTGCCAACAGTGTAATGCTTAAAGCTTTCTGTAAAAGCTCAGTAAGCCCATCACTAGACAAGGGAAGTGTCTGTTACTTCCAAAACATCTCCCAGTCAACTCAGTGAAAGGGTAGACCATCTACTTGCATTTTTTTAAGTGTGGCAGATCACACACAGAAAACAACAATCCCAGCCCTGTTCTAATGCCCACTGAAATCAGAAGAGTGAGTGCTCCCAAATTTCCAGTGACTTCCAAGGATTTGGGATCAGGTCCCACATGAGAGTCTGCTCAAGCAGAGAGCAGCAGCCCTGTGTTAGGAAAGCTGCAAATGAAACTCTGCACTGTGGTGCACCAGGTCATTCTAGCAGAGAGCAACAGCTGGGACCACATGTCCTGTTCATTCCCGTCAGCAGTATCATATCAGACGTCCAAATACCTCCAGTTTATCCGTACGCATCAGTTTCTGCCCAGCAGAGCCTCCTGGTACTGTAACAGTAGGATTTCCGGAAACCAGGACAGGAGTATTTGGTAAAAGCTCTGCAGGAACCAAGCCCATCCCAGGAGAAACATGACTCAGGTAGGGACTAAAAGCCATCGTGGGACTTGTTGCAAGCGATGGAGTCACAGGAAACGTTGTCTGTGGATAGAAAGAGGAAAAACAAAATATTAGTTAAAAAGCTGTCTTGGATTACCCATCAAAGCCTTGCATCATTTCAATCCTTTTAGACAATTTGATTAGCAACATCAAAATGCTGTGCTCTCCAATCTATTCATTTATCGCCGTTTACTTGTGATCCATTTGCTTCTCCTGACTCACAGATTTGTGACTCATCCTGAACACAAGGCATCTTTATTTGTCAGATCAAAGCATATTGATGATCTTTATAGTTTAATGACACAATTAAGGATTTCATGCCAGCAATTAGGGCAGGCCCAAATTAAACAGACTTCTCATTCCCAAATAAATGTCTCAGCTTCTGTATGACTACACCGCAAGGCTATACAGAGACCCGCAAGGTAAACTGCAGCTTCAGGACCTGGAAGCAGGTAACCCCATTAGCTACATGGCTGAGTTCACTATCAGCCTGCACTGAGCTTCATGTTATCATGGCTAGTGTGGCTCAGGTAGACAAAAGCAATCATTTAGAGTCAGGCAAGGCATCTCTGCTATGGTACACTTGGAGGTCTAGCATTCTGCACATCTGGGGTTTGTTTCAAGACTGTCAACAGCCTCTGGGCAAACGCCATTTTGCAGGAGTATCCCAAGCCTACTCTCCACGTGAATGGCAGCAAGAGGACACCAAACTCACTAGTGTCACAATGTGCCAGACCTCGTGGCTTTGGCAAAAGCAGGTGGGTCATGGGCTTGGAAGAGCTATGGACAGAGCGTTCCAGATGAGATGGCTCAGGTGGGCCAGTACAAGGTCTAGGACCCCACCTGTGCTGCAAGAAGCAATGTTCCCATGAGGAGACAGAACAATGGGCCTTAAAGATCTTGACAGCTTCAGATCCCTAAATCACATTAAGCAGGCTCTCCAAGCGCAGCAGAGCTTCAGTGCTGGTGGCCAGAGCCAATTCCCCGGCCTGAACTGCTCCAGCAGTGCTGGTCTGGGAAAGGAGCTGCCGTTCTGCCAGGCAGGTGAGATCACACAAAGCTCCTAAGCAGATGCTCAGTTTAAAGTCTGTGAATAGCCCCTACAGCCAGGGAGTTTGTGATACTGAAGCACCAAATCAGAGGTGTATTTGGGAATGAAACCAATTCCAGCTGTTGAAATATACCCCCTGCTCACCCCGAAGACCAGAGCCTGCAAGGCAGCACTCCTGCTCCTGTAGCAGGGGCTCGAGCAGCCCCCAGGGGAAGCAGCCTGCAACTTGCAACCATTTTTATTTTCCCTTCTGTCACCCGCTCCATTAGGAACTCTGGGTTACAGTTACAGCTGGTCACATTTGCAGGCATATGTGATGCCCTCCTCAGTTGCTACAGCCTCTGCTTGGCAGTAAATGCAAGTGTGCTTACAAAATGGCCTGGGGCGTTTTTTTGGCCACACACATCATTCCCTCCTCGCTTTTATTTTGGTACTTCTAGTCATGTGGGTTTCTAAAAGAAACTACACATGGACAGTGTGTTTCTTGACAGCATCTTCATCCCAAGACTTTCATACACTGGGAAACACTTTGCTTGTTGCAATCTGGAAGAAGCTAGCCCGCAGTAACACCAGCCAAGCTGTCCTAACCTATCTTTAGCTTAATGATGCCCCCTTCCTAAGGTCAGAGTGACAGCAAGCAGCTCCTGAGCTGATGAGAAAGGGGATGACAGGTCTCTGCCAGCATACGTCCTGCTTTCTCCTCCTCAACGTGGAGACATGGCCTCCTGAATCAGCAGTGCTGGGTGCTTTAAGTGTAGCAGAACCAAATAATCCTCTCTCTGGGAGGGATTTCCAATTTTCCTTCTTCTGAGTCTGAGTCAAGCCCTGCTTCAGCTGATGGGAGACTTCAACCATTAAACCCAGAGATCCTCCAGTCCATGGCCCTTTATTAAATCATTATCTTCTCTCAATTCTCTGTGGCTCCTAGACATTTTACACCTTTTGCTGCTAGAAAAGCTCTTTAAGGATCTTCAAATGCTGCGACTCCCTGAACACTTTAGTGAGAAGGCAGCATCCATTAGACTGTTTTCTTTTGTGTGAGCACTAGTAATTACAGTGGCATCTGCTGAACTTCTGTCACTACTCGCACTGTAAATGCTATTTTAAGGAGCTTCTCCAGCCTGACCAGTCTGCACAGGGTCATGCTGGGGCCTAACATGTTGTCAGCACTTGTTTTACGTACCCATCGTAGCCCAAACCTTGCAGCACATGCAGCTTGCACAAATGCGTGGGCAAATCTACCCTATGTTTTCCCAGCACCTAATACAGCAGGAGTCCTGCGTATCCTGACAGAGCAGGTGTGACACAGATATTGTTCCAAAATTTCAGGAGATCCTTTAAAGCAGGCTTCCCCTGCCTGGGCTCAAACACAACCAGGAGCCAGCCCAAGGACCTATCTGGTTTCTGAGACAGAGGGGAGATGTTCCTCCCACTGGTCAAGCGGAGGATGCCAGCACATTTGTGCAGCCAGGGAGGAAGGCTGGAGGCTTGCAACACCTCACACTGAGTGAATTCACCAGAAATCAGTGGGAAGGAGTGCAAAACGTTCACGAAGAGATGATATACCAGCCTCTCCACCAAAGCCATGACAAACTGGGAGGCAGGTCCTGCTCCCTGTAACAGTCTCCATCTACAAGGCAATTCCTTAAAAGCAGCCCCTCTCCTCACTGGGAGCAATCGGCAAGGGCTAACAGATCCAAACCCAAGCTGAAGCAAGCAGAGGAAAGATGTCCATGAGGAACAATTGAGGACTACAATCTACTCGCAATCCTGGAGACCTGCAGAGGGGTACATGAAGGAGCAGGATGGGGTTTTATTGCTGCCACTGGTTGTTCACCCATTTCCATGCCCTAGCATCTGCTGCTGTGTTCCCGAGGTTTCACAACTGCTTCTTCTGCCCGCCTGAACTGTGCGCCTGGTGCCACTGATTGAAAGTGACAGCTCTGCTCCACACCCTGCCCGCAGGCAGGGGACTGACACTCAGGCAGCCAGGCAGGCGTTTTCAGCAGATGCACAGCCAGAGAACAAGCAGACCTCACTCAACACATTAAACCTGGAAGTGCTGGGGTTTTAAGTCTGAAGTGTGCTAAGCGCACTGAAAACTGCTCCTTTGTAAGCTGGCATCAGGGAGCTCTGTATTTATTGTGGCTGATGAGGGGAAAAGATGGGCTGCGCTCATTGCCAGCCCTGACTGCCTGTCTTGGATTGGGAAATCCAGTCTGGCTTGTGCATCAGTACCAGTAATAAAGATGCTGCCAGCCAAATCTCTCCTCCCTTTACGTCTGTGCAAGTCCCCCATGCCAGGCCTGTCCTGAGGGAATCTGAGCGAGTTTCTTCCTTGCAGCCAGAATCCAACTCAGCACTGCTCTCCTCAACATGCCTCCCATTTACCTCTTGTGATTGCACCCAGCCAGGAGACCTGACAGATCAATATTATGACTGTACCCTAAAAAAAAAAAGTCTCAACTTAGTTGCTGGTGCGCTCTAGGGTAAAACAGAGGGATTGAAAGTATCACTACTTACCCCTGCTATCCCCCTTAAAGCTCTTGCAAATTCAGGAAATACAGGGGCAGGTTTCCTTGCAAACTAACTTTTATTGACCATAGCATATGCAGACATTACCAGTGACTCCTGAGCAGAGGAAAACAGGTTACAGTGCAGCAGCAGAGGGGTTCAGACTGGTGGCAGCTCACAAGACTGGTTTACTGAGTATTAAAATCTTCGTAAGAATAAATTAAAAGAAAAAAGCAGCAGCTGAAATGGCTGTTGTGAGAACACATCTCACGGGAGGACTGCCAAGGACTTCAACAGCTCTGAGCTGCCCACAGACCCCAAGCATGGGAGCTGTTGGATTGAAGGTGTGAGCAGTGAGAAGGGACCGTCCCAGGGAGGGGCATTTGTCACCACCGGTGGTGACAGAACCTGGAACAGCTGATTTTGTTAACAAACTAGAAGTTGCATTCAATTTGCCTGGCAGAAATTCTGCTAAAGCTAGAGAAGAAACACAGAGTGGGTGTGAAGAGGAAGGCAGATGAGCGGCTGGTGTTTTGTCGAACACAAGCGCTGTCTCAGCCGGGAAGTGTTGATTCTGAGTTACCTCAGACCCTAAAAAGGGAAAGCCTGAAAATGAGAGACCCAGCAAAAATACAGAGGTGTTGATGGCCTGAAGGAGGGGAAACAGGTCACTGCTAAGCAGTTACACATGGAAAGCACACAAAAAACAGTGGCAGCTTTTATTACAGTCTGGTGAGAGAAATGTAGAAGATAAAGATCTTGTACTGACAAGGCTGAAGACCCTGATATTGAAAACATAATTGATGCTGCTCAGAAAAAGCAAAAACCTGTGTTCCCCTCCAATGCAACTGCATGGGGCTGGCTGTAAAACCACCCCTCTAACGTGAGAGCTGAGCACGCTGGAGTGAATCCAAGCGGCCAAAGCATCCAGCTACCTACCACCACAGATGCTCATTTCCCCAGTCAGACTCCAGACACACTCGTCGCTCAAAGGATATCTCATTTTTGGGCTGCTGTAGTGTAAAAGTCAGGTGTTAATGCCCCACAGCACTGTCTCTGGCAGACAGCAGCTCCCGGGTGGGCCAGGGTACATGTGTTTATTCATTCCTAGTGTGCCTTTGACTGGAGGCTAAGATACAGATCAGGTTTTTGCTGCATGGAACAAATGCATGTCCAAAACACCTGCTGAAATCTGCTCCAGCACTTGTTCCAAGCATCACTGGCCAAGCACTAAGTTGCTCACCCTGTGCTTTAACCCCTCCATCGGCACCAAGGGGTGGCAGCAGGGTCCTGCTGCCCCAGGAGGGAATGCAGGGCTGTGTTAGAGTCCAGGTTGTCTTCAGGGGCATGGGTGACTCAGAGCTGTCAAGACAGTCCTGGCTACAAATACCTTGACAGAAAGAAAAGATGAAGAGCTTGAAAACGAAGAGAGGGGAAACAATTTCCCAGGGCAGCAGCAGAGGCAGCTGCAGGGCAGGAGTGGAGGCAGGTGTGTCAACACTGCCATGCTCTATCCAACTGCCTGTTCAGACACAGCTAGCAGGGCAGCACCATGCAAGCCACTGCCCCGCTCCACCAGGTCAATTTGGAGCCTGTGCTGAAGCACCTCCATGGCCAGCTCCAAAAGTCTGTCTCTCACTGCTGCAAAGGGATAAACCAGAATAGAGAGTGTGCGGATCAGGCCCAGGGTGCAGCACTTTTTGGGTGGCCTTGCTTTGGCACACACAGGGCTCAGAGTGACCATATCTGAGAAACCAGACACAGCATTGACCAAAATGGCTCTTCATAACGATGCCAGATCCAGCTCTACCCACCTTCAACCTGACTTTCATGCAGTCTTAACAGAGGCAAAAACAGCCCAGAGAGCTTCTAGCACAGCTCAACCAAAGCCAGCAGTCATGGTGAATTTGGACTTTCAAAAGTCAAAACTTTACTAGAGTCTTCCTACTTGGCACCTATGTGGTCCCTCCAAGGTCTCTCCCAGACAAATACACCATGCTGAGCAAATACTCTGCTCCGTTTCCTTGCCTGACTTGTTTTAAAGTGCTGTACAAAGCAGCCTGTTTAAAACTGCATCATGGCCACCAAACATTCATGTGATTCTCAGCTTTGCGCGAATGGTTAGCAGCAACATCAGAGAGTAACCAGAGACTTCAGAGAAATAAGCTCACACTAGAAACCATTAATTCACACCTAGTAGGCTTCCGTGAGCAGCATGCAGCAGGCAGCCCACGTGGGACATGGTTCTTCTCCAAGCAGCACCTTCATTAACCAGCCACCATCAGGATCCTAGCTCTTGGCTCAATGGGAAGATTAGCTCTTGGTGATGTCAGTGGTGGTGCAAGAAGATCTGGCAGTGAATGTTTAGGTGCAAGCTCACAGACAGACACATTCAATGCCATTTCAGGAAGCATGGTGAAAAGCTGCTATGCCAAGTGCTGGTTTGGTGTTGCGTGTGGTTTTTTTGGTGGTTTTTTGGTGTGTTTTTTTTAAATACAGTAGCTTTTCTGGTGAAAATGCACTTTAAAATGTCTAAGCATTCAGCTATTGTTTGGAGCTATTAAGCACGCTGTTCCAAATCTTATCTCTGGCAAGCATCCCAATTAAGCAGGCATCCCGTTGATCAGCTTTCTGATCACATGGGATTTGTTCTGCTGCTGCATCTGATATAATACTTTCTGCTTTGAAGAATTTCATGTGTAGCCAGAAGGAGGCCCCACCCTTCTCATTTAGAAAGAAAAAAAAAAAAATAAAAAAAAATCTCAAAGCCTGCTTCCACTGGCAGCATCTTCAGGAAATCAAAGGCAGTTGAAAGAGCAATCTCTTGTTTGTCCTGAAATTTGTGTGGAGCAAGTTGGGCAGCAGGAATTAGACCAAGAGCTCGTTTACTCTGAGCAAAGTGTGGGAAAGCAGAAAGGGAGCAGTCATTGCAGAACAAAATTTTATTTTTCTTCTTTGTCCATGTCTCCTTCACGGCACAATTCAGAAACCAGGGACCTTTCTCATCAGATAAGGTTACCTCTGAAATGAGAGCACTAACCAGACAAACTGACAGATTCAGTCTCAGAGGCAATTTAAATGGCAGGAGTGAAACTGCAGGAGTGAACTGGACCTGCAAGATTGCAAAATGGGAAGATGGGAACTTTCCAAAGAGGAAATCCCAGAGATGTTTTGAACAGCCAGCCAAAGAGTGTCCACTGTGAATTCCCCACAGAGGAAAACCCCAAACAGGAAAGGTTTGCTTTTGGTACAAGGCTAGGAAACCAGTGCTACCATTTTGTGGGAATTCAGGATTTCCTTCTGATGTGCACGTACTTTCAAACTCCACAAGAAGAGGTGCAAAGATTATAGCAGATTAGAGCTTAATGTGCAGAGCAACTAAAGACTTTTTTTGTGGCACATTTTCCCTTCTGCCTCACTTTTCCATCTTTAAAATGGGAATAAACAGCATTTTCCTAGCTTACACAGCAGGGTGAAGATAAAACTGCTAACACACACACACACACAATGACCAGAGTGAGGGCAAACACGAACAATCCTTCACAAGACAGGAGGAACATGCCAGACTGGGGAAATGCCCCGACATGGTGGCAGAGCACCATCATGAAGGGACACTGGCCAGCTTTCCCCGCTGAAACACAGCTCCATCACGAGCTCTTACCCCAAAGAGCACAACAGCCTCCAACAAGGAAGAACCCTTCACCAGTCTCTTGTAAGGCTAAACCAGAGACACACGAGCTTTTCAAAGTGAGGGTGACAGATGCTGAGTCTGAAGCCCCATTTGGACAGAGAAGCCAGGTACTGTAGGTGGGACATCAGGAGGCCACTGTAGGCTGGTTTACAGACTTGTACACCTTAACGCTAGAAGAGTTTGTCCTAGGGATCCAGCCAGACCTCCTGTGTGGCACAGCACAAGGAACCTCACCCAGCAACTGCACATCAAGTGCACATTGCCCCAGGAAAGATACTCAGCCCCAACTTTAAATGGGGAACTCCTAATTAAGCTCTTGGTTAAAAATGTGCAACTTACTTATGTCAGCACTGAAGAGCTGCTTGAAGACCTCTGACAATTCTTAAAATGTACATAGCAACAGACTCAAACTCAGCTGACAAATGTCACCCCCTCCCAGATACACCAACCAGCAGACACGAGCCATCCTCTCCGTGGCATAACAGGGTTCTCCAGCTTGAAAATCTGTTTTAACCAATAGGCAAAAGCAGGGACCGGCAACAAAGGCTTCTCTAACTACCTGCTCTGCAAACACCTGTCTCCCACAGGCTTCCCTCCCTACCTGAAGAGAAGCAAATCTTTCCTGCTGTGAGTATAAAACAGCATTACTGTGAAAAACAGGGCTGTGACGTTAGCACAACTCTTTGCTGGGACAACTGCAGTGAAATGGGTCTCACTCCCAGACATAAAAAAGTATTAAGGTCTGGGTAGGATTCATCTTCCCCAATTTTAGCCCACCAGTACAATGCATCTAGTCCAAGGGAGTCAGCTGGCCTCTTGCCACAGCGTGGAAGAACTCCAGCATCCTCACCCCCGTGTAAAACACCTACCCAAAATAGGATCCATTGGAATTGAGCCACTCAAGACTTCTAGGAGGTATGTGAATTAACTGGTCAAATATCCACCCGGCCTAAGACCCTTCCACTTGATGCCCTGAATCTCGCAGCTCCTTAAGTTATCAGAGGAAAGGAGAGCCACAGAAGATGCTGCCCAACTCTGTGCAGCACAACTGCCCAAGCTCAAGCACGGGGCTGGGGCCTCCGTGAGCAAACAGGAAAGAAACGTGGAGCAGTGTGAACCTGATTCATTGCTGTAACTTACAATTGGCTGTAGCTGCGCGCCTGGTAGCATAAACTGCATTTGCTGAGCAAACATGGCTGCGGCCGTCTTCTGCTGGATCAGGTTGTTGCGTCCGTTTATTTCAAGTTGTGTTTTTAAGTGTGGGGGAGGGTGGAGATATTTGCAGTTCTCTCGGGTACACCGGCCCTAAAACACAAAATGAAACAGCATTTCAGCGAATGTAACACTCATGGCAGCCAGAGAAATTTAATTGAGGATTGTTTGGGTTACTGTAACAACACAATCATCTAGGCAGAAGCAGTTTGGTAGCTACTGTGCCTCTTTTGTGATTTTTCTATAGCAGTGCAATACTTAGGTGAAGAGCAACATGACTTCTTCTGCAGTAACACTAACTGAATACTATCAATCTAAACCCAAAAGCTAGGCTTCCTGATGTCAAAATGATAATTGCAAAAAAAAAAAAAAAAAAAATCTAACACAAATACCAGTATTTTCAGAAGCTAGTGCCAACAGTTCCAGAAACAACAAAATTTCCCCATTTTCTTGTGTGTGTTGTTTTACCCCTCCCTCCCAACAGCAGACCACTTAACTGGCCCTGACAACCAGACAGCAAGAAACAAAACTGTCTCCACCACTTCCCCAGCTGTACTGGGTAAAACATGAAGACAACAGCTGTGTAAAGCAGCACCTCTGATCTTCAACATGCACGTACCCTGAGATGCCGAGAACTGGTAGTCACAGGAGGAAGAATTGAAACAATTTCCCCCTTCATGCTTTCATTTGTCAAAAGCCACAGTATCTTGCATCACTGACTACTTCCCCCCCCCAATAAACATAAGCATTGGGGAAGCCAGTGGCTCCTAGAAAACAAAGGATCACTAATGTTGCAGATTATCTCAAATCAAGTGAGACCATCACTTTTAAAAAACATCCATAAACTGTGCCTTGCTTTTAATAGCGTTTGCAAATAGGCATAGGAAGATAAATACTAATAGTCCACTGAACGCAGAAAACTAGTAACAAATTTTGTCATTAAGATGAAAAAATTCTTGAAAAATAGGGGTTTTTTCCCCCCTCCTTCTCGGCGTATTCTCTCCTCAAGAAACAGAGGCATACAGAATGCAAGAAACGTTTTATGCAACTTTATGCTTAAGTTTCATAAATAACTTTTACGCAAAAATGGTGAACTTTTTTAGGAAGTAATTCCTTGGAGCTATTCAGAGCCAATTAAAATAAGGCCAGACCTTGGGGCCACTGAGCTGTTCCGTGACAGATAACTAATAATCGTTCCTGCAGCCAGCAAAGCAGCAGGACCATCCATTACCCAGCCTGTCCCAGGCACTCTTGTCAAAGGCTGGACACCGAGTTCTCAGCCTCAATATAATTAAGTTTGCTTTCAAAAAGGGGCACACCGGGTGACCCCACGTACCTGCTCCCATTAGCAGGATCACACACAGCAGAGCTCTAACCCCTAACCAGGTCCACAGGGGTTTGCTGGTTACACACCACCACACCCAGGGCTCAGACTGACAGAAACCCCCTGGGATGGGCTCCTACCTGCATCCAGGATGCTCCCCTGAGGATTTTTAAGACTTGTACAAACATACAGGTGGAATCACTGGACAGTCTGAGTACCACTGCACAAAGCCTACACTGTGACCAACTGCAGCAGCTGTTTTTGAACCCCCAGCCAGGCTCCTCAGCGTGCCACGAGGGGGACAGGTCACTGTAGAGCAGCCTGAGACTTGCAAAGCTTTAGGTGTGCTTTCCTCTGCCCCCCTGCCTGCTGGGGATAATGTCTTCACTGGGGAGAGGGCTGCAGAGCTTGACTGCAGCGTGAAAGGGGCTGTATGATGGAGTACTGTGAGAAACAGGCTCCTCTCTTACCTGCTCCAAGGAGATAAGAGAGTTAAACAAAACCCCTGGCTCCCCGTTGTTATTTAGAGACAAATAATTAAGTGCAAGAAGTGATGGGCTAAACCCAGTGGGACAGGAAATAAACCACTCCCAAACTTCAGCAGCCTGCCTTTGCAGAATGAAACTCTGCCCTGCTCCTAGAAGGGCCCAGTGGCTCCCAACAACCCAACTCAAAAAGAAAGAGCCTGTTTAATGCTATTGTTTTGGCTTTTCAGTAGTCCAACAGCCCCAGATCCCCAGCAGCAAGTTAATTGCTCACAGGCCCCGAGGACATGAATCTTCATCACCAGACACTTTCTTACATCTGTGTAAAGTGAGGGTAAAATGGCACCACACATCTGGCTGGTGCTCAGACAACCCAGCACTACTACAAGGTAAATAACAGCATTAATCTGGAAGGAGAAGGAGACTCATCAGCACTAGGCAGATTTGGGTCATCCTTCTCAGGGCATCTTTCCAGCTGCATGAGACCAGGTCCCTCCACAGCCCTTCCCATCACCTGGGACCCAACAAGAGTCCGGCATTCAGGCTCAGAGCATACCTGCTGCATCCCACCTCCACAACTTCTGCGGGGCTGCTCAGGTTGCTGCAGACCAGGAGCAGACCCCGCAAAGCAGCGGGTTGTTGATGGCTGGGCAGCTGCTCTGCTCTAAGCTCCAGCCTTCGAGGGCTTACACATCAGCCTTAGAAATTCCTCCTGGTTGAAACTTGGCACAAGTGCTTTTGGGTTGGGAAAACACTAATTTCTACCAAATTTGGAATAAATCTGTGTAGATGTTTCTACACTGCAGGAATGGAGAAGATGAAAAAAGAGCTACTATTTTTGTGAACAATACTTACAGGGCCTTCTTCAACTTGAAAAGGACTTTGCTATTCCAACTGAAATTTTGCATGTCATTGATACCAGCCACGCCAGCTTCATGTGAAGCTTTGTTCTACTTTTTTCTCAAAACATTGTTTGTTTAATTCCAACAGGGGGTTTTACAAACACAACGTTTTTATTACCAGGGAAAAAAACCCCATACAGCACGAGGCCTTGATCCTGCAGGCAGAGCTGTGAGCAGAAACCAGTGCCCACACAGAGCGCTACTGGTTTCAATGAGGACATGTATTTACAAGGAACTGAGAGCTGTGCAGATGCTGCTGCAGAGTGAAGGCTGTGAAGTGCAGCACGGCTGTCAGTCAGGCCGTCTAGGGCTCCAGGAAGATTAAATGAATCACCGCTGCACTTGGATTCAAAACCACACCTTCAGTCTAGCTCCTCCTCGCCATCATTTTGATCCTGAGCATCATCAACCGCTGCATTTCAATAGGACGGGTTAGAAGTCACAGCTGAGTCGGGCTTCCCTCTCCAACACCACAGTAGGTTCTTCATCTCTCAGACAATGAATTTTAGGAACTGATGATGTGACAGAGTGACACAAAATGTTCCCAGTTTAGACATCCAGGTATGAAACAACTTTCAAGAAGTCTCGCTCCAAAGTGATGGACACCTCCAGTATCCTCTGAACTCCAACACTGGTAGGGGTGATCCCTTCTACACTTCCGTCGCAACACCCACAGCTCTCAGGACTTCTCAACAACACATACACTCTTCAAGACCAACTTCAGCTCTACAACAGCCACCAGAAGGACAAAAGAACTGCCATTATTCACTTCTCAGTACCAGCTGCAACACAGCAGGGAAAACAACAGGGAACTGGTAGCAAATCTGCTGTGTGGATATCGGGCTGGGGACAAATAAGGACAACTCCATTTTATACCTGGGTGGCCTAGGAATACAATATGAGAAAACACAACAGGAGTCAGGCCTCCAAGTTTCAGATGAGCATCTTTATGCTAAAAGGTGCAGTTTTGCTGCAGTGACTAGCTATGGCTCCACCACATTGAATGCTCGGCAGAGGGCACAGGACAGTCCCAGTGCCCTGCACAGAGACCTGCTGAGACACTCTCCAAGCTGAGCGTTGCACCAAAGAGCACCATCCTAGCACCTGGAGTGGGTTGCTACATGTGTTGGGAAGGGGCATGGTGCTCAGAGACTGAACCTGTGTCAGCGAGCGGCATGCTGAGCCTGCTGGGACCAGTGCAGCCATCCTGTTGTAACTGGAGGAGTTTGTTGCTGTTAATTTAGCATGAGTATTGACTCCAGGGAAGGCGCATTCCCACCCTGTCCGGGGTGGCACATGAGCCTGCAGCCAGGGAATCACCACCCAGCAACAGACTCTGCTGCTGGCCTTGGTAACATGCTAAATATATCTGTATTTTCTGGCTCCTCACAAAATGGAAGGAGTCTGAAGGACCATATTCGTCAGCTTCTTTGCCAACTACAGCCAGGAGGAAAAAGCATATGGACTGCACTTCCCAAGGCTTGAAAAATGGATATTAAAAATAAATCATTAAAAGATTTTGTAAGAGTATCTTCTCCCCCTTTCTTCCCACACACTCCCCCACCCTTACAGTAGGCTGCTGGCATGTGATTGACTCTGTGTTGCCAACTTAAGTCATGCTGTGATGGCGCATACTGTAAATGGCTGGCATCTGACACTAGCGAACGTGACAGCAGCTTGCAGTGCAACAAAGCCAGCTGTTTTGAGTGCAGCACTGATGGCAGCAGACTTAAATCCAGTAGAAGAACCTGCATTACACCTGGCTGTTTGGAGTCTGCTGGACTGCACCTTGTCATCTGCATCCTAGCTCAGAGGGGTGCAAATAAGAGCACGCTGGGTACTGCACCAGGCTGGATGAACCTACTCTAAGCATGCTGCACAAATTCTCTTCTCAGTGGCTGCTGAAGCAAGCTGAACTGTGCTGCAGAAACAAGGCTTCCAGCACAAACCCAAGGCTTGCTCACGTTTGCACCAGTAATGCAGTTTGTTATGGTCTCTTTAATCCTGGACGCCAGCAAGGGGTTCCAGAGCAGACACGTTTCTGGTTTTAATGACTGCACTGTATGTCCCATCAATCACCAGCAGTTCTCATGTGAAAATCTCTAAGCTAATGTTGCTTTTCACACACTGGAGGCTGCAGTAGGCTTGCGCCCTGACTGTGCTGTCTTTTCCACAGACGCTGATGACATGTGCAATGACTGACAGCAAAAAGAATGAAAAGAGACCAGGCAGGAAAGGATTTCCATGTTTTGCACAAAACCAGGCACCAAAACACAGCTTGTCTACATAACTTTTCCCTGCATGAAGCAGCAGATTTCCACCTCCCTAAGAGTAACTCAGTGGGGAGGCACATTCAGAGATGTGCTGGCCCTGCTTACTCAGTGCCTGTCGCTCCAGCGCCGAGGCATGAAATGCTGTCTGCTTTCCATCCCACTCAACACATGCACACAGAGGCCTTCTCCTGGCCAGGGGTCCTCACTCCTGCCAGAGTCTTGTATGGCTTTCACATATGCAATACAACCTCAGCCACCATGGTGTCTGCCCCCACATCTGGAGGGCACGCAGAGACCAGGCTGCAGAACTGCCTGCAAAGTGTGAATTCTCATGCAACAGTGGGAGGCAGAAAGCGGGAAGCTCTGGGTTTCATCCCTGCGTCCATGCAGCACAGCTAAGAACATGTACTGAGCAGCACATGCTGCTCCAGGTCTACCCCTACTGCCATCTGCTCTCTAAGAAAAGAGAGATCCTGGGAGGCAGACTTGGTATCTGGTATTGCCCAAGCGCCAAGCCCTTCGCCCACCCTATAGAGACTTGCAGCTTCAAAGCTACCCTTCCAGGAAAGCAAACCACCATGGTATTGGGAACACTGTCCATCCACCATCCCAACTCAAGTGCTTCATGCTCACTATGGTTTGTCTTTAGCAGCTTGGTCCAGGGCTGAGCAACTGGCATGCTGGCTGGATTGCACGGCTCGTCCTGCCATCTCCAATGCTGCATCACAGTCCTCTTTCCACACAGGTAGAGAGCTGTGCCAGAGGGAGGAAGGGAGATGGCTGTCCCTCTCGCTGCTGGAGCAAACACCTTCTGCTCAGCAAACAACATCAAATAGCATGGAAATAGCATGTTTTCAACTGGAAAACAAAGGACGCTGGAGCCAACAAGTCAGCCTGATCATTAGCTAGTGTTACATCTCACAGATAGGTGTTCATGCAGCCAAGCTGTCACTCACTGCGGTTCAAAGCCTAGCTCTGTACATACCTTATCTGCAATTCATTTCTACAGGCTAATGAAATGTTAAAAGTTATGCTGCCAGCTGAGTCAGTGAGAAGTATAACCTTGCAACCTCCCTTGAACATTGACCCTGGCACAGTACATCAGATAACTTTTGCTTAATAGCAATGCTTTTCTCCTCACAGTGTTGGAGCAGCTCACTTTTACAGAGAGGTTTTAAAGTGTAATTATGTACAAAGCACTCCTCAGATGTGTTCTCATGCAAGGCTGTTAGCCCACCTACAAGGATCCTAAAAAGCAGGTCTAGAAGGATGTAGAGAAGTGACACATCACCCCTAAGCCTACACAGATCAACTTCACCTGTTTCCTTTGTACCTATTACTTGTGTATTCCCCAGACAAGGGACTCCAGCACATCACTCTCCCTGCAGCTGTAAAGCTCTTCCTGATTCTCAACTGCAGTTTTGCTCCTCCTGCAACCAAAGCCTAAAACTTGTCTTACCCCAGAGGGCCAGAACAGGAATTACTCCCTTCCTCTCTGAGGAAGGGCCCATACTTAACGGCTGCAGTCACATCTATCCCCCTTCCTCAGACCTCTCTGCTCTAGACTATGCAAACCACACTCTTTCAACTTCGTGAGCATGCTCTCCAAGCCCCTCATTAGGCTGCTCCCCCAGTCAGCCTGCACCCCTGCTGATGTGTGCGCATGCACGGGGCACCGCGCTCCAGCTAACCCCTTACCAGTGCTGTGCAGGTACGGAGGTTTTTCTCACATGTCCTGCAGATAACCCTGCTGCTTATACAGCCCTGCAGGACGTTTTCTTTCCTTCTAACAGTGTAACTTTTTTGATTCACTCTCAACAAGCCTTTTCCAGAACTACTGCCTACCCAGCTATGCTGCACCCTGTGTCATGCAGCTGATTCGCTTAAATGCAGTATTTCGTATGCTTTTATTGAACTCACATCCCTTTTTTATGGACTATTTTTCCAACCTGTCAAGATTATCTGCAATTCCACATCTGGTTCTCTAAAGTGGCTGTAGTTCCTCCCAGCTCAGAGCATCCTACCAATTTAACAAGCATACTCTCTCTCTATTCCATCATTCAAGTCATCAGAACAAAACAAAACAAAATTGAACAGTCTTGCCAAGCACATCCTTTCAGACTGCCACTGAACTCACTTTTCCAAGCTGTTGTGGGTTGTCACATAAAAGTTTCTCCAATGCTTTGTTCCCTGTCTTGTTTAGAAACTGATTTGTGCCACGTCAGAGACTCCCAAATCTAATGCCAGCACTCCATCCTCCCTATCTCTCTGAAATAGCCCATCTCAAAGGCTTTCCAGTCCTACTGCTTTTTCTGCTCCCCTCTGGACACCTGTAGGGATGCTTGAGAGTTAGTGTTCTGCACCCCTCCTCTGCCAGCATCTCTACTTGCCATCAAGCATGTATTTGTACACAACATTGGGTACAAAGAAGCTGGTGGTCTGAAGTTACATGTAACAGCAATAAAAAAAAATACAGCACAGCTAGTTGCTGACATTTTTCAAATGCAGGTGTAACACCCATTTAGAGAGAGCCCAAAGACTGCTGTTATGGTGTGGATCCTGCTGTGAACAGATCATAGCTGAAAACAAAAAGCAAAACGTATCTTCTAGTTAGCATTACCAGATGGCAATCAGCCTCGAAGGGAAGGGAAGCAATGTAGACTTCCTATCATGCAGAAGTTTCAATTTCAATGTATGTGGATAAAAATGCGAGAGTTAAGGTTAATCTGGTACCTTCCAGGTATGGATGATATAGACCCTGTGAAATGCATCTTCTAGCTAGGAATAAGTACGGTTCATGAATACATAATTTGCCGGAAATAGGATTCAAATACGCCATAAAAAGCACAAACCATAATTTTGCAACGTCTCTAAGATGAGCTTTGCCTAACTTCTTTGAACTTCCCACCTTTGGGTCCAAAGAGCCACCTCCCTGAGCCTGCGCACACAGTTGAGAAGAAAACTGCTAAAAACACCCCAGGTGTTATTTTGGCCCAGCCAAGCTCCCCTGCAGTTGTTTGAGAAACCTCTTCAGATTTTATGCTGTTCTGAACGATACTCTGAGCTGCGGCAGCAGTGTGTCAGCTCTGACCTGGGGCTGCTCAGGCAAACAGGGACATGTCTTTTGCTGGGGTACAGAGGACAAGAGTCAGACCTGCCTTTCCACACAGCTTCAGTGGAAAAACCTGAGTATCTGTCGCAAGCTCCTAGGGCTACCAACGCTCCTAGCACTCTCAAGGCAGCCCCAGCTTGCCACTGAAACAGTGACTGAATTTCATGGCTTCAATGACTGTCAGGTCAAGCCCTTTCTGAGCAAGCCTAGACTTGATTTTGACTGAAATGAGTGAACCTTGATGTTTTGCATGATTTCAAATGAAAGCAGGTGACGTTGGGCAGCTATGACAAGAGGTTTGGGTCCTTTTGAACTGAGAGCTCAAAGCAAAGCCCAGTGGCACGTGCAAGTGCAAG
The DNA here is from genome assembly GCA_024606505.1 of Aquila spilogaster. Lineage (NCBI taxonomy): Eukaryota > Metazoa > Chordata > Aves > Accipitriformes > Accipitridae > Aquila > Aquila spilogaster. Next base: position 11,671,486 of record JANHGO010000044.1, on the reverse strand, counting down.
GCAGCTAGAAAGCCCTCAGAGCAAACCAAGAAGACGTGCTGTGTTCACCCTGCTGAAGCGAGGCTGGTGCATTTTACACAGTCCCAGTCTGCCCAGTTCTCTCCCTAGAGCTGTGGGGCAGAGCCCTGGCAGGCCAAGTAACTATAGGTGTTTAGGCTTAAAAAAAAAAAGTTATATTCCTCTCCAACTTTAAAAAAGCAGGTCAAACACAGCCACTTCAGTCCAGGTAGGGTCTAACTCATTTTATGTCCAGTGAGTTAGAAAAACACAGAAGGAATGGGAAACAGAGACAAAAATCCCTGGCTCTAGGACACCGGTGCTGCTCTTCAGCCTCCCCATCTCACCTGTGACTGCTCTGCTGGGATATTTTTGCTTTGCAAGGAGATGGAAGGAAGGACAGGAGGAAGAAAACGTCAGCATCATTTTTGCAAATGTATTCGAGTCCAGACAAAAGCTGCCAACAGCCAGCTGAGGGGACTGCTGAACAAACACTGCTAGAGACCTGTAACACCTCCATCTCTTTGTCATTCCGGCCTTTGTCTATGAAAGCCAACCTCTATCACAGACACAAACCAGGGCTGAAGAGGCTGTGCCCCTGTGTGCCACTGGCTCAGGGGAATACGCTGTGTTGAACCTCTTCTCCATCACAGGACTGGAAAGCAAGCTGCCCCTTGCCACCAGACACACACCCACTGTGGCACATGGCCAAGCTGACGGGGCTTTGGTCATCTACCTATCGTACAAATGGACAGGTCTCCATCAATAGGCATTATGTGAGGAACAGCAGCATTTTGCCCAAGCAGGGGACATGCTTCCCACTGTGTGGCACAGTTTAGCAACTGAACAATTTCACCAGTGTATACATACACATATATATATATATATATATAAGTAGTATACTGAGCACATAACATTGCTTCACTCACACCAGGTAAGAGACAGTCATCAGATGCAAATTCTGGGAACAAACAGGTGCACAGCGTGGACAAATCCCACCGCAGATGCCAGACCGTTCCAACAGTGCGTATAAAACTGCAAAGCACTTGGACAACAGGTTTCTCAAGATCAGATGCACTCTGCTGGGATTCAAACATGCTTATCTAGGACTCTCTCACAAACTCTGCAGCCTCAAAATGTTCGTCAAGCTTGTTTTTGTTACACAGCTCAAACCAGAGCAGAAGAGAAAAACAAAGCAGAAACAGCAGCATTCCTACATCTTCATCTCCCTTTTTGGTATCACCTTAACCAGTGACAGTTACTCACGGCTTTGCCAATAACTTCAAACCACTGAACTCAGCAGGCAAATCCAGCTCCATACAGAAAAGATGGCTCGTTAGCATGGAGCTCAAGTATTTAAGCAAGTACCATCACCCCAGCATTTTTTTTTTAATTTATTTTAATTAGAAACAGGGGGGACATGCAACTACTGTATTCCAGTAGACTCTAAGCAGCCACAGGCACCAGCCTAAACTCCCAAATCCTCATTCACCTGGCAATTAGGGAAACCAAGAGCTGCTCTGAGTGAAGTTTTACTTTTCCACATTGCTGAATACAGCAATGTTCTGCTGAATTTCCCCAGGACAGCACAAAGAGGTCGTGGCTGTCCTCCTGCTTTCACGCAGGATTTTCATTCCAAGCTGTTTGTTATACTTGAAGGTTCTTACAAACTCAGAGCAGTTATTTTGTTGGGGAAAAGCCCTGTAGCTCCTTCATTATATTTTTACATCTTGACAACTCTTTCCAGCTCTGTTCTCCTGCCAAGCTCTCTTCATTCAGGCCAATGGTATGCTCTGTTATGCTCAATGAAAAACGTGTATTCATTTTAACATTTTTGGTTTGTGGAACATTTTTGCTTGCTCCAAGCAATGGACAGTGTTTACCAAGTCTAAGAAATATATATTAAAAGAGTACAGCACTGTCAAAGTGTATTTTTTATGAGCTGTAGGGCCACAGAGCAGAAAAACACGTTTATCTGGGAGATTACTACTTGCAATGAACAGCAATCTCTTTCCACAAAAGAGAGGAATAAAGACTTCATCGAGCTCTTTTCTTTTGTATTCGCCAATACATTTTGATTAGGCTACATTTTGTGAACCGTATCAGTCTGTTACCACCACATATTTGAAATGAGGTTAAAACAGAATAGAAGTATCATCAATTTAGAGTTCCGAACTGATCATTTTTAATGTCTTCCAAGTATTATTCCACTACTCTCCCAGGTTCAGGAATGTTAAAAGCACAATAAAATAGGTTTCTTTAATACAGTATCAAATACAGTCTCTCTCCAAGCGAAATAAGCTTTTACAGACATCCCTGGCCACAGACCTCCTCAAGCAACTGATCAATAACAATTACGAAGGACAGCATTTAGCACCCGGTAAAAAGAGCACCTTTAGGAGCATGTTTAGCCTTGGGATCACTGCACGTATTTCAAGTAGGATGCAAAGCAGGTGACATCCTGCAATGTTAATATTCCTGTGGGTGAATGTTTAAAAGTGGGACTATTTGTAAAAAAATCAATTCTACCTGGAAGATAGAAACACTGGCATGTCATTGATTTTTCTTTTGTAATAAATTACAAAAAAACCACACCAGTCTCTGGAACAATATTGCACAAGTAGTGTATTAAAAAAATCACCACAAAACCCCACAGAAAAACAAACAAAATAAAACTTCTAATATGTCTCCCTCAGTTCCGTCCCTCCCAATTGCTATTACACCAGGCCAGCTTTTGAAAATACCAACTGTAGTTTCTCTTGTCCCTTAAACCACTTTTTCATTGCAAATCCCATAATTCAATTCTACAACTTTCACGGGCTGATTGAATCTGTCAAGGTCATATGGAAAGTTGATGCTTCTGACCTTCCTCTACCTACAGTGTCTGTTGAATATTACAATTGCAGCAGGCAAACCACACGTAGACAGAAGCAAGCAAAGTACATTAAAGCCCAGGAGAATAAATGTTAAAGCACTGTGTTCATGAATACAAATATCGGACGCGTGACCACCTCCGTCAGCCTCACTCCTTGAGTTTACACAAGGGAGAAGGCAAACAGCAAAGAGCAGAGATTGATAACGAAGTGTCCAACCCAAACCCTCCCTCCTGTCCTGCAGAGGGCAAAGCCATGCTCATAAAACCTCATTCTTGCTGTGTTTTGGAAAGCAAAATGAAGTTGCAAATAAAAAGATTTGTGGGTGGCTGCGTTTGCTGTGTTGTTTCGTGGGGGTTTTTTTGTTGGTTTTTTTTTTTTTAGAACTTGGCAGAATATAACAATTTACCAACTAAGGATTAGCCCAATTTTTGTTTGTGTTGTTGCTTTGCTCAGAAAGCAACAGCTTAATGGGCACAAACAGATTCCTGGTTTTCAAAAAATAACGAAAAAAACTTTAAAAAAAAATATTAATTCCATCTGGGCTGACAATTCCCAGGGAGAATCTTCAGTCTGGAAAAAATAACTCTGCAGGATGTGCTTCAGCCTCAGCTACTGAGGGGCTGCCAGGGGGTAACAGAGCAGTGCCCTGAGCAGGGAAGGATGCTGGCTGGGCTCTGCCAAGCATGCTGATGACTCCTGCTGGGGCACGCCGTGGCACTGCCACCCTGGCCTTCCACCCTTCAGCTGGAAACACCAAGATATGTCAGAACAGGACACGACAGTCCCTCTGTGCATTAGCTTAAGCCACCAAAGGAAATGACTGCAGCGGAGCAGGCAGATGCAGCAATACAGGAGGGTGATGCCCTCAGTTGCCTCCGCAAGATTTGCTCCCAGATGCCCATCAGAGCCCAGGTGTCTGATGCTCCAAGGTACAGGACACCCTTCCCCTCTTGGCTGAGATCTGCCTAACAGCAGAGAGGCAGAGAGCAAAGCCAGCTCCCCTGCCCCTCACCCTGATGTCGCCAGCTCCTCTCCTACTTCTCTCTGTCCCATTGCTCAGCTCCCTTCACTGCTTCCCATTCGTCTCTTCCCTGCTGCGCTCCGAAGCCCACCCCTCCCAGCCACTTTCTCCCATAGCCGTGCCTCTCTGGCTACAGTTAGGTTCACCAAAGACCAAGCTTCGTCCTCATGCTCCTGTTTCAGCCACACATGCCGGGCAAGTTTGTGCACAGCACTCCCTCCGCCTCCCCTTCGCTCTGGCTTTGCGGAGAAGCTACCAAACTACCATGAGAAGAGCTGACTGTGTGCCCCTAACTCCACATGCTCTCACTCACCTCTGAGCAAGGACCCCAAATCTTTCTGGTCCATGCCAGGCCTCAAATTTCACACCCATGGTGTAATGAACTTGCCGCTGGTCAGAGGATTAAAGGCGCAGATACAAAAAGCACCTTCAAGAGAGCTCTTACAGCCCGCTAAGCACAGCAGGCAAGGACCACACATCTCACACAGGCCCTGGCTTCCAAAGAGGGCATCCAGGCCAAGCTACATTGAATCACAGCCCTCCATCTAGGAGGCAGCAAGGCTTGAAGAGAAAGGAAGGAAGACAAACAAAGAAAAAAACCAAACAAAAAGAAAGCCTGCCTTGCCCTAGGCAAATATTCCACCTCAGTTAGCTTTTGCAGACTGATCTATTTTACTGTGTTATTACAGCCAGTAACATATGCACATTTAAGTCACAGAGGGGATTTTTCTTTTAAGAAAACACCGTCAGAAGTGCTCTTTAAGAAGTGCCTGGCACTAGAAAGCAGATAGTGTGCCTGATCTTTGCTACCATCTCAAGTGAGAGGGAGGTTAAGGCAGTGTAAATGTTTGTTAGGACTTGAGCCCACTGAGCAGCACAGCAAGCTGCAGCTGCAACAGGACAGGCCTTTTTCCATGGAGGTAAACATGATGGGCTTGCAATGCCAAAAGATAATGCACTGCCATCTCTATGGGCAAAAGAATTTTACAATAACACAGTTCTGGGCTAAAACTGCAAGCAGGGGGACATATTTAACGACAGTTCACATGCACTAGTCACAAGTACCACACAGGCAGCCAGCCTTAACAGACAGGATGCCAAATTCTGTGCCCCTATGGGAAAACCTGTTAAATTATGATGGATTTATTAAAACAGCCTCAGCCAGAGCAAAACTTCTACCTGTCCTAATTACAATACTCATTGCAGACCCCTGTTCCCCCCCCCCCCGCCCCGGTCTGTTATCAAGTCTCACGATGGTCTGTGCAGATTCACACTCCTTACCGCACCCAGCCAAAGCACGCTCCTGTTCCTAACGGCGCACAGTCAAGTAATAAACCCTTCCCAGGACATGAGTCAACATGGAGGCTGCAAGGCAGCCTGTTCAAGGAGGCTTTCTGCTCACCCTGTACTCCACGCTGACCTACAAACCCAGAATTCAGAGTCACTGCACAATGTAGAGCCCGAAGACCCCAAAATTTAGAAACAGAGTTCTGTTTTCTCCATATAATGCCAGGAATGGGGATTAACAGATAACGCATTTTGTAGAAACCATGATTTCAGATGCTGAAAGGTTAATTCCATGTAGCTGCTGATTAGATCTGTTCCCTGTCCTGTAAGGAGCTGTAGGACAGGAGACTGAAAAGGTTGTACAGCCTTACTGGGTAGATGTATCCACTTTCTCCTGCAGGATGCAACTTTTGCCCTGCCAGAAATCCTGACCTAAATTCTCCTCTGAGTGGCACTGGTATAAGTGCCAGAACAGCTGAAGAAAGGAATGTGTCGTGTGCGTGCGTGCATGTGTGTCCGTTTGTCCGTCTGGCCCAGCAGACCAACAGGAATGGAACTGATCAGGGCTTTCGTTTCATTTGCTTGAGTTTTTGGAGTTTGTGTTTTTAATAACTGCCAGATTCACTTATTTAGGTTTGAGAGCACAAGAGAAAAGCTGGGGGAGGTAGACGCAACTAAAGCATATCCATGTGGACGTGCTTGTTTATTCAGGCTTCAGTCACAAAAAGCAAACTGATCAAATTACTGTGGGTTTTTTCTGCCCTTTCCATATTACTGCTCTGCTTTCCAAACTCCTGCCCTCAACTTCTACTCTGAGCTACTTATCCGTGTCCCGGTCACTGGTGCAGTACAGACCGCCTGATGCTCAACCTTTTGTAGACGAGGAGGAATGCAAGGATTAGCTTTTAAAGTCTGTTTTCTATTAGAAAGCAATCTTGACAACATGAGTTCCTTAGGCAGGCAGGCAGACACCTGACCATGTATTCTGCTTCTGCCACTGACAAGAGATACCTTCAGACACAGCACAATCCCTTCCTAAAAGGGCAACAAGAAATAGACTTTTTACTACCCTGACCGGGTGTTGCCAGGATGCGTCAGCTGCAATGCATTCATTTGCTTTAGGTGAGATGGGCCCACACCAGATCGGGCTAGAAGAGATTTTTTTCTGCAAGGAAGAGTGACCTTTCCTGAGGACATCTGCAGGCTCTCCATCCACGTGAGAGGAGTAGCTGCAAAGAAGCTCCAGTGTCATTAGCGAGTCTGGAATGCAGCACGACCGGTGCCGACGTCAGCGAACACCCGGCTGGAAAAAATGCTCTCACTCACTTAAACCGAGATAGATGGACTTCTGATAGGGCCCCGGCGGAAATCCCTGCACAAACTTTTGTGCAAGTACCTCTGATACAAAGAAAGAAGGACTATTAAGGAAAGTGCTAACATTTTTCCTCTGGCTGGCTAAGCTCCGACAGGATGCTTAAAATCATTCTCCGAGAATTAGCACAATCAAAACAACAACAACAAAATTTCAGTGGCTTTTCTGTCCTAGCTAATGTGAGCTCTATTCCAAGTAAAGACTTCTAAAGATTTTACATTACTGTGGACTCTTCAAAAAACCCATGCAGAGAAACACAAAACAACAGCAACGAAAATCCTCTTAATTCAATCTGTGCTTTATCATGCGAGGCCGCAGCAGGGGATTTTTGGCTGTGGGTATACAAATACTCATCGATGCTACAGCTCAGGGTCCTTCTCCAATTACTACCCAAACACAGAATGAGACAGTCCCAGCCTGAAGAGTTTTCAGTTTAAATACACCAGAGTCGGTGGAAAAACCCCAGGTGGCTAGGGGGAAGCCTCAGCAACACCGAGACTGCGTGCCAGCCACTCCGTGCTGGACTGCTGCAGCTGCGGAGCTGC
>JANHGO010000044.1:11619330-11664288 GCA_024606505.1 Aquila spilogaster | reverse complement strand
AGGGATATTTCATTAGTGAAGCTTCAGTGTTAGAAATCACTTTAACTAAAAAGCAGGTATTCTCTTTGCAGCATTCAATATTTAAGCACATGCAAAACAGATTCTGCATATTGATACATAAATAGTTTAAACTCAGTTTTAAGAGAACGTAGCAGAACAAATTAATTCTTGCATTCTTGGGTAGTAGGAAATGTATTTCTTCTTGATGTGATCTGTTCTACAAATCAGGGCTGCTTTGTTGTTGGATTTTTTTAGTATCAGGTGTATTGATTTCTTTCCAATCACAGAAGCAGACAAGTCTGCCTTAAAGGAATACCACACTCATGTTAAAACCAACTTTCTAAAAACAATTTACTCCTGTAAGCCGGGATTGGGATTCAAAGTCTCTAGTTTAAAGCTGAAAGAGGCAGCTCCTTTAGATGTGAAACAGCTGCAGCAATGACACTGTTTTCAGTGATCACCCTGATCCCCCCCCTCCGTGGCAAACCATGATGCTGAGAGATCACGGTTTATCACAGAGGGATAACTGACACCTCAAGGACTGAATAAGAGACACTAACAAAAGTAACCGCTCTCTTCCACTCAAAGGGATGTGAGCCTGCTACATGCCACCTCTCTGCTCTGCTTCCAAGAGCACTGCAACAGCTTAGGTCAAATTTGCAGCCTGATGCATGAGTAAGGGAACATGAGGACGTGTATACTCATCAGAGATTCATTCTCTGACTGGAAATTTACTTCTCTGATCGGTGTTAATGTCCTCAGACGAGAGCCAGTGTCAGCAAATAGATCTGTTATGCATCAGCCTGTGCGTAATCCCATCGCCATGAGACAGAGCACAAGAGCATCAGGAGAGTTCTGGGTGAAAGCTAATTTACGGTGCTTGCATCAGAAATATGTATCTTTATGTCAGCTCTGGAGACTGCAAACTCAAGGAAGGGGAGCATGTAGCCAGCTCACACACTTGGCGTTCTAGGAAGTGTGAATGTTTCCTGAAGTTGTATTTTGCTTGGCATCTGAAAGAGCTGCAGTAAGGTCAGCTCAGCCCGTGCCCTCCAAGAGCACTTGGCAGACCACAAGACTCCTAAGTGGTCCCTCCCTTCATCTCATTATATATAAAAGACACTCCTTCCCTGGGGAAACATCCTGGCAACTGCTGAATTCTGAGCATCCCCAATGCTCTCATAAAGACCACAAGAATACAAAGTTTAGGTCTCAATTCTGGACCATGTTCACACCTAAGACAAGGTTTGGTCTCAGTACTATGGTTTTTTAAAGTTTTTCCCCTGACTCCAAAGAACGGCACAGCCAAGGTCCAGGTCTACTGTGTGTTTACTGCACAGACAGACCACAGAAAGGCTTTGTATATTTTTATAAATACCATTTGGCAAATGAATACAGCATTAAACATTAAAAACTTTGGGCACTTGTTTCCATATAATGCTCTGCAATGAACATAATGATACTAAAACTAAGCTACCAATAATGATACTAAAACTAAGCTACCAACTCTGAAACGTTCCTAATTCAGCCACTTGCAGTACTTACTACTCTAAGCAGGTTTTGTTTTTCATTTGGCTGCAGCGAACAGAGGTTAACCGGCGAGGCAGCAGTCACATCTGCCACGTCAATGCTTCGATTTCTATATGAATTACTGAGCTGCATCTTTCAATTTTACTCTGAGACCTTAAAGGTACAATAAAAGCTGGGAGTTAAATTGCTTTTAAAAATCTTAGGTTATCATGCTGGTCAAAAGACAAGCAAGAGGGAAAAATATGCCTTTAAAGACAATTATGTAATTTGTATTTACTGAAGATGAGCCATTCCCTCTATAATCATAGCGGCTGCTGCAATATGTAGGTCAATGAGATAGAAGGTTAGAAAGAAACCTGCAGCTTGAAGTGAGCAGGCAGCTCTAAATACAAGTCCACCAGATATTTTAACATGAGTCTTTAATATAGCTACACAAGAGTCAAAGAATTAATTTGGGATTAACCAGTTGAACCATAAGAAGGAAAAACAGGAAGTATGAATTCAAGAAACATGCAGACAGTTTTCTTAGTTCGACTGCTTAAAAAAAAGGAAAGGCTAAGAAGGGCTCTTTACAAGTGAAAAGCTCTGGATTGTATAAGGTGAAGGAAAAGAGTCAAACAACATACATTAGCACTCCATCAATTTTTAACACGAAACTTTATACACTAATATTCTTTTGCTAAGGACTCTTACAGATCTGCTTATCAGCTCAGTGTCTAGGTCATACAAAGAAAACGAGGATGGAGAAAGCAAAGAGGCACTTACCTGTGGGGATGAACGTAGGCTGTTGCAACTGCATGTTGGCTAGAGCCTGTTGGTAGTGGAAAACGCTTGGGTTAAAGACTGTGGTGGCACCATTGTTTTTTTCAAGTGCTGGCCTCTTTGGTAAAGGTTGAAGTGCACCAGGCGGCAGGGCCTGTGGATAAGGGAGTCATTAAAGACAAGTGGAATAAAAAAGGGACCCAAAGTAGGTAAAGCATGCAAGAAGTAATAAGGGGTCTTGCCTGTATATCACCTGTAACTGTATCAACGTAACAGACAGGAAACAGAAGAGCAGCTAAATCACAGTGACAGCTGTAGGTGAAATCACAGCTTCACTAGGTAAGCAGTTAGTAAACACACCAGGAGAAGGGGGCAGAGTCCAGAAAGAGGAAACACTACGGAAGATGTTCAGCAGGACTGACTTGGGCACACAGGAGGAAAAGCATGAGGAGGAGGAAGGGGAGAGCTGATCAGAACAGGATACTACAAAGCAGGCAATGGGCATTGAAAAAAAAAAGACATACCAGCTGAGAGAAGTACAGCTGACTATTTAAACACAGAAAGATTAGTATAAGCTGCAAGTGCTGTGGAAAAATAAGGGAAGCTTGAAGCTTGCCTCTGCCTATTTCAACACCTGACTATATGTATTTATGTGTACATTTGTGGTTGTGCACACTTGTATGCAGATGTCCCACGTGTTCAGGTGGTAAAGTGGTACCTGTTGCCAGTGGCACATATAATGTTACATTCATAGTAAAATGCACTTTCCCTCATTTTCAGAGGGGCTGAGCAACAACAGGGTGAAAACGAGGACTGATTCTCCACCGCTTGCAACAGCTGCACAGCTCACAACAGCAGATTCGGGCTTGCTCCCTGCTTCCAGTAGTGTAGTGCTAGAAGGCCTCCAACAGTTAAATACCACTTGCTCATTATTAACAGTGGGAAAAGCCATTGACAAATTTGCTGTTTGAACAAGATTTGGGTGGGTCCCCCTATCAGGCAAATCCTCTCTTTTTGTTCTATCACACCACAGTGCTTCTTCCAGCCCGTCAAACCTGTTTCATGACAAAATTTGGTAAAAAGCATTAACCGGACTCAGAAACTTTTCTTAGTAAGGTACTCATCATTTACAAAGCATGTCTCAACAGCAAAGTAGTATGTCAGGTTCTTAAGAAACAGGAATGTGTCTAATGATTTACAGCTTTTCATTGTACCCAAGAAGAAACCACATTTTTTTTCCACATTGTGATAGAAAAGGGTCCTTTTTAATTATGCCCTGCAGTCCTTTTGCACGTAACACTCCCATTGACGTCAATGAGATTTACGCACGTGGAAGTCATGCAGAATCAGGTCATTTCTGCCTAGTTGTGTTCTATATCATGTAGCAAAGCAATAAAAATAGGGTTAGTACTTTTGTTTGTTTGTTTGAATGAATGACAGTGAAGGATGGGTAATGGAGGAGGCTTAGCTAATGAAGTGTTAAGGCTACAAACACACAGTACTTGTAAGAAAGGATAGAAGAAAAGAGATTTTAAAGTGTCATGACAATCAACACACAACAGAGTACAACCTAAAGCTTGCAACAGTTTGTCACCATTTAGAAATGGGTTTCACTTCAAATTCAATTTGCTATAGGAGACTGCTCATCTGAGAAATGTTAAGCAAGATACTTCCAGGCAAAACATTACTCCAACTTATTGTTATTCACATAGCGGCTTTTGGATGGCATTAATATTAAAAAAAAATGAAAATTAGAAGAAGAAATTGCATTTGCAAAACTGCCCTCAGACATACACACATCCTCCGCTAACGCTAACAAACAGCCAGTGCCAGCACTAGGACTTCACGGTATCTTTCCAGATTTCTTCTCACTAGCACCAAAAGACAGCAGCCAAACACAAGGCAACACTCTCAGACACCAAAATCTCTTGCTTAAGATCTCCATTTTAGGATGAGGTCTTTCAGGTGAAGATCTAAGTGTTTCCATTTTTAGGAGAGCCTCCACTGGTATCTATGCTAAATCTGTATCTACATCCCGTCTATTTAATGATGGTTCCACAAATGTTCCTCCGGCGCAGAACAGATTTGCAGCTTGTAGGGACTGGAGTAGCTCTGCTCCCATCAGAGGTGTTTTACAGCTCTACAGTAACTAACTTGCTGCTTAAATCCACGCTCCTTACTGTGCCTGACTGCAAAACACGCTTTTTCAGACGCTTCCAAAATCTGCCTCAGAAAAAAATAAAAATTGCTAATTATAGCAAAGCAACTGTGCCAAGCATGTAATGGACTTCTGACTCCTCGCTTCTTGGCCAAAGGCTGTCACTTCCCCAAAAAGTCCATTATCCCGTAACGGCAGTGCCAGAAGCAGAACAGATGAAGGCTTTGAGACTTCACTGTGATGTCCTGGCTCTCTACACAAGGGACAATTCCTGAGCTCACTGTTCCAGTCAGAGGGAGCATACAAACACCAAAAGGTCCAGGGATGTCAAAGCACAATGGTCCAACCCCCAAGTCTCTAACATCACCCTTCCTCCTACCTTTAGAGCCCGTTGGGGGCACAGGAGAGAAAGAAGCTAAGGCAATCCCATTTCTGTTGCCTGAACAGCGCCTTTGGGAAATGCAAACACAGCAGCTGGGGTGGAGAAGCCCCAGTATATGCAACATGTCTACAGTCTTCTGAAGAAGCAAGCACACGTGCTGTGCAGCCTGGAGGCCAGCTCTGTGGAGCAGGATGCAGAGCCCGTCTCAGCCCGGTTCTGTTCAGACACGGCCTTCTGCTCACCTGTTCCCATTCTTGGTGCTGGGGCAGCATCCGCACTGCAGCACGCCCTGCAGACAAACTCCAGCTGCCAAACTATCACATCCTAGATATCTAACCTACCTAATCCTTGGCTTGGCCAGCACTGTGACTGCCGAGGGTGGGCGAGTGACAGCTCTGCAACTTGTTTGGCACATTCCCCAGGTCTGCTACAAAGCCAGAGCACTCGGAGTTAGGAATTACTCTAGGCTTCCAAGCAAAAAGTGGCAATCCCTAAGGATGAAGTACAGCACAAAGCAATGCCAGTTGGATGCAAAGAGAAATTCTAACCAAATCTAGGCACTGCAGCAAACAACTGTGTCGCATGTGAAACAGCACAGAATTTCTTTAATGGTCTCTGGACCATTATGCAGAAATCGTAACAGCTTGTGGGGATACATTTCTGCCTTGTACCATGTCCTGGTTCCAAATGAATTCTCCAGGTGTGTCCTGTAGCACCTACAAAAGGCAGTAAGAGGCTCCTCACCACTTTCTGACCTTACTGAATTCTGCAGCAGTGCCTCCCTCCTGCAGGACAGGAGCTAGATCTGTGCAGTACAGAACTTACTTTGTAACTTCACCTCATCCAGCTGCTTGTCTTTTCCCTCTGGACAAAACTCATGACAGAAGTAGCAGTAACCTTTCAGAGCAGACAGTAACCTTCTCTGACTCTTCTGTCTGTGTGCACAGGGGAATGCAACCCTTGCAGTATGACTGTAACATGTGCTCCGGTGAAAGGGTTAATTTCTTCTGCTTAGTATCCATGAGATAGCCCACAGTGATCCCAGTGAACAATTCCCACTACAAAAATGCCAGGCAGTCCCTCATTTTTGGGCTGGGAAAGCAACACTCCTGCTGGAATTGGAGCATCTGAACATAAAGACTTCAGGCACTTCTCTGCATGGCATAGAAATAAATCCTTTGCCACGAATGACAGACAAAAATGCAATGCATGTCTAAGTCAAGATTTCCCACGGGCAGGTTAACAAATCCCTCTTCTTATTTTTTGCAAGGCAGGAACTGGATTAAATCCTTGCAACAAACAATTTAATTGTGCTTCCAAGTTCCCTTCTGATCAGTATCTCCTGGGAGCAGATCACACTTACACTCCTCTGCACTTAGCCAGGAGGCGCTGGGTCCGTATCTAACTTGCTGCTTCAGCCCAAGTCACAACACACAGAACGCTTTGAAAGAGGGCAGAAGTTGCAGCCATTCCCTGGCAAACAGCAGAGTCAATTCGAAGTTTCCTCTGAACATTATGTATGTTCTTATCGGTACCATAAATTGCTCTCCAGTGCAGCCTCCACAAAAGGTTCAGAGGAGGTGATATAGTCCAACAATGTGGCTGAAAGCATACAGATGTTCCAGGGCAGGAAGACTATTAAAAGTCACTTATCTGATCAGGTTTTGTTCATTCAGAAGGTCAGAAGGGCAGGACAGCCACAGAGCTTTCCCAAGCTCAGCCAGACAGAGTCCCCTCGGAGGGGTGGCTCTCCGGAGGGCAGCCAGGCACTGCGGGGGTCACTGTCTGCAGGCTTTGGGGTTGTGCTGTATCAGCAGCGAGCATGGGAGGCCACTGTGTCAGGCGCTGTAGTATCAGTTATTTGGTGTCAGGCAGGTGTAATTCCACTGGTCCCTAACAAGACTTCCTCATGCTGCTGTCTAAAGCTCCAATAGGGAAGGCCTGTGGACGACTTAAAAAAAATTAAAAACAAAAAAACCAACGAAACACAACACCACCAGTCTTGCAGAGCTGCCACAGGGGCTTTGCCTCTGGCCAAACTCAATGCCATCTCTTTTCATTTACATTTGCCCCAAACAGAGCTTAAAGGAACACCCTCATCCTGGGAAAAACAGCCTCTCTGGCCCGAACGTACATTCACCGGCACTGGAGGGAGTATTCATCCCACTGACACTTCTGCTTCCCAGCACTGGGAATGGGGAGCAACAATCCTCTGCATCCACTGTTTCCTTTCTCCCTACAGCTGGGGGACGTGAGATATTTTCAGGATGTACTCAATCTCTCACATGGAGGTGAACGGGAGGGAACTGTCTTAGCAGGCTTCTGCCTTACTGTGTCACAAAGAGGCAAACTGCTGCTGCAGTTGGAAAACCACCTGAAAACCCTGAGCTGCCATCAGAAAAGCCCCCAGGAATACTGAGCACCTCCAAAATGCAGCTTCAAGAGGATAAAGCTCAGAGGGTTAATGGTTGGTGCGGGGGTGCAGGACGGCATGTCTGAAGGGACACCAACATTTCTGGTGGATGGGCAGTCTCCCAGGCACTAACACGACAGACAAGCGAGGAAGGCTTTCATGCAGATGGTTACGTGCAAAGCGAGAAGGTGAAAGGTCCAAGTACCAGGTCAAAGGTTGCCTCGAGCGGTCGCTTCAGTGATCTGACAGCTGGCTGAGTCTTAATTAGCAGGCAGCGAGCACATGATGGCAATGGGCCAGGGAAGGGGGGGTCAAGCACAGTAACAAAAACAGCGAGCAGAGGTGTGTCAAGAGAGAAGTGTTTTGGGGAGGTGAAGAGAAAAGAAAATAAAAATGAATGCATTATACAATATATTACAAAGACGAGGCATGCACAACATGGGGTGCCTAGGTAACAAGTTGGCCTAGTCAGCTACTTAGCCTCAGTACACTTTAAACCTAAAGAAGTGTCACCACACGGGTGCGTGCACTAGAGTACCGTCACCGCAGCTCAGGCATTAGCTGCAGGCAGATGGGCACTGGGCACCAGCCCCAAGCCCGCAGCTCCGCATGGAGGTCAGCAGGAGGGCTGGTGGCAAGGAGGGGTAAAGCACGCTCAAGCACTGTGAACGCGTGGTCCCAAAGCAGGGACTGAGCCTGACCCAGTTCATTCAGCTGTGCTGCACAGACTGCAGCCAAGCAGCAGGGAGTAAAGCTACTGCTCGTGTGTGTCAAGCCACTGCAGGACTGCGTCCCTCAGAAACGTCTGCTGAATTTAGATTTGAAGTCATTCCAGAACTGTTTTAGAAGGGCTTATTACACCCATTTGTCTGGCATGGGTTTTTTTGGTTTTGTTCTGTTTTTTATCCAAGGAGAACTGGGCATCTGCTTTCCCTCCAATGAAGTCTTATTCCACAACAGGTACAGTAAACGCATCAAACCTTGAAAAGTCAATGCATAATGTAAGCTGTTTCGGTGGCAAGGGTGATGCAACAAGCCATCAATAAATATTTTAAAGGTTCTAGTTAACAGCATACAAATAAGGTTAATTACGTTTTTAAGAGAAGCCAGCAGCATGAATAAAACATGCACTGGCTTTGGTTAAGTAGCAGTGTCCTGGATAATTAGTGAAAAAGTAAAGTGTCAATTGCAAAAAACACACAAGAGTTTCATCTCAGAAGGTCCTTTTTCAACAGACCTTGGCTGTTGTTTCAACATAACAGAAACAGTAAGAAATATAGCAAATAAACCATGCAGGACAGAGAAATACTGCAGCATAAACTGGTTTTTCAAATTACGTTCCAGGTAATATTGATGTTACCAGGAAGGCAGCTGTTTAATTTCTGTAATCCTTCCCTTTTTCTGTATTATGTTTTGCCATGAATGAAACACAACTTCATTTGCTGTCTTGTTTAGAAACTTTCAGTAGCCTTACTTCTGAATCAGAAAGGGGGCACGAACCTTTTTAACATTAGTTATTCAAGTAATCACAGAATGGAAGAGGTTGGGAGGTCCAACCGCTGGCTCAAGGCAGGGTCAGCTAGAGAACGTCGCTCAGTACTGCACCCAGACAGGTTCTGCGTATCTCCAAGGACAGAGCGACCTATTCTGGTGTTTGAAAACCCTCAAAGTTACAGTTTTTTTCCTGTACTTCAATTTGTGCCCATTGCCTCTTGTCCTTTCGCTGAGCATTGTCTGCCTCTATCTTCTTGGCTTCCCCATCAGGAGTTTATATATGTTACATATGGGTACAATCCCCCTGGGTCTCTTCTTCCTCAGGCTGAACAGTCCCAGCTCTCTCAGCCTCAATTTCACCGTGTGTCAGATGCTCCAAGCTCTTCATCATCTAAACAGTCCTTTGCTGGACTCACTCCAGTACATCCATGTTTGCCTGGCAGTGGGAAGCCCAGCACTGACACAGCACTCCAGTTGTGGCCTCAGCAGAACTCAGAGGAGAAGGATACACCTCCCTTGATTTGCTGACACTGCTCTTCCTAATGCAGCCCAGGATGCTGTTGGTCATCTTTGCCACGAGGGCATGAGAAACATTCATCATGACAATACTTTCCCTGCTCTGGACAATTTCGACACTGCAATGAAATTCTCCTAATGCCATGTCAGATGCAAATTTCCAACTAGAATATACAGAAGCCACTAAACTGCAGTCGATAGAACGACAGCCATTTACTCCATCTAGGAATCTGATCCACCCTAAAAAGTTTTTCTTGATTTTTTTTTCATAATTCTAGGTATTAGAAGTCACATTTCAAATTAAAATGCAGGTGGGACCATTGCTACCAGGTCCTGAGTATCAAAGAGGTCAGAAGTCATCCTTGGTTGGAGACTTGTCATTTCACTAAGCCTCGGCAAAGGTAACAGGCATGAGCCTACTCTGTTTGCTAGAGTGGAACAACTGATGTCTTGTTTGCTTTGAAGTAAGTGGAAATTTCGCTACTGACTTCAAGGAGCAATGTTTTCCCTGTAAAGGATATATTGTGAGATGAGCATTCTTTCCTTTCATCATGTGCTGAAGAAGCTAAACTGACACCTGCGACTTAGCTAGGAAGCTGTTTGTTTCATGTGCTGCTGAGCTTGCTTTCACGATCCATGTCACCTCATGATGTCATGTCAGAAAGTAACAAGGTTTGCCGCTGTGTCCCTAACTGATGAGCTGCACTGCATCACTCAGTGCTTCATGCTACAGCACGTGCATACAAAGGATGGAGAGATGGGATTCACACCGCACATGCTCTCAGCTCTCTAATCAGCCATTCACAAAATAATCTACTTTTCCACAAATGACACACATGACACAAATGAAATCTCTCAGCAATTGAAGTACAGCTTGATAAGAGCTCTACTTACCATTGCAGCTGCAGCTGTCTGGTTCACCTGATGTTGAGCTGCCTTGATTTTGGCTTGCAGGTGTGCAGGGGGATGAAAGTACTTGCATTTCTCCCTAGAGCATCGACCTTTGATGTAATCCATGCAAACTGTAACAGTATTTTCATTTGTGTCTATCATCGCAATATCTATAGGGTGAGCATAGCGGCAATCGTTCTCACCACGTGTGCAATTTCCACGCTGAAACTCCCGACAAACCTTAAAAGAAAGTCACATTGTTGAGAAAGACATCGCGCTACTCTTCAGTCAGTACTTCCAACACAGCATACGAGTTTGGGTGGCTACATTAAATAACATACATACTCTAAATCTATGCTTATCTTGGGCACCACTTATGCAATCACAGGGGCAACTGGTGCTACTCTCAACTGGCTCAGGATATGAGGGAAACCCAGTGTCACCAAGGCCAATTACCAAATGCAAGTAAAGTACAGAATTTGTGTGAAACAGAAAGTGACCTGAATCCTAAATCTGGTAAGTCAATGGTATTTTGCCAGTATACATAGATCTCGGTATTCCTCCGCCGTCTCCAAAGCTCAGATTTTAATAACTTTGCCATTTCTGTCTCAGGTGGATTATGCATTTTTTATGGAGCACACTCATGGGTAGGACTTTTAATTCTCAATGTTGTAAGCTGCAGTATTCACAACAGGTACTTATTCTTAAATATGAGGAACCTCTTTCACGTAAATAGCCTCACTGCCCTCCATAATAAAACTCTGACCTGGGAGTTACATGACAGTGCATTTGATTACACCGCAATGCATTCTAAGGTGCTGCCCACATAGCTGGCTTTACAAAGATCTTGCAGCTCCTCATACGTTACGAGCACTGAAGCATCAAAGGCAGAGAAATAAGTTTCACAAAATGGAGCTTCAAGGCTTTCCTGTCTAAAGGTATGAAGGAACTAAGAAAAATTGTTACGTCCATAGCCAGTGGTGTAAATGACATAGCAGTACACTAACAGACTGTGTGCAGGGAAAGGTGAGATGTCACGTGAGAATGGAAGCAATCAGCAAGGCAATATGAAACACGTAACACAAAACAATATGTTCTCAAATTATACCCTTTTCTACTGTCTTCCAGTGTTATAATTTACACCTGCAGGAGTCTCTGAATTCAAGTCCTCAGCCCTTATTTCCTGCAAAGCCTCTACTACGGGTCTGAAAGACATTCACGACTCCTCCAGTGCTGGGTCCCAGCACGCCCAGCCAAGTGCCATGGCGACCCTGGTGGGGAAATGTCTTTCCAATGCCCGATACTCAGCAGCCCCAACAGTGTAAGGCTTGCTGCTTTCTGTAAGAACTTAGTAAGCTTATCTCAAGACAAGAGAAGTGCTTGTTCCTTTCACCCTCCTGTTCTCGTTCCAAAACATCTCCCACTCAACTCAGTGATAGGGCAGACTGTCTACTTGCTTTTATTTATTTATTATTTCCAGTGATTTCAAAGGATTTGGGATCAGTCCCCACGTGAGTCTGCTCCAGCAGAGAGCAGCAGCCCTGTGACAGGAGAACTGCAAGTACAACTCTGCACTGCACTGCATCAGGTTATTGTGGCAGAGTGCAACAGTTGGGCCAGCGCATCCTGTTCATTCCCTGTAGCAGTATGAAAACAGACATCCAAATACCTCCAGTTTATCTGTACGCATCAGTTTCTGCCCAGCAGAGCCTCCTGGTACCGTAACAGTTGGATTTCCAGAAACCAGGACAGGAGTATTTGGTAAAAGCTCTGCAGGAACCAAGCCCATTCCAGGAGAAACGTGACTCAGGTAGGGACTAAAAGCCATTGTGGGGCTTGTTGCAAGCGATGGAGTCACAGGAAATGTCGTCTGTGCATAGAAAAAGGAAAAACAAAATATTAGTTAAAGAGCTCTGTCTTGGATTACCCAGTCAAAGCCTTACAGCACTTCAATCCTTTTAAGCAAATCGATAAGCAACGTTAAAATGCTGTGCTCCTCAATCTATTCATTTATTGCCATTTACTTTGATCCATTCGTTTCTCCTGACTCACAAATTCATGACTCATCCTGAACACAAGGCATCTTTATTTTTCAAGATCAAAGTATATTGATGATCTTTATAGTTTAATGACACAATTAAGGATTTCACTCCAGCAATTAAGGCAGGTCCAAATTAAACAGACTTCTCACTCCCAGAGAAATGTCTCAGCTTTTGCATGTCTACACTGCAATACTGTACAGAGACTTCAAGATAAATGGAAGCTTCGGGATCTAGAAGCACATAACACAGTTAGCTTCATGATTGAATTTACTATCAACTTGCACTGAGCTTCATGTTACCATGGATAGTCTGGCTCAGGTAGACAAACTGGATGATTTAGAGTCATGAGCGGCATCTCTGGTCTGGTACCCTTCAGTGTCTGGCATTCTGCACACCGAAGAGTTTGTTTAAGAATGCCAACATCCTTCAGGAAAAAGCCATTTTGCAGAAACACCCTGAGCCTGTGCTCCATGGGAATGGCAACAAGAAGACACCAAAACCACTAGTTTCACAACATGCTAGACCTCACAGATCCGCAAGAGCAGACAGCTCTCTGGCCTGGAAGAGACATGGACAGAGGGTGCCAGATGAGATGGGTCATTCATGTGCGCCAGTACCACACTCCAGGACCCCATCCATGCTGCAAGGAGAGATGTTCCCAGGAGGAGACAGAACAATGGACCACAAAGACCTGGACTGCTTTTGAAACCTGAATTGCCTTAGGCAGGCCCTGCAGGAAGAGCAGCGAAGAACACAGGTGGCCTGACCAGCTTCCCCTGCCTGAACTTCTTCAGCAGCTCCAGTCTATTAGAATTTCCATTTTCCTGGTTAAGCAAACTCCCAAACTGAACTCCTAAGTAGGGATAGAATTTTAAGCCTACGAATAGCCCCTAATCAGGGAGTCTGTGAAACTTTAAAGCACCATATCTGAGGTGTGCTTGGGAAGCAAACCAAGTCCAGGTGATGTAAAACACCCCCCTCCCTCCCAGATGGCGAGAGCCTGCAAGGAAGCGGTTCTGCTCTTGTAACAGTGGCTTGACAAGCCCTCAGGGAAAGCAGCCTGTGACTTGCAACCACTTTTATTTTTCCTTCTGTCACCTGTTCCGCTGGAAACTCTGGGTTACAGTTAAAGCTTGCTCACATTTGCTGGCATACATAACACTGCCCTCAGCAGCCAGAGCCTCTGCTCAGCAAGAAACACAAGCGTGCTTACAAAGCGCCCTTAGGCAGTTCCTTGGCCACTCGCATCACCCCTTCCTTGCTTTTATTTTTGTACTTCTGATCTCATGGGTTTCTATGAGAAACTGCACGTGAATAGTTTGCTTCTTGACACCATCCTCACCCCAGTACTTTGATATACTAGGAAACACCTTGCTAGTTGTGATCTGGAATAAAGCATCCCACAGCAATATCAGCTAAGCTGTCCTAACCTATCCTCAGCTTAATGACGCCCTCTTCTTAGGGTCAGAGGCACAGTAACAGCACCTGAGCTGATGGGAAAGGGGACGACAGGTCACTTCCAGCGTACACTTTCTCCTCCACAATGACAAGACACAGCCTGCTCAATCAGTGGACTTTGGTGCTTTAAGTCTAGTGAACCAAGTAATCCTCTAAGAGGGATTTCCAATTTTCCTTCTTTTGAGCCTGATCCAAACCCCGCTTCAGCTGATAGGAGATACTGACTATTAAACCCAGAGATCCTTCAGTCCATAGCCCTTTATTAAATCATTTTGTTCTCCCTTTCAGTACTCAGTGGCTCACAGACATGTTACACCTTTTGCTGCTAGAAAAGCTCTTCAAGGATCTTCTAACACTGTGACTCCCTGAACACTTCAGAGAGAAGGCAGCATCCATTAGACTATTTTCTTTTGTTTGAGCACCAGTAATTACAGTGACATCTGCTGAACTTCTGTCATTGTTCGAACTGTTAATTCTATTTTAAGGAGCTTCTTCAGCCTGGACAGTCTTTGCAGGGTTGTGCCGGGGCCCGACACATGCTGCCAGCACTTGTTTTATGTGCCCACAATAGCTCCAACATTGCAGTATGTGTGGCATGTACAAATATGTGGGCAAATCTATCCAGTGTTTTTCCAGCACCTAGCACAGCAGGAATCCCAGTCATCCCAGCAGAGCAGCATGGATGGTTGGAGAGGCACTCCTCCCAATGCTCCAGTGGAAGATGCTAGAGGATTTGTGGAGAAAGGCTGGGGGCTTGCAATACCTCACAGCGGATGAATTCACCAGAGACCTATAGGAATGTATGTGGAATGTTCTCAAAGAGATTATATGCCAGCATACAAGTGGGAAACAGGTCCTGCACTCTGAAACGCAGTCCCCGTCTCCAAGGCCATACTACCAAGAGCATCTCTTTTCTTCACTGAGAGCAAGCAGCTCAAGCTAATGGACAGGAGCCTGATCTAAAGCAAATGAAGGAAAGATGTCCCTGAAGAGCAATCGAAGAGTGCAATCTCTTCCTGGTTCTAGGACCTGCACAGGGACACATGAAGGAGCAGGATGGGTTTTGTTTTCTAGCTGCCACTGGTCATCCACCAGTCTCCGTGCCCTGCCTGACATCTGTTGCAGCATTCCCAAGGTTTCATAACCATCTATTCCGCCTGCCTGAACAGCAGCACCTGATGCCGCTGACTGAAAGCTAGAGCTCTGCTCCACACCCTGCCCAGGGGCAGCAAGTAGAAACACGGGAGCCATGCAGGCACTGACATTGGGAGACCCGCACGCTCCATGGCTGCCAGCAGCTCTTCCCAGAAACCCTGCACTTAAAGAAGAGCCTGAACCATGCCCAAGGCTCCTGCTTCCAGGAAACTCATGAGAGCGGAGGCAAAGCTTAGCTGGAGGATGGCTGTATAAAAACCCAGACGAACAACCAGAGAACAAGCAGACCTCACTTAATGCATTAAACCTCAAAGCACTGTTTTCAAGTCTGAAGCATACTAAACACACTGAAAGCTACTCCTTTGCAAGCTGGCATCGGGGAGCTCTGTATTTACTGTGGCTGATGAGGGGAAAAGATGGGCTGCGCTCACTGCCAGCCCTGACTGCCTGTCTTGGTTTGAGAAATCCAGTCTGGCTCATGCATCAGTACCAGTAGTAAAGACGGTGCCAGCCAAATCTTCTCTCCCTTTACATCTGTGCAGGTTCCCCGTGCCAGGCCTGTCCCAAGGGAATACGAGCAAGTTTCTTCCTTGCAGCCAGAACACAACTGTAATTTCTACTCCAAACAGCACTATCCTCAGGGTGCCTCCATTCCACCTCTTGTGATTGCACCTGGCTGGGAGATTTGTTGGAGAGATCAATATTTTGACTGCACACTATAAAAAAAGGCCTTCTTATCAGTGGACAGGCAAACACGCTGAGCTCGGGACAGAGGGCTGGTAAGGTCAAGTTTTGATGCAAAACCCAACAACGCAGTTCCTAATCACTGAAGTCGTTACTGCTTATGAAGCATCATGGCCGAGCTCTCGAACAGCACGCCAAAGGAGCCTTCTTCCCTGGAAACTTCAAGCACGTCAGACTTAGGAACCTGCTATCTGTGCAAGGACTGGTACGCTCTGGGGCAAGACAACCTAATGGAAAACATCATCGCTTTCACTCACTGCACCCCTTAGAGATCTTATATATTCAGCAAATGCAAGGACAGGTTTCCTTACAGACTGTTTTCTAACAATCTTAACATATGCAAACACTACCAGTAACTTCTGAGCAGAGAGAAACAGCTCACAGCACAGAGGCAGAGGGGCTCAAACCAGTAGCAGCTCACAAGACTGGTTTACTGAGTATTAAAATGTTTGCAAGAATGTAAAAAGCCAAAATGGCTTTTTGTAAGACCGTATCTCAAGGAGGAATGCCTGCCAAGGACCTGGGCAGCTCTGTCTGCAGCAGACATTGATCACATGTGAGCATTTCCCAGACCCAAAGCACAGAGGTGCTTGGTTGAAAGTGTGAGCAGAAGGGACCGTTCAAGGCAGAGCCGTTGGTCACCACCGTGACACGTTACCTGGAACAGCTGATTTTGTTAACAAACCAGGAGTTGCATTCAATTTGCCTAACAGAAATCATGCTGAAGCTGCAGCAGAAACACAGAGTGGGTGTGCAGAGGAAGGCAGGGGAGCGGCTGGGTTTTGTTGAGTGCAGCCCAAGCGCTGCCTCAGGCAGGAAGTGTTGATGCAAAGTTACCTCACACCCTAAAAAGAGGAAAACTGAAAATGAGAGACAGAGTACAGATACAGAGGTGTTGGTGGCCTGGAGGACAGGAGCTGCTACGAAGCTACACAAGGAAACACAAAAAACAGCAGTAGCTTTTATTATAGACTAGTGATATAAAATACAGAAGATAAAGATCTCGTACTGACAAGGTTGAAGACTGATCAATATCAGTCACAAGTGGTACTGTTCAGAAAAAAACAAAAGCTTGTGTTCCCATGCAATGCAACTGCATGAGACTTGCTGCAAGACGATCCCTTTAGCATGAAGGCTGAGCATGCTGCAGTGAACCCCACTGGCCAAAGCCCAGCTACCTGTTAGCAACACTGCTTGTTTCTCCAGTCAGACCACAAAGACACTCTCCTGGCTCAAAAAGCATCTCCCTTTTAGGCTGCTATTGCATAGAAGTCTGGTGTGAACACCCCACAGCAGTGACTGCTGAGGGATACTAGCTCCCAGGTGGGAAAAGGTACTCGTGTTTACCTATTCCAAATGTGCCTGTGACTATGGATCCAGAGGATCAGATTTTTGCTGCTGGCACAAGTATGCACCCAAAATACCAGTTCCAGTCTCCTCCACTTATTCCAAGCATGTCACTGTGCTTTATCTCCTCCCTCAGCACTGTGGGGCAGCAGCAAGGACCTGCAGCACCAGGAGGGAAATGCAGGCTGGCTTAAGAGCTGGCCTGGTTGTCTTTGAGAGCACAGGTGACTGAGCAAAGCCTACAAAGTGCTTGACAGGAAAAAAAAGATGAAGGGCTTGAAAGTAAAGAGAACATAGAGAAACAACTTCCCAGGGCAGCAGCAGTGGTGGAGGCAGGTGTGCCAGCACTGCAGTACTTCACCCAGCAACCTGCTCAGACAGTGCCAGCAGGGCAGTGCCTTGCAACCACAGCCAGGTACCAGTGGGTCCGCTCAGCAGTCAGCGCCCAAGCAGCTCCATGGCCAGCACTGAAAGCCTGCCTCATGCTGCTGCAAAGGGGTAAAGCACAATGGAGAGGGCGGGGATCAGGGGGGTGCATCGCTTTTTGGGAGGCCTTGCTTTGGTGCACACATGACTCAAAGTGACTGTGTCTGGGAAACAAAACTCAGCACTGACTCGAGTGGCTTTCCGTACCAATGCCAGCGCCCAGCTCTATCCACCGTCAGGAAGACTTCTACTTAAGTCTTCAGCAGAGACAGATGAAAATCAGCCTGGAGAGCTTCCAGCACAGCTCAGCCCAAGCCAGCAGCTAAAGTGAATTTGGCCTTTTGAACGTTGACGTTTTACTACAGAGCTTTCTTCCCCAGTACCTACACAATCTCCTCAAGGTTCCCTTAAGACAAATACAGAGCAAACACTGCTTTGTGTCCTTGCCTGACTTGTTCTGAAGTGCTTTATGAAGTGTTCTGTTTAAAACTGCATCACGGGCATCAAACATTTGTGTGATTCTCATCTTTGCACGGATGGTTAACAGCAACATCACAGAGCAAAGCTGAGACTTCAGAGAAACAGCCCCATGCTAGCAACCATTAATTCACACCTGGTAGGTTTCTGTGAGCAGTGGGCAGCACACCTGGGACAATCCTTCTCAGAGCAAGCCTTCATTAAGCTGGCATTATCAGGGTCCTCGCTATTAGTTCAGCAGGGAGATTAGCTCTTGCTGGATGTCAGCAGTGGTGCAAGTTAAGATATATGTTCATAAATGGACACATCCATTGCCATTTCAGGAAGCATAATGAAAAGCTGCTACATTAAGCGCTATTTTACACATTTTTTTTCTGGTGAAAATGCACTTTAAAAATGTCTGGGCATTCAGCTATTGTTTGGAGCTATTGAACACACTGCTCCAAATCTCATCTCTGGCAAGCATCCCAATGAAGCAGGCACACCGCTGATCAGCTTTCTGATCACATGGAATTTGTTCCGCTGCTTCATCTGAGATAATGCTTTCTGCTTTGAAGAATTTCACGTGGAGCTAGAAGGAGGCCCCACCCTTCTCATTTAAAGAGAAAAAACACTCTCAGACTGCTTCCAGCGGCAGCATCTTTGGGAAATCAAAAGCAGGTGAAAGAGCGACCTCTCGTCTGTCCTGAAATTGGTGTGGAACAAGTCAGGCAGCAGGAATTACAACAAGAGCTCGTTCACTCTGAGCTCTGGGAAAGCAGGAAGCAAACAGTCATCGCAGAACCAATTTTTATTTTTCTTCTTTGCCCATGTCTCCCTCATGGCACAATTTAGAAACCAGGGGCCTTTCTCATCAGATAAGGTTACCTCTGAAATGAGAGCACTAACCAGACAAACCAACAGATTCAGTCTCAGAGGCAATTTAAAAGGCAGCAGTGAAACTGTAGTAGAAGAGAACTGGATCTGCAAGATTGCAAAGTGGGAAGATGGGAACTTTCCAAAGAGGAAATCCCAAAGGTATTTTGAATAGCCAGCCAAAGAACCACTGTGAATTCCCCACAGAGGAAAACCCCAAACAGGAAAGGTTTGCTTTCAGTACAGGGCTAGGAAACCAGTGCTACCATTTTGTGGGAATCCAGGATTTCCTTCCTATGCGCACGTACTTCAGTGAAAAGCAAACTCCACTTAAAGAAGTGTAAAGATTGCAGTAGATTCAGGACCCAGAGCAATTAACAAATAGCTCATTTTCTCTTCTGCCTCACTTTGCCATCTTTGAAACGGGAAGAATTATCAGCATTGCCTCCATTTGGAGCAGAGAGACCAGGCACTGTAGGTGGGACACCCAGCACTGCTTCATAGACTTGCAGGCTAGAAGAGCGTGTCTCAGGATCTAGTCAGATCTCCTGTATGGCACAGCCCAAGGAGCCTCACCCAACAACAGCACATGCAGTGCACATCGCCCCAGGAAAGACATTCACCCATGACTTGAAATGGAAAATTCCTAATTAGGCTCACAGTTAAAAATGTACAGCTTATTTATGTCAGCGCAGTGAAGAGCTAACTTCAAAACCTCTGGTATTTTCTTACGACGTACTGAGTGACAGACCAAAACTCAGCAGCCCCCTCCCAGATACGCCAGCCAGCAGACACAAGCCGTCCTCTCCCTGGCATACCGAGGCTCTCCAGCCTGAAAACCTGCTTTAACCAATAGTCCACAGTGGGGACGGGCAGTGAAGGCTTCTCCAAATCATCTGCTCTGCAAACAGCTATTTCCCACAGGCTTCCCTTCTTCTGGAAGAGAAATAAATCTTTGCTGCTGTTAGTATAAAACAATATTACCATGAGAAAGAGTGACAGAGCTGTGACATTAACGCATCTCTCTGCTGGGACAGCTAGAATGAAACTGGTCTCTCAGACGGAAATGTCCTACAGTCTGGGTGGAATCCATCTTTCCCAATTTCAGCCTGCCAATGTAACGTACCTACTGGCCACTTGCCATAGGGCAAAGAACTCCAGCATTCTCAGCCCAGTGTAAAACAGCTATCCAGAACGGGACCCATTGGAATCACAAGCCACTCAGTTTCTGGGATGTACATGAATTAAGCGGTCAGACTCCACCTGAAGCCTTGAACTCTCAGTACTTGGTTATCAGAGGAAAGGAGAAGCCACAGCTCCAGAAGTAAACAGGAAAGAAATCTGGACGACTGCAAAACCCAAATCGCCACAGTGACTTACGATTGGCTGTAGCTGTGTGCCTGGGAGCATGAACTGCATTTGCTGAGCAAACATGGCTGCGGCTGTCTTTTGCTGGATCAGGTTGTTGCGTCCATTTATTTCAAGCTGTGTTTTTAAGTGTGGGGGAGGATGAAGATATTTGCAGTTCTCTCGGGTACACCGGCCCTGAAAAACATAAGAAAACAGTGTTTCAGTGAACGTAACCCTCATGGCAGCCAGAGAAATGTAACTAAGGATTGTTTGGGTTACTATAACAACACAACCAGACAGATGCATTCTGGTCACTACTGTGCTACTTTTGTGACTTTCCTTTAGCAGCACAATGCTTAGGTGAAATAAAGAACAACACGACTTCTGTGGCTGTAACACCAACTGAACACTATCAAAGTGAATCCGAAACCGAAGCTTCCTAACATTAATTAATATGATTGGAAAACAAAAAGAAAAAGCCTAAGTCTAACATAAACATCAATTTTCAGAAGCTAGCAACAACAGTTCCAGAAGCAACATCAAAAATCCCCCATTTTCTTGTGTGGGCTGTTTTTCCTCTCCCTCCCAACACCAGACCACTTAATTGGCCCTAACAACCAGACAGAGCAACAAAACTGTCTCCACCACTACCCCAGCTGCAAGACATGCAAAGACAACATCTCTGTAAGAAGGACCCCTGATCTTCAGCACAGGTGTAGTGTGAGATGCTGAGAACTGGGAGCAACAGGAGCAATAGTTACAACAATTCCCCCTTCATGCTTCCGTTCATTAAAAGCCACGGTACCTTGCATCACTGACTTCTTTCTTTCTTTCTTTCCTCTAAATAAACAAAACTACAAATGAAGCCAGGGGCTCCCAAAAAGCAGAGGTTTGCTCATGTTACAGAGCACCTGAAACCATCACTTTCAAAACCATATGAAAATTGTGCTTTGCATAAATAGTGTTTGCAGGCAGTCAAATGAAGATAAATGCAAACAGTCCACTGAGCACAAAAAAGAGTCATATATTTTATCATTACAAACAACTAATGCTTAGGTTGTTTTTTTTTTTTGAATCCTTTCCCTATGTATTTCATCTTCTAAAAAGACGTACAGAATACAAGAGACATCTTGTGCAACTGATGCATAAGTTTTATGAATAACTTTTATGCAAAAATGGTGGGGTGGGGTTTTTTGGGTTTTTTTTTGGAGGCAGTAATTCTCCTGTAGCTATTCAGAGCCCCACAAAAGGGGGCCAGAACTGAGGGACACAGAACTGCTACATGATGGATAACTAATAATTGTTACTGCAGACAGCAAAGGAATAGGATCATCCATTACCCAGCCCTCGTCCCAGGCATTCTCTCCAAGGGCTGGACACTGAGTTCTCAGCCTCAATATAATTAAGTGAGCTTTCAAACAACAACAAAACAACAACAACAACAACAACCAAAAGGGCAAACGAGGTAACCCCATGTTCCTGCCTGTTAGCAGGACCTTGCAGCAGAGCAGCAACCCCATAACCAGATCCACGAGGGCACCCTGTCACAAAGCACAGGCAGGGCACAGCCCCTCTGGGACGGCCCTTGTCTGAATTGAGGATGCTCCCCTGGGGATTTTTAAGACGTGTCTCTGCCACGACAGGCGGAGTCACTGTACAGTGCTGAGTAACACTGCACAAAGCCAATGCCATGCACCACTGGAGGAGCTGCCTTTGAACCATCTCAGCACACCAGGAGTGGCATCTGCTGCAGGGGAAGAGGGCTGCAGAGTGTGGGAGAGGCTGTGTGACAGAGCATCACGAGAGACAAGCTCCTGTATCTGCTCTTCAGGGATCAGGCAGTTAAACAAAACTACTGGCTCTCCACTGTTATTTACAAGCAAATAATTAAACGCAAGAAGTGATGGGCTAAACCCTCCCAAGGTTCAGAAGCCTGCATTTGCTCAGTGCGACTCTGCCTTGCTGCTAGAGGAGATGACAACCAAACTGCAAAAGAAGAGGCTTTTTCATGCTATTGTTTTTGGTTTCCCTGCAATCCGACAGCACCAGATCCCTAGCAGCGAGTTAATTGCTCACAGGCCCCGAGGACATGAATCTTCATCGCCAGACATCGTTTGAAGTGAGGGTAAAATGGCACCACACAGCTTGCTGGTGCTCAGACAGCCAGCACTGCTTCGAGGCAAAGAAGTGCATTAAACCAGAAGGAGAAGGAGACTCCTTTGGGATTCAGCTGGTTTGGGTCGTCCTTCCTGCTTCCCTGACTGATCCTGCTCACCTTGCTTGCAGCAGGTGGAACAGCAAAGGCAAGCACGTTGCCTCAAGGTGACGTCACACAACATTTTGAATTCAGTTTTCCAAACCAAGCTGTTCCTGTGATTCCACTCACGTCTTTCTCCCTGCTGACCTACACGCACTGAAGAGCTCACAATGAAGGTGGCATCTCAACAGCCCTTCCCAGCAAATAGGAATCCGACACTCAGGCTCAGAGCACGTCTGCAGCACCCCAACCTCTGCAGGGACACAGAACCCGCAGAGCCATGTGCTGACAAGGGCCAGGCAGCTGCTCTGATCTGGGCTACAGCCTTCCACGATTTACAGAGAAATTCTTCCTGGTTGGAACTCAGCACAGGTGCCTTGGGTTGGGAGTATGCTAACATGTCTACCAAATTTGGAATCAATCTGTGATGTTGTTTCTACACTGCAGGAATGGAGGAGATGAAAAATAGCTGCCATTTTAGTGAGCAATACGTATAGGGCTTTGCTACTCCAACTGAAATTTTGCACATCAGTGATACCACACACCCCAGTTGGTGTGATGCATTATCCTACTTCGTTCTTCCCCTCAAAACAGAGTTTAATTCCATCAGGGGGTAGTAAAAACAAGATGCTTTTATTATCAAGAAAACAACATACTTGATAAGGCCTCGTTTGCAGATCTGTGAGCAGAAAGCAGCGCCCAGTGAGTGCTGCTTGGTCCCAATGAGGATATGGAACATGTGTCCGCAAGGAACTAAGAGCTGCAGAGATGTCACTGCAGAGCAAAAGCTGTGAAGAGCAGGCACCACTGCCATTCAGGCCTCCTATGGCTCCAGGAAGGCTCAATGAATCACCATGTAAATTCGAAAATCACACCTTCAACCCAGCTCCTACTTATCATCATTTTGGTTCCACGCATCATCAACTGCTGCATTTCACCATGACTACTTAGAAGCCACCACTAAGATGCATTTCACTCCCCAGCACCACTGTAGATTCTTAATCTGACAACAAATGTTAGGAATTGACCATATGACAGAACACAGAACATTCCTGTCCTGGTGACCCCAGTTTAGACCTCCAGCTGAACAACAACATTCAAAATGTCCCATCTAAAGCAGTGGGCGCTTCTGAACACCCATGCTCGAAGGGGTAATCCCCTCTTCTACCTTTCCATCACGATGTCCATAGTTCCCAGTACTTCTCAGCAACACACGAGCTTTACCAGACCGATTTCAGCTCGGTAAAAGCAGCCAGAAGGATGAAGGAACTGCCATTATTTGCTTCTCAGTACCAACTGCACCGCAGCAGGGAAAGCAATGGGGAACTGGTAGCAAATCTGCTGTGTGGATAGCAGGCTGGGGACAAATAAGGACAAATTTATTTCATACCTGGGGTGGTCTAGAAATACAGTAAGAGGAAAAACAACAGGAGTCAGGCTCCGAAGCCTCAGATGAATGTTTTTACCACTAAAAGGTGCTCACTGTTTTGATGAATGGAGGAGATGCAGCTACAGCACAAAGAGAGTCTCAGCACCAGCCAGGCACCCGAACTCGCTGGCTATGTGCACTGGGAAAGGCACGGCAGTCAGAGCCTGACCCCTGACAGTGAGCAGTGTGCTGAGCCGCTGTGACCACTGCAGCCATCACAGTGTAATTGGAGGAGTTTGTTCTGGTGCTGTTATCTCAGCATGAGTACTGATTCCAAGAAGTATGCATTCCCACCCTGCCCCAGGGTGGCACACGAGCCTCCATCCAAGGAATCACCACCCAGCAACAGACTGCTGCTGGCCCTGGGAACATGCTAAATATAGCCATCTTTTCTGGCTCCTCACAAAATGGAAGGAGTATGAAGGACCATATTCATCAGCTTCTTTGCCAACTAGAGCCAGGAGGGAAAAGCATATGGACTGCAATTCCCCAGGCTCAAAAGATGGATATTAAAAATAAATCATTAAAGCATTTTCTGAGAGTATCTTCTCCCCTTTCTTCCCACGTGCTCCCCCACCCTGACAGTAGGCTGCTGGCATGTGACCGACTCTGTGTTGCCAACTGAAGTCATGCTGTGATGGCGCATACTGTAAATGGTTGGCATCCGACATGAGCTAACGTGACAGCAGCTTGCAATGTAAGTAACAAAAGCAGCTGTCTCAAGTGTAGCAGTGATGGCAGCACACTTAAATGCAATAACAATACCTGTGTTTCATCCAGAGTTTGGAGTACAGTAGGCTGCTCCTTGGTGTCCGCATCCTGCATGCACTGTGTGGCTGCACCAGGCTGGGTGAGCCATCCCTAAGCACGCTGCACAAGTTCTCCCCTTGCTGGTTGCTGAAATGAGCCAAACCATGCTGCAAAAACTGAACTTTCAGCACTAACCCAAGGCTGTGCTCGCATTTACACCCATGCCATAAGGCAGTTTGTTATAGACTTTAATCAAGGATGCCAGTGAGGGGTTCCAGAGCACATCCATCTCTGGTTTTAATGACTGCACTGCATGTCCTGTCAATCACCAGCAATTCTCATGTGAAAACCTTTAAGCTAATGTTGCTTTTCACACGCTAGAGGCTGTAGTAGTCCTGGGCCCTGACTGTGCTGTCTTCTCCACAGACACTGATGACATATGCAATGACTGACAGCAAAAAGAATGAAAAGAGATGAGGCAGGAAAGGATTTCCATGTTTTGCACAAAACCAGGCACCAAAACACAGCTTGACTACATAACTTCTCTCAGCATGAAGCAGCAGATTTCCCTCCCCAGAGGAGCTCGGTGAGGAGGCACACGGAGATGTGCAGCACTGCTTACTCAGAGCTCTGGCTGCAGCACGAAGCACTGCCTTCACCCACTCAGCATGTGCACAGAGCCTTCTCCTGGCCAAAGAGCCCAGCATGGCTGTCATACATTACATGCAACACGGCCTCAGCCATCTAGGGTGTGCTGTTGCATGTCAGGGGCAGACAGAGACCAGGCAGCACAAGTGGCCACAGTGCGTAACTTATCAGGCAGCGGTGGGAGCCAGCATGAAGGAGCTCAGGGCTTCAGCCCCTGTGCCCACGCAACACACACTGCTCTAGGTCTGCCCTTATTGCTCCCTGCTCTGTAAGAGGACAAGGACACAGTGCTCAGTCCGAGCTCCAAGTTTTCTCTCCATCCTATAAGGACTTGGGGCCTCGAAGTTACCCTCCCAAGAAAGCAGATGTCCAGGGAGTTTGGAATATTGCCCATCCACCAACCCAAGTGCTTCGTGCCCTCTACAGTTTATCCCTAAGTAATCTGCACCAAGGGCCAGCATTGCACGTGCTTGCTGCACCCTGTGACTCATGTTGCTGTCTTCAATGCTGTGCCATATTCCTCCTCCCAAACAGATACAGAGCTGCGCTGGAGGAAGTCTGTCCATCTCACTGACGGAACAAAATGCCCAGCAAACATCAAGTAGCATTGAATGAGCATGTTTCCTAGTGCAAATGGAGAACAAAGAAGGCTGTGGCAGACAAGTCAGCCTGATCATTAGTGACTGCTGTCTCCCAGATAGGTGTTCATGCAGCCAAGCTGTCACTCTCTGCAGTTGAAAGACGAGCTCTGTACATACCTTATCTGCAACTCCTTTCTACTGACTAATGAAACGTTAAAGCTATGCTGCCAACTGAGTCAGTGTAAAGTACAACCTTGCCACCTCCCAAGAATATTGACCCTGGCACAGTACATCACATAACTTCTGCTTAACCACAATGCATTTTCGCTTGTAGCGCTGAAGCAGCCCACTTTTCTGAAACAGGTTTTGAGCTATTATCTACAAAGTACTGCTCCTCACTCATGATTTCCCATGGAGGGCTGTTAGCCCACTTACAAGGATCCTAAAAAACAGGTCAAGAGGACTTAAAGAAGAGACCATCCCTAGGCCCACACAGATCAACTCCACCTATTTTCCCAAACCTACAATTTCCCAGGCAAGGGACTCCAGCACACTGCTCTCCTTGCAGCTGTAAAGCTGCTCCTGATTCCCAATTCCAGCTTTTCTCCTCTTGCAAGTGAAGTCCCAAACTTCTTATCTCACCTTAGAGGGCCAGAACAGCACTTATTCCCCTCCTCTTTAAGGAAGCGCCCATGCTTCAAGACTGCAGTCCCATTTACTCCGTTCCTCAAACCTCTCTGCTCCAGGTGATGCAAATCATGCTCTTTCAACTCCATGAGCATGCTTTCAGCCTCTCATTAGGAGCTGCTTCTCCAGCCACCCTGCCGACATGTGTGCATGCACAGGGTACGGAGCTCCAGCTCACAGCCCTTGCCACCACTGTGCAGATAGGAAGATTTTTTCCCACATGCCCTGCAGATGACACTGCTGTTTACACATCCCTGCATGACACTTTCTTTACTTGTAGCAGCCTAACATTTTTGTCTGACGTTCAACAAGCTTCTATCATGCAGCTGATCATTTTGCTTATAAATCTGTACTTTTTTTTTTTAATCAAACTTGAAACTTCCTCCTCCCCCCCCCAACCCCAAGATGATCTTTCCAACTTGTTGAGATTATCCACCACTCCAGACCTGGTTCCC
This sequence comes from Aquila spilogaster, assembly GCA_024606505.1. Taxonomy (NCBI): domain Eukaryota; kingdom Metazoa; phylum Chordata; class Aves; order Accipitriformes; family Accipitridae; genus Aquila; species Aquila spilogaster. The sequence goes on along the minus strand of JANHGO010000044.1, from coordinate 11,637,481 downwards.
TGAAGTGCCTGTAGTTCCTCCCAAGCTCAGAGCACCCTACAGATTTAACAAGCATGCTCTCTATTCCATCTTTTGAGCAATCAGTTAAAAAAATTCTAAGAAGTGACACACAGACTGAACCATCTTGCCAAGAGCATCCTTCCTGACTGCCACTGAACTCTCTGCAGACTTCCAAGGAGCTGTGGGTTGTCACACAAGTTTCTCCTATGCTTTTGTTCCTTGTCTTGTTCGAAAGCCGATCTGTGCCACATCAAAGACTTTCAGGTGAACACCAGCACCCCTTCCTCCATGGCTCCGTAAAATAATCCATCTCAGAGACTTTCCAGTTCTACTGCTCCTTCTGCTTTTCTCTGGCGATCGCTGCAGGGATGGATGCAGGAGAGTTGGTGGTTCGCATCCCTGCTAGGTTAGGGCTCAACCATACACCTGTATGGAATGTTTGGTACCAAGGAGCCAGTGGTCTGAGGTGACTTATACTACAGGTTATTACACAAGTGCACCTGTAGCTGGTGGTTGTTCCCCCCTCTCCCCTTTTCTTCTCCACGTGCTGCTATAACATTGACATTTTCCAAGTATGGGTATGACATCCATTTACAGAGAGCCCCAAGACTACCGTTAAGATATGGATCTCTGTTGTGAACGGAACATAGCTGAAAAAGCACAATGCATCTTCTAGTCAGAACTACCAGATGGCAATTAGCCTCGATGGGAAGGGGAGCAATGTGGATTTCCTACCATACAAAAGTTTTGAAGCATATGGATAAAAATGCAGGAGTTGTGGTTGAGCTGGTAACTCCCAGGTACAGATGATACAGGTCTTGTGACTTGCATACCCTAGCTATGAATGAGTACAGTTCATAAATATGTAATTTGTTGGAAATACAACTCAAGTAGGCCCTCAGAAGCACAAACCACTGTTCTGCTATGTCTATAGGATGAGCTTTGCCTGACTTCCTTGAACTTCCCACCACCTGGGCCCAATGAGCCATCTCCCCGAGCTTGTGCAGGCAGTTTAGAAGAAAACTGCTAAAACCACCCCAAGTGGAGCTGAGTTAGGACAGAACACCACCTGCAGTAGCCAGATGAACCCTTTCAATTCTGCATGGAATAATCAGACCAAAGCCAAACGCTTCTCAAGCTCGCACTCTTGTATGGCTCAGAAGAGTGCTACAAACAGGACAGCTGATACCATACATCACCGCATAACCCACTCACTACAGCCTCACAAAGCCGGTGCCAGGGTGTCTGACCACACTGCAGCTGCTGCTCAGAGCCCTGCAGCACTCACCAGCACAGGCACTGCTCAGATGAAGAGGGCTGTGGCTTCTGCCGGGGCCCAGAGGGTTGGCCAGGCCTGCCCCCATTCTGGTCTCCCTGCAGAAAGGAACACTACCTTTCCTACACACTGTTTGAAAAGGCATTACCTGCAGGGGAGCGGGAGCTCTCAAATTCCCTCATACATCCCCACAGCCGCAGTGCAATAGCCTGTAGATCTGTCATAAGCTCCCAACGCTACCAAGACAGCCCAGCTTGTCACTGAAACAGCGACTGAATTTCCATCGGCTTCAATGAACACTAGGTCAAGCCCTTCCAGAGAAAGCCTAGGTTTCTAGATTTTGACTGAAACGAGCAAACCGTGATGCTCTGCATGATTTCAAATGAAAGCAGGGGACACCTGGCAGCTCTGACAAGAGCTGTGGGTCTTTTTGAAGCAAAACCTCAAAGCAAAGCTCAGTGGCATGCGCACGCAGAAGGAGCTAGAAGGCCCTCCAGGCAAACCCAGGAGCCACGTAGTGCTGTCTCCCAGCAAAGTGATGCTGGGGCACTCCGCAGTCCTGCTCTGCCCAGTTCTCGCCTTACAACTGTGAGCAGAGCTCTGAGTGCCCACCAGGAGGTGAAATAGGATTTGGGCTTCATAACAATTCTGATCATCTGTAGACTTAAAATAATAATAATAATAAAAGAAATAAAAGGCAGATCAAGCAAATGCAATCTCTGCAGTCCAATGAGGCTCTTCTTGTCCAGTGAGTAAGAAAAATGCAGAAGGAATGGGAAGCAGACAAAAATCCCTGGCTCTAGTACATTGGCACTATTCATCAGCCTCTCTCTCTCACCCTTGTGACTGCTCTGCTGGGTTATTTTTGCTTTGCAGAGAGATGGAAGGAAGGCCGGGAGGAACAAAAACATCAGCATCGTTTTTTGCAAGTACATCCGAGTCCAAACAAAAGCCATCGAGGGATGGCTCAGGTGACCAACACTGTAGAGTTCCAGGTTCTCCAGCCTGGAACTGGGAAGCAAGCTGTCCCTAGCAGCCTGACACATAACTGAGCTGATGGGGCTGTGGTCAAGCACTTACAGAACAGCTGGGCAGGCTCCATCATCAGGCATTGTGTGACAAATAGCAGCACTTTGCTCCAACAGGGGACGTACCTCCCACCCTGCAGCAGAAACAGTGTAGTAGCTAAACAATTTCACCAGTACATTTTATTTTTGAAGCGTGGCACAAAGCTTTTTGTGAGTAAAACCATGTTAAGAGCCAAACATTAGAAGTAAAACACTGGAAGCAAATGGCTGTATGGTGTGGTCAAATCCTACTGCAACTCCAGCCCTTTCAAACAGTGTGCATGAAACTATAGAGCACTTGGACCTGGGGCTCCTCCAGAGCACAGGCTTTCCACTAGGATGCAAACACAAATATCTAGGACTCCTGAACAAATCTGCAGCCTCAAAACGTTTGTCAAGCTTGTTTTTGTTACACAGCTCAAACCAGAACACAAGAGGAAAAAGCAAATACAGCAACATTTCTGCATCATCGTACCCTTTTTAGCATCACCTTAACCACTGACAGGCACTCAGAGCTATCACCAAGCTCTCCTTCGAGCCAGTGAGCTCTGCAGGCAAACCCAGCTCCACGCAGACAAGCTTGTTAGCATGGAGCCCATGTATTTCAGTGAGTGCCATCACCCTGGCAATTTTTTAAGATTTTAATTAGAGACAGAGTGACATGCCTCCGCTGTATTCTGTCAGACCCCAAGTAGCCACAGGCACCAGCTCAACTCCCAGCTCCTCATTCACCTGGCAATTAGGAAAGCTGAGAGCTGCTGTGAGTGAAGTTTACTTTTGCACACTGCTGAATGCAGCAATGTTCTGCTGCATTTCCCCAGGACAGCACAAAGAGGTCATGGCTGTCCCGCTTTCACGCAGGATTTTCATTCCAAGCTGTTTGTTATACTGCTCTGAGTTTGTAAGAACTTCAAGTTATTTTGTTGGGGAAAAGCCCTGTAGCTCCTTCATTATATTTTTACATCTTGACAACTCTTTCCAGCTCTGTTCTCCTGCCAAGCTCTCTTCATTCGGGGCCAATGGTATGCTCTGCCATGCTCAATGAAAAACGTGTATTGATTTTATGGTTCTTGGTTTGTGGAACATTTTTGCTCGCTCCAAGCAATGGACAGGGTTTACCAAGTCCAAAAAATATATATTGAGAAAGCACAGCACTGGCAAAGTGTATTTTTTTATGAACTGCAGAGCCAAAGAGCAGAAAAAACAAGTTTATCTGAGAGATTACTATCTGCATTGCACAGTAAGCTCATTCCTCAAAAGAGGAATAAAGAGTTTGTTCTGTTTTTCTTTTAATGTATCCACCAATACATTTTGATTAGGTTATATTTTGTGAGCGGCAACAATCTGTAACACCACACACTTGGAATGAGGCTAAAACAGAAGCACCATCAGCTCCACGCTCTGAACTGACCGTTCCTAAGCTCCTCCAGGTGCTGTTCTGCTACACGCTCAGGTTCGGGAATGTTAAAAGCGTAATGAAGTGCGCTTCTTTAACACAACACCAAACACGGCTTTCTCCAGACGAAACAAGCTTTTACAGACACCCCTTGTCCTGGAACGGTTCAAACAACTGATCAATAACAATTATGAAAGAAGGCACTTAGCGACCAGTAAAGAGGACAAGTTTAGAAGCGTGTTTAGCCCTAGGATCGCTGCATGCATTTAGTGCAGGGCATGAAGCAGGTGACATCCTGCAGTGTTAATATTTCTAGGGGCGAACGTTTCTGTGCAGCGTTTATTCATAACCAAAGGAATCAATTCTACCACAGGATGGCATTCCACTGATTTACAAAAGCTATGCCAGTCTCCCGGATAACACTGCACAACTACAGCATTAAAAACAACAACCTCCCCCCACCACACACACACACACACACCCAAATCCTTCTAATACGTCTCCCACCTTTTGTCTCCTGCTCTGTCACTCCAGATTGCTACTAAACCAGGGCAGCTTTTGAAAATACCAGGTGTAGTTCCTCTTGTGCCTTAAACCACTTTTTCATTGCAAATCCCATAATCCAATTCTACAACTTTCACTGGCTGATTCAATCCGTCAAGGTCACACGGAAAGTTGATGCTTCTGACCTTCCTCTACCTACAGTGTCTGTTAAATATTACAATTGAAGCAGTCACACCACACGTAGACAGGACCAAGCAAAGTACATTAAAGCCCAGGAGAATAAATGTTCAAGCACTGTGCTCATGAATACAAATATCGGCCGTGTGACCACCCCGGGCTGCCTCGCTCCTTGCATTTGCACAAGGGAAAAGACAAACAGAGAAGCACAGGGACTGACAGCTGCACGGCCAAGCCCAGCGCTCGCTCCTGCCTGTGGAGGGCAAAGCGATGCTCAGAAGGCCTCGTTTCCCCTAAGGTTTAGAGACTTAAAAAATGAAACTAAGAAGAAAACAAAACAAAACAAAACGAGTTTATTTGCAAGAACTTGGCAGAAAACAAAGTTACCATCTGAGCACTAACCCATGTTTGGTTTGTGTTGCAAGCAAAAGCTTAATGGGCATAAACAGATTCCTGGTTTTCAAAAAAAAATAATGAAAAAAATTAATTCCATCTGGGCTGACAATTCACAGGGAGAATCCTCAGCCCGGAAAAACAGCTCGGCAGGATGGGTTCAGCCTCAGCTGCTGAGGGGCTGCCAGGGGGCACCCGCTGCCTAAGGTGGCTGCAGGGGAGCGGACAGACACAGCAGAGGGCCGTGACCCTAAAGGTATTAGGGCCTTTGGTTAAAACAAACAAACAAGTAAATAAGAAGCAGGCCGAACTTCCGATTTCACACCCATGATGTAACAGACTTGCTGCTGGGCACCGGACTAAAGGCGCCGTTACCAAAAGCACCTTCAGGGCAGCTCCTCCAGCCTGCTCAGCTGGGCAGGCAAGGACTGCGCTGCCCTCCCCTATTCAGGAGGCAGCAAGGCTTGAAAGGGAAGGAAGGGGAAAAAAGGGAAAATAACAAAGGGAAGCCAAAATAAAACCTGCCTTGCCGCAGGCAAATATTTCACCTTGGCTAGTTTCTGGAGATTGATTTTAGTGTGCTCTTTATTCTTTATTACAGCCAGTAACATATGCACATTTAAGTCGCAGGGGATTTTTCTCTTAAGGAAACCCCTTCAGATGTGCTCTTTAAGAAGTGCCTAGCACTAGAAAGCAGGTATGTAACCAAACTCTGCTCAAATCTCAAGTGAAAGGAAGGTAAAGGCAGTGTAAATATTTGCTAAGAGTTCAGGGTAGGGCCCACAGCAGAGGCAGAGCACGCAGGCTGCAGCAGCAACAGGACAGGTCTTTCACAGGCACCAGTTTGCCCACGGAGGTGAGGAGCAAAGGGCTCACAGCACCAAAGACAATTCCAGGCCATTTCTGTGGGCAGAGAAGGAATTTAGCAACACCACACTGCAAACTATGGGACATATTTAACTGCAGGACACGTGTGCTAGTCACAAGCACCACCCAGGCAGGCAGTCTTAAGGGACAGCGTGCCAGATTTGGTGCCAACATCTGAAAACTTGTTAATTTATGATGAATTTATTAGAACAGCCTCAGCCAGAAAAAAAAAATAAAGAAAAAACCCCACATCTTAATGATCTGTCCTAATTACAACACTCCTCCCAGACTCTCGTTCCATCCCAGCCTGTAATCCAGAGCCTGATGAGGGTCTGTGCACATCTGCACTCCCCACCTCGCTCAGGCAGAGCAGATCTGTGCTCTGCTTCCTCCCTGTGCACCTGACAGCACACAGGGCAGCACAGGGCAAACACAGCAGCCCGCTCCAGGAGGTGCACTGCTCCACTCGCACTCCACACCGACCCACAGACCCAGAGTGCAGAGTAGCTCTGGAAAGGTACTGCCCAAAGACGGCAAAATCTAATAACGTTTGCTTTCTCCAAGCAGCGCCAGGAATAGGGGCTAATAAATAATGCATTTTGTAGAAACCATGATTTCAGATGCTGAAAGGTTAATTCCACGTAGCTGCTAATCAGCTCTATTCCCCTCCCTGTAAGGAGGGCTGCAGGACAGGATATGGAGGTTGTGTCTCATTCTGGAGATGCAGCCACTTTTTCCTGCAGGATGCAACTTTTGCCCTGCCAAAAATTCTGACCTAAATTCTCCTCTGAGTGGCACTGGTACAAGCCTGGAATAACACTGCTCAGTAACAGAGCAGCTAAGAGGGAAATATGCTGCAGATACGTGCGTGTGTCTGCCCATTCCAGCAGAACAACAGGAAAGGAACAGATCAGGGCTTTCATTTGGGTTGCTTTGTAATTTGGAGTTTTTGTCTTTAATAACCGTTAGATTCATGTCTTTAGGTTCAGGAACACTGAGAAAAGCCAAGGGAGGTAGAAATAACTGAAGCATCCCCACGCAGACACCTGCTTATTCAGGCTTCAGTCACTAAAAGCAAACTGCGCACAGCTTTTCTGCCCTTTCCATATTAGTGACCCGCTTTCCAAACTCCTGCCCTCAGCTTCACTCTGAGCCGCTTAGCCTTGTCCCAGTCACCCACACAATGCAGGCTGCCTGATGCTCAGCCCTGTGCAGACACCGAGGAATGCAAGGATTTGCTTTCTAATAGAAACCAGCCTTTAAAAGCTATCTTGACAATATGACGCTGGCAGACACCCGGCCTCATGCATTCTGCTTCTGCCACCAACAAGACAGACCTTCAGACACAGCACAATCCTTTCTTAAAAGGGCAGCAAGAAAAAGCCCTTTCAGTGCCCTGATTAGGAACAGCCAGGACGACAGTCAGCTCTGATGCAAACATTCATTTGCGTTTAAGCAAGATGGGTCGATCCCAGATCTGGCAAGGAGAGATTTTTCTGCAAGGAAGCATGACCTTTCCTGAGGACATCTGCAGCCTCTCTGGCCACGTGGGAGGAGTAGCTGCAAAGAAGCTCCAGTGTCATTAGCGAGTCTGGAATGCAGCACAGCCGGTGCCTACGTCAGCGAACACCCGGCTGGAAAAAACGCTCTCGCTCCTTACGCTGATAGATGGGCTTTGATGGAGCCTGGGCGGAAATCCCATGCAAACTTGGGTAAGCTTCTCTGATTGAAAGAATGGATATTATGAAAAAAGTACTAAAACTTTCCCTCTCTCTGGGCTGCTCCTGGCAGGGTTACATCCTAAGAGGATGCTTAAAAACTGTTCTCCCAGAATTAGCACAATCAAGACACCAAAAATCACTTTCATCGGTGATTCCATCCTAGCTAATGTAAGCTCTATTCTCTGTGAGTACTTCTAAAGATTTTGCATTATCACACAGAGAAACAAAGCAATAAAAATCCCCCTAATTCAACCTGTGCTGTAACACACAAGGCCACAGCAGGCGAGCTTTGGCTGTAGGAGTACGCTCAATGATGGCATAGCTCAGGGCCCTGCTCCAAATACTACCTAGAGACAGAGCAAGATGCCCGAAGATTTCACTATAAATACATAAAACTTGATGAAAACCAAAATCCATAACGCTGGGGGAAGCCTTCGTCACCCTGCAGCTCTGCCACATGAAGAATCCCCTTCTCCACCACGTCTCACTGCACGTAGGAAGGTACAACATGGAGTTGCTTGCTACCGTTCTTTGTAAGTCATCTCCTCCAAATTACTGATCCTCCACAACCACGAGGCTGTGAGAGCGTGGGGGGAAAGCATCCAGTTCTGAGTGTGCAGGGGGACCAACTCCATTGCATTTTCCATACAAGCAATTGAATTCAGTCTGCAGGTTGCACACACAAGCTCTGCAGGAGACCACTTCTGCACTTTTCTTACCCCTCAAAGACTTGCTAACTCAGGCACAATCTGCCTGTCTCCAGCTGAGCCCCTCCTTGCTGGATTGCTGCAGAGCTGCAGCCGCAGTGCTGTCTGAGCTCCTGCCTCCCCGCAGCAGACAGATCTCTCTTCCCATCTCTGCATCACCAGCTGAAAGCAACCCCATCCCTATGCCTCTCAGCCCCCAAGGCACTTTTTCCCTGAGCTCTCACGAGCTGTTTGAGTGGGCTCTGGTGACAGCACTGTGACAGGGAACTGGTGGGGAAGCAGTGCTGGTGCTGTGGGATTAACTCCTCCCTCCACCAGCTCATTCTGGCCCTGCTGGCATGCCCATACCCAGGCCTTCCCAATCCCACCGGGATGTGTGGGAGCCCTGGGGGGCTGCCCCCCTCCCTGAAACAGCCCCCACCTCCCTCCCAGCACACTTCAGCCATCCCTGTCCTACTTCCATCAGCCCTGACAGCTCCCTGGCTCCAAGCACCTCTGAGTCACGCCGCCTGCTCGCCTCGCTCCAGCTCCTACACTGAGTGCTACAGGGGCTTTACAGGCAACACGACTGACACAGCAGGGAGCCAAGGTCTGCAGGGAGCTAACCATGATGATTGCTGCTTATCTCCAAGTGTACCGGATGCACTGAGAAATAAAAGTGACCACAGATGCAACAGGGATGGAGAGACAGAAGGCACTTATCAGGCTGCTTTGTTCAGTCCCTATTGATGCCACCACCCACTGGCAAGGATGGAGGACTTGGGGACCAATAAGCCCAGAGGGAAGGAGGAAATAAAGCAGAAAGTAGATGGAGAAACAGGGCTTTGAAACAAGGCTGCGAGTCTCATGACATGGGAGCAATATTGGGAAGAGCCCCAATAAAAAGTGCCAGGTGCATTTTTAACACCTGCCTCGGGAAGAAGTAACACCGCATCCAAAGATGCCCAACCCAGCAAGGCTCCTGCTTCCTCCTGCCAGACTTCTTCAGCCCTGCCAATGCTGGGTACCCGCACTGCCACAATGGAAGGGAAGCCAGGACCACGCGGGACCATCAAAGCAAAACTGAACGCATGCTCTGATCCTGCAGAAACAAAAAGCAGGAGGAAGGTGCTGGTCAGAAGTATTGGGCAGCGCAGTCAGGATTACACACTGAGGTTTTGTTTTCAAGCTCTGCTTGGCTGTGGCAGGGGCTCTTTAAGGACCTAATCTCCGTGTGATCGGTTCCCAGCACCAGCCCTAAGGATGATGTGTGGAATGAAGCTCTCAAGGCCACACTCGCAGGCAGACTGGCTGAAGCTTCCTGCAGCCATGCTGCCCTGGCCATCTCTTCCTAATGAAAGCAGTTCTCCACCTGCTTTCTGTAATGCCCCTCAATGCAGCGGGGCCATGCAGATCACTGAGAGCTGCTTTCTCATTCAAAGCAGGAAGCAAGGAGACAAACAGAGTTAAAGCACTGCCATCTGGTCCAATGGCTTAAACCCCCCATTGCAGCCAGGTGTAGGTACTGCTGGGCAGAAGTGTGGACACCACTAAAGCAACTCAGCTGATCCCCACACTCCTGCCTGACAAAACCCAGTGACCACCACTAATGCATCACCAAAGAACTGGGCAATGCCTCCGGTATCACAACCTTTCTGAAGGGCTAGCTAACCTGGCCCTGGGTTCCCATTCTTGGGACTGGTACTGAAAGCAGAATTTGTTCTCCACCACTCAGTGGTGCTCTGTGGACTTAGCCAAGGGTTTGGGTCAGCAGCCTCCCTGCAGATGTGCTGGGCTGGGCGCTAGGTGCTTCTCTCTGCAGTGCAGACATATGAACACATGCAGAAGTAGCATGTTTTAAACGTACACATTCCACTACTGCAAGAGAAAAGCTTCTCCCCTAGCGCACAGGCTGCCACCTCTCAAACAAGGTCAGGCACCGATCTCCTCCCCCACCGCCAATGACCTTATTAGCACTGATCATGGTTCTAATAATATCCTGCATTGTAAGCAGACCATCTGCTGTAACATTTCACTACAAACTTCAGGAATTGCAAGTGTGCTTGGTTTGAGTACACTCACTTTTCAACAAGCCAATTTTCCCCCTCAAGAGCACACCTTCCCCACGGCTTTAAGCTAAATGTTGCAGAAAGGCACCTCTAGATCACTGCTTTCCAGCTCAGAGCTCAAGCACACTGCAGGGACCAGTGCAGACAAGCCATGGTGCCAGGGCCAGGCAGCAGTAAAGATGCAGGCAGAGGTTAAAACTCACCAGCTCAGAATCACAGCCTTAAGCTCTTCTGATGATGGGGGGGACACTAAAACCCAATATGATGCCAAACATCGAGCAATGTTCTGAGCCATATGTCAAGCGTCAAGGCTTCTGAGAGCAGAGATCAGCATTCCCTTTGCCATGCACCCTCTACTGTGTGAACAGTAACAAGATTTTACCACCTGAACATACTACAGTCGAGCAGAGTATTTTTACCTTCTATCAAAAGAAAGAAGGCTTTCACAACAGCCAGGTTTGTTTGCAGAAGAATTAACCATGTTTGATAGGTATTCATTCAGAAGGAGCCAGGTTTTGACATGCTTCCTCAGTTAAGACACCTGCCTAAGACACACAGAGTCTTGTTACTACAGTAGTTTAGCTCCACTCAGTCTTCAAAGTCTTCTTTTCTTTGCATTGCTCCCGAGAGGTCAAGCAGTGCAATTAGGCACAGACTGGCATTGCAACACTTTAAAGCAGCCTGAACACTGGTTTAAGTCCTTGGCTTTTCCTCTGATCGGAAGACCATCCTTAGACACTGCAGGAGAGACTGAATGGGACAGGAAAAGGTCACTGCCTGGTTCTCCGCTATTTTATGAACAGCAGTAAACAACATTAATAAGCATTAAGACTGCTTGTGTGGAGAAACATTCACCCAAGTGCCTCAAAGCATTTACTTTAATGCCAGCATAACAATATTTATAGGGGCAGATTTTCAAAGAGCTCAGCTCCTCACTTGGAAATGCAACCGCTTATTTAAATATTCTGTGGGAGATGTCAGACGATGGGCTCTCCAGAAAACCTGGCACATCTTGTTTATGTTTGTTTCATATCTTCCAAACGGCTCAATTACATAAATCCACATTACTGCACCCTTTCAGATGGGTGAACCAAGCAGCAGAATGCTATTCTCAGCAAAGGGATTACACCAAGCTGATACTATGCTACTGAAGAAATCTGTGACTCCATACAAGCTCGTGGAATCATTCTCCTTGAAGAACCTTCCATTCTCCTCCCCCCAGCCAATCTCACCAGGCTAACACAATCAAGAGCAAGAGACATGGCGAGGCAGCTTTGCTGATGCAGCACTGAGCGATGAGACAGTGCTTCAGTGTGGGTCCATGTTCACAAGGCTTCTGCCTCTCTCTGGGGACAGGAACTTGCAGGCTTGGGGCCTTTACTGGAATCCTTATGTCACTGGTATAGATCAGGGCTGGAAGAAGCAAAGCTTGAGCTTTGGGGAAGGCCCCACATGGATCTGGCAATGCCGCAGCTCACAGCACAGCACATGTCGAGGTGCCAGAGCTCAGTGTACCAACCGTACTCCCTTGGCCAACTTCTGGTTCTGACTCACAGCCACACAAGGGTAAGCTTTAGAGCTGCCAGAGCTTGCCAGCCAGGCTTCTGGTGCAGAGGAAACCCCTGGGGCTTGCAGAGCACAGCATTGCATTTGCACTGGGTCACAGGCACCGAGCTTGTACCTGCACATCCAAGCAGACTTGGCAGCACCGCGAGCTCCAGGTGCGTGTGCTGAGCATGTGCGAGGAGAGCACTCTCCTCAACTGGAAAGCCAGAGGTGACACAGGGAACTGCAGACAGCTCTTCCCCATGGAGAAAGGTGGGGAGGACCATTTCCTTCTCTCAAAACCTGATTCAACAGCTCATGCTTCAGCACAAGTTCTTTGCTTCCCACATTAATTCTGAAGTGCTTTGAGTCAGACTTGCTATTTCACAGAACTGGAACCTCAGTCTGGAGGGCTTTGCCCTTGAAAAAGGGAAGTGAGCCTCGAGAGTAAGAGCTGGCATGCCATGGCCTGCACAACCCTGCAATATGCCCATAAAAGGTTTCAAAACGTATCTGCTTAAGTGGACGCTGTTAACTCAGAAGGGCTTAGAATCACATCCCAAAAGAATTTCTCTCCTGCTTTTTTAGGCAACTGAGCAGCAGTCAGCACTTTACCATCATCATCCCAACCAGAAAACCAAGGTTACTCTTGGCTGATATTAATAATGATGTAAATGGTGCTGGCTTTCGCCTTTTGGGATGGCGGTTTGCTCACACCACAGGGCAATCCAAACTGCAGGCAGGCACAGAAGCTCTGCACTGCCAGGGCTCCTGGACGAGGAGAGAGAACTTGGCAGGGAGATCCCACTGCCGAATCCGTTTGGCCTGCCTCCCTTCAGGAGCTGCCTCCAACACATGGTCTCAGGACAGGTTTGTGGCCCCTGATTTGCTTTCCAACATGTTTAATGCAAACACGTCTGAGGGACTCACCCAAAGAGAAGGTGCAATAAATTCAGGTAGCTGCACAATGAAAGAAAAGGACAGCGGCCTTGTGTAGCACCTTCCACCAAGGCTGCCTCTGGGGTCTGGCCTGCACCCAGCCCTGCACCAGCGCTGAACCTGACCCAGACTGGCACCCAACCACCAGGTAGCAGCAAGGGAACCTCCTGTGGGGGGAAGGCCCCTGGGGTTAAGAGGGTCAGGAGGTCTGGGGAGAACAGTGCTCTCTTCATGTTCAAAAATTAAAGATCTTCTGGAACAGAACATTTCCACAAAACCAGGGCTGTCCCACACAGACCCGCTCAGATTCTCAAGCTCAAATTCAGCCCCTAAGGGACACTGCTCTCCTCCTAGCTCTAATGCAGAGGCAGTAACCCAGGGCAGAGAAGCAAGGGCACAGCTCAGGACAGCAACCTTTCAGCATCACAGCAAGGTTTGTCAGCACACATCGGTCACATTTCTCTGTCAGAAACAGTCCTTCAAGTAGAAGCAACTGCTTTAAGAGAAATACATTGACAGTTCTTACAAATAAAGCATAGTCTAAATAAGTTTCCCCCAACCACTTTCAGCTATTTGATTCCGTAGCTTAAGAAAAAAAGCATTTAAAATATGCCATGAGATATGCAAGCACCCAGACAAGACACTGAATGTCAACAACATGTTGCTCCAAATCTATTTGATGGCAAGAACATCAAATGCTTTAAGTCACTTACCACTACGCAGGTAAACGACTTAAACTGATGGGACATAAAGGTTTCTCTCAAAGGTGACTTGGCTCAAAACCATACATCTGCATTATTTGCCTTTCCATTACACTGCAATATAGCCAGGGTCTCTCCAGAAATATCTCTATGGCTTTCTTTTCTTTCTTCCTCTGTAAGAACGTAACCATATGCTAAGTTCAGCGGGTGTCTTCAGTTGTTTCCTAGTTTGTAGCTTAAAAAAAAGATTCGACTGCAAATCAGTAACAATCAGATATAGTTCCAGTGGAGTCAGCACAAAACAAGTACAAATGAGCATGACAACTGTACAGAACAGCCTCGGGTGCAGCAGTGCCAAACGTAGGCACAGCCAGCTTCCAGGCTGCCGTGCGAGTTGGAGAACTATTACCAGATAATGATAACTTTGGGAAAACGTTCCACCGAGTAAAACTGGTGCATTTAACTGCTGGTTTTCTGCCTGTTCACAGACGATTTTTATAGAGAAATGCTGTGGAACACATAGCGGCTTCACAATGTGCTCAACATGTTATCTCCTAAAGTCAAAATTCATAACACTGAAGTTTTCACTGCGCTGCCTTTTGTCCCTCCAAGCAAACTGAAACAAGAAGACACCCCAGAAAGCTGGGCTTGTGTTTTGTAACCATGAGGCCACAGTGTAGAATGAACGAGAGCTTCTTTGAACACCTGCTACGCATCACCTACCTATTTTTATATAATACCTCACTATCTACTAACACTTGATCTCTCCACTTACTGCTTATTAATCTGTGCTCCTACTGAAGAAAAAAGTTAGGTGCGTTTTCTTCCCTGACATCTTTATGAACTGGAGAACCCAATGAAGGAAGTGCTGGCTAGTGAATCAGGAGTCAGACAGGCTCGCGCTGCGGCTGCCTGATCCCGTCTGAAAGGAGAGGTTAATGACTTGATGAGCGCCTGCACACAGCCCACCGCAGGGCCACGAGGAGCCTTTGTGAGCAGTGCCACGCGCCAGCAAATCGTGCCCTGACCCCTGCAAAAGGCATCAGCTGCCCATGGGATGGGGCGCGCCAAGCCCAGGACAAAAGCTGGTGAATGAACACAAAGGCCATCTCGGTTTACGGCGATGACAGCACAGTCTTCTCCTTTGCTCAAATCTTATTTTCTACTTCGCAGCTTCTTAAACAAATGTTCCTCAATGAAACCTAACAGTCTGTACAGCACCCAGCAGTGAGCAGCTTGCAGCGGGCAAGGGGTCCCCTCTGGAGAAGCGATGAGGACGTTTCAGAACAACGCCATCAGCTGCTTGCTCTCCCAGCACCCTGCAGGTGAAGGGCACCTCCCAAAGGCCACAGTACAGAGTAATAGCCACGTGTCCCCGCGGCACCTGGCCAGGTGGCCACTGCCCAGGGCACTTCTAGAACAGGGGTGCCATGGCCACAGCTGGCCTGGGGACCCCGTGCTGCCCTTCACCAAGCAGGGCACACTTGTCCTTCCATTCATACAAATTAATTCAAATAACACAGTTCTTAAAGAATAATGAGGTGGGGGAAGCATGTGTAGAGAGTGAGAGCTCTCTTGGCACCCAATTCAAATCTGTGAACAGCTTCTCACAGGAACTATTTTTAAATTTCATATCAATCTGCTTGAGAAAGGTTCCTTCTGTTGCCTACAAATGTGCAAGCTCTCCCTTTGAAAAACCACAGTTCCAGGGCAGCAGTCCTCAACTCACAACCTAATCGAGACCAAAATATTTGATGACTGAAGCTCTTCACAGCCATACAACACCCACAGGTGGATCCCCCTTAGCATCAGTAAAGCCCCTGCATCACCTCACCAAGAGCCCTGTGTCCTCCTGACACGCTTGCAGGTAGCGTACGCTCATGTGAACCAATACATAATGAAGCACTTGACTTCTGGAAGCACAGAAGGAGAACTGCTGCATGAGACTGGGGAAGGAAAAAAAACGCAGTATGCATATAGATACTGCGTGTGACCTGACAAGTGAGGTGAAACCATTGTATGCTGGGTTATCAAAGTTCCTGTATGAACGCACTGTTCAGGCTTAAGAGGTCTGTGAGAAAAAAACAAACAACGGCACTACACAATGGATGCAGATAAGCAACCTCTGAACAAAGCCCTGGGTGACTGCAAGACAACGGGAAAACTTATTAGCTGCAAGCATCCTATATCCTGCCTCCAATAAAGCAACACAGATGTTGTGCTAACGCAGGGCGTGAAAAGATGAAAAGAGCACTGAGCAGCAATGGAGGTCTCATCTGAAAGGAAAGGATCAGCGTTCAGCAGCTGTCACAGGGGAAGAGGCTGAGCACAGAGACATCCACAGGATGGGCAAACAAAACCTCCCCATAACAGGTTAGTGTTAGCAGTGGGGCCTCAGCCCAACACTGTGCAGAGGGCTGACCCCCCGGCAGGCAGCAGTACAGTGAAAGACAAAGGTGAACTCAGTGCATCGCAGCCACCAGTGGAGAACAGTTGCACACTCAGACAGCTCCACACGCGTGCATAGCATTGCCCTTGCCACCAGTAAGGGAGGCCACTGTTATGACCACAAGTCCCTTGATACTGCTGCAAACAGGGCCTTGCAAGCCCAGCTCCGGCCCCAGAACAGAAGGACTATTGTTTGAACGGTTAGTCACCAGGGCTGTTATCTCCTCTGGGAAATGTGTGGTGCACACAAGCATCCACCCACCCCAGCTAACCTGCCGGTTGTTAAAGCAGGCTGTGGTTCCAGGAACTGCACCCTGCAGTGGGGCAGCAGCACCAGGCGTTCCCAGTGAGAGCATCCGGACCCACCCGGAGGATTTATGTGGAGGAAAGAAGGGCTCAGACTCACTCCCTGGGGGAGGAGCAGGGTGCAGAAGTTGCCCCCACCATCAAGCCCTGTGCTCTCTCTCCTCCAGGAGTGCTGTCTGGAAGGGGAGGCAGAGCTGTCCACGCTCTTCAGGCTGAGGACAGCCTTGTGGAGTCTAAAAAACCCGTTCCCATGAAAATTCAGACTGGATAACTAGCACATATAGGGCATATGCTGCTGTGTCAGGAGAAAACTGCAATGAAAACATTATTTAACAACCAGATACAGAGGGAAGAAGCCGAGTTGTAGATCATACCCTACTCTTTTCTCCTCCTTTCTCAACACGGTATTTCCCATCACATCCCCCACTGCTGAAGCATGCTTTTGTTGCAAGGGACATGGAAATGCCTTACATGGCGTTACAGCACTCCTTTCAACTCACAAATGAATGCTACAAAACAAACATATTCATCTCTTCAAAGATATCTGCACTGCCACTGGCGACAACTCAGAAAGTTTCAAGGGCACAAAGGACATGACTTTCCCCCTCCCCATCTGATAAAGAGTATTTTTGTCCCTCACCATCATAAGGCCAGCACTGTAAATAAACATTTGAAAGTCACTGTGTAACTCAGTCACTGCATATGCTCAGATTAAAATGAGCAAAACCAAATGCATATAGGAAGCTTGAACTTCTTGGTAAAAGGGAACAGAAGTGAAAATATAAAAAAGCCACAAACGGTAATAAAATGGATCAACCCGTGTTAGACCAGATCCAGCCCCGGTCTGAACCTGCGCGTACAGAACTCCACCAGTTCTGTTAGTCATTGTGTTCATAAAAATAAACCCCCAAGGTTTTCAAGCAACAGTTGAAGTGCCAGGGAAAACTTTCAAGCCTATAAAATTTACCAGATCCCTTTTAGAAATTCAAACAGGTTAATTATTCAAATCGAAACATCAGACACAACGTGAAGAGTTCTCAAAAGCAATCACGCATGACATTTCAAGCTTGTTATCATCTTAGTTAAACCACCCTTGAGAGGCTGCACGTAAAAAAAAAAAGAAGCACAACCAAAAAAACCTCAACTCAGAAAGCGAATACTTCCCAAGTTTTGGAAGTTACTCCACAACTCTGACAGTGACAAGCAATCGAGAACCATTTGCTTCCTGCAAAACTGACCGTACAGAGATGACCACTGCCCAAAAGGCTCAGCTCGAACCTGGACAAGCTTTGCAGAGCCGTGGTGCTCTCACATCCCCTGCAGAATGCATTTTCCCAACACCCTTTTCTTCCTGTGAGCGTTGCTGTCCAAATATTTTGCCTGCTCCTCATCTACAGGACAGTGGTAGAGTACATCTGCAGCTCTGTCTCCAGGAAATACACATAAAGCTGATTCATTATCTTAAAATGCTGCTTTCATTTCTGCTCATTAAAAGCACATTTCAGATCTCTGTGCTCTGGGCACAAATGAAGCACTGGGTTTCAGTTCTCTACTTCTCGCATTTCAGTTCCATTTACTGCCCACAACATGCATTCCCCATTTCCAGGAGAGCTGCATCAGACGTGAGCTACAGTTAGAAAATGCTCTGGACAAAACTCTCTTTTCCCTCTCCGTGATGTGACACTTGATGCAGTCGCATCTGATGTCAGACCCAACCAACACAGCACCGTGGCAGAGCTCCCCCCTCGTCGCTTACTTCTATTCTGGCTGTGATCTCTAAGGAAAAAGCTATCCGAAACTTCCCATTTTTGAACGAGACCAAACGAAGGAGAGGCAGGCTCCTGGCTAACCCAGATTTCAGGAGCCACATCCCACACCAACCTCTCAGCAGAGAGCAAAAAAACAGTTCTATAACACTCACAGCCGAGCGATTCGGAAGAGAAGGAAAGCAAGTGAGCTTAGGTAACGCAGTGTTAGACGTCCTCACCTTTAGGGAGTCAAAGCAGGCAATAACTCGACCATTTTCCACATGGCAACTCCGTGACGGATGGGCGAA